>CM050170.1:49024667-49244667 GCA_027410445.1 Discoglossus pictus | reverse complement strand
CTCTCTCTGTGTCCCTGCTGTCTCTCTCTGTCTGTGTCCCTCCTGTCTCTCTCTCTGTGTCCCTCCTGTCTCTCTCTGTCAGTGTCCCTCCTGTCTGTGTCCCTCCTGTCTGTGTCCCTGCTGTCTCTCTCTGTCTGTGTCCCTGCTGTCTCTCTCTGTCGGTGTCCCTGCTGTCTCTCTCTGTCTGTGTCCCTCCTGTCTCTCTCTCTGTGTCCCTCCTGTCTCTCTCTGTCAGTGTCCCTCCTGTCTGTGTCCCTCCTGTCTGTGTCCCTCCTGTCTGTGTCCCTGCTGTCTCTCTCTGTCTGTGTCCCTGCTGTCTCTCTCTGTCGGTGTCCCTCCTGTCTCTCTGTCTCTGTCCCTGCTGTCTCTCTCTGTCTGTGTCCCTGCTGTCTCTCTCTGTCTGTGTCCCTGCTGTCTCTCTCTGTCTGTGTCCCTGCTGTCTCTCTCTGTCTGTGTCCCTCCTGTCTCTCTGTCTGTGTCCCTGCTGTCTCTCTCTGTCGGTGTCCCTCCTGTCTCTCTGTCTCTGTCCCTGCTGTCTCTCTCTGTCTGTGTCCCTGCTGTCTCTCTCTGTCTGTGTCCCTGCTGTCTCTCTCTGTCTGTGTCCCTGCTGTCTCTCTCTGTCTGTGTCCCTCCTGTCTCTCTGTCTGTGTCCCTGCTGTCTCTCTGTCCCTCTTGTCTCTCTTTCCCTCCAGGCTGTCTCTCTCACCTCAGTCCCCAGCATGTCTGCCGGTCCCTACCCAGGGAGGTGTTGAGAGCAACCGGGGGAGGAGTTAAGCACACCAGGGGAGGAGTTAAGATGGGCAGTGGAGGAGTTAAGAGTGGCGGGGGAGGAGTTAAGAGCAGCGAGCGTGCAGGAGGAGTGGTGAGTTGTGCGGGCCCGCAAGCGTGAGCAACGGCTCGAGCGGGCTCGTATGCTCACAACTATATATGTGATATAGCAATGAAGGGAGGGGTGTAGAGGGGATGTGTCTCCTGTTTGTTGGTCTTTGTGAACAGCTTCAGGACATTACTGTAATCCTCCTAGTCACGATTTGTCCCTATATGGCCATGTCCATGTGTGTATAACATCCTGTTCCTTACAAGCTCCATGTGAAGATCCAGTGACCTGTGCTATCTGTTGATCCACATGTGGTGGTCACCTCCCTCTTGTATCCACCCTAAGTCTGTCGGGGTAGCTCTCTTGCAATGATTATGTGAGGGGTGAATATAATACATAGCGAGATTTACTTTGCTCTTAAAGATATAGGAAACATAATAGGGCTATTGGTTTGTAGGTGGATCAGAAAGGCTGACTGACAGCTAAATGTTACAAACCTTAGTGTTATTTTACTGTCAGGCATTTTTTAAAGTTTATAATATTTAGTTATCAAAAAGAATGAGAATGAATTTGTCCTGTGGGTCTGGTTTTAGTCACTTGTGGCCTTCCCAGGGAGAACTATCCTGTACTATATGAGTTTGGACTCAGAAGAGTGATCCAGCCCCAAAATACCAGGCAATTCTACCCTGAACAGGCTGTCAGTCAGCCTTTCTGATCCACCCACAATCCAGATATTTTGTTAATAAGATAACATTGAAGTCGCCTTGGTCTAACCAACATTAGACTTCTGCAGATGGCTGCACAAAAACAATGGACCCAATTTCTCAATGACAATAATCTGTCATTAATAAAAAATATATAATCTTGGGTTGTAGGTGGATCAGAAAGGCTTACTGACAGCTCAGAATGACAAACTGGGTAATGGGCTAAATGTTCCTAGAATATTATAATTATTCTTTATTGGAGATCTTAATTTTCTTTCCTAAAAAATGTATAATCATCAGCTTTCCATTAGACCCACTAAAAGTACTGGTAGTTTTAGCTGCCTCATTCCCACTGTGCACATAGAAGCCTCTTCCACATTCATTCTCTTCCCACCCCAGGAAGTAGATCAGCAGAAACCACAATGGTGAACTCACTGCAGTATAAATGTATACAATAGTATAACTACAGGACTACAGTGGCCCTGTAACCATTTAGAGGCTGGTTTAGCCACTCTGGCCGTGTCCTGACCATACAGACATTATATAGTTACTGTTACACGCAGTGACAATGACCACCAGGTTACACAATACCAGGTAAATACAGATATAAATGTCATGTTTAGTGATAGTATTAACACTGATCTTCACTTCTGTAACTGGAAGTTAATCGGCTGGAATTGAACATGTTACAGAATAAAAAAACACAAGAAATATGGCGGCTCTGCACTAGACTTAGTGATGATCTATTATCCTCTGGGCTGGGCCCTGTCCTGTGTAATATGTGTAAGCAGGTCTGTATCATTAGTATCTTTACTGGGAAATGTATAATCGCTGAGAAGTAATTACAATAATTAAGAGGCTGCTGTAAACAGCTGGTGGGATGTTTGTCTATGTATAAATAAAGATTTTGTAGTTTTGATGAATTGTAGTCCTTTATCTGCCTGTGATACCTCAGCTCCAGCTGTCAGCCATCTTGTATTATATAACGTGTCTCTTTACCTCATATAAGTCACACTGGTGAGTTCTGTCACATTTATACAGATTTCTCCATCACATTTACACAGACAGTTTATAGTATAGATCTGTGTTGTGTATAAATCAGATCTGTGTCACACAATAAGTGCAGTTTAGATGGTGATTTCTTCTCTTTCCTCCTCACGAAGCTCAACATCTCATGAGTTAAATGTGATATTATATGTCATATGTAATATATAAACAGTGCAATTAGGTAAATTATACCAGATAATTACGGTCATATTACTGAGGAGATATTGTTTATATTCTTATGATTTACTTTTATGAAGAACTTCACTTGAAAATGTGCAACAAGTTACACTAGAAATAATCATGTTAAAGAAGAAATAATCAAGTTAGGCTAGAAATAGGACACAATCCTCTGATGTATTATTTTATTTGTATTTATACTACTGTGGAATTGGCCATTCTATGTTCAGTCGGCCATTTTGTGATCAGTAGCTCAGCTGCCTGAGGTGTGAGGAGACTATAAATATGCAGGAAGTTTCTATCTGCATAGCGCCAGCAGCATAAATAACATAGGTATATATACACACATAGATTTATGTTCCAATATATATATATATATATATATATATATATATATATATATATATATATATATATATTTACAGAGAGAGAGAGATGTAGATGTATATAGGTAAAAATATATGACTATATACTGTAATACTGTGATTATATATATATATATATATACATGAATATGAAAATACTCGCGTCTTGTCCGTCAAAAATGACAGGGCAATACAATTTGAAGCCATGGCAATGCTTGTGACACACAATGTAAAGCTTTTTCTACTCTGAGGACCTTTGGCGCTCATCACAAAGACAGATAAATATGTCTATTTTTTTAAAATAATAGTTCATTAATTAGTTACATACTAGATGTATATACTTTACCTATTTGTAATTGATATATTCAGCAATGAATAGCGTGAAGAGCTAAGTATCTCTCTTTATTTTCCTGCAGCATACAATGTACAGTTGGACTGTTACTGTCCTGAGGAGAAAGTGTCATCAGTGTCCCAACGGTGCATTAGAAATATGCTGTGTGCGCGAGCAAACCGTTGGTTTAGTTGTGTAAAGCGCCATTTTAGATTTGTAATGTTATTAGTTGCAGGTTAGTGTTGTAAAATGGCGTTGTTTGTCTATATGCTACGCGACTCGCGAGCATTTTCTGTGCTTCCTAGCTGTGTATTTTTGTACCTCCCTGGCAAAAGTCCTATGTGCCTGGCGGTGTTTTGCGCATTTCGGGGTCGTGTAGCTTCGTTGTAAATTTTTCAGACGCCATTTTTTTTCTCGCTTAGCCGATTTTCAAGTTCCAAAACACCTTAAATTCAACTTTTATTAGCGTGCAACCTCACTGGCAGATGTCTTGGTTGTCCCCCCATGCTGTGTGTGACTGTTTTTTTTGTTTTGTTTATATTTTGTAGTGTTTTTGTTGTTTTTGGATGTGTGCATTTCAACCAATAACTTTGTATTTTTGCGTCCTCATATTTTTTTTTTCTAACTTCTACGGGTCGTAATTAAAAGTCATATGTCCTTGTCAGTGTTTTCTGCGCTTCGGGGTTGTGTACCCTCGTTTTCATTTTTTTTCGGTCGCCATTTTTTTTCTCGCTTAGCCGATTTTCAAATGGCGAAACTCTAATAAATTTGCATGCAACCTCAAACCCACACATCCTGGCTGCCCCCCCCCCCCCCCCCCCCCCCCGCTGTGTGTGATGTTTTTTTATGTTTTTTTTTATTTGTCAGTAGTTTTGGTGTATTTTGTTATAGGCCGTTAGCTTCATATTTTTGTGACCTCACATTTTGTTATTTTTCTAAGACCCGCGGGTCATAATTTTTTTTTCTAAGTCTGTATTTCCTCTTTACGCGCTATTGTTTTTTATTTAAGTCCCGCGGGTCATAAATTTTTTTTTTTATAAGTCCCGCATCGTGGTTTTTATTTTCAAAGTCCCACTTTTCTGGATTGTTTTTTACCACAAGTGAGGCGCAGTAGAGCCTCCACCTCCGCAAATGCATCTCCTCACTTCACGAGGGTTCGCATTTGCAGCCTGCAATGAGCCTCCACCTCCGCAAATGTGGCTCTCGCTTGGCGAGGTGCGCATTTACAGCCAGAACTGCGTCCCCGCTTGACGATGACTCGCAGTTTGACAACTATTATATGTGAAATAAATGTTATCAATATAAAGGTAAACCACTATGTACTGTATATAGTGTGTGATAGGTAACCTCTAATCAGTGAGATCACATGACACAAATGTGGCGGAGTCACTATGTTTTATACAGTTTCACAGACAACTCAGGTGCAATTGTCTCTAGTCTAAATTATACTACTATAATCTTATTGGATCTGGGGGAAATAATACTCAGAGTTTAGATACAGACCTTGGGAGATTACACAGACACTTATTCCTTGTTTCCTTATTTGATGGGTCTGATCCTGTTAACATCAAGGAATGAAGCGTCTATCTGCAGCCTCCAGAGGAGCCCAGCCATTGCCATCATGGACCCACTCTTGTCATGTGAGTAGAGCAGATATTATACTGCCTGAGATCTGCAAAGGGGAAATATAAGGGGAGTAACACACCAGACTTCTGAATGGAGAGGGGGAAGGGGAGAAAAGAGAGGGAAAAGGTGAGGGGGGAGAGAAGGAGAAATGTGTGGAAATCTGGGGAAAAGGGAGAGAAAGTGATAGGTTATTAAGAGAAAAAGGGAGATAAATGTGGTGAATGAGAAGTAGAAAGAGAGGACGGTGAGAGCAGGGACATAGGAACTGGAGAAGGCACCAACTTTTATATTTTTTATCAATTCGATGGCACTAAAACTACTTTATGGTCCAGCTCTCACATCTGTATGTAACTACTGGGAATACCATAGTTCAAACTATGTGTATCTGTTGATAGTGTCTTTACTTTTTACTAGCTTGTCTCGACTTGCCATAGCTTTCCTCCACATAAACAAATGTCTTTTTAATATCATCGCTGTAGTCACCACCCAAAGAAAAATCTGTCACTGCCTCCACTTTTCCCCAATATATTTGCCAGGAGTTAAGATTACAGTTTTGCTCCAATCTTTGTATTTTTAACACTGAGCAGCAGGCCAGCTTTTGCACTTTCTACTTTCACCCTCATCAATAGGTCCTTTAGTTCCTCCTCACTTTCAGCCATCAGAGTAGTATCATCCATGTACTGAGGTTCTCCATATTTCTTCCAGCAATTTTGATTCTGGTTTTGGATCCATCCAGCCTTGATTTACACATGATGTATTGCGCATATAGGTTGAATAAATAAGGTGAACAAGTACAACCTTGTCAAACTGTTTTCCTGAACTTAAACCATTCTGTTGTCCCATATTTGGTTCTGACCGTGGGTTCTTGGTCCACATACAGATTCTTTAGGAGGCAGATTAGATGATCTGGTACTCCCATCTCTATAAGAACATGCCACATTTTGTCCTGATCCACACAGTCATAGGCTTTAAATTAATCTATGCAGCAGAAGTAAATGCTTTTCTGGAACTCTCTTGCTTTCTCTATTATCCGTCAGACATTGGCAATTTGATCTCTTGTGCCTCTTCCTCTGCAGAGCCCGGCTTGTACATCCAGTAGTTCCCAGTCCATATATTATTGGAGTTGAGCTTGAAGGATCTTAAGTATTACCTTGCTGGCATGCAAAATTAATGCAATTGTTTGATAATTGGAGCACTCTTTGGTACTGGATTTTGGGGGGATTGAAATGTAGACTGACCTTTTACATTGTATCGGCCACTGCAAAATTTTCTAAATTTGTTGGCATAAGGCAAGTAACATTTTCACAGAAACATCTTGTAGGAGTTTGAATAGTTAAACTGGGATCCATCAATTCCCGTAGCCTCAGTGTATTCCTGTCCCCTCTTCTTTATCTGGTCTGCTAAATTCCTGCCATTTTTGTCTTTTATTACACCCACTTTGGCATGAAAGGTTATTTTATCTTTTTTCTCTTGACATCACTCACTATAGAAAGTCTCCTTGTCTCTTCTTGCTATCCTCTGGAATTCTGCATTCAGTTTGAACAAATCTTTTCCTATCACCACTACCTTCTTTCCTTCTTTCCTGTGTTACTTTCAAAGTCTTCTCAGATATCCAGTTTGCTTTCTTAGTTTTCTTTCTTTTGAGGATATTCTTATTTCTCTTTTTCCTAGAAAATGTCTGTCTAAAGTTTTTCAGTCATTCTGTCCACATACTGCAAAAGATCAGAGGAGATCTAAATGGCTGATCTTGATGGACTAAAAATATTTTTTCAACCTCATTTACTATTACTGTTTCCAGTCCCTTAAATCTATCTTTACCTCCACTGCATATTCACAGGGGGTATTGTTTATTTCATATCTGCTTATCTTATGACTTACCCTCTTTTCTTCAGTTTAATTCTGACCTTTTCTCTGCTCACACCTGATTCCCCTGTTCTTTGGTGACCCCGCAATCTCCAAAATCTATTACTTTGGTAGTTAGGGGGTTAATAGTTATATTATAAACCTCTGTATGGACTCCCAAGGTAGTAATTGGGTTAATAGGGATGCAAAAATATGTTTTCACTGAAAACATAGATACAGTAAATAAATAGCACAACTAAATCAACTTATTTTTAGACATTCAAATGTTAACACAGATGTACTATTTATTAATTATTTACTGTAATCTGTATGATGGTGGGCTTCTATAACTCTTTTGTCCACCGCAAGATAAATTATTTTGTGGTTGATATATATACATACAGAGAGAGAGTTATATATATATATATCTGGCTGAAGGTGCTTAGAAAGGAGGGGATCATGCTGGAAGAGCGATATGATGATCTTGATATGCATGCTATCTTGATGGCATCCCTACATCAGCCTGGGGTTGTTTGATTGGCTCCAGGAGATGCTGCACTGTGATCCAGAGTGTGGCAATGGAACAGAGCAATGCTGGAGAAGCCTGTCAGATTAGCGCTATCAGCAGCTGATGAGAGAACCAGGTACAGCAGCAGCTACACTTATTCAGTAGATAGCTTTAAAAAGGGGTTGGATTAACTTTTCTTTAAAAATGACTTCAGGGTAACGTTAAGTAGCTATAATATGTAAGATATAAATGCAGGCACAATCCAAATACCACTGTTTAGAATAAGGAGGCAAGTTTTGCCCAAATGAGACAATTGTCAGGGTCTCAAAGGGTGTTTTTTTGTTGGCCTCCCTCTGGATCAATGAACAATTCAAAAAATATAAAAATTCAATAAGATGTAAAAAGGTTGAACTTGCTGAACTAAAAAAAGCATTTTAATTACCTTGTAAAATATTTAATTGCAACCTAACTGCATTTAGAAAGTAAAAAATATAAATATACTATATGTGCGGCTTTTGGTCCTCATTGGTTTTATTTTCAAAGTCCCACGTGCCTGGCATTGAAGTGCTACTGTTTGCTCCATTTTGTTTTTTCTAACTTCTGCGTGCCTGGCGTTGCTGAGCCTTTTGTTTTTTTTAATCCTGTTTCAGAATTTTTACTTTTTTTTCCTCGCTTAGCCGATTTTTGAGCGGAGGAAAATGGCAAATATGGCTCTAATTCATTTGCAACATCACTCCTTGGCTCCCTCTCCCCCTGTGCTGTGTGTGAGTGTGTTATTATTTTTTTATAATTATTTTGGTGGGTTTTGGGTGTTTTCTAGTTACGCGTTTGAACGAACTGCGTGCTTCAATTGCTCGCCTCACTTCGCGAGGCTCTCAGTGCATTGAGCACCTTTGGTGCTCATTTGAGCCTAAGTCCCAAGTGCTCACCTAACTTCGCAAGGCTTGCAGTCCAGTGAGCGCCTAAGTCACGCGTGCCTCAACTGCTTGCCTCGCTTTGCTAGGCTTGCAGTCCAATGAGTGCATTCAGCGCTCATTGCAGCCTAAATCGTGCCTGCACCAATGGCTCGCCACGCTTTGCGAGGCTCACAGTTGCATCCAACGCTGTGTGAGGGACGCAAAAGCTTGACCGACATCACAAATGTTCCCAACACTGACAACTATATATGTGATATACACATTTACAGTACAATTTACTTGGGAAAAACAACACAACTCTGTATCTTATTAAAAGTCACATAAATGTATTGTCTGTAATATTATCAAGACTTGTATGACTAATTGTGTGGGTCTTATCTTAGGACATCATATAATCCTCCAGAATTTACCACATTAGTTATAAAATATTCAGAGGACCTTAAATAGAACAATGTCAGCAATAAATGATCTCACTTCGCAATAGCACATCAAGTAAATTTAAATATTTCTTTCCTGACAAGTAGAAATCCCTCACAACATATATTTCATATACCAATATCACAGAATTGGAACCAACTGTCTTTTCCTGATGAGTTTTCCATTCCTTGTTTTTAGGTTATCCAGTTGTTGTACTAGAGAGGCTAGAGGTGAAAGGAGAGTCAGACACTGAGCATCATCTGCCCACAAAGAGGAATAAAACATCTGTCACTGGTGAGTATGTTATAATCCTATTATGTGTTATTATACGCGTGGCCAACAAGTAAATCAATGGATGGAAATCTGAGACCATAACCTTATCTCAGGTATCCACAGGACCACAAACTCCATACCTCCAAATGTGTACCACAGGAGAACATGAAGTCCTGCAGTAAAGTTATGGTTATTGGTCACTGGTCATCTTTGCATAGGAACATAGAATGTATAAACCTTTCTATGGTCTTGATCACTTAATGCTATAGAATAATTACCTTCTTTAAGTGGTTAGAAATGACCTCCTTATTAGTAAAGGGACATGGAACTCATGAGAAAAGCACAATCAGGTAATTAGAACGCAAAGTCAATATTTATTTATCTTAAAACATTTAAGACGGGAAGGATCACCTGAAGAATGCAATTCAACAATGACAGAAATGTAATTTTACAAGTGTTACTTATTACTGTCTATCTAAGACTAGGATCCTATGAGCTTTTGGTAAACAAAGGGCCCTATGATTCTGTTTGCTTTGAGTTGATGAGATATTAGGGAATTATTACGTCTCTCCATGAAAATGGGCTTTGGGTTGTGTTGTTATTATTTCACTAGGTCCATGATCTGACTAAGAGATGGAATATATGTTACTGTCTCTCAGATTAATTAGTAAAGGGGTTAAGGCAAATAAATAATCAAGTCTTGCATACTTTGATTGACTGAGCATCCAGCCTTCTTAGCCAATCAGGGAACCGTTTGAAATATAAAATATTCTACAGACAATAGATGTAAAAACATAGGAGGGCAGATTCAGTATGATCAGGTCAAAACTGGGCTAAAGCAGACTAAGGGGCGCCAGCCATGGAGATTATCTAACACATCATATATCAAGTAACCACACAGGTAAGTAACAGCTAGATATTTCACTGGTGGTAGAGAGAAGTAGATTTGCCAAAACCACCAACAGTAAAGGTCAAATACATATTGTTGGCATTACGGATATTATTTCTAAGCGCATAATAAATAAACTAATTAGGTACTATTGTCAGGATACTAAAGTGGTCTTTTTAGCAGATACATAATAGTCTTCTCTGACATGATAGATCTCCAGGCACTCAGGGATTACCTTATAAATGATAGTCGGGCATGTAATGAATAGGCATAACCATAGACTACTTTCCATAAATTATTTTCAGCCTATCAAAGTGTATGTTTCATTAAGTAGATTATATTGAGTGAAAGAGATTATTCTACAGGGCTTTTGTTTTAATTAATTGTATGAATATATTGTTACTCACTATCTTAAAAACTGATTTTTTTCTTCTAGAGATTTGCTCTAATGCTTCACATCCAGACTGGATTCCAGACAGAAGTAGACCATCACCACAAAACCTGACAATAGTAGAGGATGAAGACTGTGGCCACTCATTGGATGTAGCTCAGGAGTCATCTCAAGACGGTGGTGAATTTCCAGACCATGAGCAGCTCAAAGCATCGACTGAGTCTGAGTGTGGGGAACCAGTAAAGACTAAAGAAAATCTCTCAGGTATAAATGTGCTGGACCCTGGAGAGAAACCATTCGCCTGCACAGAGTGTGGGAAATGCTTTAAACTAAAACAGATACTTAAATTTCATTACATGATTCACACCGGGGAAAAACCATACACATGTACAGAGTGTGGGATAAGGTTTATACAAAAGAGTAGTCTTCAAAGACATCTCACGGTTCATACAGTGGGAAAACCATTTGCATGTACCGAGTGTGGGAAAAGGTTTATAAGAGAGAGTCAACTTCAAAATCACCACTGGCTTCATACAGGGGAGACACCTTTTAAATGTACAGAAAGTGGAAAATTCTTTACAACAAAGTGTGCTCTTCTAACACACCACAGGATTCACACAGGGGAGAGACCGTACATATGTACAGAGTGTGGGGTGAGATTCAAACACAATTTCTCTCTGCAATATCACCTGATGTCTCATACAGGAGAGAAACCTTTCACATGTACAGACTGTGGGAAACGCTTTAAAACAAAAAGTCATCTTCTAAGACACCGCAAGGTTCATACAGAGGAGAGACCATTTAAATGTACAGAGTGTCGGAAAAGCTTTAAAAGAAATAATCATCTTCTAATACACCACAATGTTCATACAGAGGAGAGACCGTACATATGTACAGGATGTGGGAAAAGCTTTAGACATAACAGCACATTTCGCAGACACCAACAGACTCACACAGGGCTGTAACCTTTTACATGTACAAATTACAACAATGCTACAAGTTAATATGGTTTAAATAAACATATGTATAAGTAATTAATAAGTAATGTTGTGGTGTTGGTTTATATCCATAATGGAGGTTTAATTAAAATTAAACATGTTATTTTGTACATATGTTTGTAAGTTGTAGAAACTATTTACCAATCTGAAAGAATATAACTCAGATATATATTTTTCATTTAAACTACTTTCCATTTAACCATAATAAAACAATATTTATTTTGTGATTTTATGTGTTTTTATCTATTTATTCTCTGGTATGAAATTCTATTTTGAAGTAGAGCTCTCATTTATAGTTTCATTATTTCATTGCTTCATTCTCATCTGCCCATCTCTTTCTCTCTGACACACACCGTCCCCATATTTCCTGTATAATCCTCTCTTCTATGTGGTCTTTGTGTCATCTTGGTGAAAAGTGGAGGGAGACAGAGCACGGAAGAGAGGTATAGTGACAATGGCAGAGCTAGTAAATGCAGGGCCCTGGTGCATCCAAAAATTGGGGAAATATGGAGACAGAGGAAAGAGGTAAGAGAGAAAAGAAATGGAGAGAGCACACAGAGAGAAGGGAGAAATTGAAGTGGGAGTGAAGGAAGAGATAGAAAAGTGAATGAAAAAGCGAGAAGGGAAAAGAGAAATGAAGATTAAGTGAGAGAAATTGAAGAGACAATAGGGAGTAATTGGAAGAGAGAAAGAAAATGATATAGGGGAGCAGGTTCTTGATTACACTCAGGGAAGCAAACGTCTTTTCATTTCATTACTACAGTCACTACCTGCAGAGATCTTGGATCCAAGGAAAATAAAATCTGTTACTGCTTCCACTTTTTCCCCATCTATTTGCCAGGAAGTGAGATTGCCATTTGCCATGTTCTTCGTCTTTTTAACGTTGAGCAGCAGGCCAACTTTTGCACTCTCTCTTTTACCCTCATCAGCGAGTTCTTTAGTTCCTCCTCCCTTTCATCCATCAGAGTAGTATCATCAGCGTATCTGAGGTTGCTAATATTCCTTTCAGCAATATTGATTCTGGCTTTGGATTCATCCAGTCCAGCCTTACTCGTGATGTACTCTGCGTATAAGTTGAATAAATATGGTGACAATATAAATCCTTGTTGCATGCCTTTTCCGATGTGGAACCATTCTGTTGTTTCATGTTCAGTTCTGACCATGGCTTCTTGGCCGATTTACAGATTATTTAGGAGGACAATGAGATTATCTGGTACTCCCATCTCTTTAAGGGCATGCCACATTTTGTGGTGGTCCACACAGTCAAAGGCTTTAGAATAGTCTATGAAGCAGAAGTAAATGCTTTTCTGGAACTCTCTTGCTTTTTCTATTATCCAGTGGACATTGGCAATTTAATCTCTTGTGCCTCTTCCTCTGCAGACCCGGCTTGCACATCTGGTAGTTCCTGGTTCATATATTGTTGGAGTCGAGCTTGTAGAATCTAAAGTATCACCTTGCTGGCATGTCAAATGAGTGCAATTGTTTGATAATTGGAGCACTCTTTGGCACTGCCTTTTTTTTGGATTAGGATGTAGACTGACCTTTTCCAGTCTATTGGCCATTGTTGAGTTTTCCTCGGGTTCGGCATGTTGTGGATCGGGTAGATAAATTATTAAGAGGGTCTGGAAATGAACCGGTGGTCTTGGTACATATTGGTACCAATGACAAAGTTAGTGGAAGATGGAGTGTCCTAAAGAATGATTTTAGAGAACTAGGGAATAAGCTTAAAGCAAGGACCTCCAAGGTAGAATTTTCAAAGATACTACCCGTGCCACGTGCTAGCCCAGGAAGACAGAAGGAGACTAGGGAGGTTAATGCGTGGTTACAAATGTGGTGCATCAAGGAGGGGTTTGGGATTTTGGAGCATTGGGCTCACTTGGGTACAATCTCTATAGCAGGGATGGATTGCACCTTAATGACGAGGGAGCTTTTGTGCTAGGGGATAGGATGGTTGAAAGGTTGAAGGAGTTTTTAAACTAGTAGGTGGGGGAGGGACGAGTTAGAAAGTCATGGGGTAGTAAGTGTAGAGGGGGTAAGGAATTAATTAACTACTCATGAGGGAGGCGAAGGGGGGAGTGTAAGTATATTTAATAGGGCAGTACTGCTAAGTAGCTCGAAGTATAGTGGCAGGCACTCCAGAACTACAGACTCATAACATAAGGTGTATGCTTGCTAATGCCAGAAGGTTGCCAGGAAGAATCGGAGAGTTAGAATTATTAGCAGGAAATGAGAAATGGGATTTAAATAGGCATTACTGAAACATGGTGGGATGAATCTCATGACTGGGCTGTTAATCTGGATGGTTATAACCTTTTTAGGAAAGACAGGGGCAATTGTAAAAGAAGAGGAGGGATTTGTCTGTGTCTTAAGTGTGAATATAAGCCTATAGTCAGTGAAGATATTTATACTGTAACTAGCAGTAATATTAAATGTTTGTGGGTATAGTTAAATAGCGGAGCAGCAAATTCAAAAATAATATTAGTAGGGTTATGCTATAAACCCCCAAATATAATTGAAAGCGAGGAAATTCAATTATTATTACAGATTGGAAATGCAGCTAAGCATGGGCAAGTTCTAATAATGGGAGATTCTAACTACCCTGAAATAACTGCATAAATGAGACCAGCAGTTCAGCTAAGGGAAGCAGGTTCTTGAGTATACCCGGGGATCATTATCTGGCCCAGGTAATACAAGAGCCTACTAGAATTGAGACTAACTTGGATTTAGTTATCACAAATAATATTGATATAGTATCAAATGTTGAAAACATTGATCAAAACACAGTTTCATTTGAGATTGAAGTAAAAAAACAAAACTATAAGGGGCCAACAAAAACTCTTAATTTTAAAAGGGCAGATTTTAATGGTCTAAGGGCAGCAATACAACATATAGACTGGGACAGAGAACTGATAGGTAAAAATACTGACCATAAATGGACAACAGGCATTTAAATGATATAAATAAGAGGGGACAGAGACTGCTTTACGTGAGTAGAAGGAAACTAACAATGCAGCAAAAAGGCTATTAGACTGGCTAAAATAGAAAATGAAAAATGAGTTGCAAAGGAGAGTAAGACTAGCCCTAAAATATCTTTGAAGTATATTAATGGGAAGAAGGCGAGGAAGGAAGCTATAGGAACATTACAACGTGACACAGGCCGTCTGATAATTAGTGACCAGGAAAAGGCAGATGAGCTTAATAGTTTTTTTTCTTTGGTATACACAGGAGAGGTACCAGTGGTCAGGACACTGCAACATAATGGGGCTACACTACCGTTGGCGAAAAAATAAATGTTAATAAAGCCCCGGGTCCTGATGGAATACATGGAGTACTGATGGAACTGGGTTATATTTAATTTTTCAAAATTCACTCAACACTGGGTCGCTACCTGATGACTGGAGAAAAGCTGAGGTGATACATATATTTAAGAAGGAAGCAAGAGCAAATCCGGGGAATTAAAGACCAGTGAGCCTCACTTCTGTAGTGGGGAAGCTTTTAGAAGGGTTAATAAGGGATAATATACAAGAATTTGTCTATTTGAACAGGATTGTAAGTTAGAGCCAACATGGATTTATGAGGGATAGGTCATGTCAAACAAATCTAATTAGTTTCTATGATTAGGTTAGTAGGAACCTGGATCAAGGCAACTTAGTGGAAAACTGAGGCGTAACAGGAAATGGATCGTGCGTCAGTGTGAAGCTGAAATCAGGATGGCTGGGAGACTGCTAAGCTAGCTATCACTGACCTCTACTGATCCTAAACTTTGCCTAAGATCTCCCTTACACCCTCAAACCCAGGCACTTTGAAGTACCGGACTCTTAGGATGATGTTAACTGCACACCAGCGGTAGAACTGAATGGAGGCCCCTGTCTGAGCTGCCGGGACACTCAGGGAAGCTGTCATCTCGCGAGAGCTCACGGAGCCACATGTGAGATCTGCACAGGCATCTTGTAGAGACACAGGATAGGACTGCTGGAGGTATTGGTGAATGGCTGCGCAATATTCAGCTCTGAGAACTCTTGCAGCAGCAGGTGGATGTGTGAGGTATCTCAGGACAATGGTGAGTAGGTGACTTTGCAGGACATTGCTGCTGTCGGCAGCAGAGAGGTATCATGAATTGTACACCCTCTATTAAACATCACATAAAGATTAAACACCACATAAAGAGACAAAGGGTATTTCAGAAGTGGGGAGTTGTAAAGAGAATAAAGGCTACTCATAAAAAAGCCCAAACCTTCAGTAAAGTCAAGTATCTTTAAAACTAACGTGAAGATCTCCAAATATATACAAGAACCTCCAAGGAGGGGATTTATTTACTTGGTCTAAAGGTTTAAAGGCAAAGTAAGAGGATGTTTGGGAGAGGGTAAGATTCAATAAGTCATAAACGGACAAGGAAAATATAAAAAGAATCTGGATGATTTATACACCTTATGAAATATAAAAAGACCCTAATTGGGTCATAAAAATCCAGAGAGGCAGTGGTTTGGTCCGCGGTGAGCGGAGATATAACTCTCTGTCTTCACTTTGCCTAGAATAGATAATATCAAAGAAGATTGGTAGGAGACTCAGAGACTATCCGGTACATGCAGATCATCTTAAATGCTGGGGTGGTATGTGAATCATTTTATCATTGTGTGGGGCAGAAGGTATCTTGCAGGTTACAGGCAGGTATATGTTGTTATAAATTCCATCTCATAATTACTTCACATATTTATACGACAGTGATAATGGACTAACCAAGTCCACTAATTGGCACCTGGACTTTGAAGTGGTCTACAGGATCTGCAACATGCCCCTACATCTCTTTTATGAGATAAAAGGACTGATATATAGGGGAGACGTTATTCTATTATAGTCGGGTATATAATAGTCTCATAGGCCAAGTTACCCTGTATTTATCAAGTTTAGTGATGGGATCTTCTGGATTATATTATTCCTACATCTATTAAAAAAAAAAAAAAGTGGAGGAAATTGAAGCCTATTAGAAGTACCGAGGGGCCAGTCATCGCAGAGTTTTGGATATTAGTGAGGAACCAGAAGCAACATTGTACTTGAATACGCAACATTTTTCATAAACATGCCAACCAAAATGAAGCTGAGAAATAAAAAGAACGAGACATCAAAACCCCCCAATATGTTCTCACCTAGAAATAAGGGCCCTACTGCGAGCACCTTAGTAGGAGATACCACTTTAATCTTGTTGGCTAATCAATTACCAGATAAAGACTCCCAAACAATAGGCTCGGCAAACTCTCAGATGAAGAGGAAACTCTCACATGTTCCAAAATGAAAGAAATGTTACAGATCTTTCAAACAAATCTAATTTCTGATCTGACAAAATAAATATCAGATAGCACTTAACTCATCAAAGAGTTGAATCAGTTGAAAACGTATTTGATAAATTAGTTACGGACAATAACACTTTACTTAAATATACTTTGGATCTCGAAAATAAAATTAAGGACGTAACGATTAAAATATCATCTTTAGAAGACCGAAGCAGGATGAACAACCTCCGTTTGAGACGCATATCTGAGACAATACAAGACTGTAACTTAAAATCCTATGTGGAGAACTTTTGGGGACATTGGTTTCAAATGCTTCAACTAATGAAAATACAATTGATGTTATTCATAGAATACCCCTAGCAAAACTTTTAGATAAATCCATACCTAGGGAGGTTATAGTGAGAGTTTACTACCAGTTGTATAAAAACGCTATAATCAGGGTGGCATATGATAAGCAAAGGTTTTCGTCCTGATATGAGAATATTAGAATCTTCTCAGATATATCCGTCCATACATTATCTAGAAGAAGAGAATGCACTGAGATAACTCAAATTTTAAGGCAGAAAGAAATTAGATACAAATGATTATCTCCGGTGGGTATTTCAGTGTATAAAGATTCTAACTGGTACAGGATAAAATCAGTTCAGGCAGTTTGAATCTGCACCGTTAAACAAAGAGGTTAAGAAACCTACTTTGACTGCCAGAAATTTGGCATGGCAAACAAAAAATAGAGGCATAGAGGTTAGTGCTAGTTAAGAACATAGTAATTGTCTTGGGGAGGTTGGACTGCCGCATATATCGTGGGCACAATTATTAATATGTTATGAACTTTTTTTAGGGTACCTCGGAAACAGAGTTACAGATATTGATTTTGATCGGTCTAAATTACAAGCGATTGAGAGTCGCAGAGCACTAATAGTTGATAGAGCAAAAAGAGGCATAGTATATTTTGTTAGCAGGATGAGGAAGGGTATTTTCTATTCTTTTATTTTTTTTTCTCTTTGTAGATTATGTTTTTTTCTCCTCTTTCAGGTTAACTACACATTACATATGTATACATTTATTTTAAAAAATGGGGTAAAGTAATCTCAATACCATTGACACACGTGAAGAGATAGATATTTTCACAGATAGGAAGTAGTTAACCCTGCTTGTGGGAAGAGTACAATTTAGCTGAATTTATATAGATCACATGGATTAGATAAATTTAATTTCAGTAGATAGGGATCTCAAGCAATCACATTATTTTGCGGTAACTTGCTTGTTTTCTGTCTTGTTTTGTGTTTTTTTTTCTCTCTAAAGGTTATGGTGTGTGTTTTTTTTGGTCCTCTGATGAGGTATAAGTATGCTCTTGGAATTATGAAGTCATGTGATATTTGTTTTTTTGTTTATACTAGGAGGTGTATGTGGGTAGTAAGAATGGTCTATTTAAGTAAATATATTAGTGAAGGAACTACTTATCAGGCAGGATAGTTTGTTCCATTACGTACCTTGATAAATAAGGGTATAAAAATAATCCTGCATAAAGTAAATGGTTTAAACTCGCAGACAAAAAGGAAAATAGCCTTTTCAAACTATGCCAAAATTAAAGCTGAGGTTCTATGTCTCCAGGAGACCCATCTAAAGAAAGAGGCAATACAATATACTATATGTCGAATAATCAATTTCCGGTTAGAATAAATTCCACATTTAAAAGTAAATCTAAGGGAGTGTCTATTCTTTTTAATAGAAGATTAACGGTATCTGAGGAATTTTCAAAAATAGACCCCCTAGGCAGATTTATCATTTGGATGGGGTTTATTAACAACAGATTAACAACCTTGGTAAATGCTTATCTGCCAAATAAAAATAAGATCAGGTACCTAAGAAGTATAAAACGCCTAAGCTCCAAACTACCCTCGTGTCGCCTATGCGTCTGCGTGTGAAGTGATAGAGCGACGTCGCGGAGTAGTGCGTGCAACCCGTCGCAGAACCCCTGATGAAATTTCCAGAAACGTGCGTCCGGTTGCACGCACTAGTGCGCAGTAGTGCGTGCAACCCGTCGCAGAACCCCTGATGAAATTTCCAGAAACGTGCGTCCGGTTGCACGCACTACGCCGCGACGTCGCTCTATGACGTCACACGCCGACGCATAGGCGACACGCGGGTAGTTTGGAGCTTAGGCGTTTTATAATCACATAGATTAACCATCTATATCGAAAAGATAGACAAATACTATCCATATCAATCTTAAATCTATGAGCAAATATAAGAGTGTGGAATTTGATAGTATATACCCTAGCGCCATAGTTCGAGTAGTGGAATCTATAATTATATTACTATTTCAGTAATGGACTTTCCCTTATAACGTATGACTGTATAAAACCCCCATACCCTCATTTAGCACTAGCACTTTATTTATATTGTAATACTATTATATATCATCATTTATTCTATTACTATTAGCACTAGACACTTTATGGAAGTGCAATATATATAAGTACAAACACATAGGTCTAGCATTTAGACTTATGTTTCTGTCACTCAACAATATTACACCAAAACCTTATGCACCACTTTATTTCAGATGATTTATCACTCTTAACAAGATGATATAGGGACTATTTGAACAATTTCAGTTAAACAATATCAGTCAATATATAAGGAAGCCCTCAAAAATCACTTACTTCGCTACTCTCTTTATCTCGTCAGAATTTCAATATTTTAATAACAAGTTTTAATAATATTAATAAATGTTAAGTTTTATATTTTTTGCTGTTCTATATTGTCATTTACGGTGTGCACTTTAATCCCAAAGGATACTTGTTCTGTCCTTTTCTTTTCTATTATTTAGTAAAATATCCTCTAGTAGCACCCCTTTTATCCACCCCAGAATCTTTTTATACCGTGAGCCACCTATCTTTCCTATTTTGTATCTAAAATAAAGAAAGGACATGATTATATAATATGCAGATATTTTAATCTGGCAATTAATGTAATTATGTATAAACAAGGGCGCCATAAGGTAAAATCAGAAGCCCTAATTAATAAAATAGCTTCAGATCTTTCAAATTTGATAAATAACTAAAAGTTATATGATTTATGGAGAGTTTTTCATCTAAATCATAAAGAATATAAATTGTTTTCAAATAGATTTGAATCTTTTTCCCGTATAGATTATATCTTTGCAGATTTGAGTACCATGAGATTGATTATGAAGACGGATATTGTATTGTCTCCATGGTCAGACCATTCGATGAACAGTGTAATTGTGGAGAACGTACTGGAACTAAAACTATGAAAAATGAATCCCATAATATTTAAACATTCAGAATACCTTAATGCTTTGAAAAAGGATACCCAGGAATTCTTTGAGATTAATAAGGATTCGGTAACACCTTCGAAGACACTATCTTAATCTCCAGGATGGCAGAAATTCAAAGGCAATGTGGAAAACCTTAAAAAATCTTGTATATAGAATTAGAAAACCATGTCCAACACGGATATTTCTTGTCAAAAACTTCAGGAAATATTAGATGAATTTGCTAGATTGTCTTACTTTAAAATCAAGCAGTCAAAATCAGACACTTTAATTAGAGGCATAAAACCAGAAGTAAAAAAAATGCTGGAGAAATGTTTTACTTTTAATTGGAAATCCCGTTACATAGTCCATCAAGAGATAAGATTTTTCTTCTGTGTTGGCAATATTCTTAAAGATAATGTGAATGAGGTAATGAAACAAATTAGGCCAACTCTAACCGACTGGAGATCTCTTAACTTCCACTGGTCAGCCAGAATAGCTTCAATAAATATGAGTATTATTCAGAAAATCACTTATTGTATGAGATCTATAACAGATATCCTACAATAATTATTTAAAACTCATCCAGGATCAGCTTGACAAATTCATATATGAGGGAAAAAGTATAACTTGTAAGAAATTAGACAAAGGGGGTTTAAATGCACACTGTATAAAAGAAATTCATCAAAATCATCGCCCAACTCATAAGTTGGAATATCATTCAAGATAAACCAAGATGGTAGGTATTGGAGGAGACCCTAATTAAGGAATTTCTCATTCAAATTATTCTATGGTTCCCCAATTACAATAAAACTTTGTTTAGTAAACTTCCAAAAAACATTAATGCTGTTTAAAAATTCTGGTATAACAACAAAGAGAAAATCTTATTAGATCAGGGTTTAACATCGATATTCGAATTATATAAAAAAGGTAACAGCATTACCCTACAGGAGCTGTAGTTGAAATTTGAGACAAAATTTACTTGGCTCAATTATGAAAGTTTGAGGAAAACTCTGTACGGAAGGGGATATAAAATCTTTGGCATAAAATACCCCAATAAAAATAGAAGAACTGACCGTAAAGGGAGAAATTTCACATATTATTTCTAATTCCCTTCTCTAAAAGCTTAGGGGTTAAAGGCTGGGAATTGAACCTCAGAATGAACCTAGAGGATACTATGTGGAGGGAAATTAAAAAAATGGTCAAGAAATCGTTGGTTAATACAGCATACTCAGAGTTATTTTTTAAATAATGCATAGATGGCATTTAACTCTGTCTAAAATGGCCAAAATCGACCCAAAAGGGGAAGGCCTCTGCTGGAAACTATGTGGTTCACGAGGTACTGAAGCCCATGTTTGGTGAGAGTGTAATAAAATCCACAAGTTGTGGATAGAAATCTACCAGTTATTATCTAAGGTGATGGGTAAACAAATTCTATGCTCTCCACAACTAGTAATTTTCCATATGAACCTTGAGAAATTGCCATATGCAGACAGATATTTGACTTGTCATATTCTTCTGGTGGCCAAATGGCTGATTGTGAAATATTTGAATCAATCTGCTGTTCCAACAATCAGGGAACTGATTAATGTTATCAGCTTGAATAGGGATTTGATGCTCAATTATATCTGTTTAGTCTCTCAGAAATATGTGTCTTTTATTAATTGGTCAAAATGGGACCGGTATAGATGGTTGGATAAATCATAGTAAAGAATGTTTCTTCAGTATACTCTATGTTGATATGTATCATCGTTATATGTGCATGTATTTCTCATTTTTACGTTTTTGTATTCCAAAAGGGATTTGCATAAATTAAAGAAATGGGCACTTAAATGGCAGTTTAGATGTAATATGAATAAATGTAAGGCTATGCATCTGGGAGGAAAAAATAGCCATGCAATTTATAAACCTAATGAAGCAAATCTAGGGTTATCTGATATTGAAAGGGCTTTGGGAGTGCTTGTGGACAACCACCTTCGTAACAGTTCTCAATGTCAAGCAGCATCTGCAGAGGCAAATTAAATATTAGCATGTATTAAGAAGGGTATAGAAGCCAGGAAAGCAAATATAATTTTGCCACTATACAAATCCCTAGTACCCCCTCATTTGGAATGTGGAGTACAGCTTTGGGCACCACTTCATAAAAAGGACCTTTTAGAGCTGGAAAAGGTACAGAGGAGGGCAACAAAACTAATAAGAGTAATGGAGGGGCTAAGTTATGAAGAAAGACTAACAAACTTAAACTTATTTTCTCTAGAAAAAAGGTGTCTAAGAGGAGATATGATTACCTTATATAAATACATCCAGGGTTAGTATAAAGATTTGTCAAGGGTGCTTTTTGTGCCAAGAGGTTTTCAACTGACATGAGGACATCCTTTGAGGTTTGAAGTAAAAAGATTTCACCTTAAAGAAAGAAAACGGTTCTTCACAGTAAGGGTGGTTAATCTGTGGAATTCTTTACCAAAGGAGGTGGTGACAGTGGATTCAATAGATAACTTTAAAAAAAGATTGGATATATTTTTAAATAAAGTGCATTCAGGGTTATCCTGGTTAATTAGTGTGGGAGTATTAATCCAGGGAGGGATCCGATTGCCAGTATCTGGGGTCTGGCAGGATTTTTTTTTTTCTTTTTTTTTTCTTTTGAGACAATTGGCAAAGTTTCATTTTTTTTTCTTTCTATTTGCCTTCTTTGGGATCAATTATCAACTAATGAACATATTGCAGATCAGAGGAGATCATAAAAGAATTAATTTGGGCTAAAAGTCTTTTTTCAACCACAATTACTATGTAACTATGTAACTATATTATATACTAGCGACTTGCCCGTCAAAAAATGACGGTCAATAAAAATTAAATGTTGTGAAATTTGTTTGCAACACAAAATGAGTCAGCTACATTTGTCCCTTTTTTTTTTTCTAAAAATAAAAACACATACATTTTTTTAACTTTTTATTTTTTTAACTTTCAACTTATAATTCACAAACATTAAACTTTGTAACATGCAACTTGTATATGAAACATTCATTCCACATTTTGTTAACAATACTAACAGTTTTCAATACATATTTATCACTGAGTAACTGCAGACTATATTAACTTCGAGTAAGTAAATAGTTTTAACAATAACATGCTTTTTATCATTTGTAACATATTTTTTAAACTCTTGTTAAACTAAATTAGCATTGAATCCAGAGGAAGGCAAACAATAAAAACCCTCTATTGAAACTTGTCCAATTGTATCAAAGAGGTAAAAAAAAATAATTCCTTCCTGACCCCATTAACTGGCGATCGGATTTCTCCCTGAATCAATACTTTGTCTTTAAATAATACATTTCCAATTATTATTAAAATACTTCAACTTTATACTAACAATACATATTTGACTATACCACATATATATTTACCAAACTTTTTTCAAAATTCCAAAACCACATATTTAACATCTGAAATTGTAACATCAAACAATAACATTTAACTCTTGTAAACCTGAAAAAGTCAGTTAATTGTTTTGTGTGGCCAATCATGTAAATATAAAACTTTGAACCCATTCAAATCTGGTGAAAGATATTTTACTATTGTTTTTGTTGTTAGTTTTTTTGTTTTTTTCAGTTTGTCCATTCTGCAAATATCAAATAGATTTTCATAAGTGAAATAGTGGTCCCCTATTTAAAGAGTTCCAGAGTACTTAAATTTTGTACTGGAAGTCAAACCACTGTTCTCTATGTTTTTTTGTCCATTCTTTGGATATTTTACGTGAAATATTGTTTTTGTGCAATCATATTGAGTCCCATAAAATGTTGGCATTAAAATGAAACCATTGTCCTCTATCTTTTCAACACCTCATATAAGACAATGTTTTTGGTGTAAACACATCTATTGTCCAATAAATGACCTTGAGTTTCGTTTTCTTCAACATGCACTTTAATTTCTTTTGGATTAGTGCACCTTGAAAAAGCCACATAGAGTTGTCCATGTGCAAAAACTGGTTCCTTTAAAAAAATCCCAACTGACTTAAAAGTTTGTCCTTGGGATTTATTGATGGTCATAGCAAATGCCATGATAACTGGAAATTGTCTCTGTTGAAGGACAAAGGGCAAACCACTCTCACTTGGAGCTAAATCAATTCTTGGTATAAAAACTCGTTCACCTTTATGGGTACCAGTTATAATTTCTGCATGTATAAAATGATCTTTTAACTCATGCACAATTAATCGTGTCCCATTACAAAGTCCTTTTTTTAATTCATATTTTGCAATAACAATTGCTCCTTTTTTCAATTGTAAAATATGTGGGGGCATTCCAGATGGTGTTAACAAATGAATAAATTTGATACTAAAATTTGATTCACTGTCTTTATCATCTGACAGAATAGAATCTGCACTGTAATAATTCTTTTGTGGTGCATTGATGTATTTTAAAATTTCGTTATTTACATTCAATGCATCAATATTTTTTGATGTTAATATTACTTTGTTTGCAATGTCTGTGTAATCCTCATTATTAAGAGTGTTTAGAAATATGGCTGATATGAGTGATTCATTGCAAACCATTTCTGATGGAATTTCAATGGTATCATTTGGTAAATGCTGTATTTCTGGATGTTTTCCATCTCCGATTTTAATGAGCCAGTCATTGAATTCATTTTGGCCTTCAATCTCATATTTAATTCTAATTTGAGATGTGTAAATATTTGCCACAGTTTACTGGTCTTGATACATGTTTCAATGATCTCTGTTCTATTTCTGTGTGGCACAACAGGTAATGTTTGCCTAAAATCGCCTCCTAACAGCATCAACTTTCCACCAAATGGCAACTTATTATCCATCACTTCTTTTAAGAATCTGTCAATACATTGCAGTGCATGACATGACATCATTGTTGCCTCGTCTATGATAATTAGTTAAGTTAGTTTTAATTTTTTTGCTTGTATGGAATTGAGTCGAATATCTGACACTGATGTTTCCAAAATGGGAACTGGCAGCTTAAATCCACTATGCACAGTTCTACCACCATCTAACAAAAGTGCAGCAATTCCAGTTGTTGCAAATGGCATAGCTATCTGACTTTGTGATCGAATATAACTCATCAAACAATTGTACAGATACGTTTTTCCTGATCCACCTGGTCCGTCTAGATAGAAATACCGGTCTTTGACCATTTCATCATCTGTAGCATTTGTGATGGCATGAAATGCTTCTAACTGTAAATTATTTAAAGTTGCCAGTTTTTCTTGGGTTTTTTGTTTTTGAAGCTCGGTGTCATAATCATCAAAAT
Source organism: Discoglossus pictus (assembly GCA_027410445.1). NCBI lineage: Eukaryota > Metazoa > Chordata > Amphibia > Anura > Alytidae > Discoglossus > Discoglossus pictus. The sequence continues at coordinate 49,219,523 of CM050170.1, read as the reverse complement.
TGATGTCATCTATAAGTCCTGGATCTGGTAAATTAAAACTTGCACAATTTAATCCATGAGCAAACAATATTTCTTGGATTTCCATCAATGTTTTTAACAAAGCTATTGGTTCTCTGTAACGTTTTAAGAAATCTTCTGACATGTTTAATTTAAATGTTTCCCACAAAGTGAAAGCATCAGGTACATTGCAAAATATACAAATGAATGCAAATTGTTGTCTCATTTGCTTAGGCATTTGACATAGTGCTGCTTCTTCCAGACACCTCTCCCATTCTGTATCATCAGCTATGAAATTTTGATGTCTTGCAGCTAATAGGAATGTCTCATAAACTATGTCATTCACTGTACGTAAATGCTCAAAACTCTGTGCACCGGGAACATGTAGCAGAAGTAATCTTAAGCTGAAACGTTCAATGTCCCTTGGACTGACGGTATAAATGCGTGGTATGATTTTATGTGAATCTCTTCTTCGTTGTCGCCATAGACCATTTACAAATACATAGTGATATGGTATCTCAATGTATAAAAATTGTCTGGCCTGCGTATCCTGACAGTTTAATTTAAACCACGCAGTAAGCATGGTATCTCTGTCTTCACTTTGATATAATGCAGTTCTTTCATTTCCTTGAGTAAAGCAAACCAACTGACTTTGAGGCAAATGTACAGCTAAACCAATGAATAGCATGTGACCGATCATGCCTTTTTACATTTCAAAAGGCGCCACATTGCTTCAGGAGCACTCACATACCGAGCATCTAAATAATTTGATAGTTCATCATGGAAAATTGGATTTTCGTTTTCATTTCCAGCACCTTGTACAACAACAGTAGCTGCATCATATCCTTTGTATATATATTTATACATATACACATACTTAATTGATTTAATCGAAGTGCAAGCTTCCACATTGATGTGTGCATTGTACTTGATGAGCAAATGTGGATTGTATGGAACGACAAACCTATTATCAACCTTTTGGACACTGATAATAGCTGTTTGTCCTTGTGTTCTTTTATACAAAGGATATCCATCACAATTTGCATAAGTTTGCATTTGAAACTGTTTTGGAAATTCTTCTTCTAGTACATTTTTTATTTTCCATACTTGGTGAATTCGGATTCATCTCTCCACATGGGCCATGAATCATTCTATGTGTAACAATCTCCCAACATTTTGTATATTTTTCTTGGTCTGGCAATTGTGCAGAAATTACTGAATCCACTCTCTCTGCAGTGTTCAACTTGTCTTTTTCCTGCAGTATTAAAAGTATGTGAGCATGTGGCAATCCTCAGTTTTGAAATTCAATGGTGTAAACAAAAGCCACACATTGTCCAAATAAGTGTGCTTTAGTGATATCATGTATTAATGAATTGAGTTTGATTTTAAATACTCTTGCCACTAAATCTGGTCGGTCAGAAGTAGTTTGTCCCAGAATCAAATTTTCCTTGATCTCTGGCCATTGTGGATTACATGTGAATGTAATAAATCTGGTTTTCCAAATTTTGTAACAATAGCCATGGCATCATTATACCTTTCTCGCATATTGCGAGGAGATCCTTGGAAAGAGGATGGCAAAATAATTTCTCTTCCAGCTGGAATGTCTCTGTTGGAAGCTAAATCTGCCACATAATCCATTAATCCACAATACTGTTCTACTCATAATTTATTTTGTTGATACTTAATGAAATTTAGATTATTGGCTTCAACTTGTAAATATGAATCAATAATCCATTGTTGAGTGAGTTTTCACGGATAGCAGTTTGTGCCACTTTATATTCCAGCATGGAAATACTAGATCTAATACGAAGTATAGTATTGGGATAACTTTCCAATTGTAATTTTGGTTCCCATCCTGGTTCCCCATTTGGAAAGAAAATGGGATATGTCATTGGATCTTAATTACAGCTTAATATATTGATGTTGATAAATGGTTGTTCTTCATTGCGTGGATATATTCTAATATCTCGCTGAAAAGGTGGTTCACCATTTTAAACACCATGGCAGCCTCATTTACTGTCGGTAAATTATATCTTCTTTGATCGGTGTTGCGATCTCTTTTTAACACCATATTGACTCTTGGTGTAGGCAATTGATGTCTTTCAGCATGTTCCTGTTGTTCTTTTTCAAGCTGTGATAATTGTTTGTATGCTTGACCATATGGGTTTTTTTGCATAATTCTTTCCAGCTGTTCAAAGACTATGCGCAAACACTTTCTATTTTCTGGAAGTTTCATTCTTTGTTCCACAGCTTCCATCGTATCTAAGACATATAACTGTGCAAATTTCCTTTGCTGTCCTTCTTGTGGGTGTAAATGTGAAGTTCGGTGGAATATTTGACCTTGAACTCTGAAACAATAAGGACCATGTCCTGATACATTTTCTGCTAACGTTGCACCCATTGAAGCAAATGAAATTGCACTGTTATAAGACCTTATGTTTTGTTTGAAATTATTATAATTTGGAAATGTTGGATCACTCATAATGCTTTCTAAATAATATGGAAATGGGTGTCTTAGTGGAAGTTTCACCTTTCCTTTCTGACAGCAACTAATGAAATTTCCGTCAGTAGGTCTTTTCTTTATAAAATGATAGGCCCCACAAAACTGACTAACCACATTAAGTAGCCCACAATAATGAGTATCTACTTGTACTACAGTAGTAAACACATTATCATGCATTTCTTCAACATAAATATCAGACCCACATTCTATATGTACATTTTCTTCTTGTGTGTCTACATTTAAATCATTCTGCAAATTAGAATCATTGGACAGTGGTTCACAGAGATGTTTTTTTTTTCTTTTACGTTTCTTGGAAGCCCCAACACACTCACTTGCCGCTTTCTTACTCATCTTTCTTTTATTTAAAAGTCTCTGTCGATCTTCTTCTCGCAAGCGTTGTGAAGTTTCCGGTTTCTGAGAATCTCTCCACCTTTGCTTCCTTTCCCTTGCCAATCTTCTTTTGCATTCAATTTTGTCTTCTCCATTCTCCGCCATTTTAATCTGTAATTGTAAATAGACATTTAATTATTGTTTGTTCTTTGTTTTGTATACATTTTTTTCATTTGTGTACTGTTCCATTAAAGTAGATGAATAAAATACAACTTTTTTCAAGTTATGACTAAATATCATACATTAATGACTCAATAAGTACTCTCCATTTTCAAAAAATATAAATTTTCACCAAATATATCATATATAGCCTTTTTCTATGCATCACTACAAAATTTAATTTTATACCTGTTTCGATGATGTTGATGTTGTTCAAAGGCTTCAAACGTCACGCTGTCTGTTTATTCCCTTGCAGATCCGAATAAACTGTAAAATCAAATAGATAATATTTTTAAACTTTTTCTTCATCATCAACAGACATATATTTGGCTACATTAAAAACCTCATATTTTTTATTATTTTGCCGTAGTAATATAATAAAAAATCTGTACCTGTCCAAATTATCCTTATGATGTTCAATGTGTGCAAATGTCACTATCTCTGGTCATTCAGGTAGAGTTCACTGCAATTATAGAAAATAGTAAAATTAATGTATAATATGTTACTTCATCTGTATTAATCAATGAGGCTTAACATACCTATTTTTGCATATATTAAAAACATGAAATAAATATATCAATCAATCAGCATGAACACACATATGAAAGCATAGATTATAAACATACACTCAATATTACTGTTAGTCTTTAAATAAGAATCGATGAATCTGTATTAATCTTAAATTAATGTCTGACTAAATATAACGTCAACACATAAGCATGTTCCCTTAATTTTTTTTTGAGTGGTCTTTTAAAATGAGTATGTTACAACTGAATTCTTAAAATAATGTACATTACTAATGAACTAAGAATCAATTAATGTTCATTATTATTAAAGTAATGTGTGACCAAATCTAACATCAACATGTAAGCATAAGTATATAGGCTTTACATTTTTTTTTTGGTTTATTTTATACAAAATATATAAGAATTGAATTATTTAAAAAATGTACATACATTAATAATTAATTAATCAACGTGTTCCTTTTTTTATACACATTCTTAAACGTTAACCTTTTTTAATATTAATGATTAGTAATGATACATTATGGATGTTATTTACAATTCTTTACCACATGTAATCACGATATATCACAAAATAATTCTTAAATTAATGTACATTAATAATTAATGAATCAATGTGTTCCTAATTAATTAATGTACATTATGAATGTTATTAACAATTGTTTCACACAATTAATTATGACATATAACAATTTAATTGTTAAATTAATGTACATTAATAATTAATTAATAAATCTGTTGTTTTTTTATTGACATTCTTAATCGTTAATTAATTTTGATATTAATAATTAATTAATTAATTAATGTACATTATGAATGTTATTAACAATTGTTTCACACAGGTAATCACGGCATATTAAATTAATGTACATTAATAATTTAAGAATCAATGTGTTGCTTTTGTATTCACATTCTTAAACGTTAACTAATTTTGATATTACTGATAAATTAATTAATTAATTTACATTATGAATGTTATTAACAATTGTTTCACACAGGTAAGCACAATATTATTTTTCTATTAATTACATTTCTTATTTCTTATTTATTAAGTAAGTACCAATTTATTAATTAATAATTATAAATTATATTTAATTAATAATTATAAATGATAATTACCTTTTTTAATGTAATAATGCAGAAGCAGTATACTGAAGATCTAACAATCTCTTGAGATTTCCCGGCATCAGAAAACATCCAGTCAGACTGTCATCACCTGAGGAGAAAGTGTCAGTTATGTGTGAAGTGTGCCCTATATATAGGCTTTGTGAGTGAGACAAATGCATTGTTACAGGCGGGAAATCCGCAGTTGCGCGAGCCAAATGCATTGTTTTCTGCAGGAAATCCTATGTGGCGCAAGACAAAGGCGGGAAATCTGTGTTAATGCGTAAATCGGTAATATCGTTTCGTAAAATGTACTCGCTACTGTCTTTTTACTCATTGTGCGGTTAATCCGCATCCTTTATCTCATTGTTTTTCGAACACATACGTCTGTGGCTGTGTTTTACGCAGTTCGTAGTAGTATAGCCTCGTTTTCATTTTTTTCGGCGCCCATTTTTTTCTCGCTTAGCTGATTTTCGATCTTTGTAAATCGGCTAAATCGATCTAAATTGCAGTTCCAACTCACTTCCAGACGTCCTGCCTGGTTCCCCATGCTGTAAGTGACCTTTGTTTTATTTTTTAGTGTGTATTTAGTGTTTTTTTTACTGTTTTTGTTCCGCCGCTTATCTCGTAATTTTTTTCACCTCGTATTTTTTTTCTAAGTGCTACGGTTTAACGGCTCGCCTTGCTACGCGAGGCTTGCCTGCAATGAGCGCCTGCGGCCTTTCATTGCCAAAGTGCTCCGATTTAAAGTCGTACGATCGGCAAAGTGGTACGGTTTAACGGCGCGCCTCGCTATGCGAGGCTCGCTGGGCGATGAGCGCCTGCAGCGCTCATCGCTAAGTCGTACGCTCTACGCAACGCAGCGTGACGACGATTCGTAGTTAGACAATTATAATATGTGATCATCACAGTAATTATAGTAATCTTTTTAGATATCCTTTGTGAATATTATAGGAAATATAATACTTCAATCTTAACATAGTATTGTACACAGTAGTATAGGTACACTGTAATAACCCAGATGTGTTACCGTGCTCTGATACTATCAAAATATCTGCACAGCATTATTACTATCCCATCTGATTGTACAATAAGCCCTTTCCATTTATAGAGGTTATAAATAAGCCATACAACTTTATATATTTGGAACTAAGTACAGGCTCACAGGCACCACAAGCAAACCATGGTTTTGCATTGTCAGAACTTTTACTATGAATAAAATCCAATCTTATATGGTTTTTATAATATAATATAATATTCCTTTTTTATCCTTTATTTTATATCCAATGTATTAATATTTTATATGCTCTATACATTTATATAAATATATGCGTGCATTTCTACTTGGATATTTATGTTAAGATGTTTTTCCAGTGTCTCACTGAAATAGAATTCTTAATGATTTCTCTGGTTGAAAAAATACTTTTGCATTTTTCCAGGATAGACATTACTTAATAAAGTTGTTAGCTAATTGGTAAGGTTATCTTAAAGTTCATATTCTCTTAAAGATAAGCTTCCATCTATAGGAATATTTTTAAATAGACATCATGTCTATTTCTAGATTCATAAATTCGTCTATGGTATGAAATTTTATGGTTTAAGGTCAAAGTTCATTAAGCTGATTTTATTGTAATTCTTTATTTGTAATAAAAGGTACAATGGCACCCTGTAGTGTTCCAAGAAATGTATTGACACTTAATAAGTTTCTAGGACAAGAATACATCCTTTTAAGGGTTAAATATTTACTAACATCATTAGAATTTACAATTCTTTGCCAAGTACATAGCCTAATTTGAATACCTAAGTAAATTACGTGTTGGGTATAATTAGGAGACAGATAAAGGAATTGGGAGGCTGAAAACCAAGATCTAGAAGCTCTCTGATATAACAGCTAATATTAGAGAGTCACAGACGCACCCCAGGGAGACAATTTGGTGAATTTCCTAAGAAGAATACTCTAACACTTATTGTTTGGGACATTCCCAAACATATAGAAAACTCAAAATGCATTCTACAAAGAAACCCTCAGAGATCACTAACAAAATAATTTACACACCTATATACCAATAACATATTCCAAAATATAAGAAACAATCCAGACCTCAATTGTGTCATTTGATGAAATCAAGTACAAGTACTAGGTATGGTATAAGATTAATATTTCTCTAAATTGTATTTCTTCTTTTTCATTACAATCATGGAAATATTTTGTTAATTTACAGTTAAATAGATTGCTATATCAATATTTACCTGATATATACAATATACCACTATAATTTGTAAATTATAAGTCGACGTATAATTTACAAATTCATTTTAAAAATACCACAAATATCAGCTGTTATAGCAATCCAATATATTTTGATTATACATAATTGTAGTGAAAAACATTTTCTCTTTTGAATTATTCAAATATCCTGAATACTGTGAGTGACTTTTATTGACACATCCGATCAGGTCCTGAATGGACAATAAAGTACAAGCTCCCTCTAAATACTCATATTTGTACTGCAATAATAAAGTCAATTTTTTCTTCTTACTTTTTTGTTACCTCCTGTGCACTCTCACATCACTATGACTATCTCCTTTGTAGTCTCATCACTACACTTACATCCTCTGATACACAAAGGCTCTGAGGTCAGCACTGATCACTCACTAGTTATTATACATATATAACATGGCTGATGTCATAGGGATTGTGATGTCATCAGCATTCTACTGGCTACAAGCCCACTATCACAGAGACTGCAGTCGCCATTAGCTAGTCTCCTTCAGTAAGTAGTAGCCAGTACTGATACTTTATTGGGTCAAGAAGGGATTCCTGAAGGGAGGCCTAATCTAACAAAGTGGTGGAGCGTGAAAAGTCTAGAGATGAGTTTAAAAAGTTAAAGAATATATTGTTGGGAGTTGGGAGCAGTTATTTTAGATGGGAGCATAAGGCTATAAATATATGGATATGTGCTCAGGGGCATCTACAGTGCCTTGCAAAAGTATTCAGCCCCCTTGGCATTTTTCATGTTTTGTTGCCTAACAACTTGGAATCAACATGGATTGTTTGAGGATTTGCATCATTTAATTTACAGAACATGCCCACAATGTTGAAGTTTTCTTTTGTTTTTTTTTTATTGGGAAGCAAACAACAAATAGGACAAAATAACAGAAAAAGTCAATGTGCATTACTATTCACCCCTCTAAAGTCAATACTTTGTGGAGCCATCTTTTGCGGCAATCACAGCTCTAAGTCGCTTTGGATAAGTCTCTATGAGCTTGCCACATCTTACCACTGGGTTTCTTGCCCATTCGTCCTCTGCTCCAGCTCCTTTAAGTTGGATTGTTTGTGCTTGTGAACAGCAATCATTAAGTCTGACCATATATTTTCTATTGGATTGAGGTCTGGGCTTTGACTAGGCCATTCCAACACATTTACATGTTTCCCCTTAAACCACCAAGTGTTGCTTTAGCAGTGTGCTTGGGGTCATTGTCCTGCTGGAAGGTGAACCTCTGTCCTAGCCTCAAATCAGGCACAGAGTGGTACAGATTTTGCTCAAGAATATCCTTGTGTTTAGCACCATCCATCTTTCCCTCAACTCTGGCCAGTTTCCCAGTCCCGGTTGCTGAAAAAAAATCTCCAAGCATGATGCTGCCACCACCATGTTTCACTGTGGGGATGGTGTTCTTTGTGTGACGTGATGTGTTGGGTTTGAGCCAGACATAGCCTTTTATTTGATAAACGAAAAGTTCAATTTTAGTCTCATCAGACCAGAGCACCTCCCTCCATACATTTTGGGAGTCTCCCACATGCCTTTTCTCAAACTCAAAAAGTGCCATTTCGTTTTTTTGCGGAAAGTAATGGCTTTCTTCTGGCCACTCTGCTATAAAGCCCAATTCTATGGAGCGTATGGCTTATCGTCATCCTATGTACAGATACTTCAGTCTCTGCTGTGGAACTCTGCAGCTCCTCCAGGGCTTCCTTAGGTCCCTGTGCTGCCTCTCTGATTAATGCCATCCTTGCCCGGTCAGTGAGTTTTGGTGGGCGGACGTCTCTTGGCAGGTTTGCTGTTGTGCCATGTTCTTTCCATTTGGTTATGATAGATTTGGTGGTGCTCCTGGGGATCATCAAAGATTTGGATATGTTTTTATAACCTAACTCTGACTTGTACTTCTCAACAATATTGTCCCTTACCTGTTTGGAGAGTTCCTTGGTCTTTATGGCAGTGTTTGGTTGGTGGTGCCTCTTGCTTAGGTGTTGCAGCCTCTGGGATCTTTCAAAAAAGGTGTGTATGTAATGACAGATTATGTGACACTTAGATTGCACACAGGTGGACATCATTTCACTAATTATGTGACTTCTGAAGGTAATTGGTTGCACCAGAGCTTTTTATGGGCTTCATAACAAAGGGGGTGAATACATATGCACATGCCAGTTTTCTGTTTTCTAACGTTTAATGTATATATTTTTCTCATTTCACTTCACCATCTTAGACTATTGTGTTCTGATGCATCACATACATTTCAGATTAACAAAACATTGAACTTAAGGCTGTAATGTAACAAAATAGGTAAAAAGTCAAGGGGGTGAATACTTTTGCAAGGCACTGTATATATGTACTTGTATGGTTTTATGTGCATACATTATTGATGCATAGGCGTAACTGTATGTTTATATGGATATAAGTGTATTGGTATTCCTGTAGATTATTTTTATAATCAATAAATATATATATTTTTTAACACTCCAAAAATTTTTTGGTATATTCATTTTAAGAGGATTATAGAAATTTGTGTGTGACCTCTATACCATTATTAATTATTAATTTCAATTAGTCTTTATTTAATTTATGGTATTAGTATTATTTTTTGAAACATTTTTTTAAATAATTATCCCTGAGTGTTGTATAATATACAATATTGATACAATATTTTTTATTAGGACAGTTATTGAGTCTTTATAGTAGGCCATCTCAATGGAGTCTATTTTATTTATTTATTTGTCATATCATTAATGATTAACTATTACAGTGAATTGTTTAGTATACCCCTTTTTTATTTAACAAATGTGCCATCTGCTACAGAGGGACTATATTCATTGTATTTTATTTAGGTATTTTGTCTGTGGGTGGAATTTTTTGGGACAATGTGATTATTCCGGCACGCAGAAACCTATAAAGGCTAACAACTGTCTATTACAGACTTGGCCCAATGATTAGATAACAATATGTTATTATATGTCTTTTATAGATTTTTATCTTAAATGAGGAAGCAACAGAACAAGTGGCAAAAAGCATCTTATCTTTTTTATGACATTTTTTATTGTTTATGTTGTATGAATTTGGAATAAAGACCATTTTTACATATACATACAGTGGTAGTATATTTGTATACAACACTATCTGATTATTATACACCACCGGGAGAAAAGACCAGCAAGTTGTCCCAAGTTATGACCATCAAGCTTTTGCGATTATAATACCTCATATATATATATTGAGTTCAAACAATTGATTTCCAAGATTTTTCAGCATTTTGTTAAGTGATCTGCGCAAGGTTCTTGTGCGCTTTCTCTCCCCCATCCCTCTTCTTTTTATACTCATTTATAGACGCTCTAGTGGACTGCGTTCTCTGAGATAGCAGCACACTTCCAAGAGGCACAAAGATAAATACAGATAAAGTGGTCAATATGTTAAGGACAATAAGTTTAGAAACTTGAGAGACTACCATCGAAAATTATAACTAGTTCACTATATCTAGTGGCACCGGGTCATTAGAGAGCGCCGACTACAAGGCTGAGATTTGGTAATAACAGTGCTACCTTTACAGTTCTAAATATAACAAAGTGTGAAAAAGGAAATTGCTTTGAGTGAGTCTGTCTGTATATATATAAGATAGTTGTGCGATTTACAATTTACATTAGAGTCCCAGATAGTTTTTTTCTTTTCTCAATAAATGTAACGCATTGTGAGGTATCATCTAGAATTGCTTGTTTCAGGTATTACCTCCGATCCTCCACTACACTCAAAATGCCAAGGAATATAAGTAGTTTTCCATTAGAAAGTCATTGTTTTGTTCTTGTACAGTAAGAGGCCGCCATTACTTGTTACTAAACCATACTGACTAATGGTCACTAGACCCTAAGCTCTCACCTATAGATGCATATGAGACTATATAACCTTTTATGCCGCTTGTAAAGAATATAGTATATAATTACTCCAGGCTCATCCTACAGTAGGAACCTTCCAGTCCACATCTGGGACATTAAAGTCTCCTATTACAATTATCTCCCCCATCATTGTCATTTTAGTTATTTCTTCCATTAGTGCTCTGTGTAATGCCTCACCTTGTCCTGGGGGCTATAAATGACACTTTTCCTAAACATTTACCTCTCACTCTCTATAGTTACCCAAATGTTCTCAATACACATATAAAAGTTTAATGCGAATTTGATCATGTTTCACAGTGGGTTTTCTTTTTTTAATCAAGGTCACAAAGCACATAAATGTTATTACACTTTTGGGGACTTTCCCTCTGTTACCAATGAGATCTACAGACTGAAGTATGCTCTTTATATTTCCTGTTAGTTAGAAAGTTAGAAGTTTAAGCACATTTTATATTTTTTCATGTAAAAAACATCAGTTCTATTCTGTAAATGCATGAAAAAATAATATTAGTGTCCCATGTCCCTTTTAATGATGTTATATCCACAGAATGACATCACAATATTACACTATATATATATATATATATATATATATATATATATATTTATTTATATTTATGATTGTAGTTTTGAGATAATAATTGAATAAAGAAATGTAAAATGTGATATAAATTGTAATTATAAAAACACAGTTTGTTTCGCATTGAGAGGTAACACAAACAAGTTTTGGCTTATCACTAATTATCATTATATGTCGTACAAAGACTGGTTTATTATAAATTTGGGCACTTTTATAATGGTGTCTAAATGATGGATATTAGGACATTTATGACATAATCACAGCACATTTTAGTGGTGAAAACTTTTCTTTTCTTGGATAATCAGTTTTGTGACGTTTATAATCATTATTTCTTTTTCTCTACCTCCCTCCTGTCCCTTCTTTCTCCCCATCTCTCCCTCTCTTTATCCTTCCCATTTCCTGCCCTCCTCTTACCTTTCTCCCTTCATTCCCCTCCTTTCTTTTCCGTGTTCTCATCCTTCACTTCACATCCCATTCTTTTTCTCTTCCATCCTTTCTCTCCTCTTTATTTGTTTCTCTCATCCATTCTTTTCTTCTGCTCTTTGTTCTCTCTGCTTCTCTCTTTTCCCTTATTCAGACCTGTTTTTCTCTTTACTTTCTCATCCTTTTCCTGCTCAGCTCTCTACTTTTCTCTCTTCCCCTTGTCTCTTTTTTGTACATTTTCTCTCTTCCATTACACTTGTATCTCTCTCCCAATTATCTCTGCCTTTCCTCCCACTCATCTTTTTTTCTTTCCACTCCTCCTTTTGATCCCCTTTGTTCACATCCTTTACTCATTATTTCTCCTATTCCTTCTTTTCTGTCTCCCACTTGTCATCCCCTTTTCCCTCTTACCCTTCTCTCCCTCTCATATCTTTCCACCTTTTCTACTTTTTTCTTCTCTCTCTTCGCCCCCTTCATCATTGTACTACACTCTACCTCTATATATCCTCTTCTTTCTCTCTTCCAGTTACTCCCTATTGTCTCTTCCATTTCTCTCACTTTATCTAAATTTCTTTTTCCCCTTCTATTTCATTTTCTCTTTTATCTCTTCCTTCACTCACACTTCAATGTCTCCCTTCTCTCTTCCACCTCCTCTCTGTATGCTCTCTCTGTTCCTTTTCTCTCTAACCTCTCTATCTCTCTTCCGCTCCGTCTCCCTCCACTTTCACCCTCTCACATTCAGTCGTTCCACTCCTTTACTGCTCTCATCTGTATTCATCCTTCCTTTTCCATTCCTTTAATTCTCTCACCATGTTTCCACTTTCATTTATCTCCATATATTTCTGATTTAACTCTCTCCTTCTGATCCATCTCCTCTTTTCAATCCCTTTTTCTCCCTCATCCCCTTTTCTCTATCTTTATCTCCCCCCATACCCTCCTCTCGATCAGAAAGGGAAGGATCAAGATGACACTTATACCACATAGAAGAGAGGATTATACAGGAAAGATGGGGACGGTGTGTGTCAGAGAGAAAGAGATGGGCAGATGAGAATGAAGCAATGAAATAATGACTCTATAAATGAGAGCTCTACTTCACAATGGAGTTTCATACCAGAGAATAAATAGTTAAATACACATAAAAACATCACAAAATAAATATTGTTTTATTATGGTTAAATGGGAAGTAGTTTAAATGAAAAATATATATCTGAGTTATATTCTTTAAGAGAGGTAAATAGTTTCTACAACTTACAAACATATGTACCAAATAACATGTTTAACTTCTGAACCTCTGTTATAAATATAAACCAACACCACAACATTACTTAATAATTACTTATAAACATGTTTTTTAAACCATATTAACTTATAGCATTGTTGAAATTTGTACATGTAAAAGGTTATATAAAAATAAAGGCAAGTTATATATATAATGAGAAATAATCTAATGCTGAGTAGCAAAGTTGCTATACACGTATACAAAAGAAAAAGAAAGATATAGGCAACTTAGTCTGATACTCAGAATATATAATCTGTATATGAAGGAAAACAATACCTTCTACTAGTACAGAGAATGGGTGAGATGGATTAAGGGAGAAATAATTTTATATCTGTCGGCTCATGGAATGACCATAGAATGTATCAAAACATCTCATATGTGGTCATATCATTAGAATCATCACCGACCAAAGGATGAGATATCATAACTATGATCAATATCTAATGGCTCATAAAGACGATATGGGAATAAAATGTAACTTTTAATAATATTACTTAAAAATAATTACAAAAAAATATATAAAATATATGCACCAACACTGTGCATCTTAAAAAAGAGTATAACATAAGAGGGATAGCTACCAGCAATGTAAGGGCCAAAGCCTCTTGCCCACCTAGGTACCACACTAACATGCAGGGAAAATATATAAATTGCTAAACCTTTAAATTTTAACTAAATGGTAAAAAAAAAATACCACGCCTCCTAGCAAAAACCAAAGAATCCAATTAACATTAGGCCTTAGACTTATATAGATGTCATTTGAAGTCTATATGTTATCATGACTAGAGACACAGTGATACAGACTTACAACTTTTGTGGATAAGGGTGTTTTAGATTCACCTAATGTTGATTGGATTATTTGTTTTTCTAGGAGGCGTAGTATATTTTTACCATTTAATTTGAGTTTAATGGTTTAGCAATTTATATATTTTCCCTGCTTGTTAGTGTGGTACCTAGGTGGGCAAGAGGCTTTGGTCCTTACATTGCTAGTCTCTATCTCTCTTATGTTATGCTCTTTTTTTAAAATGCGCAGTGTTGGTGTATATATTTTATATATTTTTAAGTAATATTATTAAAAGTTACATTTTATTCCCACATGGTATTTATGAGCCATTAGATATTGATCATAGTTATGATATCTCATCCTTTAGTCGGTGATGATTCTAATGATATGACCACATATGAGATGTTTTGATACATTCTATGGTCATTCCATGAGCCGACAGATATATATAAAAAATGTTCTCCCTTAATCCATCTCACCCATTCTCTTTACTGGTAGAAGGTATTGTTTTCCTTCATATACAGATTATATATTCTGAGTATCAGACTAAGTTGCCTTTATCTTTCTTTTGTATACATGTAAAAGGTTACAGTCTTGTGTGAGTCCGTTGGTGTCTGCGATATGCGCTGTTATGTCTAAAGCTTTTCCCACACTCTGTACATACGTATGGTCTCTCCTCTGTATGGACCTTGTGGTGTATTAGAAGAACACTCTTTCTTTTAAAGCTTTTCCCACACTCTGCACATTTAAAAGGTCTCTCCTCTGTATGAACCTTGTGGTGTGTTAAAAGATGACTCTTTCTTTTAAAGCTTTTCCCACACTCTGTACATGTGAAAGGTTTCTCTACTGTATGAGACATCAGGTGATATTGCAGAGAGTCATTGTGTTTGATGCTCACCCCACACTCTGTACATAAGGAGGGTTTCTCCCCTGTGTGAATCCTGTGGTGTGCTAGAAGAACACTTTTTGCTGTAAACCTTTCTCCATACTCAGTACATGCAAATGGTTTCTCCCCTGTATGAACCATGTGGTGCCTTTGACGATGACTCTTTGTAAACCTTTTCCCACACTCTGTACATGTGTGTGGTTTTTCCTCTGTGTGACCCTTGTAATGAAACTGAAGTGTGCGTTTTTGTTTAAAGCATTTCCCACACTCTGTGCAGGTGAATGGTTTCTCCCCTGTATGAACCGCCAGGTGTCTTTGAAGATCACTCTTTCTTATAAACCTTTTCCCACACTCTGTACATGTGTGTGGTTTTTCCCTGGTGTGAATCATGTAATGAAATTGAAGTGTCTGTTTTAGTTTAAAGCATTTCCCACACTCTGTACAGGTGAATGGTTTCTCTCCAGGGTCCAGCACATTTATACTGGAGAGATTTTCTTTAGTCTTTACTGTTTCCCCACACGCTTTGAGCTGCTCGAAGTCTGGAAATTCATCATCATCTTGAGATGACTCCTGAGCTACATCCAATGAGTGGTCTTCATCCTCTACTATTGTCAGGTCTTGGGAAGGTGGTCTACTTCTATCTGGAATTGGATCTGGATGTGAAGCATTAGAGCAAATATCTGGAAGAAGAAAATATGTTATAGAGATAGTGAGTAAAAATATATTCATACAATTAATCATAACAAAAGCCTTGTAGAATCATCTTTCCACTTTCACTCAATAGAATCTATTTAATAAAAAATACACTTTGATAGGCTGAAAATAATTTATGGAAAGTAGTCTATGATTATGCCTATTCATTACCTGTCCGAATATCATTTACAAGGTAATCACTGAGTGCCTGGAGATCTATAATTTCAGAAAAAACTATTATGTATCTGCTAAAAAGACCACTTTAGTATACTGACAATAGGATCTAATTTGTTAATTTATTTTGTGTTTAGAAATAATATCCGTAAAGCCAACAATATCTATATGTATTTGACCTTTACTGTTGATAGTTTTGGCAAATCTTCTCTCTACCACCAGTGAAATATCTAGCTGTTACTTACCTGTGTGGTTACTTGATATATGATGTGTTAGATACTCCAAGGGGTCGCCGTCCGTCTCCATGGCTGGCGCCCCTTAGTCTGCTATAGCCTAGCTTTGACCTGATTATACTGGATCTGCCCTCCTATGTTTCTACATCTATTGTCTGTAGCATATTTTATATTTCAAACTGTTCCCTGATTGGCTTAGAAGGCTAGAAGCTCAGTCAATCAAAGTATGCAATACTTATATATATTATATATTATAATATTTTTTGGCCTTGCCACTTTACTAATTAATTTGGGAGACAGTAACATAGATTCCATCTCTTAGTCAGATCATGGACCTAGTGAAATAATAACAACACAACCCAAAGCCCATTTTCATGGAGATGTAATGATTTCCTAATATCTCAAAAACTCAAAGCAAACAGAATCATAGGGCCCTTTGTTTACCAAAAGCTCATAGGATCCTAGTCTTAGATAGACAGTAATAAGTAACACTTGTAAAATTACATGTCTGCCATTGTTGAATTGCATTCTTCAGGTGATCCTTTCCGTCTACAATGTTTTTAGATAAAGAAATAAATATTGACTTTGCGTTCTAATTACCTGATTGTGCTTTTCTCATGAGTTCCATGTCCCTTTACTAATAAGGAGGTCATTTCTAACAACTTAAATAAGGTAATTATTCTATAGTATTAAGTGATCAAGGCCATAGAAAGGTTTGTACAGTCTATGTTCCTATGCGAAGATGACCAGTGACCAATAAACATAACTTTACTGCAGGACTTCATGTTCTCTTGTGTGACACATTTGGAGGTATGGAGTTTGTGGTCCAGTGGATACCTGAGATAAGGTTATGGGCCCAGATTTCCATCCATTGATTTACTTGTTGTCCACACGTATTATAACACATAATAGGATTATAACATACTCACCAGTGACAGATGTTTTAGTCCTCTTTGTGGGCAGATGATGCTCAGTGCCTGACTCTCCTTTCACCTCTAGCCTCTCTAGTACAACAACTGGATAACCTATAAACAAGGAATGGACAGTTGGTTACAATTCTGTGATATTGATATAAGAAATATATGTTGTGAGGGATTCCTACTTGTCAGGAAAGAAATATTTACATTTACTTGATGTGCTATTGAGAAGTGAGATTCTTTATTGCTGACATTGTTCCATTTAAGGTCCTCTGTATATTTTATAACTAATGTGGTCAATTCTGGAGAATTATATGATGTCCTAAGATCTAATATAAGACCCACACAATTAGTCATCCAAGTCTTGATAATATTACAGACAATACATTTATGTGACTTTTAATAAGATACAGAGCTGTGTTGTTTTTCCCAAGTAAATTGTACTGTAAATGTGTATATCACATATATAGTTGTCAGTTGGGAACGTTTGCGATGTTGGTCAAGCTTTTGCGTCCCTCACGCAGCAATGGATGCAACTGCGAGCTTCACAAAGCGAGGTGATCCATTGATGCACGCACGATTTAGGCTGCAATGAACGCTGAATGCAGTCATTGGACTGCAAGCCTCAAAAAAGCGAGGCGAGCAGTTGAGACATGCGGGACTTAGGCTCCAATGAGCACCAAAAGTGCTCAATGCCCTGCGAACCTTGTGAAGTGAGGCGAGCCATTGAAGCACGCAGTTCGTTCAAACACGTAACTAGAAAACGCCCAAAAACCACCAAAAGAATTATAAATAAAAACACACAGCACAGGGGGAGAGCCAGGAAGCCTAGGAGTAAAGTTGCAAACGAATTAGAGCCATATTTGCCATTTTCCGCCGCTCAAAATCGGCTAAGCAAAGAAAAAAATGGCGGATGAAAAACGTAAACATTCCGAAACAGGATTAAAAAAAGGCTCAGCAACGCCAGGCACGTGGGACTTTGAAAATAAAACCAACGAGGACCAAAAGCCTCACATATAGTATATTTAGATTTTTTACTTTCTAAATGCAGTTAGGTTGCAGTGAATTTTTTTACAAGGTAATTAAGATAGAAAAAACATACTTTTTTTAGTTCGTCAAGTTCAACCTTTTTACATCTTATTGAATTTTTATATTTTGTGAATTGTTCATTGATCCAGAGGGAGGCAAACAAAAAAACACCCTTGTCTCCCTTGTCAACTTGTCTCCTTATTCTAAACAATGGTAATTGGACTGCACCTGCATTTATATCTTACATATTATAGCTACTTAACGTTACCCTGAAGTCATTTTTAAAGAAAATTACTTCCAACCCCTTTTTAAAGCTATCTACTGAATAAGTGTAGCTGTTGCTGTACCCGGTTCTCTCATCAGCTGCTGATAGCACTAATCTGACAGGCTTCGCCAGCATTGCTCTGTTCCATTGCCACACTCTGGTTCACAGCGCAGCATCTTCTGGAGCCAATCAAACAACCCCAGGCTGATGTAGGGATGCCATCAAAATAGCATGCATATCAAGATCATTATATCGCTCTTGCAGCATGATCCACTCCTTTATAAGCACCTTCAGCCAGATCCCTAAGGACGCCATCTGCTTGCCCATGAGGGTCTCCACCGGGCAGTCTATGGTAGTATTTCTTCATCTTTGTTGTTTTTTTTTTCATCAAGGAGACCATATTCAGCATCTCACAATTACCTATGTGAGATGCACATTCAGGAATTTGAGTAGCTCTGTGGGCAGGGGTAGCTAATGGCCATCCAGCCCCACATTTCTTCACCCTGTCGCCGTTCTATATTCCCTTCTTTCTCTTGCCATCCTCTCACCCAATAGAGAAGATAAGGATCCAAGCAGTGACCAAATGAAAATGAGTAATAACACTACATGAGGAGTAATACTGCTCTACAGTAAACATGCAAACAGAAAAAGGGTAAAGGTTTTTCTGTTCTGAAGTAAAGATGTGTAAAGGGAGGCCAAGAGTGGTACAGCATTTTATTAGATTACTAGAATATTGCCCGTCAAAAAATGACGGCAATGAAATTGTAAGTGAGCTAATGCTGTTTGGTGTATGGTAATCAAATAAATAATACATTAATAAATTAATATACTTTACCTATTTTGAAGTAATATATGGAGGAAGCATTGCGTTGAAGAGCTGGCAATCTGTTTTAATGTTGCGGCAGCATACAATGTGTGTTTTAAGTGCTGTGCAGCTGCTGTGTAAGTGTCATGAATGTGTGCAGTGTAATAGTGTGCGTGCTCGAGGCAAATCTGTTAGGGTAGCTGTGTACTTCCAGATTGTATAAGTTATTGTTCTAAAATGGCGGCTAATGTGTGGTATGTGGCTGTGGCTGATTTAGCGTCCTTCATTTCGGATGTCGTCCGACTTTTTCGGGAATATCCGTAGCTGTTTGGCGGTATTTTGCGTGTTTAGGGTCCTTTAGCCTCGTTTTTGTTTTGTTCGGCGGCCATTTTTTCTCTCGCTTAGGTGATTTTCGGGTGTCTAAACTCCGAAATTTGGAGTTAAATCGAGGTGTAACTTCACTTGCAGAGGTCCTGAGTGCACCACCTTGCTGTGGGTAACTTTATATGTTTGTTGTGTGTATTTATTGTGTTTGTAATGTTTTTGGGGTCGCCCGGGTTGCGTCCTTGTTTTCGGATGTTGTATGTCTTTTTCAGGAAATCCGTAGGTGTTTGGTGGTGTTTTGCGTGCTTAGACTGTAGCCTCGTTTTCGTTTTTTTTCGGCTGCCATTTTTTCTCTCGCTTAGGGGATTTTTGAGTGTTTAAATTCTTTTATTGCGAGTTAAATTGAGGTGTAACTTCAGTTTTCGAGGTCCTGGGTGCCCTCCCTTGCTGTAGGTAAGCTTTTTATGTATTTGTTGTGTGTATTTATTGTGTTTTTCATGTTGTCATGTGCGCGGGCTTCGGGCGATTTTTGCAAAGTCGTAATGGGTCGCAACGTGTCTCGTATTTTGCTTTCGTAACTACGTAAATTTTGCAAGGTCCGCAGTTGCTGGCAGTTGCTGTCCCTGCTCTCATCTTCCTCTCTTTCTCCTTCTCATTCACCACATTTATCTACTTTTTTCCCACATTTTCACACATTTCTCTTTCTCTTCCCCCTCACCCTTTCCCTCACTTACAGGAGTCTGGTTTGTTACTCACAGAACCACAAGCTCCCCAGATATTCTCCCTTTGCAGATCTCAGGCAGTATAATATCTGCTCTACTCACATGACAAGAGTGGGTCCATGATGGCAATGGCTGGGCTCCTCTGGTGGCTGCAGATAGAAGCTTCCTTGCTCCACATTAACAGGATCAGTTGTACCTGAGAAGATCAAATAAGGAAACAAGGAATAAGTGTCTGTGTAATCTCCCAAGGTCTGTATCTAAACTCTGAGTATTATTTCCCCCAGATCCAATAAGATTACAGTAGTATAATTAAGACTAGAGGCAATTGTACCTGAGGTGTCTGTGACTCCGCCCCATTAGTGTCATGTGATCTCACTGATTAGAGGCCACCTATCACACCCTGTATACAGTACATAGGGGTTTATCTTTATATTGATAACATTTATATACTTTGTTATGAATAAAACTAACAAAAACATGATTTTATTTATACTGCACATCAGACATCTTAATGAATATTCATCTATTCCTTTTCCTTTATGTATATATAATCAGAGTATTACAGATATAGTGATATATTTATCTATATACATCTCTCTCTCTCTCTCTCTCTGTAAATATATATATATAGATATTGGAACATAAACCTATAAATCTATGTGTGTATATATATCTATGTTATCTATGCTGCTGGGGAATATGCAAATAGAAACTTCCTGCATATTTATAGTCTCCTCACACCTCAGGCAGCTGAGCTACTGAACACAAAATGGCCGACTGAACACAAAATGGCTGACTGAACACAAAATGGTGACTGAAAACAAAATGGTGACTGAACACAAAATGGTGACTGAACACAAAATGGCCGACTGAACACAAAATGGTGACTAAATACAAAATGACGACTGAACACAAAATGGCCGACTGAACACAAAATGGTGACTAAATACAAAATGATGACGGAAAACAAAATGGTGACTAAATACAAAATGGTGACTGAATAAAAAATGGCCAATTCCACAGTAGCATCAATACAAACAAAAGTAATAAATCAATCAGAGGATTGGGTCCAATTTCTATTCTGACATGATTATTTCTAGTGTAACATGTTGCACATTTTCAGCTGAAGTTCTTCATAAAAGTAAATTATATGAATGTAACCAATATCTCCTCAGTAATATGACTGTAATTATCGGGTGTAATTTACCTAATTGCACTGTTTATATATTACATATGACATATAATATCACATTTAAGTCATGAGATGTTGAGCTTCATTTGTGAGGAGGAAAGAGAAGAAATCACCATCTAAACTGCACTTATTGTGTGACACAGATCTGATTTATACACAACACAGATTTATACTATAAACTGTCTGTGTAAATGTGATGGAGAAATCTGTATAAATGTGACAGAACTCACCAGTGTGACTTATATGAGGTAAAGAGACACGTTATATAACACAAGATGGCTGACAGCTGGAGCTGAGGTATCACAGGCAGATAAAGGACTACAATTCATTGAAACTACAAAATCTTTATTTATACACAGACAGACAGATATCTCACTAGGTTACCTGGGGCTGCTGGTTATATAACAAAAGATGACTGACAGTTGGAGGTGAGGTTTCACAGGGAGATAAAATACTACAATTCATTGAAACTACACATTCTTTATTTATACAAAGACAGACAGACATCCCACCAGCTGTTCACAGCAGCCTCCTAATTATTGTAATTACTTCCCAGCGATTATACATTTACCAGTAAAGATACTAATGATACCGACCGGCTTACACATATTACACAGGACAGGGCCCAGCCCAGAGGATAATAGATCATCACTAAGTCTAGTGCAGAGCCGCCATATTTCTTGTGCTTTTTTCTTTATTCTATATCATGTTCATCTCTAGAGGACAATTCCAGACGATTAACTTCCAGTTACAGAAGTGAAGATCAGTGTTAATACTATCACTAAACATGACATTTATATCTGTATTTACCTGGTATTGTGTAACCTGGTGGTCATTGTCACCGCGTGTAACAGTAACTATATAATGTCTGTATGGTCAGGACACGGCCAGAGTGGCTAAACCAGCCTCTAAATGGCCACTGCAGTGCTGTAGTTATACTATTATATACATTTATACT
This sequence comes from Discoglossus pictus, assembly GCA_027410445.1. NCBI lineage: Eukaryota > Metazoa > Chordata > Amphibia > Anura > Alytidae > Discoglossus > Discoglossus pictus. The sequence continues at coordinate 49,197,428 of CM050170.1, read as the reverse complement.
GCAGTGAGTTCACCATTGTGGTTTCTGCTGATCTACTTCCTGAGGTAGGAAGAGAATGAATGTGGAATATGCTTCTATGTACACAGTGAGAATGAGGCAGCTAAAACTGCCAGTACTTTTAGTGGGTCTAATGGAAAGCTGATAAGTATATGTTTTTTAGGGAAGAAAATTAAGATCTACAATAAAGAATAATTATAGTATTCTAGGAACATTTAGCCCATTACCCAGTTTGTCATTCTGAGCTGTCAGTAAGCCTTTCTGATCCACCTACAACCCAAGATTATATTCTTGTATTAATGACAGATTATTGTCATTGAGAAAGTAGGGCCAATGTTTTGGTGCAGCCATCTGCAGAAGTCTAATGTTGGTTAGACCAAGGCGACTTCAATGTTCTCTTATTAACAAAATATCTGGATTGTGGGTGGATCAGAAAGGCTGACTGCCAGCCTGTTCAGGGTAGAATTGCCTGGTTTTTCGGGACTGGGTCACTCAAACTCATATAGTACAGGATAGTTCTCCCTGGGAAGGCCACAAGTGACTAAAACCAGACCCATAGGACAAATTCATTCTCTACTCTTTTTGATAGCTAAATATTACAAACTTAAAAAAAAATGCAAGACAGTAAAAAAAATTAAGGTTTGTAACATTTAGCTTTCAGTCAGCCTTTCTGATTCACCTACAAACCAATAGCCATATTATGTTTCCCTATATCTTTAGGAGCAAAGTAAATCTCGCTATGTATTATATTCACCCCTCACATAATCATTGCAAGAGAGCTACCCCGACAGACTTAGGGTGGATTCAAGAGGGATGTGACCACCACATGTGGAGCAACAGATAGCACAGGTCACTGGATCTTCACATTGAGCTTGTAAGGAACAGGATGTTATACACACATGGACATGGCCATATAGGGACAAATCAAGACAAGGAGGATTACAGTAATGTCCTGAAGCTGTTCACAAAGACCAACAAACAGGAGGCTGTGGAGAGGCACATGGAGCACCAGGAATCTCACCTCCATCAGGGAGAATTATGGGTACATCTGGAAAGTCCCACACCATTACTGTTGCTCTTGTGGCAATATGTATACCAATAATGATCATGTGACATTTAGTGCTAGTCTTAATGTATCAATTAATTATTAATTAGACATGTGATATGATTAACAACCCTTCAGTGGAACGATGAGCCACATCAGTGACACTATATATATATCAAAGTATTAACTCCCAATAATTAGCAATGATCTTATTCCCCCATGCACTAGAAAATGGTGATGATAACCTTTCAAACAGTTTGAACTCAAACAGTTTGAACTCATTTTGGAAATATTAAGATATGTGATCACTTGTAAACCACATTTGTGTCACTGAAATGTTCTGGTATCATCCAATGCTTGAAGAGATTGCACATTAATATCATGGGTGTGGTGTGGGCAGACCTGAGAGGACAAGAAGTTAGAAAAAAGGGATAAACCTAAAGGGGTCAATGAAATAATTTATAAATAATAATGTACTGTATAATAATAATGATGCATAGCACCTACAAGAGTCACATGTGGTTATTACACCACAGAAACCACAATCAAATGAATAAAATAGATACAATAGATGCAACTAGTAACGCACATAGCACTTACATCATGTCTTCATCTGCTCCATTATATAGGTACATGAAGTCATGATTATGTCATTCAATTTAATTACACACATACAGTGTGTGTTCAGAATCAAAAATGTCAAAAAATGTGGTAATAAGCAAAAAGGCAGAAGAGAAGAAAAAAAATATAAAAATCTGTATGTACAGTGCTGTAACAATAAACCAACTTATCTGAATTTTATCCACAAGAAGTGAAAATAATTATGTATCTGTCATGAGCATCACAATTAGCAATAATATTCTGATTTGTGGCCTCTGCAGCAAATGCATACTCATACTCTGAAGAAATAACTGAGCATACCTGCAGAGTGTCAATCTGTATATGCTGCAGCTGATACACCCTTATGAGTAGTCTCAATTGGATGTTTCCTAAATGTATATCTATCTGGTATTTGATGCAGCTATTTGTCGCACATATGATGCTGACCACCAATGAGAGTGATGTGTAACGCTCCTGGATTTGAGGAGGGATAGATGATATATCTATCCCTAGTGAGAGGGAGCTCACATCTAAGTCCCATTGGTGTGTTTCCATGGGATTATTGTGATCCATGTGAGTGGATATGTTGGTTTATCTGATATTCACCTGACCAAGAGGCTGGATCCGGTGTTGTCATCAAGCCTGGAGCTCCAGGGACAATCCCTTTTGCCATTATCACCTTCAGCAACTTGTCAAAATCTGTGTACTGGAGGTCACTCTGGGGCCACTACTTGAAGCTCTCACTGCTCTGGCCCCCTCTTTCATCATCCTCCTGATCTTAGCCCGGTTGTCATCATAATGGTGCCTAACTGACCTCACATCCCTTTCTGCAAATCCAACCTTAGTGACTGCAGCTGCTACCTCCTTCTAGGCCTTTGGAAATGGTACCAGGCCTTACTTCACTCACTCCCCCATATAAATATGGTGATGTGGGCACAGATGATGTTGAGGAGTACCACTATATCCTCATGTTAGGGGTCCTGTGTTTACCTCTAGCCTCTTGTCCTCCCAACTGTAGATTGAGTGTGCTATTTGCATTAATGTGTTTTGTACATTTCAGTGTAAAGTAATATTTAATTAGCTAATATAATAAAAAATATATAAACCTGCACTCCAAACTTTTACTTCTCCTGCACTCTCACTCTGGCTACAAAAACCTCCAACTCCTGTGACCTTCATGCTAACTTGGGAAGCTTGCAAATATATAATGTATCCCTGTTAATCAGTAATTAGTGTGCCATTTTCTATTGGCTCCTATGGCTGTGGCATAGAAAGAAATACTATGGAGTTGATTGGTGTAATTTGTGCAGGTCCCGTATCCCAGACCCTTCAATGCTACTGACGAGAGCATGGGTTATGGATGCTAGGCTGGATCAATAAGATTGTGAGTGAAACAATTTGAGAGGGAGAGAGGGAAAGAGTTACGGGGAGGGGGGAGAGACACAGGGGAAGGAGAAGGGAGGAAGAGACACAGCAGGGGGAAAGACACTTCAAATATTGTCCCAGGCAAGTTACTAGTAACTATATAACCTTCAACCCTTTAAACTCACCTCAAGAAATTGGCACCATCCAGCACCTTATAAGATCCAGTTTCCCTTCAGGAATCCCTTTTCACCCAATAAAGTATCAGTACTGGTTACTGGGGACTGGAGGAGACCAGCCAACGGCCCCTGTGATAGTGGGCTTGTAGTCTGTAGAATGCTGATGACATCACAATCCCTATGACATCAGCCATGTTATATCTGTATATTAACTAGTGAGTGATCAGTGCTGACCTCAGAGCCTCTGTGTATCAGAGGATATATTTATAGAGAAGTGAGACTGCAGAAGAGATAGTCATAGTGATGTGAGAGTGCAGAAGAGGTAGTCATAGTGATGTGAGACTGCAGAAGAGATAGTCATAGTGATGTGAGAGTGCAGAAGAGATAGTCATAGTGATGTGAGACTGCAGAAAAGAAAAGAACAAGAATGTGATCCTTTCAGAAAATCCTCATATTATACCTGTAATCTCTGTTACAATTACTTACCTTCTTTCATTTATAAATCACAGAAAGTTATCTTGGATGAGGAGTATCACAACTGCCCATATTGTTTACGCCCTGAAGACACCCATAGCTGATTGATTACCTTTGCAGCACTGTCAGGACATCCATCTAAATGATCACAAACAGAACTGACTGCCCGATGCAGGGCTTGAACCAGCAGCTCCAGAGATTAGAGTCTGGAACATTTACCCACAGAGCCACCCTTCAGGAAGGAATTCATGGAATAATGTTTTAAGAGAATGTCCCTGAATTGCTTAAAATAGTGATTCGTAAACCATCTTGGCAATGGGCCTAATGAGCTTTAGTTGATTTAATTGCTATTATAATTTCTTCTTCCATAATGGGGGCACTAAGAGAGTTCATTAGCCCTTTATCTATTTGAGTGAAATATATATTGGATTTGCGATTTGCCCATCAAAAAATCACGGTCCTAAAATTGTAAGGCAGGTAATGTCGTTTGCCCCACAATGTAATGCTTTTGGTCCTCTGAGTACCTTTGGCGCTCATTGCGAGCCTCTCCCCTCGTATACTTTTGGTGGTGTGAGCACCTTCAGTGCTGATTGCAAGCCCCGCGCTGAGCGCCTCTCCGCTATTTTTATTTTATATATATATATATATATATTTAATAATAATTAATTATTTAAGTAAATAATAAATGAATATACTTTACCTATTTCTAAGTAATATATCCAGCAATCAGTATGCTGAAGAGCTAACAATCTCTATTGATTTTCCTGCAGCATTCAATGTACATTTAGACTGTTGCTGACCTGAGGAGAAAGCAATGTGACAAGTGTGCAGTGTAAATAGGCTGCGTGCACGAGGCCAAACCGTTTGTTTAGTTGGGTAAGGCGCCATTTTAGAATGGTAATGTTATTAGTTGCAAGTTAGTGTTGTAAAATGGCGGTGATTGTCTATGTGTTACTCTGCCCTCAAGCATTTTCTGTCCATCCTAATAGTGTATTTTGTTCCTTGTGCTCCTGGGTAAAAGTCTTAAATGCATGGCGGTGTTTTGCATGGTTATGGGTCGTGTAGCTTTGTTTTAGTTTTTTTTGGCCTCCATTTTTATTGTCGCTCCAGCGATTTTCGAGTGCTGAAATGCAGCAAATTCTGTTTAAATTTACGCACAACGTCAGTCCCAGACGTCCTGGCTGTTCTCCGTGCTGTATGTGATGTTTTTTACTGTTTTTTTATTTGTGTTCTTTTTTTTTTTGATGTGCGTAGTTTGGCAGTTAACTTGTTGTAACGGAACCCATCACTGTTTTACCCTGTTTTATGGTTATTATTATGGTTAAAATATGATCCTACTGTTATACTGTATGTATGTTGGTTTATACTCTGCAGAATATTAGCCCCGACTATTGCAGACCTTGGCATAATAGATAATCATATTACAGAGACTCCTTATAAGATAGGGAAGTCTATTGTATAAAGTGTTTTCATTCTCAGACATAAGAACAAAGAAGTATAATCTGATCAATGTCTGATTGACGTCCTGGCTGTTCCCTGTGCTGTGTGTGATTTTTTTTTTACTGTTTTTTTTTTTTTTTTTATTATTTATTTGTGTTCTTTTTTTGGGGGTGTGCGTAGTTCGGCAGTTAACTTTGTATTTTTTTGACCTTGGATTGTTTATTTTCTAAGTCCCGCGGCTCGTACCCCCCCCCCCCCCCCCCCGCTTTCCTAAATGCCTTTTTTTGTACCTTGTACATTCCTGTTTTAAAGTCTTATGTGCCTGGTGGTGTTTTGCATGGTTAGGGGTCGTTTTCAGTTTTTTCCGCCGCCATTTATTTTTGTCGCTTAGTCAATTTTTGAGTGCCGAAACTCGGCAAATTCTGTCTTCATTTGCATGCAACCCCTATTTTATTTTATTTATTTATTTATTTGGATGTGCGCGGTTTGGCCGTATTTTTTCGACCTCTGATTTTTATGTGCCGTATATTTCCCACCCAATTTTTTTTAAACTGCTACGGGTGTCGCATTGTAACTTGTATGTCATGATTTAATTGCTTAAGGATTCATATTGTCAGTAATTTATGAATATGTCCAAGGGAGCATGACATTGTTACATTGGTATCATGTGTTATTGTGTGGTTATATGTTGCCTGTACATGGCTATTATGTATCCTAGTTATAATATATTATAAGAGGGAAAATGTTATATAGAACATATGTGGAATTGGTAGAATGCTCTGCATAGAAGTTAGCTGCAGATCATTGCACCCTCACACATACAGACCTTGGGTAAAGACAGATGCATCTACTTCAAGTAGTCCTAAGCAAACACTTGAGTTTAACATTAAGGTTTTTTCACTAGCCAGCTATAGATATCTGGTGAATTTGATCTCAAGAGCTGTGATAGCCCAAGGTTGCAAGCCAGATGGGCTGACATCACACATACACAAATGTTGAGAGATAGTTTTCACATAAACAAGGTGTGAGACTATTTCTGTGTGTTTTATCCTGACTTGGGGAGTGGTCTTGTCATGGGCCACTAGTAACCTGTATGCAGTATTCTCTGTGCAACATTTTAAATGTACAAATAAAGATTGAATTTTTTAAAATTAGTATGTTGCAATAATAATTAAAATAAAGGCTGCATAAGAGGTGTTTCTGTACAACCTTGGTTGGTTGTTCAAGGATTCCTAAATAGAATCCACAGGACAATATTTTGGTACACATTTAAGTAATAACACCTAGGCCTAAAAAATAAACAAAGATCATTTTTTTGAGTATTATAATTCTCTGCCTGTACCTCTTCAGAATCCATCTTGTGTGCCACAGAGAACAGGAACTACGTGATTCTGCTGGGGTAGGTTTGAACTAGCCAGGTCACGAGCTAATGGGATGGCTGGGAGAATTGGTATGTGAGGAGGTCGCCCTGGAAGAGCATTTTTCTTATTGGGTGGGACCTGTTTTTCATTGGGGCTGGAAGGGACATTTTGGGAGATAGTACATGGGGATCCAGACTGTGGCTTGGGGACAGAGAAAAGACAGCTGTGTCTGTTTGCCAAACGCTGTCACATGCTGGGACTGGAGACATGCTCTCAGACAGCTAACCGAATTTGGCCTTTGATCCAGCAGGAGCTACAGCTGGAGGTGGAGTATATAGACTTGCTGGACGAAGCATCCCTGGATGGGTTTTAGCCACCCAGCTGGGAGGGCTCATGCCAGTCAGGCATGGAACAGAACCACCTAACAGGTACTAAAGAGACCCAACTAAATATTGCTAATTCTGGGTCAGAAAATAAAGATATGGACTGTGGGGTGAATTTTGATATCCATGATTCTCATAATAACTAGGATGCATTCATCCATGGGGTTGAATGGGAAGAGGAAGAACTGGTCCCTTTCTTTAGGGGGCTGAGTCTCACCCAGTTAGAGGCATGGGAACAGGACCAAACCACAGCAGTGCCAGGCCCAGGGGAAGAACTGGGGAAAACCTACCCTGCTCCTAGAGTAAGAGAAGAATCCAGTGAGCATTGGGCCCTACTAATTGACTGTAACAATAGTGGAGAGGTTCCTTGGGTGACCATTGTCCAGGAGCCAGCCACAGACCCTGGAGCAGAAACAGAAAGTAGCCCAGATCTTTAGCCTGACCAAGAGGCAGAACCAGCTGCTTCTCAATGGCTGCCTGTAACTGCACAGTAGGCAGTCTCAGAAGGAGAGAGTCAGGAGGTTCCACCTGAGGATCCAAAGACCAAAGAGCTAAAGGGTACCCCAGATTGTGGTTTGTCTCCTAGTCTCCCTTCTTTGATGCCCCTGCAGCAGCCCATATACACTGGTGGTGTACCTGTAACCCTGGAAAGAAGGAGCCACTGGCCAGGCTTGTTGGGAGAGAGGTTAGCTACTGAACCGCAATGGCTTGTGTCAGAACTGCCCATTAATCCACCATGGATGACACCAGAGAATGTCACTAGCCCATGTTGCAACTCCAGCATTCCAGTTTATTCAGGAGAAAGCTCAGGCCTGACAAAGGGAACCTCGTACTCTTCAATTTTACCCATGGGCCTGAGTACTGATCCAGAATCAGCAGGACAGGAGGTCTCCTTAGCCTGGAAGGAGAGGGCTTTGCTGGTTAAGGATCCTCCCAAGTTTATGCTAGACTTTCTAGCTGGGATGTACTGTTTCCCCTGGACTACCTTGAAAGGTCCTCCATGGCCGTTGTCTGTTAAGTCTACCCAGGGGCTTGGGAAGGTCACTAGGCCACTGGAAGGAGTGAGTATTCACCCTGGACAAGGGGAGGCAGGGTACCCAGAGAGCCACTGAGGCTACCACATGGATGGACTGTCACATCAAGAGGACCAGTTACCACCTGTATAGATGGGAAGTTATTTGGCAGGATAAACGCCCCATGCTAGACTAGAAAGGAAAGGGGGAGACTTGTCATGATTTAATTGTTTAAGGACTCATATTGCCAGCAATTTATGAATATGGCCAAGGGAGCATGACATTGTTGCATTGGGATTATGTATTATTGTGTGTGGTTATATGTTGCCTGTACATGGTTATTATGTATACTAGCTATTATATATTATAAGAGGGGAAAATGTTATATAGAACACATGTGGAATTAGTAGAAATGCTCTGCATAGATGTTAGCTGCAGATCATTGCACACTCACACATGCAGACCTTGGGTCAAGTACTTCAAGTAGTCCTAAGCAAACACTTGAGTTTAACATAAAGGTTTTTCACTAGCCAGCTATAGATATCTGGTGAATTTGATCTCAAGAGCTTTGATATCTGACATCACACATACTCAAATGAACACAAGGGTGTGGTATTGGAGAGTATAAATATGTTGTTTTGATCATTCAATAAAGTTTGAGAGATAGTTTTCACATAAACAAGGTGTGAGACTATTTCTGTGTGTTGTATCCTGACTTGGGGAGTGGTCTTGTCATGGGCCACTAGTAACCTGTATGCAGTATTCTCTGCCTGTACCTCTTCAGAGAGAACAGTAATTACAGGATTCTGCTAGGGTAGGTTTGAACTAGGTTCATATCAAGTCCCCTTGAAGAAGCAGATTGTGAAAATTCCATATTATAATTTAAATATATTTAAAACAGAAGTTATAATGTTATATTTTAGAAATGATGATTGCATTTCTATAAGAAGACAATTTAAGTACAATTGGAGTAAGAATATTATCACTCACTTGGGAAACACATTCAATCCTAAAAGTGAAAAATCTGGTTATAAATAACCATGAGCAACTATACAACCATCTGTAAAAGACTTTCAGCCCCATTCTATTAGTAGCCCGTAAATGTCTCTAACCCGTAATTTTGGCTGCGGGTGTTTTTTTTTTTCTAAATGTTTAGATGTATTCTATTGACTCAAGCTCATACATCTCACAGCCTCCACACGTAAACCCTGCCTTTTTAAGTTGGGTTTCAGGGAGTCTGATCACATGATCTGGAAATATTTAAAGCCAATTCTTAGACACAGACAATGTAAATGAGTCTGCCATCATGACGTCAGTAAAGATGGAAGTTACACGTAAACTGCAATCAGAGGCTACAAATTAACGAGAGCCAATAAGTCTGCACAGTCTGCTCTAGTCCATGTGGGTTCCATGTGGGTTTCATCATATGTATTAGTCCCTTGAGTTCCAGGATCGATATTACTTGTGAAAAATTCGAAATAACTGTGAAAAATTATATTTTTTTCATTGCATATTTGTGGGTTTGAGACTGTTTTGCAATCAATTATAATGTCTTTCCATGCTTTTAAAGTACAGTATTGTGAATTTAATTGGTGCTACAGCTCGAATATGTGTTTGAAAAAGCCCTTGCCAGGCCTTTTTAGTACTCATACTAATTTTGACAGAAACGTGATACTTTTTTAATTTGCAGGTCAGACTTTATTTAAGAGTTAGATCTTAAGGTCTAATAGAATATCTATTTTGTGTAACTTCAATTAATTAGTGTTCATAATATTCAAGCTGTGCTAAAACCAGTAGAGTTCTAAGCCTGAATTTGTGTTTTTGGCTGGCCTGTAGTGATTGTGGATGGGGAACTAGTAGCTAATGGAATACGTAGCAATTTTGAGAGGGATTTTAAGTGTGTATACATTTATGATTTGGCCAATAGATTAGGGCTCTTTGACTGAATGGAAAACAGTTACTCTTTCTTGGTCAGGGAGAATATCTGCAATAGATTACCTATGTATTTATAAGAATTCAACTAGAAGTCCCTAAATACATTCCCAGGAGATTCCAGTCTCTGATAGATAAATATTTTAAAAGGGAAAAAAACATGTATTAAACAGGACAGTGAAAAGGCATTTCTCTAGGGGAGGGCTAGCGTCACCTAACATGTCAGATTACTATGTCGCGGGGATGATGTCCCATATAATAAAATGTAGTTGTCTGAAACAACCAACAATTTGGTTACAGACTGAAATAAACTTTATTTAGTAGTGAGGACATTAACCATTTAAGGTTTAAAGAAAATAAGTTAAAAGCTAAAGAAATAATACCTCTAGTAATTAAAACGTCTTTGAAGATATGGTATAAGTGCAATAAAAGCTAAAACCTATCTACATTATCTTTACCTTTCTTTCTTTATCTACATTATGTTATACCATTGGTTATGCTTGGTAAAACTTCTCCCTAACCAGAATTTGGAAGGGGAGAAGTGGGGCATAATTATCAGGCTTATATTTTATTGGGTCATTGAAACTTTTGAAAACTTGTGTAAAGAATACAAGCAATAAATGATTACACTATAGTGATATGAAGTCAGCATTGATGTGTTTACATTATAAATTACTTGAGGTGAAAATTTGTATTAAACTTGAATTTTTGTGAGAAAGATATACCATATTGATATAAAATCTTGAGAAATACATTTGAAATAAGGAAAACAACTAGAATGAATTAATGGGAAAGAGAATTAGGATATGAATGGCAATACTCTGATCAGTTTAAAGCATTTGAGATAAGTGTGAATGCTATGCATGTATCTCATTTAGAGAAATGTATTTTATATGAATCCAGAGATGGTGTTTAGTCCCTGAGATATCAGCAAAAATGTATCTGGAGAAGTATACAGGTAAATGTTAGAGAGGATGTGGGAAAGGAGGTTCTTATCTACATACAGTATATAGTTACATAGTTACATATTTACATAGTACATGGTGGAAGTGTAATAAGATTCAAGATTTCTGGTCCTTGTGTATAAATCATTTTTCAAGAAATACTAAGAGATCATCTCTGATGTCCCCAGAAGTGATTATTTTCCATGTGCTTTTGACATATATATATATATATATATATATATACACTGGTCAAAAAAATAAAGGGAACACTTAAACAACACAATATAGCTCCAAGTCAATCAAACTTCTGTAAAATCAAACTGTCCACTTAGGAAGCAACACTGAGTGACAATCAAATTCACATGCTGTTGTGCAAATGGGATAGACAACAGGTGGAAATTATGGGCAATTAGCAAGACACCCCCAATAAAGGAGTGATTCTGCAGGTGGTGACCACAGACCACTTCTCAGTTCCTATGCTTTCTGGCTGATGTTTTGGTCACTTTTTAATGCTGGTGGTGCTTTCACTCTAGTGGTAGCATGAGACAGAGTCTACAACCCACACAAGTGGCTCAGGTAGTGCAGCTCATCCAGGATAGCACATCAATGCGAGCTGTGGCAAGAATGTTTGCTGTGTCTGTCAGCGTAGTGTCCAGAGCATGGAGGCGCTACCAGGAGACAGGCCAGTACACCAGGAGATGTGGAGGAGGCCGTATGAGAGCAACAACCCAGCATCAGGACCGCTACCTCCGCCTTTGTGCAAGGAGGAACAGGAAGAACACTGCCAGAGCCCTGCAAAATGACCTCCAGCAGGTCACAAATGTGCATGTGTCTGCTCAAACGGTCAGAAACAGACTCCATGAGGGTGGTATGAGGGCCCGACATCCACCGGTGGGGGTTGTGCTTACAGCCCAACACCGTGCAGTATGTTTAGCATTTGCCAGAGAACACCAAGATTGGCAAATTTGCCACTGGCGCCCTGTGCTCTTCACAGATGAAAGCAGGTTCACACTGAGCACATGTGACAGACGTGACAGGGTCTGGAGACGCTGTGGAGAACGTTCTGCTGCCTGCAACATCATCCAGCATGACTGGTTTGGCAGTGGATCAGTAATGTTGTGGGTGACATTTCTTTGGGGGGCCACACAGCCCTCCATGTGCTCGCCAGAGGTAGCTTGACTGCCAATAGGTACGGAGATGAGATCCTCAGACCCCTTGTGAGACCATATGCTAGTGTGGTTGGCCCTGGGTTCCTCCTAATGCAAGACAATGCTAGACCTCATGTGGCTGGAGTGTATCAGCAGTTCCTGCAAGACAAAGGCATTGATGCTATGGACTGGCCCGCCCGTTCCCCAGACTTGAATCCAATTGAGCACATCTGGGACATCATGTCTCGCTCCATCCACCAACGTCACGTTGCACCACAGACTGTCCAGGAGTTGGCAGATGCTTTAGTCCAGGTCTTGGAGGAGATCCCTCAGGAGACCATCCGCCACCACATCAGGAGCATGCCCATGCATTGTAGGGAGGTCATACAGGCACGTGGAGGCCACACACACTACTGAGCCTCATGTTGACTTGTTTTAAGGACATTACATCAAAGTTGGATCAGCCTGTAGTGTGTTCTTCCACTTTCATAATGGGGGTGACTCCAAATCCAGACCTCCATGGGTTGAAAAATGTGATTTCCATTTTTTAATTTTTGTGTGATTTTGTTGTCAGCACCTTCAACTATGTAAAGAACAAAGTATTTCATAAGAATATTTAATTCATTCAGATCTAGGATGTGTTATTTTAGTGTTCCCTTTATTTTTTTGAGCAGTGTATATATATATATATATATATATATATATATATATATATATATATATATATTATTAGCAGCAAAATGGTTAATAACAGTAAAATGCAAAAAACAATAATTGCCACTTTTAACAGAGGTGGTGGAAGTTGTTGACAGGAAGAGACACATTTTCAAGAAATGGAAAAAGATTTTTAAAAAGTAGAAGATTTACAATAGGGTGGATTTGTGAATCAAGTTAAAAGTATTTCTGTAAAATGATTATAGCCTCTCCTCTTCATCCAGTATAAAATGTTTTATTGTATAATCTCAATCTATTGATGATTTTAGAGATTGTTAAGATTATGTGGGAATTGTCTGATTGTATGTATTGTATTGTTTTTCCAAATTAATTTTATATATATATATATTTATATATATATTTATATATTTAATATATGTATTTATTTAGATATTAACATTGCTGTTGAGAAACTAAAATTGTTGAGAAACGTGAAAATATTATTCAGTTAGCACTTGCTGATTCAAAGTAAAAAATAGTTATTATATATTTATTTATAAAATTCTAACATACTTTTTTATAAATATATGTAAGTTTATAAATACATTATATGCGGAAAGAGCAATGACATATATATATATATATATATATATATATATATACTGGGTATATATATATATATATATATATATATATATATATATATATATATATATGTTTTATTACAGTAAGAGCTAGTCAGAGGATGTTTTGAAGAATTCCACTCGATAATCAGTAACAAATGATTTTTGGAACAAATGATTACTAATATATACAATTATACTGTAGTAGAATCTCCATTATTGTATCTGCTAACTTGTGAATATGGTACTGTATTTATATATTTTACCTATTACATATTAGATATTCATAAACATTTTTTATTAGAAATTATATAAATTATTGTTTTCTTAATTTAACTTTAATTTAACTACTTAGAAAAGTATGTAATCCATTACAGAAGCATCTCTATATTAAATGTTATTAAGATATTAGTTATATTAGTTAAAACATTACCATTATAATTATTTATTTTATACAAATTATAATTTACTTAATTTCAATTTAAGTTTATATAGCTATGTGTGTATTTAAACTATTAAATGTTAGATTTCTATTAATAATTTAGTTATATTACCTAAAACTTATTATTATTATTATTATTATTATTATTATTATTATTATTATTATTAATGATGTTGTTATTAAACTATTGTATGCAATGTATAAATATTATAAATTAAAGCTATATTAATTTGCATAACATAAAATACTACTACTACTACTGCTACTACTACTACTATAATAATAATATTAATAATAATAATTACTATACTTTTAATTTAACATTATAAATTATTATTATCCTATCTATATTATTAAATATGTTACATTGTAAATGTTATGTATTATACAATATAGAAAATATATAAAGGCACATTATTGTTTTTATTAAAGTTCTTGAAATTCTACATGTATTATTTGCAGTTGAATAAACTGTCAATATTTCTTTTTTTTCTAATACTGATATTATATTTAAGACAGATAACAAGACAATTTTATTTTAATGTATCTATTTGCAAATATTAAACTAATCCACACAAAACATAATCATTTGTAAATCTCTCTGAAGACAAAATAATAATTTGTATCCTCATCCTTCAGGACTAAGCGGCACACAGATAATTACAAATAGGTCATTGTAAGTCTATTGTAAGGAATCATACAAGTGTTAAATCTCCTTGAGACTTTCTAGCTAATTAAATCTAACAGTACCAACAAGAGGTTTCATTGTTGACTTTATTAACATTATATATTATATAAAAAAAAATGGATTTATCATTGAGTAAAATTATAGATTTAGAGATGACATTTATAAAATTAAGAATTAATGTAATAAATGCAGACCATCATTAAAATTACAGATAAGTAAAATCTAATTATTTAAAAATATTGAGTTTGTGTTCTATATTATTTTTTTTTAATTAAATTGTCATAAATCATATACTTGTATTCCTTGTTCCTAAATACACTTAACTCCTCACCTAAAATACTCAATTATTTATTTACCACTGTTTAATTTCAACCTATAACCACTTCTATTACTACATAAAATCCCACACTATTATAACTATTACTCCATTTAAACTGCACATTAAAGAACCAATGTGGTCATAGTTTTAACATTTACTTTGCACTTAAAATGTGGAACATGTTCTTAATTTAAAAAACTCGCTCTTTGTTGGACTTGAAAAGGCAAGGGACCAAACCTATGTGCAGGTTCTTTCAAACCCTCCACACAGGATAGCTTAACCAGAGATTAGGACAAGTTGCCGATTTCTCCCTCTGCAGAAATTCAGGATAAGTTACGGGTACTGGAACAAGTTGCAGAAAATAATTTCTGATTACAAAAAATATATATTTGCCTTCCCTCTAAATGAAACACACTGTGCATATATGTCCCAAGCAGAGCATAAACTTTATTTTGCAGGACTCATATTTATACCGATAAGTTACCAATCACAGTTAGCCCCTTCCTTGGGCAAACATGCATTTCACACCTTAAGCTACCCTTGAACTACTTTATGTTGGTCAGGGTTGGCTCTACAGACTTGAGGCTATCCTGGGCAGAAAACAGCCCGGGATACTGGACCAATACATCAGACAGCTGGTGTCATAACTCAAGTTGGCCACTAGTTGTGCCTACCAGGAGGGACTGTTATATACCAATCGCCGCCATCTGTATATTGTGTTATGGGTGATTATATTTTAGTATTATGTTGTATATTGTATTAGGGATTGATTGTATTTAGTTAACCATTCCCCATTGTATAAACTCTCAGTCAGGAGTTGGCAATATGGTCCTTAGTATAAACAAAGAGATTTGTCAGACAGCCAGGCACCTAGATATCAATGGGGGGGCCTAGGAGTTCAAACAGGAAGTTTCCCCTGGGACAGCCTGGGTCAGAATGAGCTTGGTGGCCATGCCTGGGGGTGGCCCATGGGAGGGGTCTGGTGGTTCCCATAGCCTACCTCTGTTACATTGGACAGAGGTAATTAGGTTACTCTGGAGGTTACCCTATTGGCCAGAGAAAGGGGAAAGGTTGATCCACTCCCTCCACTGTGTGTGTGTGAAATGTTTTAAATATGTTGTTCCAAAATAAAACGTGGTTCATAATTTTCATCAAGACGTGGCGTGTAGATGTATTATTTACCCGGGGACATATGCTTGCAGTAAGATTCATCAGACTTACTGTCAATATTGCTCAGTCTAACCCAAGGGCTGAGACATGATGTTCCTGTAATCCAAAAGTCCAGAGTCACACAAATCCGATCAACAGACCCCAGCCAGAGAGTGGGTCTTGATAGCTGGGTATTCTGGGGGGCAGTTATGTTAAGGGACTGGTTAACAAAATCTGCCTGACTGTCAAGGGTAGGTGGTTCAACTAGGTCAGGCAGGAGCCTACCTCAGGGTCACTGCTGGTGGGCAAGCAGACCGATAGAAGTTTTTGGGAGCACTTTTAATATCCTTTCAACAGATTAAATGAAATCTGACTCTTGGGGTCTATGGTTAACATGTAGGTATGGGAGCTAATTTTCTATTAAACTTGGTATGGTCCTTCCCAGGCTACTTGTAACTTGTTATGGGGGTGTGGAACCAGAATCAGCACCTCCTGTCGTTCCTCTTTGTTCCCCTGTCAGGGTACCGCTTCTGTCTGGCCTGGGCGGCCTACACATACAGGACCACTGTGTAATGACCGATTTTGGGGTTGAGAGGCCCCTGAACCCCACAAGCAACTATGTTTTTGAAACTGTAACATATGTGATTACTAAGATCAAAAGGCTATTAAAATGGACATGAGACTTGTTTTAAGGACTGTGACATGTTATTTTATGTACAGTATAATATATAATGTTTAAAAAATGTATGCAGTAAGCCATACTGGTTACACTGACTTCCACCTTGGATGTTTGTAAAACCGGAAAGAGCAATTTGTCAGACATCTGGCCTCTGACCTAGGGATAGGAGTGCCTTCAACTCCCTTGCAAACCTCTCATGTGTCAGCCATAAAATCTGAAGTGACCTAATACGATGAACACTTCCAGGCCCTTCACTGGAGACTAGGAAGGTGTTTTTATAACCCTAGTAAAGGGGTGATAAGGTCACTGTAAGAAAGCTGACCCCGCATACAGGGAGGAAAATTATGAATGGGGGGCTAGGTGGGTAATTAGTTTGTGCTGTTTTAAAATACCTGTGTATGGTTGAGACAAATGGGTGCAGGGTTTTGCATATACTCCCCCTTCCTAGGATCACATTCAAGGAACATTTCAACTACACCCCATACAGGAGCTCAAAGAGGGAGCACCTGATGATTAATGCATTACTTTACAGTAAGCAAAGAGGAGATATGGCAGGAGCTTCTCCCAATCTCTCTCTTTCTCCATGAAGATAGGGAGAGGAGCTTAGGTGCTTGATCACTCATAGCCTCCACAGCTGCCAGGTAAAATCAAACATGAACTGGGCACCCCTAAAGGACAGAATCTCTTTTAGAAACCCTACCGGGAAGAATATAACCATTAAGGCTTCCACTATGGCAGTAGACATAATCTTTGCCAGGTGATTGGCCTCAGGATAGTGGGTCGCAAAGTCTACAACTTTGAATATATACTTCTTCCCCATCTTGCTGGGTTTAGCTAGGGGCCCTATGATATTGATAGCCACCCGGTGAAATCAGATATTTATCACGGCCAAAGGTGGATACCGCTGACATGAATCACAGGAGTCACAGTACCGGGTGACATCGCTGTTAACCCCTGGTCAGTAGAACACTCAGAATGTTGCATCATTTAGCTCCTCAGATGCCTAGGTAAGAGGACATTGTGTGCCATCGGTCAACCCCTAAACTTCTTTGGAATGACTAGCTGTTTCTTAACTTCCCCAGGATTCCATTCTACCCAGCCTGGAGTAGCTCAGCGCAGTAACCCCTGGTCCCTGCCCTTGCTGCTTGTTCCTACTTTACTGGATTGAGATACCAACACTCTATTTACCCCAGGTCATTATAAAAAAATATATGCGCTGCTAGACCAGCCATCACCTCCATCTCCCTAGTGCCATTCTCGCTGCCCCAATCTAGTAGCACCCGAGCTACCGAGATGCTATATCACTGTCCACCATCACCTCCAGATCATTTGGTAGGACCGATATGGTTATCACTAAATCCGGTGTGAAGCAACATAACCGCAACCACCGCAGTGTCTAGGAATCCTTGCATTAGTCTTTGATTACTGGCTGAAGGGCTGGCTCTGATTATCAGTCCAAGGTGAGCTGCACAGCATTGTTGGTGGGGTAAATTCCACTCTCCTTGGGACAGTCATTGGACTCTTCTCCTTCTTCATCTTGGGCTGAAGCACAGTTACCTAAGTAAAACACAGGTTGGGCAGGTGTCTGTTCTGTCCTTCACAGCTCCTGAGGATACTGTGAACCCAGCTACACACCTGAGAGCCTTTTAATTCAACACCTTGTCTTCTCTGCTTCCTGAGGACACTCTGAACCTTGAAACACAGCTGAGGTATAAACACTATGGAGTTTGACACATCACAGGAGCCAATGTCAATATTATTATTATTATTAATACTATTTAATTTTGCCTGTTATTATTTTTGCGACATAATAACTATTTCTTGCTAAATCTCAATCCCTTGCAATATGTTGTATCATTTTTCCATTCCCCTACTGTGTCTGAGTTTACTTTCTTACCCCATCCCCCCAGTTCCGGATCTACATTGCTTGTTAAAGATCTCCTTTGTATCATATTTTCAATTGCTCTCTCCCTATCTCACATCCCTTTCACTCTTTATTCACTCCTTCCCTCCATGCTTCTCTGCCCCTCATGCCATGTTCTTTTCTTCTCATAGAGCCCTTTAATTCAACCTCCTGGCTTCTCTGCTCCTGCGGACACTATGAAGCACCTCCCTCACTCCCTGCCCCTCACCTACCCACTCCTATTCAGAATAAATTTATAGAGGCATGGTAATCACATGCACCTAACCAATCAGCAGTGTATGCTATCCTAACATGCCACCATTACACCCACCCTAATTACTTTTCAGCACTCTCCCCTGTGCTTGGCTCAAACTTGCACTAGGTAAAGACAATAACGGCATAGTAGCACCATTGTTTAAAAATCCCTTCGAACCAGATCCCTGATCCCTGTTCTTCCCCAGGTTTCTGCCTCTTCCATTCCCTTTAGATTGTAAGTAGCGAGTTTCCAATCTTGTAGGGTGCTTTGGAAAAAATCACTTTCTACAGAGATTCTAAAACCAAAACAGGGCCCTCCATTTTCTTCAGTTTGCTAATATTGTTTCTTTCCTTGTTCTTATCCCCTGTACAGCACTACAGAATATGTTGGTGTGTTACAAATGAAAGTTAAAAATAATTATAATAATATTAATAATAATAAAGTATACATAGATCATATTTATGCATACCCATCCTTTGTTATGATATGTTCGATGTGTATAATTGGTCTTTTCAGCAAGTATCTGCATGTAGGGATTAATAACATATGGATAGCAGCAACATCTATTTCAATTGCATTAATGGCAATCTCACTTCATGGCAAATAGACAGGAAAAAAGTGGAGGCAGTGACAGATTATATTTTCCTGGGATCCAAGATCTCTGCAGATGGTGACTGTAGTCATGAAATGAAAAGACATTTGCTTCTGCAAGTCTGCATAGTCCGAACTATGGTATCCCAAAATTAACATGTGAGAGCTGGACCATAAAGAAGTCTGAGTGCTGTAGAATTGATGCCTTTGAATTGTGCTGTTGGAGAAGACTGCTTAAAGTTCCTTGGACTGCAAGAAGATCCAATAAATCAGTTCCAAGACTCAGCATGATAGGGATGATAATAGGTAGGAATGGGTAAATGGGGACTGGAGACACTGTGAGTATGAGAGTATCCATCATACCTGGTTGCCTGACCTTTAATCGTGGGCTGGTAGTGCTTGGGGCATGCTGTTACAAGGGATTGAAATGTTGACCCTGATCACTAATAGGGACAATGCTATCCATTTTGAACATTTACTTGAATTGTCTTGCTCTTATTAGTGTTACTAGCATTATACATGTAGTTTGTAGCCCTGATTTGTGTAAAGTTTCTCCTGCAATATTAAGGTCACTACCACTTTTGGTTATATTTTTCAAATGTGAACATCATCAACACTTACTTTATAGGCTACACATACTGCTTTATTGAGCGCTGCACTTAAAATTAATATCACTATTTTAAAGCTACTTGCACCCCTATTTGTTAGAGCAAATTGTAATTACAGGAGCCCATAATATAGCCCATAAAAGTTACTGCTATTTAATTGGCCTCTTTTAGCTACTTACAACACATTTGCGGGTTAAAGGCTGAAAATCCTTGTGGTTGTCAAAATTGTAACTACGATCCATCTCCGCCTCTGATCCTTCAAGCCTGCAAATATCACAGTCGCTAAAATTGCGAATCGAGATTTAATTGCAACAAATCGACAAGCCCGCAATTGCCTTCAAACCCGTAAGTGGCAAATGTAGCAAATAATCCTACCTGTACTAGAGAGGACTTGCAAGGGGGTTAAACAACTCTTCGTAACACTTCAAAAGCAAATAAGCACACACTACTGTACTTTAAAATACTGGGAAATCAATGGAAGACATTAAAATTAATTTCACAACAGTCTCAAACTATTTAAAAAAAATATATAAACTAGTTAGCTATAGGCCAAGACAAAAAAACAATATGTAGGAAAATAAACTGGCACTTTATACTATAAACAACACCACTATTAAAATGTGATGTGCACTGGGTAGGATATCAGCAAAACATAATGGTAATAGCCACAATCCATATTATCCGTTAAGGATTCATCCTAACTGGACGGCGCAGTAAAAGTAGGTAATTAATCATCTGCCTCCATAAACGTATAGCTGACAATGGAATCTATATCTATATCTAGATTTTTTGACTAGGCCCTCCATTACATTTCTTCTATTTTTCTCTTACCAATAAAGCACCTAAGTAAAGTAATAATTCAAATTAATTTTTTTCAAATTCTTTATATAATGTATAAACATCTGGGAGGGTAAAAGAGAATCCCTCACATAATACTAAATGTGTCCACTAGTTAAAGGTTAATTTAGTTATAGCGTAATATAACCTGGTTAAACTGAGTGTGTTAATGTTATATTGTACAAGTAAAATAATATCTTTGTGTTCTTATCTGTTTTTGTCCTGTCTTTATGTTAAATACAAGTATATAGTCATGTAATTGTCTCTGTAAAATAAAAAATATATGTAAAGCTTTACTTTAGTGGTATCCACATGGATGGCAGGATTAACCATTAGGCCAACTAGGCAGCTGCCTGCTGTAGAAAAATACCGATACTCACATACTTTGTGCTCCGAAATCAGTCATGATAACACAAAACAGTGTCCTATGGTAATTTTCTCATCATTAGAGTTTATTTAGAGAAAATATGTGGATCAGTAGCAAAACGCAACATGGCTGCTAAAAAACTGAACAGAACTGTCAACAACATGGCTTTTTATAACCACTCACATAAAACAATGGCACAGTCCATTCCCACTTCCCAAAACATGGAATAACCCATCGCTAAACCAATGACATTTTATTTATATATGATATGCAATAAGCTTATAACATGTACTTTGGTAAGATTTGTGCGCATATCTACTTTATATGATACACTTTAGAGCAGTAAATAACACTTACTAGACCTTGAGGATGACTGAAAATACATATTATGTTATGACTAAGACCTGTGTGCTGTCTGTAACTGAAGTTGCTAAGTCATGGGTCATGTAGACTTAACTATTTCATAACTTATATCTTGCAGAAATGAAAATACTGGTTCACAGCTAATTTTACATATATATATATATATATATATATATATATATATATATATATATATATATATATATGCTAAAAATTTAAGGATATTTGTATTATTTCCCTAACATGCACAGAGGAGTTCCCTGTGAGGGGCACAACTTAAAAAAATGGTTCCTGCCTCAAAAAAAAATGAAATGTTGCAGTTCATAGCATGGCTACTAGGGGTTAACCACCTGGAACAAGACTGTTACAACAGGAAAGGGAACATACAGAAATGGCACAACATTGGTCCGTGCATACCATAGTGAGTACTCACTTGCAGGGGCTCCTCCACTTCACTGCCTAGGGGCTCCAAAAAGGTATATACAACCCTGTCCACATGCTCAGAAGGTTGAAAGCTTTAAATATTGGTTTAACATTTAAAGATGTGTTTATTTTTTGAAAATGGTGAAACTAAATAAATAAAATAAAAATATTTACATTTTATTTGTTTTATTACATTAAAACTTGTATGCATCAAATACAATAATAACAAATATATCACTAGAAAAGGTGAAAAAAATAACACAGATTCCATATATTTCTAGAAATCTGTTCACATATGTTGTGTCTAAACAGATATATAACAAAATGATTAAATTACAGCCAGTCTCTGGAACATGAAAAAGTTCCCATAAATCTGTCACTCAAAGATCTCATAGGCAGATAAACATAAAGTTACACTGGTACATTGACAGGAACAAATAAAAAAAAGGTAATACAAATTATTTCTCTGCTGCTTTAATCAGTGTTTTTGAATAATTTCAGTTGTCTCCTCAGTGCCGACTTTACATCTTTATTTTTCAAGCTATAAATCAGAGGGTTTAGCATTGGGACAATGGCCGTGTTAAAGAGAGAGAAAAGTTTGTTGGATTCCAAACTGTCTATAGAAACTGGTCTCATGTATTGGCAGAAGAGAGTCATATAGAGAAGAAGGACGACCGTGAGGTGTGAGGAACACGTGTAGAAGGCTTTACTCCTCCCAGTGCTGGAACGGATCTTCAGGATGGTGCCAATAATAAAAACATAAGAGATGAATGTTAGAGAAGATGGAGTGAGAAGGTTAATGAACATTCCTTCTGTGAGGAGCAGCATCTCTAGAACAGAGGTGTCACTGCAAGAGAGCTTCATAACTGGTACTAGGTCACAGAAAAAATGGTTGATTACATTGGATACATAGCAGGTGCATCCTAACAATAGTATAATATAAGGTGTGAAAAAAACTATTGGGGCCAAGCAACTGACAACAACCAACAGAACACAGACTCTATATCTCATGATCATTGGATAATGTAATGGGTTACAGATGGCCACATATCGATCATAGCTCATCGCTGTAAGTAGGAAAAGTTCATTTTCCGCCAAGAATGAAAATATAAACAGCTGTGACATGCAACCAAGAAAAGACACTGTGTTATCCCCAGTTATAAATGTCACAAGGGTAGATTGTAGAGTGACGGTGGTAGATGACATGTCAAGGAGGGACAAGTTGCCCAAGAAGAAGTACATGGGAGTGTGCAGGTGAGGATCCAGACAGATGAGTAGAAGAATAGTCATGTTACCACCAAGAACGATAAGATAAATGAGTAGAACAAGAAGGAAAATTGGAGTCTGTAGCTCCGGGATGTCTGATATCCCTTTAATGACAAAATAACTCAAAAGAGTCAGATTATTCTGGTCCATGTCTTCTGGAATAAGGGGATCTGAAAAAAATTATTAAAAGTGGTTGGTTATTTTAGTTAAAAATGCTAAACAATTATTTGTGTTTTTTTACTTTGTCCTTTATTTGACCTAAATCTGCCAATATTATCATTGCAACTAATATTAAAGACAAAGAAGCAGATATTGTACAATTTGGTGCTCAATGTGAACCAAAACATGCATTGCACAAAGTCTCTAATGATGCCCATATTCGTGATGATACAATCAAGTCACCTGGATATATCACAGTGGCGAGAGAAGGAAAAGATTATTATAGATGGTAGGTTACTAGTGAGGTGCCTCATGGATCAGAACTGAGTTTAGTTTAGGATTTTAATTAATTATATTATAATTAGATGCAAGAGAGAATTTATCATTTTTGCTATTTACTGGGAAATGTGTAACAGATTCTACAATCTAAAAGAAGTAATGCAAATAAGTTAATTTTTTTTTGTAATAACTGGAATATTAACTGGAATATCAGTCAAGAATGTGGTATCTGCAATATTACTGTCAAATACATTATGAAGACTTACAACCCAAAAACTGTAGAACACATAAACAACAGGAAAGTATTATAAAAAATATAGTATAGACTATCATGAGAATTTATTAATATATATATATATATATATATATATATATATAGATAGATATATATATATATGTCAAAATAATTTGCAGATTAGATGGGTCTACCGGTTCATATATGCCCTAAAATGTTACTTTGGAAACATTTAAGTGACCCAACCACCATTTCTGTATCTTAACAGAGCTCGCCCCACAACTTCTCAGTCTTTACACAAACACGAGGGTAAGGAGACATGACTAGAATAGTATTGTGGTGGTTTCAATGCTGCCATTGACACTGTATAATACTCTACCACTGGCAATGTATAATCTAGAAAACAAAAGGCAAATTTAAGTGTCAACTGGTCTGGTCTTCAAAAAGATGGATTTGACTTACCAAAGGATGCTATGGTTTATCTTCACATGTCTCCCATTCGTGCTCTAGTAGCGTAAGCCGATCTATCTCCTTCTGCACCTTGGCCAACATTGAACTTCTGGTAGGTATGGACTTTGGTAACATTGATTTGTTCACAGCTTTCATCTGATTAGATTAATATGTTTTGTGCTCTATTATATTCAGCAAAGTGTAATCCAATATATCTCAATACAAGGACATACTGCTGTATAGCAATGTGATGCATTTTGTATGTAGGTGCTATATACAGATGTAAATCACTTATAATAGTTGTCAAACTGCGATTCGTCGTCACATTTGGGAACCTCCTGTAGCGAGGCTGTTGAGGCACAGAAGTCTTCCGAGCTCGGAGCACTTAGCCAATGAGCGCCAAAGGCTCTCATTGGCTGCGAACCTCGAGTAGCGAGACGAGCAGTTGAGGCATTGAAACTCGGAGCAGTATATTAATGTATTAAGTAATTAATTAATTAATTATTATTAAAAAATATGAATATGTACAGTATATAAAAAAAATAGCATATTTTACACTGCCGTTACTTTATGAATACATTAATGCTTCGCACTTCCTAATACATTTATTCATTCCTAATTAATGATAAATGTACATTAATTTAATAAGTATTAATTAGTGATGGAAAATAAAAATGTATACTTTCCACTGCACTTATATATCTGGATTAATGCTCATTGGCTGCCAGTGATAGCACTCTCAAAGCAGTTACATATTTAAATCACTTTATTATGCTCTGAGACCTGAAAACATTTTCTAGTTTACACTGCACTAAAAAAATTGTCTTTTCGATGAGCTCCGAAGATGATAGTTGCAAAGCAGGAAACTTGAAGGACACGAGGGGAGAGGCTCGCAATGAGTGCCGAAGGTGCTCAGAGGAGCAAAAGTGCACAAGAAGAGATGCTCGCAATGAGCTCCAAAGGCACTCATTGCTAGCCACGATATGATAATTCAAAGAGGGCAAGTAGAATGGTGCAGCGTCTAAAAGAGAGAACATATAGGGAGACTCCATGACCTTATAGTGTATAGATTAGCCCAATGACTCTCAATCTTTGTGAACTAGGGAGTGCCTTGTTACAATGTGCATGTGATATTATGTGTTATATATTTAATTTTCATTTTGTTTTGCTCTTATGCTGCATTTTTTCTACACCAATAATCTGTCAATAACTGTAGGTAATGTAAGTGTTATGTATAGAGTGTTAGAAAGATAAGGTCTCAGGGATCTGCACTGGTCCTAGGACCAGCTGTGGAGAACCATGAGCTAGAGGACAGAAGGAAGAGGTGAGATAAGATAGACACCTTCAAATATATCAAATGATGTGATATAGTATCATCAGGAAAAGGAGGGGTGGAAAAGAACAAGAGGTCATGATCTGAAGCTGGATGATAGAAGATTAAGGGGTAATGTTAGAAAGTACAGCTCTACAAAAGGGGAGTAAAGAAGTGTAACAGGTTTCCAGTGGAGTTGGTAAAGCAGACCTAAGTAATGAATACAAGCGTGACAGGGATAAGCTTGGGATGTGATGAAGCCAAGGATTTAAGGTGGATAGAATAGGCAGAATAGATTTTTTTTAATGCTTTTATGTCCCAGTCTTGCATCACTCCTACATGTTGTTGGTGTGTTACATACTTTACACAAACATGTGGAGTTTTTACTAAAGAGATCCTTTCACTTGTACAAAAGAGCTAAACATGGAGTGTAAGTTATAGCCCATCTATAGTGCTCAGTGATGATTGTCCTCACTTACCTGGGGCCAGTACAGTCATCCAGTGACTTTACATCACAGATCACTGTAGAGGTTTTATAAGGTTTCTTATGGGCCCCTAGAGGTATAACATACCTAGAGGTCTCATCTAGAGCTTGTGTCTTGGGGAGGTGATTATCCAGAGACCAATCTTTCAGACAGTCTAAGATTAAAGGAATAGAGCACATTAAAGGAAAATAAACACTTGCTGTAAATACTTATGTACAAATATATTTTCTTGTATAAATGTGCACAGTATTTTACAAAGTACAAAACAATTACATGACAATATAAATGTATTTAAGACAGCCATTAGGTTACATAGTCCCTGCCCTAAATAGCTTATACATAGACATTGTGGTAAAGAGGTAACTGCCCTGAAGAGCTTATAATTTATTTATATGGGGAACCCATAGACAGAGACAGTGTGGTACAATGGTAAAAATTATCAGGACATTCATGAGGGGGATAGGAATATGTCTGTGAGGGGCCCGCCCTGGCAGGGTTCTTCATGCTGGAAGGCATTTATATTATGTGCTGAGATATCTGTCATTAAGGTTTCCTTCCAGGCTCCTAAAAACAGCCTGTCTGGCTCCTATATGTTAGATAGTTTGTCCATATAATTTAGCAATGTAAGGATGAGCTATAATTCCCAAATCTATGAAAAACTAATTTAATAAGAGAACAAATTAGAGTATTCTACTGTTATGTGTGCAAATCTGACTATGGGATTTGGAAATTGTCATGCGTCGGGTTGGGGAGCCCTACCTATTGCATTATAACTGGGCCCCATAGTTTCTGATGGTGTCCTGGTAAGACTATATGTAAGGTAGCAGGTTATTAAGTATCTAGAAATTAATTTCCTAAGTGAGCTGTTGGAAAACATCTGTATAGGGTAGATTTATTATCTCAGTCTTGAAAGCAGTGAGATTATGGATTATCTGCGGATGTATAGCAGTTTGTTACAGAGGAGCGCCCTACTAGTGAGAAATGTTATATCCAAGAACTGTATTTATCAGTGAGGAGATATTCCCAAGCAGAGTGAATAAGACGAGTTGGGTATAATGATGAGCAGAGAGATGTAAGGAGGACCTGAGGAATACACAGTCTTGAAGGAGAGACTTATAGTCTATTCACTCTTCAACTTCTCTTTATATTTATATGGACATATGACATTTCTATATTATTATAGTTCATTTGTAATGCGCCGACAAATTCCATAGCGCTGTACATAAAATATATATATATAGGATGTATAAGATATTGTGACAGTCATAAAAGGAGTTAATGTGAGCCAAAGATTTTGCAAAGTTGCCATTCCCCAGGATGATATGAAGGAGTTACTATTCCAGAGCAGTTGATTAGATAAACCTGATTAGATCTAATTAAAAACTGAAGTTGGAGTTGGGTGTGACTGTTACTGAGTGTACAGTGAGTATGGACAGAAGGAATAAACAAAGAGAAGTGTGCAAGCAGAGTTTATATGAGTTGGAGAAAGAGTCACACAGAAAGAAGTGTGCATGCATGTATCTGAAGCTGGAAAAAGACCAAGGGACAGCAGCTTGGAGCAGACGATTGTTGTTAAGCATAGTGGATACCTGGAGTTCTGAAGGAAACTGGCCAGTGAATGTAAACAAACTGAACTATTTTTTTGTTTTTGTTCCACCAAGGTTTAGCTGGATGAGAGAAGGAATGATCTGTACATAAAGGTAGTGCTTCGGAATGTCCTCTTGTCAGTTGAAAATCTCTTAACATAAAAAGTTCACTTGACAAAGCCTTATATTGACCCTGGACGTATTTAAATAAGGTAATCAAATTCCCTTTTAGATTACTTTTTTCTAGAGAAAATAAGTTTAATTTGGTTAGTCTTTCTTCATAACTTAGTCCCTCCATTCCCCTTATTAGCTTTATTGCCCTTCTCTGTACTTTTTCCAGCTCTAAAATGTCCTTTGTATGAAGCGGTGCCCAAAAGTGTACTCCATATTTCAAATGAGGGTGTACTAGAGATTTGTATAGTGGCAGAATTATATTTGCTTCCCTTGCTTTTATACCCTTCTTAATACATGCTAATATTTTACTTGCCTTTGCAGCTGCTGCTTGGCATTGATCACTGCTTCCTAGGTGATTGTCCACAAGTGGTGATGTTTCAAACAGTTCGCCGGAGAACTATTCGCACCGATTTTTACATGTTCGCGTTCACCGCAAACACATGCGCTTTTCAGTTCGCCCCCTATACTTTATCATTGAGGAAACTTTGAACATCATTTATTTTATTGTATAATTTTTTGTGTGTAATCTATGCCTGCCTGCCAGTATGTGTGTGTGACAGGCTAACACCTAACAGCTTATATTGTGCTTATTTTCACTACTCATACCTGGTGGTGTAACATACATTGAAAACAACCATTTTTTTCCTATAATCTAATTTCAGTTGCCTGCCTGTGTCAGGCTCACAGCTTATATTGTGCTCAGTGACATAAAACAACACCTTTTTGACTGTAATAGATTGAATAGCAATTGCCTGCCTACAGGCGTGTGTGTGAAGCCTATTGCATCTACTCCGCCAACTTTTGCCAGTGCACAGTGAAACTCATATCTGGTGGCACCTTAGATTGCACGTGCAGTGCCCAAATATGAAGTCGGAGGACTGACCAGGCATCTTTTTCCATCTCCCGCTTCCAAAAATCCATGCCATATACACGTCCCCTGATAGTGGACGTAACAGGGATTAAACCAATAGGAATAGTACTACTTAACAGTACACACCTTATAATAACGCAGACAGAGGCAACGCGTATAATCTTCCATGCTGTGCAGTAGAAGCCCCCAGACTCTGACCTGTGTATAATATTCCATGCTGGGCAGTGGAAGCCCCCAGACTCTGACCTGTGTATAATCTTCCATGCTGGGCAGTGGAAGCCCCCAGACTCTGACCTGTGTATAATCTTCCATGCTGGGCAGTGGAAGCCCCCAGACTCTGACCTGTGTATAATCTTCCATGCTGGGCAGTGGAAGCCCCCAGACTCTGGGAGTCTGAAGAAAAAGGAGTCAGAGGAGGAAGGTGGCTTTGAGGAGGTGGAAGACCAAACACAGCAGGCGTCTCAGGGCACTTGTTGTCACCTTTCGGGTACCCTTGGTGGCTGGGTGGAGGAAGAGACCTTCAATGACATCAGTGGGGACAAGGAACGGGACATGGCTAGCTTGGTATCCAACCTTGTGCAAATGGGGAGTTTGCGGTTGTGCAAAGGGACTGTTTGCGGTTGTTTGGGGTGCATTAAACAGGGAGATTGAACCCTTACACTAGCTGATCGATACAACATCATACCTGATGTTTTAAAGCATCTTATTCCAAACAATTTAGGAATGTTAGGTGATTTATGCCCTTTATGGCCTAAAACCAGACTCTGCATCAACTATGTAATTTTCCGTGGGAGTTTTGCCATGGATCCCCCTCCGGCATGCCACAGTCCAGGTGTTAGTCCCCTTGAAACAACTTTCCCATCACTATTGTGGCCAGAAAGAGTCCCTGTGGGTTTTAAAATTCACCTGCCCATTGAAGTCTATGGGGTTCGCCAATGTTCGCTCGTTCGCGAACATTAGATGGACGTTTCTGTCCGCTGTTCGCGAACCCAAAATTTGATGTTCGCGACATCACTATCCACAAGTACTCCTAAATCCCTTTCAATATCGGATATCCGTAAATTTGTAACAGAAGTTGCAGTTCATCACCCTCAATTATATTTGGGGGTTTATAGCATATCCACTATTTAACTCATGTGACAAAGATTCAATGTTGTGACTAGTTCCTCTTTAAATATCTTTTCTGACTACAGATTTAAAACCAGCCTTAACATACAGACAGATCCCTCCTCCTCTTCTACCATTACCCCTATCTTTCCTAAATAAATGATAACCATCCAAATTAACTGTCCTGTCATGAGAGTCATCCCACCATGTTTCAGTAATGCCTATTAAGTCCCATTTTTCTTGTACCTCTAATAATTTTAGCTAGCCCATCTTCCCAGGCAAACTTCTTGCATTAGCAAGCATACACTTTATGTTGCTATGGCTCTGCTGTTATGAAGTGTTTGTCACTGTATTTGTGTCACCTAGTAATACCTTCCTACTGTCTATTGTAACCCTCCCCCATTCTCCTCCCCATGGGTAGATAATTCATCCCTTTCCCCTCTATCCTTTCTACCCCAATACTTCTATCTAGTCCCACCCCCCACCTACTAGTTTAAAAACCCAGCCATTCTACCATCCAATCCCCTAGCACAAAAGCTCCCTCCTCATTAAGGTGCAATCCATCCCTGCTATAGAGATTATACCCAAGTGATGTCAGCCGAGTGCTCTAAAAACACCCTCTGTCCTGCACCACATTTTTAGCCATGCATTTAGCACGCAAGAGGCACTGGTAGTATCTCAGAAAATACTACCTTGGAGGTCCTTGCTTTAAGCTTATTCTCTAGTTCTTTAAAATCATTCTTTAAGACACTCCATCTTCCACTTACTTTGTCATTGGTACTAATATGTACCATGTACAGCTGTTTTAAGCTTACTGGCTAACATCAGAATGGAGTGGGATCTCAGCTTGTGCTGTGGATCTTATGAGTAGGTAGTTCACCACAACAATATTATATATATATATATATATATATATATATATATATATATATATATAATTAGTAAAAACTTTCATGGGCAAGACATACTGCTCCATATCGCTGGCCAAATATGGTAATGCATGATTGCGTTTAATTATTTTGTTTTTGTGTCCACTCTTCATTTAATCTGGGTTCCTATGCCTCTGACAACAACTGATCAGGAGAAAGAGCATTTAATGCTAGAAGAGGTATCTGACATATCAGTCTCTACAACACATAGTGGTAGCTGATGTGTCACAAGACTGTCATACATGTTGTAGTTGTGATAAGCCATGTGATTGAAACAAGGCGGTGCATCATGACCAAACTTTCTGAGTAGCATATTTAGTTGAATGCTCAACCATTACAGGGCATCCCGTAGACGTTCTGGCTCCACCTTTAAACCCTACTATGTTTGTATTTGTAGGTATGTATTTTTATTTGTATATCTCCATCAATGTGTACAGAACTTTACAGAGACAAGGTACAAAACAATTACATGACATTATAAGTGCATTTAACATCACATATATAGTTGTGGATCTTGCGATGTTGGTGACGTTTGCGATGTTGGTCAGTTTTATCCCTTGCAGAGCCCGGCACGCTGGACTTTGAAAATACACCACACCGAATACACTCACTCTTACACCAACAACGCCAGGCACGTGGGACTTTGAAAATAAAACCAACGGCAGTCACCACGCACCACGCAAACATTCAGCACACACAGAGGAGAAAGACACAGGGAAGGGACGGTGGGAGATGCTGGAATGAGACACGTGGCATTCCCAAGCACTAAACTTGCAGGTTAACGAACCCTGCAATAAGTGCTGAAGGCGGTCATTGCGAGCCCCCCGATTAGCACCAAAGGCGCTCAGCTTGGGGCTCGCAATGAACACCGAATGTGATCAGTGCAAACCAGGAAACATGAAGTACATGGGGGGAGAGTCTCGCAATGAACACCGAAGGTGCTTAGAGGACCAAAAGCCTCACATTGTGTGGCAAACAGAATTGCCGGCCTTACAATTTTAATCCAGTCATTTTTGACGGGCAAGTTCATAGTTATTACTACTAGTGGACTACATGTTGCCTGCCCTAAACAGCTTACAATCTACTTATATGTGGAAAAGTGCATATGGAAAGGATGAAGCTACGGAGTATCTCCAAACGCATTTAATAAAGCATCTACAGTATAATGGCATTTTTAAGATGAACATTGAAAGGGATTTTCTTTTTTTATTATTTGACAGAGTGAGAAGGAGCCCTAGAACTGTACAGTAAGAAGACATTATTGTGCAGAATTAATAAAACAAGCTGGGGTACAGCAAGAGATGAGAAGAGAGATAACAGGAGGAGTTGAGAAATCTTAAAGCAGAAGAAAGGTTTATAGACTTTTAATGACTTTATTGAAAGTTAGTTGAGGGAATTTAGTATGGGAAAAAAGGAAGTAATATAGAAGAGAACGAGACAGTAAGAACAGCTGCATTAAGATTTGACTGTAGAGGTTAGAGATGAGAGGCAGGAAGACCAAAGAATAAATTGTTGTAGTCTAGACAAGATAGGGTAAGAGCCAGGGTGATTGTCCTGGCAATGAGAATAATAGCGACAAATAAAGAATGACATGTAGGCAGCGTGTGTTGTGTACTGGATGGATGTTTGTGCCATTGATCTTGAAATGCAAGGTAGAATAGAGCCATGTTTAGGAGGAAATATTGGAGCTTTGTTTTTGCCATGCTAAATTTAAGACAACGGAGGGCCATCCAGGTTCCATCTACATTAAAACATTCTATGATTTCAATGTTTGAAACTGAATGCATTGAAATGCTGTACTTTTTCCAAATGGTCTATGGCTCCAAAGACCTTCAAACAAGCATATGTTTTGTTGTAATCAGAATTATCATATATTATTAGCCATACCTCACTACCATTTTATTACTTTCTACTAGACAACTTAAATTAAAGATGTTGTGTGATATGTCAAAGAGTGTCTGGTAATAAGCTTTGATATAGTATACTGTGGACAGTTCTTCAGCTATAGTTTCCTATAATTAAAACCCAAGTTCTTTACCTCTTTAAATATATATTTATTGTCATAACCCACTCTTCGTTGGACTTGAAAAGGCCAAAAACACCAATCCTTCCTGCAGGTTGTATATGTTCTGTATCCCCGCACACAGGACGTTAACCAGAGGTTAGAACAAGTTGGCTTCTTTCAGACCATGTTGAAAAGTTTCAGGACAAGTTACCGGATTCCAGTAAAAGGTGCCGAAATTAATTTCTTACTAAAAAATATAATAAATACCTTCCCTCTAAATGAAACACAACATGTATGTGAGTCCCAAACAGAGCTTACATTTTTTCAGTGCACATCTTTATACAGTTTTCTTTACACAGTTTTCCCACCAATCAACAGTGGACCACTTCCTTTGGCAAAAACAAGTTTCACACAGTGTGCCCTTTTTGATCTAACCCATTGGCTAGATCTGTCTACAAGATCCTGGTGCCAGCCTGTTTACCTTCCTATCTAGGTTTCAAGGGGTATACGGCCCCAGTTATAAGCTACCACAGAGTAGGGTCTGGCAGAGCAGGGGTTGATTAGGTAGTGTAAGCTTGGGGATGGGTCTAACCCATATGAGGAACCATAGAGCTGTGGTGTGCAGGCTCAGGTTTATCAGGGAATGGTTCTCTGTTAATCGTGGAATCCAGCGGAGGGTAGCAGGGCTTGTTAGTAGGCTCGGGATTTGAGTGAGGATAGAACAGTGGTAAGACTTGATGTGCTTAAAAGAATATGCAGTTGGGTCTATTCCTCCCTTTTCGACCTCTCCTCAGATATCAATACATTTTTTTGAGTCGGAAGGGAATTGGCTAGAGGAGTTGAGGTGACTCTATATTTAATGGCCAAACTTGACTCCTATAATAGGTTTAGCAATCTCGGCTCCGCACTAGACGAGGATCAAAAGGGTATCACTTGCAAAGCATTGACACCACTTAGCCTTTGCCCATTGAAACAAAGTGTTTCAAATGGTGCTTGACAGACTTGTTAATTATACTTGATGGCTCCATCAGGCTTGTGACTGGGTATTATAGCTTACTGGGTATTATAGTTGGCTACTTGAAGTGGCTGCTGATAGCACCCACAAACTATTTTTATTAACCCAAATGTAATAGTTATATCCAAATATAAACACTCTGCACATAAAATTACTGTTCATAACATTTTAAGCGACTCAGATCCCTCTCGCCTCAAATGACCTTGTGTGAAGTGATCTCAGGGGCCCAAAGCATATAACTAGGGCTTAGAAAAAGACATCATACAGTAACAAAAGTCAGTAAACCGCATAGTCTTTTTTATCATGATTATGACCATTATAATAACCTTTGGGTCAGGTAGCCACATGACTGGTGTCCATGAAAATCCAGTTGCCAGTTCAGAAAAGTCCAGGAGTGCTGGGGGTCATGGCATTTATAAATGTGTATATTCTACTGAATCAAAGAATCATTAACATGTCTAGGTAGTGGTGGTTAGTCTATGACTATAGATGTTATTATGATTAATGTTACTTAATGCCTCTTATAATTTTTCTACAAAGCTTAAATTATTCTTTTTTGTTACAAATATTATGATCAATGTTTTGCCATCATTCCAGTCCTCTCTTCACCTTTTTATTGGATAGCATAAATCTCACTAATCCTATCTGCTTTGTATGTGTTGCTTCTCTCTCACCTATGGATGTTCTAAATCTCATTTATTGTTTTCTTACTAACAAGGTATTTAAAACTGATAATCATCTCCAATAATTTCAGCTTAATGTGAATGAGAAGTAGTTTAGGTAACCCAGTAACACAATGAAGGATAAAACTTAGCATATCTCTTTCTCACCATGTATTGATATTCCTCTTACAGAAAACCTTCAACATCTGAAGACTGGTCTCTGTTCTTGGAGAACGTACAGAAACTGAGCTCATTCCTATCTATGCTCCTCACCCAATGGCTCCTGAATAGTATTTCTGCACACAGACATTTAAATCACATCCATCTGATCAAAGCAATACCTGTAAATAAACAGCCTAATCTTGGATTTTACCAATGCATACACCATGATCATTCTCGCTAACCTTCCACCAATTCCCAAAACCCCCATCTTGTGACGAGACAGAGCAAACAGCCAATTGCACCATTTGTTGTGCAACTTAGTTTTGCAATAGTTAGTTTCAATTTCTTCAACACTGACAAATGTGATCCCCCATAATCCTTTCACAGTCCTTCAAATATTTTTCAAGTGACATCATCATAGTTGGCCACTGAACCGGAAACTCAGAGTAAAAAGGCAAGCTTATATTATTATTATTCTTTATTTATAAAGTGTCAACAATTTCTGTAGAGCTGTTTTCAAAGTAGAAAAGAGTACAGTGGGTACAGTTAGAAATTTCTAAGGTATGTAGAAATGCAAGTACAGGTTAAGTGCAATACAATATCAAACAAATGGGTCCTCATAAAGCTTTGAGCCGGCCTCCTCTGAAGGGCTTACAAGGGTTAGGATGTTATATGGAGGTTGAAAGATGCAAGATGGCAGTGCATAAGGCTGATGTAAGTGGAGATTGATGTGTGTTACACTGTAGATTGCGTATGTGAGTGATATTATGCTGTAAAGTGTGCAGTTGTGCATATAAAGGCTGAAAGTTATATACTTCTTTAGGTTTTGATGCAGGAAGATAGCAAGAATTTCTATAGAGTAGGGGCAGCACAAGAAAAGTCCTGAAGGTGGGCTTGAGATGAGGTGACACAAGAGAAGGAAAGAAGGTCATTAGCAGAGCAAAGGGGGTTGTTGAGGGCTTACTATGGTGTTGATATTATTCTGGTGACTATGGGAAGCCAGTTGAATGATTGAGAGAGAGAGTTTTTGAGCATTGAGTTTGGTAGATGAGTCTAGCAGAGACGTTTATTAGGGATTGACGTTGAGACTGACGGGTAATAGGAAAACCAGCAAGGAGCGAATTGAAGTAGTCAAGGTGAGATATGATAAGAGAATCAATTAGAATTTGTCTTGTGAAATATAGTGATGTATTTTTAAAATATTTTAAGGTGAAATGGTGAGATTATATAATTAATTGCATGTGAGCAATAAAAGAAAGGGAAGGGTCCAGTAGAACCCCAAGACCATGAGCCTGGGAGGTGGGAGCGAAAATGGCAGCATCAAAAGTGGGAGATATTTTAGGAATGATAGATGTAGTAGAGGGTGGGAAGAGTAGTAGCTCAATCATTTAAATTTTGAGTTTGAGTAGACAGGCGTACAACAAGGAGGAGATGCCTAAAATGTAGTTTTCAACGTGTTAAAAGAGATAGATAGATCTGGTACTGAGAGATAGATTTGAGTGTCATCTGCACATACATGACAGTGAAATCCAAAGTTTTTTTTTAGAGTACAAAGGGGGGATTTATAGATGGAGTAGAGGAGAGGCTTAGAACTGAACCTGAACTGAGCCAACTTTCATAAGAGCGACGAAGAAGAGGTGACAAAGAAGCCCTAAATGTTCTGTTTTCTAAATAAGATGTGAATCATGAGAACTGTGTTACGGATGTCATGAGAGCTGAGATTTTGGATTAGACAACAGTTTTCAACTCTTTCAAAGGCAACAGAGAGATCCAGGAGAATAAGAACATAGAAATGACCCTTTTACTTGGCAGTGAGCAAGCCATTAGTCATGTGAGAGCTGACTCTGTGGAGTGTTGGAGCTGGAAGCCATATTAGAAAGGGTCAAGAAAGGAGTTGGAATAAATAAATTGAGTTGGTTGTAGACGAGTTGCTCAAGCAGCTGTGAAGCCAATGGAAGTAGAGAGATCTTGATGATAAAGTACATAGCAGGGCTACACATAGATGCTTCACTCCTTGGCCCTTGAAAAAGTTTAAGGAACATTATTGTATTATCATTCTTATTATTTTTATTATTATTTACAAATTGAATACAGATATGAAGTAAGATTTGAAAGAGCTTGTATACATCACCTAATTCAATTATTTTAAAAAATTCAACAAACTTTATTAATTATATCTTAAAATAGTTGTGATAAAAAATAAATTGTGCACATGTTTAAATAAATCAAGAATTAAAAAATAAATGAACTAAAAAATGAACACAAAGATAAATAATCAATGGAGAAATGTGTAGAAAAAAACATTAAAAAGCTCATATAATATTTATAAAGAAATAAATATAGAAGACTTCTAGTACATTAATCTAAATATATAAATACACATATATACAGAGTCCAGTTGATAATATGAGAAACTAAAGTGCTGTATGCCGAAAATTACTCATAATTACCTTGAGTAAGATTACAATGTGTTTGTGTATTTACTTTAAAGTCCTTGTAATGAGGGTGCTTAAAGTGAAAGTGCTTCTGTGTTATATGAGATATAGCTCTAAGAATCTTTTTATTACTTGACATAATAAGACCACTGGTGATGTGATATTTAAAACAGGTGCTAAATATCTAATATATATATAAATAATATTGTGCTGTTGGTAAAGTATTGATGATGGGTGCTTTAAGTACTCAAACAACAAATAGTGAATATTATATATATATAATAATCTCTCTACAGAATTAATTGGTTTGTATATATAATAGTGGAGTCTCTATATAATTACATATATTATAATGTAATAGGAGTCTTTTATATTTATTTCTGTATACATATTATATGAGCTTTTTTTTTAAAAATCTACAAATATCCTTCATTGATTATTTATCTTTGCGTTAATTTTTTCATTCATTTTTTCGTTCTTGATTTATTTATACTGTATAATGAATAATGTTTGTTGGATTGTTTAAAATAATTGAATTGGGTGATGTATACACGCTCTTTCAAAGCTTTCTAATTAAACAGGGTGTTAAGCACCTAATACACACCAAACATATTTAATACATTCATATATGAAGTAATAATAATAATAATAAAAATAACAACAACATTCAATAAAATAATGAAATGTGTTGGTGCATTAATAGGTTTGCTCCGATTCTTATTTAAAATTGGCAACTGGAACTTGTAACTGGAGTCCGGTTCCTCAATAATTTGATTACAGCTGTCACTAATTGTGACCCCTTCTTCAGACCTTTTCATGTTTCTTTCTAACCCAGTGGTAATTTATCTTTCTCCCTGAGGTCCAACAAATAGATGTTCATGGATTAGCACCGGTCACTTTACTTGCTGTTAAAAAACATTATT
Source organism: Discoglossus pictus (assembly GCA_027410445.1). Classification (NCBI taxonomy): domain Eukaryota; kingdom Metazoa; phylum Chordata; class Amphibia; order Anura; family Alytidae; genus Discoglossus; species Discoglossus pictus. The sequence goes on along the minus strand of CM050170.1, from coordinate 49,159,593 downwards.
AGAAAATAATTCTATAATTGTTATTATAGTCAAGAAGTTTACTAAACCCAGAATATATATTTTGATATCTCGAATCACCCATATACCTACATTATCTTGAATGGCATGAAGAGATGATGTGTACTTGTGCGCTTTCACATGATATATCAGTAGGGCTTTCAATGGCATGGGTAGCAAAATAAAGCAAAACAAAAATTAATCTACATACCATTTTATATATAATTGTATGTTTCTATGGTAGGGACAAATACAGTATACAGAATCTCAAGGAATACATTGTATAAACTTAACCATGAGGATTTATAAATTCAAGAATTTTAGGTACATAATGGGCAGATTATCAGAGCATTTTGCTTCTTTTCTGCCGTTATATCAATTTAATGGGTAAAAAATATAGGAAAATAAGAACATATTTAACATTTCTGCTGTTGCTTCAAACCCTTTTGAATCTTCGCCTAAATGCAGATTTCACATCTTTACTTTTTAAGCTGTAAATCATTGGATTTAGCAAGGGGACAGCAGCTGTGTTAAAGAGGGACAAAAACTTATTGGATTCCAAATTGTCCATTGATGTTGGTCTAAAGTATTGGCAAATAAGAGTTACATAGAGAAGAATGACAATGGTGAGGTGTGAGGAACACGTATAGAAGGCTTTACGTCTCCCAGTGCTGGAACGGATCTTCAGGATGGCCCTTAGAATGAAAACATAAGGTATGATTGTGAGAATAGATGGTCCACTACACCCAACAGAGACTCCTTCAATAAGTATATAAAGCTCCAATATAGTTGTATCACTGCAAGTAATTTGCATAAGAGGTGCAAAGTCACAAAAGAAGTGGTTGATGATATTAGATTTATAACAAGTAAAATCTGAAAATAGGACAATATAAGGAGTCATTTCAATAAAGCCCAACACATAGCAGCAAGTGGCCAACTGAGCACAGACTCGATGATTCATAACTACGTGATAACGCAGTGGGTTACAGATGGCCACATATCGATCATAGCTCATGACTGTCAGTATTAGTAGTTCATCCGCTGTAAATGATGAGAAGATAAAAAACGGTGTTATGCAACCAAGGAAAGAAATAGATGTATCTCCTGATATAAAGCTAGAGAGGATTTTGTGTAGAGTGATAGTGATGGAGGACATGTCCAAGAATGATAGATTGGCCAAGAAGAAGTACATCGGAGTGTGCAATTGAGTATCCAGGCAGACAAGTAGAAGAATAGTCATGTTACCTCCAATGGTGAGAAGATACACCAACAGCACCAAAAGAAAGACCAGGACCCTAAGACTGGGAACATCTGAAATCCCTGTTAAAATGAAATAAGTCACCAAAGTTTGATTGGCTTTCTCCATTTCTTGAGCTATAGATAAACTTTTAAAGCAACACAGTAGAATAGTTATATTGTTTTATTACATTCAAGTATGCAATTGTTGAATATATAAATGGCCATTGTGCAGACACCATGAAAATACTTTGATGCACTTGCACCCACCCTTATTAAATGTGTTTTTTCATTATAAGTCAAGTTATTTGTATAGAATATATAATTCAGAGAAACAGTTATTAAAAATATTTTCAAGATGAGGTGCCGATGTTTTCAAACACCAACATTTCTTTCACTCAAGTTACTTTAAGAAGGCTCTTGAAGAAGCATTTTGAATCTCAGAAGTACTATTTTTTTAAACAATAAAAGCCCACAAGGTTCCCTAGAATAAACTCCTTCTTCACGTTAAACAGTCACCAAATCAAACATATTTCCCACATCCTGATGCAACTTAGATCTTTACTACTTCTACTAATCTTATAGGTTACTTTTGGCTCCCATGGCCCACATTTTGCTCGGGGTCCTTCAGCCCCAAATAAAAACCTCACGTATTGCTCTGTCAAAAACAATTGTCCAAAACAATGATATTGTAAAACTATGTAAAAGTCTTGGTAAAGGTAATGTATACCAAAGTAAATAAAATAAATAATAGCACAAAAAGGAATTGCTTGTGAGACTTGCAGTGTATTAAAAGGTGGAAAGTGAACCAATAAAATGTGTAAATCTTCAGAAATAAAATAGCATCAGAATATCTTATGAACGTGTCCTAGTTTTGTATTTGTTGTTTTCTTATGTGAAGGTTACAGGTCTGGTTAGGTGTCCGACACTGAATCACGCTATATATGTATATGGAAAGTAGATGATTGTCCAGACCACGTACCTGCTGCCAGTTACATTACATAGCACAGTATTGATTTGTGTTCTATCACAATTGGAAAAACATTATTGAGGAACAAGGGACGTTATAGATACATAACATTACCAATCTATGAGATTATTTCTATCTATTAAGATAAAAAAAATACCTCTGAATGATGTTGCGGCGCTTAATACCAAAAGAGTACAAACAATGCAAAAAATGGACCCTTTATTTGTACAAATGTAAAATCAAAAAAAGCTTCTGGCTTTTAAATCACTTTCCTTCCAGTACTACTACACTTTAACTGCCTTATGAAAATGGGATTAGGCCAAATGAATAGGGCTCTATATAAGCACAGAGCATAGTAGAAGTTTTTAGTTAGTGAATACCTTGCTTTTGGATAGAAGATCACTAACTAAAAACTTCTGTAAAAAAATATATGCTGTGTGCTTATTTAGAGCCCTATTCAATTGGCCGAATTGCAATTTAATAAATGTTTTGTACAAAGAAGACAGGTGGTCACAGGGTTAATTGTTGCCAGTCCAAATAAAGATAGGAGAAATAGAAACGCGTGTCCCTTGTAGGGAGCCTCACAATATTTTATGGTTTTATTTGCCATTTTGTGCAATATTGAAACTATGAAAATCCATTTATTGGATGTCAATTGTAAATACAAATAAAGTTATTATACAGTAGTACTCAACATGAGTGCAATGTGATATCAGTAATTGGTGCACCCATGCTGGCCACTTGACCCGTAAAGCAGAAAAAGTGAACACGAACATTAAATTGATGCAACCCGCATTCACCAGGAGCTATCGGTGCGAGTCATGCCTTCCTCATGTAATGAGGGTTGTACACGTGTGTGCAAAATCACATCATGTCTAGTTCTTGTTCACTCCACCTATTGGTACCATACTGACCTGCACTAGGAAGTGATGCACTCTCTCCCATACCCTTCCTGTTTCCATGATCTAAGACAATTTGTGAACAGTGTCCAATGAGAAAGCAGAGTCTCCATGTGTTAGATCTGTAATCCTCCATCTGTGATACACCTGGAATTTACAGCCATAACAACACAAATAATCCACACCATATCCCTCGAGTCATCCTATAAGCAGTCCTACAATAGGAGTCCCAGGATATCCTACCTTAGCGTTTCAGTACAAGCACTGAGACTTACCACACAAGGTGGAGTTTGTAACATTTGAACATAGGACACCCGTAGGCGCAGCCAGGGCAGCTTGGAAATATACTTACACGCCTTACTTGCCCTGCTCGGTACAACTTGTGCTTTGAAACGGAAGTATCATGGCAGCACCCGTGCACTGGCAAAATGTGTCTATTGTGAATGGGATAAGAATGGCTTGAAGAGAAGTTGATATTATTGTATTTTTGTATATTGGTGGATCCCTATAAATATATGGAGAAGAAAGAGCACTTTAAATTAATGGTAATATACAAGTCACATTGAATGGATAAATAGCCACCAATCCCACGCTGAAAAAATATTGGAATAAAAAATAACTTTTATTGACAAAAAATAATAAGGAAACACACACACATAAAATCTACAAATGTCCCCCCCCCCGTATGATACATATGATTATAAAGATATATCATGCTGTAAATCCTTAATGATATATATCAAAAATAATAATAATAATGCACCTTAGAGAAAAATAAATTATAAACAGACAGTGTCCCTATGCTGTGTAGCAGAGTTTGGACTAGGACCCACTACTTGCCTTCTGGCTAATACAAGATGGTAAATGACTATACTGTCTTAGATGTTATAAACATACCCATAATACCATCCAAATCTATGTAGTTATATCGGTCCATAGACCTATTATATAAAAAAAATTATCCATGGGGAATTAGATACTCAATATATTGGTGGTATGATAGGCAAATCTCATAAGGTGCATGTGCAAGCAGGTTGGCTCAATCGATTTTACCATTGAGAAAGGCCAAGAATTGGCTGAAATGCGCCTGGTACTGGATTTAATTGTATTATTATAGATTTTATTTTATTCTTTTTTTTTTTCATTTCATTTTTGAACCTTAAATGTAAGGGACTTTATAGAACATTATTTTATTAATTTACTATTCAGCTACCATTTGTGCAGTAGGGTGCTGGCCATTTACATTCACTTTGTGTAATATTAGGAAGACAAACAACATCAACAGTTACTGTATGTGTTGGTGTTGACCTTGTGGCTCACGGAAATTGGAGCTTTTTCTGTGGGGCTTGTTAACCCCGGCAACATATGACTCAGTTTGGAGAGTGATGCCCGGGTCTGTGCGTGAGCATTGAAGCACCGAGATACTTTTGTTCTCTACTTGCAAGTATATCCCTTTGTGTCTGCAATATTGGAATCTGAACCTTATTGTACATTCAACTATTGAGATATTTAATACCATCCACAGAATTATATCAGGAGTGGGATACAGACGGCAGGACATCACCTGTGATATTCCACATGCAACGCTGATTCATATTGAACTAAATGTGAGTGTAATGGTTGTTGTTTTGATTGTTGCAATAAACCTTTGTTTACATATTTCATGATTAGCTCTGCTTTGTGCTCCCCCCCCCACCTTTTATCTTCCAGGTTGGCTCAATATTTGCATAACTAGTGCACACTTAAAACATATGCATATAATCAAAATTATACAGCAGACCATGTAACTCTATCATTATTGTTTACAAAAAAAAAATCCTAGTCCATTATTAATGTGATAGATCTTCTTATTAATGTGACAGAAGCTCTAGATGCTTCTACATATCACAGAAAACTAAAAAAATAAAAATTAGCTGTGTCCATCTCCATTTCTAAAGGGTTGGGATTAGGCAAAACATTAGGCTTGTCACAATACGGGATCAGCAGGACGGCATGCCCTGAAACTCCCACCGGTTAGGTCCTCATATCGAGTCGGTATGACTATCCTCAGTCACCACAATCCCTTTATAAGCAAATATAGATAATTATAAATAATTTAACCACTTTTCGAACTGTCTGCACAAAATACCCTGAAAGTGACCTCAAGGATTAGGATCTAACACTTCTGCCTTTCAACATGTAAAGGAACCACTGCAGACAAGTATTTAAATGATACTATTTTGAAAACTTACACTTGAAAACAGGCAAAATGTTTTTGAATATAAAAAAAATATATACAGATTATTATTGTTTTTATCTAATAATAGTTTGGTATCTTTTTTTTGGTTTTTGCCTATAAACTTCCTGAGGTGGATGAAGTGACAGAGGATGCTTCAATATACACAAAGGAAATGTGGCAGCTAACACTGCCAATGCTTTCAACAGAACTAACGCAAAGATCATTGTCAGCTGTCATTGCTATTGCAAGGATCCCAGCTGGACATGAACCAAGAATGTGTTTACAGTGATATAACTTGCAGAATAAGCCTCTAGGACCTGGGTATGTTCTGTTCCCCTTAGCACACTTGTGAGGACAACTATGCACTGGTACAAACTCCACACACCTGCTGTTTCCTTCTAGAGCTAATATTTAAGGCAGTTGGAGTCAGACCTTGGTGCTCAGTTGTTTTGCTCTGCTCTACAACTCTGCTTTCATGTGTATTCTGGATTCCCCTTTTCTGTTTCTGACATTGGCTTTAGCTCTCCATTTATCCTAAAGAATAATTGCATAAAAAATAGAGCTTGTATTTATTTATTTATCTATTGTGAAATGTAATTAAAAAAAATTGTTCCCATTATGAAATTTAGGTGTTCAAAACACCATACAAAAAAACAAAACAAAAAACAACATTAGACTAGTTGGAGCCATTAGAGACATGAGGACACATTGGGAAAAAAGTCTCACGACTAACAAAATTAGCAACTGTGCAAGCTATGGACATAAGCACATTTTTAAGAGAGAAACAGAACTTTTGAAGGCTGTTTAAGAATATAGGTATCCATTTTGTGTTGTACATCACTGATTTTTATCTATAGAGTGGAGATGAGGGAACAGGAATGGGTCAAGAAGCTCAACTAGATACAGTGCCTTGCAAAAGTATTCACCCCCTTGACTTTTTACCTATTTTGTTACATTACAGCCTTAAGTTCAATGTTTTGTTAATCTGAAGTTTATGTGATGGATCAGAACACAATAGTCTAAGTTGGTGAAATGAAATGAGACAAATATATATGTTACTGTGAATGTCCGAAATTGGTGAATGTCGACACACACCAAAATACGTTGGTGAAAGATCGAATATTTCATTACATTCTTGTACATTCGGACCCTCACCGGTGCATGTCGACAATCACAGCTATGCTCTGGTGGATGTCCAAAAGACAGGAGCCGACTGGCTCTCTCCGACCAAATCCTTTGTTCTGCTGAGAGAGAGCAACGTAATTGATACTAAATGGATACTGCAGTAAATCGTGATACTTTTCTTGAAAAGTTAAATGCATTAATTGCGGCTAAGAAGACAATTGTTCTTATTTTTCTGAAGAAAAGTACTCTAAAATACTTTCTGAAGTGGTTTCTGCTAAAACAAAGTGCAACACACCTTTGGATTACAGACGATTAAAACGTTTTGACGTTTTAAAAATTAAGGATGAAGAGAAGTTAATTGTACCATTAAAACCAGGACAAACTAATTTACAGTATTATGTTACCAATGAAGAATTGTTCAGTATACTAAATGAAACTCACAGCAGAATAGGCCACGGAGGAAGAACACGTATGCTTAAAGAGTTGCAAGTTAAATACAAAAATATTACATATGAAGTTGTAATGTTGTATTTAAATTTATGCAAACAGTTTCAAATGAAACATAGTGTACCTAAGAAAGGTATTGTTGTGAAACCAATGGTCAGCTCTGAGTTAAACTCAAGATGTCAAGTTGATCTGATAGATCTGCAGTCCAACAGAGATGGCGAATATCAGTTCATAATGGTGTATCAAGATCATTTAACTAAGTTTGTCCAGCTACGACCTTTGAAAAGTAAAAGAGCCGAAGAAGTAGCGAATCACGTTCTTTCAATATTTTTCAAACATCTTTTTATTAAATGGAGTTTCCGTCAGAACAGAAGTGGATTAATACATTTCAATCATTGGTGAGCAAATATATGCAATGTTCATAGTAGCCATACTTATTGCATCATATTTATCTAGTACATATAGGAATTCCTTTATAATTTTTGTGCTTGGAATTGCACCACATTGCTTAACATCAACTAGATATCCTTTGGTGTTCTCCAAATGTATTATTTTTTTTTTCCCTTTTATATTGTCTTCTAACATTTTATTCTTTACACAAGTTAAAACAAAAATACAATCAATTATCAACTGGGGAGAGAGGAGGGGGGGGGAGAAAGGGTAGGTGGGGAAATAGCACACTCACCGTCTCGAGTAACACTGGTCGCAAGTAGGCTCTGGGGCCCCATCCGTCGCCCCCGTGGCTCTCCGGCCCATCCCCACCCCGAGGCTGGGGTCTGAGCTAAACTGTGGCACTATGTGGGGAGTCCAGCCAGGGAGACCAGATATCCAGAAAGCTGGGATAGCTGTGTTGCATGTAATGTGTCAATTTTTCATTAATCATTATAAAGTTTATCCTGGTAATGACATCATTTAGATTTAGTGTAGGGGTTCTCCAGTGTCTGGCAATAGTATGCTTAGTGGCTAAAGTAAAATACTGTAAGAGTGCATTACACTTGGGGGATATGTTCTCTGCCTTCCCTCCTAACAGGCAAACCTCTATTGTGGGTGTTAGTGGGCTATGTATTAGTTGTGAAAATAGTTGGAACACGTTCCCCCAGAGAGCTTGTGCCTTTGTGCAGTGCCACCAAATGTGGCTAAAATCTCCTGTAGCTTGGAAGCCCCTAAAGCAAAGTCTATTTATCGTCGGGTTAATTTGGTGCATTCTGGATGGGGTGAGATAGGTTCTGTGGAGGACTTTGATTGAGACCTCTAGTAGGCTATGGGTAAGTGAGCCCTTGGTCAGACTTCGGCTATTCCTATGCCAAGTTTCTATAGTCAGTTCCCTGCCTAGGTCTTGTTCCCAGTGTGCCATACAGGCGGGTTTCTGTTTTTGTTTGGTATTGTTAAAGCTGGAATACAAGAGACCCAGGGTGCCTCTAGAGTTGGGAATATTCTTACAAATTGTTGATAGCCAGCACTGTTTCGGTGGGCCCCAGTCTTTTGTCAGGGATTCTAACCAATGTCTGATTTTCCTATAATTCCATAGTTCCCCTGTTGGTATGTTAAAGTTAGTTACCAGTTGTTCGTGATTTACCACTCTATCGTCGTGATACCACGCCCCTATTCTGTTAAGGTCACTAGAGAGCCACCACCTTTTTGAGATTGAGCTCAAGGTCGTCTCAAAGTCTGGGAAAGATTTTATAGAAGTCATAGGGGTGATTGGTGGCGCTAGCTGGTGTTTGGTACAAGCCCAGGTCCACACCGATGCAGTGAGTTTGATCATCGGGTTGGTGAGGTACTTTTTGTTTTTGATTTTATGAATCCCTGGGTCCCAGATCAGCGTGTCCCAGGAGTGGGGTCTAAGTTCCCAGTTCTCCATAAAGACCCATATGGGTTGATGTTTCTTTGTGTGGGTTAGTGGCAGGAAGGCCAACTGGGCTGCTTTGTAGTAAAGCCTGAGGTTTGGGCAGGATAATCCCCCTTGGTTTTTGTGCTTATACATCATCTGCCTAGCAATCCGCGGGGCTTTATTGCTCCAAATAAATTTAAATATTATATTCTGCAATCTGTCTAGATCTTTGAGATAGGTAGGGGAAGGGTCCTGAAAAGGTACAATATTTTGGGCAGAATATTCATCTTGATGGCCATGATATGTTTAGCTTTGACCAGCTTTGTATATTCTTTGTTAATTTCTGAAGCAATGGGGGCCTTTCAATATTTTTAACATTTGGTGCACCAGCAATATTGCAGTCAAATAATGGTAGAGAATTCATTAATAAAGTCATATCGAAATATGCGATATGTGGAAAGATGTTAAGATAGTTCATGGAAAGCCCTGTCACAGCCAAACACAAGGCTCAGTTGAAAGGGCCAATCAGGATATACAGAATATGCTAACTGCATGGATGAACGATAACGATACGAATAAATGGTCAGATGGTTTACCCTATGTTCAATTTGCCAAGAACACTACATACCACGAAGGAATATGCCAAAGTCCTTATGAAGCCATGTTTGGCGTTAAAGCCAAAAGAGGCATAGCATCGTCTTTTTTGCCTAGCGAACAAATCCCAAATATTGAAACCGAAGAACAACTCGAAGAAATTGCCAATACTTTTGAAACCGAAGAAACTGTTAATACTTCTGAAAAAAAAACATTGAAGAGGACCTGCAATCTCCGACGTCTTCACATCAAGTTCTGACCGAAAACCTCCCAAAAACAATTTCCTCCTGTTCCACAAATAAATGCAGTTGTAAAAGGAAGGGACTCTTGTGCAATTCAAAGTGTCATAATAGTTTCAGTTGTTGCAATAAATAAGATTTGAATCACACATAAATCTCTCATAATAGTTTCAGTTGTTGCAATAAATAAGATTTGAATCACACATAAATCTCTCATAAAAGTTTCAGTTGTTGCAATAAATAAGATTTGAATCACACATAAATTTCCGACATGTTCAACATTCACCATTAGTGCATGGTGAATGTCGACGTTCACTGGTGTAATTCAGAAATAAGGGTATTTAGCAAATATTTCGGACATACACCAAACGGCTAGGTGAATGTCGACATTCTCCAATTTGGGACTTTCACAGTAACATATATATATATATATATATATATATATATATATATATATATATAAACCACAAAATAATTTAGCTTGCAGAGGCCGAAAGAGTTATAGAAGCCCACCATCGTACAGATTACAGTAAATAAATAGCACATCTGTGTTCACATTTGAATCTAAAAATAAGTTGATTTAGTTGTGCTATTTATTTACTGTATCTATGTTTTCAGTGAAAGCATATTTTTGCTTCCCTATTAACCCAGTTACTACCTTGGGAGTCCATACAGAGTTTGATAGTATAACAATCAACCCCCTTACTACCAAAGTAATGGGGATTGAAGATTGGGGGGTCATTGAAGAACACGAGAATCAGGTGTAAGCAGGGAAAAGTTAAGAATTAAACTGAAGAAAAGAGGTTAAGTCGTAAGATAAGCAGATATGAAGTAAACAGTACCCCCTGAGAATATGCAGTGGAGTTAAACATAGATTTAAGGGACTGGAAAAAGTAATAGTAAATGGGGTTGATCAACCATTTAGATCTCCTCTGATCTTTTGGAATATGTGGACAGAATGACTGAAGAACTTTGGACAGACATTTGCGACATTATCTAGGAAACAAGAACACAGAATATCCTCAAAAGTAAGAAAACTAAGAAAGAAAAGTGGTTGAGAATGCATTTGAAGCAGCCCAGGAAATACGGAAAGAAGGTAGTGGTGATAGGAAAAAATTTGTCCAACTGAATGCAGAATTCCAGGAGATAGCAAGAAGAGACAAGGAGACTTTCTACTTTAGATTGTAAGTCTGCGAGTTTCTATCCTAAGTACTTTGGGAATTCACCCTGGATATTGGATTCCTAGCTCAAAGACAGGGGCCTCCTTCCTTTGCTAAATGTTAAGCTGTATTTATCACTGTCTGAACCTAATTTATGTACAGTGCTATGGAATATGTCGGCAAATTATAAATAAACTATAATAATAATAATAATAGTGAGTGATGTAAAGAGAAAGAAGATAAAATAACCTTTCATGCCAAAGTGGGTGCAATAAAAGACAAAAATGGCAGGGACTTAGCAGAAGCAGATCAGATAAAGAAGACGTGACAGGAATACACTGAGGCTACAGGAGTTGATGGATCCCAGTTTAACTTTTCAAACTCCCACAAGATGATGCTGTGAAAATGTTGCTTGCCTTATGCCAGCAAATTTAAAAAATGTAGCAGTGGCCGATACAATGTAAAAGGTCAGTCTACATTTCAATCCCGAAACAATCCAGTACCAAGGAGTGTTCCAATTATCAAACAATTGCATTCATTTTGCATGCCACCAAGGTAATACTTAAGATCCTACAAGCTCAACTCCAACAATATATGGACTGGGAACTACTGGATGTACAAGCCGGGTTCTGCAGATAAAGAGGCGCAAGAGATCAAAGCATCTGTATGTGGACCAAGAGCCTACGGCCAGAACCAAATATGGGACAACAAAATGGTTTAAGTTTAGGAAAGCAGTTTGACAAGGTTGTACTTTTTAACCTTATTTATTCAACCTATACACGCAGTACATCATGTGTAAATCAAGGCTGGATGGATCCAAAGCCAGAATCAATATTGCTGGAAGAAATACTGACAACCTCAGTACATGGATGATACTTCTCTGATGGTGGAAAGCGAGGAGGAACTAAAGGACATATTGATGAAGGTGAAAGAAGAAAGTGCAAAAGCTGGCCTGCTGCTCAGTGTTAAAAATACAAAGATTGGAGCAAAACTGTAATCCTAATTCCTGGCAAATATATTGAGGAAAAGTGGAGGCAGTGACAGATTTTATTTTCCTGGCCTACAAGGTCTCATTTGCTTATGTGGAGAAAGCTATGGCAAGTCTAGACAAGCTAGTAAAAAGTAACAATATTACAATATCAACAAACGTCCACATAGTTTGAACTATGGTATTCCCAGTAGCTACATACAGATGTGAGAGCTGGATCATAAAGTAGTATTAGTGCCATGGAATTGATAACAAATATAAAATGTGGGTCCATCTCCAGTTCCTATGTCCCTGCTGTTACCATCCTCTCTTTCTACTTCTCATTCACCACATGTATCTACTTTTTCTCTTCTTAACCTATCACTTTCTCTCCATTTTTCCCACATTTCCACACATTTCTCCTTCCCTCCCCCTCACCTTTTCCCTCTCTTTTCTCCCCTTCCCCCTCTCCATTCAGGAGTCTGGTTTGTTACTCACAGAACCACAAGCTCCCCAGATATTTCCCCTTTGCAGATCTCAGGCAGTATAATATCTGCTCTACTCACATGACAAGAGTGGGTCCATGATGGCGATGGCTGGGCTCCTCTGGTGGCTGCAGATAGAAGCTTCCTTGTTCCACATTAGCAGGATCAGTTGTACCTGAGAACATCAAATAAGAAAAATAAGTGTCTGTGTAATCTCCCAAGATCTGTATCTAAACTCTGAGTATTATTTCCCCCAGACCCAATAAGATTACAGTAGTATAATTAAGACTAGAGGCAATTGCACCTGAGGTGTCTGTGACTCCGCCCCATTTGTGTCATGTGATCTCACTGGTTAGAGGCCGCCTATCACACCCTGTATACAGCACATAGGGGTTTACCTTTATATTGATAACATTTATATACTTTCATATGAATCAAACTAACAAACACATTATTTTATTTATACTACACATCAGACATCTTAATGAATATACATCTATTCATTTTCCTTTATGTATATATAATCAGAGTATTACAGTATATAGTGATATATTTATCTATATACATCTCTCTCTCTCTGTAAATATATATAGATATTGGAATATCACATATATAGATGTTAGCATGCGGGTTGTTGCTATTGCTGCGGACTCGCATAACAGAAAGCGTTCCTTGCCAGCAAGTGAGGACTTTAGGCCCGCAAATGCAGACCCTCGTGAATGCAAAATTTACGGACAAATGCGAGCCGCGGGACTTAGAAAAATAAAGATTATGAGCTCGCAAAAATACGACCTTAGCGCCCGAATCACGTACACATGAAAACATTAAAAATACAATAAATACACACAACAAACACATAAAAAGCTTACCCACAGCAAGGGGGTGCACCCAGGACCTCTGCAAGTGAAGTTACACCTCGATTTAAGTCGAAATACAACAGTTTAGACACCCGAAAATCCCCTAAGCGAGAGAAAAAATGGCCGCCGAAAAAAACGAAAACAAGGCTACAGGACCCTAAACAGGCAAAACACCACGAAACACCAAAATCAGCCACAGCCGTGTACCACACACATTAGGCACTATTTTACAACACTAACTTACACAATGGGGAAGTGCACAGCTACCCCAACGGATTTTCCTCGCGCACGCACACTATTACGCTACACTGCACACATTGCTGACACTTACACCGCAGCTCCACAGCAGTGAAAACACACATTGTATGCTGCAGCAACATGGAAACAGATTGCCAATGCTTCCTGCATATATTACTTCACAATAGGTAAAGTATATTCATAAATTTTTTAATTAATTATTTCATTAGCATACAAAAAAAAAACGCCAACGCTGCTCATGGCACACAAACAACCAACAGCCTCGCAATGAGCGCCGAAGGCTCTCAGCGCGAGGCTCGCAATGAGCGCAGAAGGATCTTGGAACACTAACAAAATGAATGTTGCAAACAAACAACATTACCTGCCTTACAATCTTATTGCAGTCATTTTTTGACGGGCAAGTCGCTAGTAAACCTATAAATCTATGTTATCTATGCTTCTGGGGCTATGCAGATAGAAACGTCCTGAATATTTATAGTCTCCTCACACCTCAAGCATCTGAGCTACTGAACACAAAATGGCCGACTGAACACAAAATGGTGACTGAATACAAAATGGTAACTAAATACAAAATGGTGACTGAACACAAAATGGTGACTGAAAACAAAATGGCCAATTCCACAGAAGCATAATTACAATTACAATGAACAAATCAAAGGATTGTGTTTTATTTCTAGACTAACATGATTATTTATATTCTCACATGATTATTTCTTCTGTAACATGGTTATTTCTAGTGTAACTTGCTGTACATTTTAAAGTGAAGTTCTTCATAAAAGTAAATTATAAGAATATAAACAATAGCTCCTCAGTAATATGACTGTAATTATCTGGTGTAATTTACCTAATTGCACTGTTTATATATTACATATGACATATAACATCACATTTAAGTCATGAGATGTTGAGCTTCATTTGTGAGGAGGAAAGAGAAGAAATCACCATCTAAACTGCACTTATTGTGTGACACAGATCTGATTTATACACAACACAGATCTATACTATAAACTGTCTGTGTAAATGTGATGGAGAAATCTGTATAAATGTGACAGAACTCACCAGTGTGACTTATATGAGGTACAGAGACACGTTATATAATACAAGATGGCTGACAGCTGGAGCTGAGGTATCACAGGCAGATTCATTTATTGAAACTACAAAATCTTTATTTATACACAGACAGACAAACATCCCACCAGCTGTTTACAGCAGCCTCTTAATTACTTTAATTACTTCCCAACAATTATACATTTCCCAGTAAAGATACTAATGATACAGACCTGCTTACACATATTACACAGGACAGGGCCCAGCCCAGAGGATAATAGATCATCACTAAGTCTAGTGCAGAGCCTCCATATTTCTTGTGCTTTTTTCTTTATTCTATATCATGTTCATCTCTAGAGGACAATTCCAGCCGATTAACTTCCAGTTACAGAAGTGAAGATCAGTGTTAATACTATCACTAAACATGACATTTATATCTGTATTTACCTGGTATTGTGTAACCTGGTGGTCATTGTCACCGCGTGTAACAGTAACTATATAATGTCTGTATGGTCAGGACACGGCCAGAGTGGCTAAACCACTAAATGGTTAGATAAATGTATCCCTGTTATCAGTAATCAGTTTGCCATTTTCTATTGGCTCCTATGGCTGTGGCATAGAAAGAAATACTATGGAGGTGATTGGTGTAATTTGTGCAGGTCCCGTATCCCAGACCCTTCAATGCTACTGACGAGAGCATGGGTTATGGAGGCTAGGCTGGATCAATAAGATTGTGAGTGAAACAATCTGAGAGGGAAAGAGACATGGGGAGGGAGGGGGGAGAGGCACAGGGGAAGGAGAAGGGAGGAAGAGACACCTGGGAGGAAGAGGGGGAAAGGCACAGGGGAAGGAGAAGGGAGGAAGAGACACAGGGAGGGAGGGAGAGAGGCACAGGGGAAGGAGAAGGGAGGAAGAGACACAGGGGAGGAAGACGGAGAAAAAGACACAGCAGGGGGAAAGACACTTCAAATATTGTCCTGGGCAAGTTACTAGTAACTATATAACCTTCAACCCTTTAAACTCACCTCAACAAATTGGCACCATCCAGCACTTTATAAGATCCAGTTTCCCTTCAGGAATCCCTTTTCACCCAATAAAGTATCAGTACTGGTTACTAGGGACTGAAGGAGACCAGCCAATGGCCCCTGTGATAGTGGGCTTGTAGTCTGTAGAATGCTGATGACATCACAATCACTATGACATCAGCCATGTTATATCTGTATATTAACTAGTGAGTGATCAATGCTGACCTCAGAGCCTCTGTGTATCAGAGGATATATTTATAGAGAAGTGAGACTGCAGAAGAGATAGTCATAGTGATGTGAGAGTGCAGAGGAGATAGTCATAGTGATGTGAGAGTGCAGAGGAGATAGTCATAGTGATGTGAGACTGCAGAGGAGATAGTCATAGTGATGTGAGACTGCAGAGGAGATAGTCATAGTGATGTGAGACTGCAGAGGAGATAGTCATAGTGATGTGAGAGTGCAGAGGAGATAGTCATAGTGATGTGAGACTGCAGAGGAGATAGTCATAGTGATGTGAGACTGCAGAGGAGATAGTCATAGTGATGTGAGAGTGCAGAAGAGATAGTCATAGTGATGTGAGACTGCAGAAGAGATAGTCATAGTGATGTGAGACTGCAGAGGAGATAGTCATAGTGATGTGAGAGTGCAGAGGAGGTAGTCATAGTGATGTGAGAGTGCAGAAGAGATAGTCATAGTGATGTGAGAGTGCAGAAGAGATAGTCATAGTGATGTGAGAGTGCAGAGGAGATAGTCATAGTGATGTGAGAGTGCAGAGCTGAAGACCCCCATAGCTGAATGATTACCTTTGCAGCACTGTCAGGACATCCATCTAAATGATCGCAAACAGAACTGACTGCCCGATGCAGGGCTTGAACCCGCAGCTCCAGAGATTAGAGTCTGGAGCATTTACCCACAGAGCCACCCTTCAGGAATTCATGAGATAATGGTTTAAGAGAATGTCCCTGAATTGCTTAAAATAGTGATTTGTAAACCATCTGGGCAATGGGCCTAATGAGCTTTAGTTGGTTTAATTGCTATTATAATTTTTTTTTTTTCCATAATGGGGGCACTAAGGGAGTTTATTAGCCATTTATCTATTTGAGTGAAATATATATTGGACTAGCGATTTACCTGTCAAACAATGACGGTCCTAAAATTGTAAGGCAGGTAATGCTGTTTGCCCCACAATGTAATGCTTTTGGTTCTCTGAGTACCTTTGGCGCTCATTGCAAGCCTCTCCCCTCTCCCCTTTGGTGGTATGAGCACCTTCAGCGCTGATTGCAAGCCCCCCGCTGAGCGCCTTGGGTGCTCATTGCGAGCCTCTCCCCTTGTGTGCTTTTGGTCCTCTGAGTACCTTTGGCGCTCATTGCAAGCCTCTCCCCTCTCCCCTTTGGTGGTATGAGCACCTTCAGCGCTGATTGCAAGCCCCGCACTGAGCGCCTTGTGTGCCCATTGCGAGCCTCTCTACTTGTGTACTTTTGCTCCTCTGAGTACCCTCAGCGCTTATTGTGAGCCCTGCGCTGAGCGCCTCTCCGCTATTTTTATTTTTTAAATATATATATTTTTTAATAATAATTAATTAATTAAATAATAAATGAATATACTTTAGTAATTTCTAAGTAATATATCCAGCCATCAATATCCTGAAGAGCTAACAATCTCTTTTGATTTTCCTGCAGCATACAATGTACATTTGGACTGTTGCTGACCTGAGGAGAAAGTGTCAGCAATGTGGCAAGTGTGAGGTGTAAATAGGCTGCGTGCGCGAGGGCAAAGAGTTTGCTTAGTTGGGTAAGGTGGCATTTTAGAATGGTAATGCTATTAGTTGCAAGTTAGTGTTGTAAAATGGCGGTGATTGTATATTTGTTACGCGTCTCTCAAGCATTTTCTGTTCTTCTTAATAGTGTATTTTGTACCTCGTACATTCCTAGGTAAAAGTCTTATGTGCTTGGCAGTGTTTTGCATGGTTAGGGGTTGGGTAGCTTAGTTTTAGTTTTTTTTTACCTCCATTTTTTTTCGGGCGCTTAGGCGATTTTCGAGTGCCGAAATGCAGCAAATGTATTTATTTTGGATGTGCGCGGTTTGGCCGTTAACGTCATATTTTTTCGACCACTGATTTGTATGGGCCGGAAATTTCCCATGCAATTTTTTCAAACTGCTACTGGTTTCGCATTGTGACTTGTGTAATTGCGTATGGCGCTCATCTCCACCATCTCTACCGGGCGCTCAGCTCCTCCAGCGCAATAAGCGCCTTTGGCGCACACTGCCTAAGTCGTACAAGGTCATAGGGAAGAGGGCATATGGCGCTCATCCCCACCAGTGCAATGAGCACCTTCAGCGCTCCTTGCCTGCAATTGCGACCCTCGTTTCACCCACAATGCACAACTATTTATGTGATAGAATGTATAATTGTTTTCAGTTCGATTTAGATCTCTCCAGACGTCAAATAAGAAATGTTTTTTTGAGTAAAGATGTAAGTGCTCTCATTGCTGCTGGGACCAGAGAAGAAAAGACAGCCCTAGTCGTATCCTTCATGGGGTCTATAACTGCATTCATGTCTCCTCCAACCACCCATGTAGATGTCTGCCAGGAAACCATTAAGTTGGAAATTCTGTGGAAAAAGGCCGATTGACCCAAATTTGGGGCATATATATATGTAACAATGCAACTTGTCTTTCATTGATGGACCCTTGCAATAAAATATAACTTCCCTCATTGTCTCTATATGTTTTTGTATCCTGAAAATAAAGCCCTTTGTGTATCAAAATAGAGACATGTTTATTTTTATCAGTTAAGGTACCATGATAAATCTGAGAAAAATTTCCCCCCCAATATTTCAGGACCAAAGTCCTTCTAAAGTTTCCTGCAAAGAAAATGATGTTGGCCCCAACCAGTGATATTCCTTGAGAGCAATCCCCCTCTTTACCGGCTCATTCAGGCCCTGGGCATTGTGGGAAACAATGAGACTCACGACTCACGAGTTGCTGTGACCGTCAGTTACTCGCCTTCAGAGCAGAACTTGAGTCTTAAAGTAATATGCTGCAATATGGGGATTGTATCCTGTTGGGTACAAGAAGGGATATGAAGAGGGAAGAGGCTAAAGGGGGGGGGGGGGGGGGGGGGGATACAAAATAACATAAAACACAGCAAATGTACCAGCCAGAGCCTCAAGCTGCCTGGGTGAGATATAACATATGCACAAAACTAAGAATATTGTATGCAAAGCAGCTAACTATTTATATTCTGAGTTATCGCGCTCCTGAATTATCAAAAGTATTAGAAAATGTAAAACCAATAATACAAAGGAGAGCAGTAGCGGTCCTCTAAGTGTAAAGGTGCGCCGCAACGTATCAAAAGGACCAGATATAATCATGGATGGCCGGACTAAACTACTAGATAAGCATCTTATCAGGGGCTGGGCATGAACAAGAGTATTCATAGTGGCATTACAAGTATTAATACTAGGGACAAAGTCCCATGTGGACAACGTAAGTAATAACCTTATGTCACACCTGCCAGGTTACAAATATACATACTTACATCACATATAATAGTTGTCAAACTACGAATCATCGTTACACTTTGCGAGCTCGCAAGAACTGCGTCCCTCGCAGTTTGGTCCGCCAATGCGGGCCCTCGCGAAGCGAGGGGCCACATTGGCGGAAGGTGGAGGCTCCAACGTCGGCTGCAGTGAGCCGAAGGCTCATTGCAGGCCGCAAATGCGGACCCTCGTGAAGCGAGCGGCCGCATTTGCGGAGGTGGAGGCTCAAAGGCGCCTCACACGTGGTTACAAATCATGCGCACCTACAAACAGTCAAAACACAATAAATGCACACTAAAAATACATAAAACTTAACCATAGCAGGGGGGGGGGCACCCAGGACCTCTGAAAGTGAGGTTACACCTCCATTTAAGTCCAAATTCCCAAGTTCAGACACACGAAAATCCCCTAAGCGAAAGAAAAAATGTCCGCCGAAAAAAAACGAAAATGAGGTTCAAAAACCCAGGACCGCCCAGCCACGTACAACTTAGCCAAGAAGGGATCCGAGATAAGCTCGGAAACCCGCATTGACCCCATGGGATCCGAGATAAGCTCAGAGACCCGCATTAACCCCACATTAACCATCTCAATCAAGCTGCAATGAAAATTCAAAATTCCTGCGTTACGGATCCTTAAAGGATTGTAAAGGTCCTTAAAGGACCCGATCTAAAAAAACAATATATATACACTATCACGCATGGGGCTCTATACAGAGCCCCATCAACCATTAATTAACCCTGTCACTCATGGGGGTCAATATAAACCCCCATAAGCCCTTCATTAACCCTGTCACTTATGGGTGTCAATACAGACCCCCATAAGCACTTCATTTTCCCCCTCACTCATGGGGGTCAATATAGACCCCCATAAGCCCTTCATTAACACTGTCACTCATAACACTGTCACTCATGGGGGTCAATACAGACCCCCATAAGCCCTTCATTAACCCTGTCACTCATGGGGGTTAATACAGATCCCCATAAGCCCTTCATTAACCCTGTCACTCATGGGGGTCAATACAGACCCCCATAAGCACTTCATTAACCCCCTCACTCATGGAGGTCAATATAGACCCCCATAAGCCCTTCATTAACCCTGTCACTCATGGGGGTCAATGCAGACCACAATAAGCACTTAATAAACCCCCTCACTCATGGGTGTCAATACAGACCCCCATAAACCCCTAATTAACCCTGTCACTCATGGGGGTCAATATAGACCCCCATAAGCCCTTCATTAACCCTGTCACTCATGGGGGTCAATACAGACCCCCATAAGCCCATCATTAACTGTGTCAATCATGGGGGTCAATACAGACCCCCATAAGCACTTTATTAACCCCATCACTCATGGGGGTCAATATAGACCCCCATAAGCCCTTCATTAACCCTGACACCCATGGGGGTCAATACAGACCCCCATAAGCTCTTCATTAACCCTGTCACTCATGGGGGTCAATACAGACCCCCATAAGCACTTCATTAACCCCCTCACTCATGGAGGTCAATATAGACCCCCATAAGCCCTTCATTAACCCTGTCACTCATGGGGGTCAATGCAGACCACAATAAGCACTTAATTAACCCCCTCACTCATGGGGGTCAATACAGACCCCCATAAACCCCTAATTAACCCTGTCACTCATGGGGGTCAATATAGACCCCCATAAGCCCTTCATTAACCCTGTCACTCATGGGGGTCAATACAGACCCCCATAAGCCCATCATTAACTGTGTCAATCATGGGGGTCAATACAGACCCCCATAAGCACTTTATTAACCCCATCACTCATGGGGGTCAATATAGACCCCCATAAGCCCTTCATGAACTGTGTCACTCATGGGGGTCAATACAGACCCCCATAAGCACTTTATTAACCCCCTCACTCGTGAGGGTCAATATAGACCCCCATAAGCCCTTCATTAACCCTGACACCCATGGGGGTCAATACAGACCCCCATAAGCTCTTCATTAACCCTGTCACTCATGGGGGTCAATACAGACCCCCATAAGCACTTCATTAACCCCCTCACTCATGGAGGTCAATATAGACCCCCATAAGCCCTTCATTAACCCTGTCACTCATGGGGGTCAATGCAGACCACAATAAGCACTTAATTAACCCCCTCACTCATGGGGGTCAATACAGACCCCCATAAACCCCTAATTAAGTCTGTCACTCATGGGAGTCAATATAGACCCCCATAAGCCCTTCATTAACCCTGTCACTCATGGGGGTCAATACAGATCCCCATAAGCCCTTCATTAACCCTGTCACTCATGGGGGTCAATACAGACCCCCATAAGCACTTCATTAACCCCCTCCCTCATGGAGGTCAATACAGACCCCCATAAGCCCTTCATTAACCCTGTCACTCATGGGGGTCAATACAGATCCCCATAAGCCCTTCATTAACCCTGTCACTCATGGGGGTCAATACAGACCCCCATAAGCACTTCATTAACCCCCTCATTTATGGAGGTCAATATAGACCCCCATAAGCCCTTCATTAACCCTGTCACTCATGGGGATCAATGCAGACCACAATAAGCACTTAATTAACCCCCTCACTCATGGGTGTCAATACAGACCCCCATAAACCCCTAATTAACCCTGTCACTCATGGGGGTCAATATAGACCCCCATAAGCCCTTCATTAACCCTGACACCCATGGGGGTCAATACAGACCCCCATAAGCACTTCATTAACCCTGTCACTCATGGGGGTCAATACAGACCCCCATAAGCACTTAATTAACCCCCTCACTCATGGAGGTCAATATAGACCCCCATAAGCCCTTCATTAACCCTGGCACTCATGGGGGTCAATGCAGACCCCAATAAGCACTTAATTAACCCCCTCACTCATGGGTATCAATACAGACCCCCATAAACCCCTAATTAACTGTGTCACTCATGGGGGTCAATATAGACCCCCATAAGCCCTTAATTAACCCTGTCACTCATGGGGGTCAATACAGACCCCCATAAGCCCTTCATTAACCCCCTCACTCGTGAGGGTCAATATAGACCTCCATAAGCCCTTCATTAACCCTGTCACTCATGGGGGTCAATACAGACCCCCCATAAGCTCTTCATTAACCCGCTCACTCATGGGGGTCAATATAGACCCGCATAAGCACTTAACCCCCTCACTCATGGGGGTCAATACAGACCCCCATAAACCCCTAATTAACCCGGTCACTCATGGGGGTCAATATAGACCCCCATAAGCCCTTCATTAACCTCGTGACTCACGGGGGTCAATACAGACCCCCATAAGCACTTAATTAACCCCCTCACTCATGGGGGACAATATAGACTTGCATAAGTACTTAATTTACTCTGTTACTCGTGGTGGTCAATACAGACCCCCATAAGCCCTTCATTAACCCTGTCACTCATGAGGGTCAATATAGACCCCCATAAGCCCTTCATTAACCCTGTCACTCATGGGGGTCAATACAGACCCCCATAAGCCCTTCATTAACCCCGTCACTCATGAGGGTCAATATAGACCCCCATAAGCCCTTAATTAACACTGTCACTCATGGGGGTTAATATAGAACCCCATAAGCCCTTAATTAACCCCCTTACTCATGGGGGTCAATACAGACCCCCATAAACCCCTAATTAACCCTGTCACTCATGGGGGTCCATACAGACCCTCATAAGTCTCTATTTAACCCCATCAGTCCCATAAGGGAATAATAAGACCATTAGGGGCCTGTTACAACCCAACATAACCACATAAGTGCCATGACCATCATGACTAAGTATAAACACTACACTGCACTATACCCCCCCAATAAAACATTAAATATCAACTAAACACCCTCTACACTAAGCTATTAACACCTACACTACCTGCCTACACTACCTACCCCCTAATAACCCCCCACCACTCTAATTACAGAAAATAAAAAAAACTAAAGTCACAAAAAATAAAAAATCTACATTACACAAAATAAAAAACCTAAATCACAAAAAATAAGAAATCTATATTAGAGAAAATCAAAAAACCTAAGTCACAAAATATAAAAAAGGAACATTACAGAAAATAAAAAAATACATTACAACCCCCCCCCACTACAGAAAATAAAAAAAAAATTACACACCTTAAAAGGAAATACATACAATACAAATACATACAATACAAATAAAATGAAATACAATACAATACACCCCTATCTAATATACAATACATTCTATCTATCTAACATACATCACCCAATCTATCTAATATACAATAAATACTATCTATCTAAAATACATCCTATCTATCTACTATACTACCCCCAATCTATCTAAATAAATACCATAATCTAATATACATCCTATCTATATAAAATACATCACCCAATCTATCCAAATAAATACCATAATCTAATATACATCCTATCTATCTAATATACATCACCCAATCTATCTAATATACAATAAATACTATGGGCCTCATTCTATTATCGGCCGTAGGAGATGCGGGGCCGCAAGGACCGGCCGCAAGCTATTCGGCTATTCTATTCCCCTCCGGCCGGGGATTCCGGCAGGCTTGGGGCCGGCGCCTTGCTATCCCTTGCGGCCGCTCGTGCCGGAGGAAAGCCTTTGATCTAAAATGGCCGCAAGAGTTTCGGCCGCAAGAAAATCCCGGTTGCTATTCAATTGCTCCGGGAAACCTCTCTGCAAGGCTAAAACCGAGCCGCAGCTTACTTGCAGGAAAAAGGGCCCGCTAGCACCAATTAAGCACATTATAAAGCCGAAATAAAGCCATCCTGCACTCTGAGGAGACTATAAAGTGATTATAGGTGTTAGCAAAAATAGCACAACATTCCCCTACACTCAAATCCGTAAATAAATTATTTTTAATTTATGTCACATATCCATGTAAAAAGTCCCGAGGGCATGGAGCACCTCAGACCCGCCCACGCTGCGGCCGGAAAATAAACAGTTAATGTAAACTCGGATTTGGGCTGATGTGCAAGCTTAGAGAGGGGGTTGCTATTAATCCTCATGTCCCCTAATATGATCCCTAGCATTTACAGAGCTGTACAGTGCCGTCTTGAATTTATTTTTGCGTTTAAAGATTTCTGAGCTTACGGCCGGTTGCAAGATATACGGCCGGCTGTAAGGGGAGATCCTTGCGGGGCCGTATAATTGAATTGCAAGATAACGGAACCCCCGCAAGGAATCGCAGCCGGTAATAGAATGAGGCCCTATCTATCTAATATACATCCTATCTATCTAATATACATCCCCCAATCTATCTAAATAAATACCACAATCTAATATACAATACATGCTATGCTATCTATATAAAACACATACCCCTAGCTAACATACAATAAATGCTATCTATATATAAAATAATCTAATTCTAAGCTAAAATAAAATAATTAAGACCACTTACCTTTGCAGATGTCCCTTCAGATCAGCCACCTAGGGGAAAAAAATAAAAAAATTAGTGCAACATATTTACATTAAATAAATAAACATTTTAAATATTCTAAACATTCTAAATATTCTACTCACCTTTCCAGCATGTCCCCGTCCTTCTTCTTTTCTTCTTCTCCAGTGCGCCCCTTGTTAAAAAAACCATAACATTAGTACACATACATAAGCATAAAAACTAAATAAAATAAATATAATCTACTTTGTACTTAACTCCCCACGATGTCTCCGGCCTCCTCCTCTTCTGCCCCGCCCTGGAACCGCGCTATAAAAAAAAATATATATATATATACTTTTCCGGAAGAAAATAGGCAATGGTGCCTTCTGATTGTTTGAAAACGCTGTCTATCAAATTCACCCAATCAGGAGGCGCCAATGTGTGAGCCAATTAGAAAGGGATTCACCCTAAAATCCCACTCTGATTGGATAATGCACCTGTCAATCTTTATTTAAACCAATCACAAGGCGCAGATGCCTTCAGCCAATCACAATGGAATACAGCCCCACAGGGTGATTGGCTGGAGGTATCTGCGCATTCTGATTGGTTACACTAACAATAGACAATCACAATGGAATACACCCTCACGTACTGATTGGCTGAAGGCATTTGCACCTTCTCATTGGCTGTTGTCAATGTCAATCAGAATTACAGCCAATGGGAAGGCACAGATGTCTTCAGCCAATCACTGCGTGGGGGTGTATCCCATTGTGATTCGCTGATGGCAATTGTTACGGTACCCCCACACATATAAGGGGGGCGCCAAGGCCGTTTTAGCCCATCCGCCCGTCCAGTGATATAGGGACAGCTACTGCAGGACACCCATTCGCCCCAAACTGGATCCAAGGTGAATATACTCCAAGCCTGCAACTGGAACCTCACGAATAGCCGCTAGCAGCTGAGCAGGAAAAGCACCCCAAGATGCTTACACTCCTGGCAGTCAGTCTGTAACAGCATCCCATGAATCCCCCCAAGAACGAGACATAAGCTCTGTGTTTGAGGGTCAAGCAGTGAACTCTCTTCTTTATTAATTACAAAGACATATTAAAACCATTTCCACATACACAGTAGAGGGTGGGGCTACCTGAGGTCAGCCCCTAATGGCCTCTGGCCAATCACATAGTGTCACACCGTGGGAAATATGAGACTCCTCCCAGGTCCGCCCACTAGGTATGGCTAATAGAGTCATTTGGCTTCTGACCACCGGAGGGGAAACATGGCCTTTTGCTGTCCCCTGTGCCCCTGCTAAGAAAGCTGAGAAACCCCAGGGGTTATGGAGCCGGTATGTCTGGAACTCCCTTTGTTAAGCTATCTCCCCTGCTGTGCCTGTAGATAACCTTTGCTCTTAACCATCTGGCCTTAGTGACTCATAGATGGGGGTGGTCAGAATCTGTAACACATTTCTACACATTTTTCATAACTTTAAAAGTATGCATCACATTCACATAAAACGTACATTTTCAGAATCAGCATACTCCAAATACAAACATGTGTAAAAATGATACGAATTGGTCCAGTGGTTCAAAAGTTAGATCATAGTCCTTTCTGACGAAATGAAGCATGGCTTCCATGTCTTTGTAGGGGGAAAATCAACATGGGCCGTAGTCAAACGGCAGAATGTGGGCAACCAGACTTCTCCAATTCGCAGTGACGAGACTAATCTCGTCACAGCAATAAAGCCTTCAGATTGGTTCAAATAAAGATTGACAGGTGCGTTATCCAATCAGAGTGGGATTTTGGGGTGTATCCCTTTCTCATTGGCTCACAATTGGCGTCTTCTCATTGGGTGAATTTGATAGACAGTGTTTTCAGCCAATTTTATTCTGGAACACTCCGTAGGAGGCTCATTAGCGTCGGGGACATCCGCGAGTGCGGATGTGTGTTGTTTTTAAAAAAAATAAATGTTTTCGAGCGCGGATGCTTCCAGGGCTCATCTGGGGCAGAAGAAGAGGAGGCCGGAGACATCGCGGGGAGGTAAGTACAATGTTTATATTACTTTGTTTTATGTTAATGTATGTGTACTAATGTTATGGTTTTTTTAACAGGGGCCGCGCCGGAGAAGAGGAAAAGAAGAAGGACGGGACATGCTGGAAAGGTGAGTAAAATATTTAGAATATTTATAATGTTTATTTATTTTATGTAAACGTGTTGTAGTAATTTTTTAAATCTTTTTTACCCTTGGTTGCTGATCTGAAGAAACATCTCAAAGTTAAGTGGTCTTAATTATTTTATTTTAGCTTAGAATTAGGGTTACTATATAGAGATAGCATGTATTGTATATTAGATATATTGGGGGATGTATAGTTCATAGATAGTATTTATTGTATATTAGATAGATAGGGGGATGTATATTAGATATATAGGATGTATTTTAGATAGA
Organism: Discoglossus pictus; assembly: GCA_027410445.1. Taxonomy (NCBI): domain Eukaryota; kingdom Metazoa; phylum Chordata; class Amphibia; order Anura; family Alytidae; genus Discoglossus; species Discoglossus pictus. Next base: position 49,132,870 of record CM050170.1, on the reverse strand, counting down.
TAGTATTGTATATTAGATAGATGGGGGATGTATATTAGATAGGGGTGTATTGTATTGTATTGTATATATTATATTGTATTGTATGTATTGCATGTATTTCCTTTTCAGGTGTGTATTTTTTTTCTGTAGTGGGGGGGTTGTAATGTATTTTTTTATTTTCTGTAATGTTCCTTTTTTATTTTTTGTGATTTAGGTGTTTTTATTTTATGTAATGTAGATTTTTGATTTTTGATGACTTTAGTTTTTTTGATTTCTGTAATTACAGTGGTGGGGAGGGGGTTATTAGGGGGTAGGTAGGTACTGTAGGTGTTAATAGGTTAGTGTAGAGGGTGTTTAGTTGAAATGTAATGTTTTATTCGGGGGGGTATAGTGCCGTGTAGTGTTTATGCTTAGTTTCATGATGGTCCTTAAGGACCGTCATGGTACTTATGTGGTTAAGGTTGGGTTGTAACAGGCCCATAATGGTCATAATATACCCTTATAGGACTGATGGGGTTAAATAGAGGCTTGAGGGTCTCGATAGACCCCCATAAGTGACCGGGTTAAAATGGTGTAGTGCTTACACTTTGGGTCATGAGGGTCCTGGATGACCCTCATGGCACTTATAGTGTTATTACATGCGTTTATTACTGTGTTAGAGGGGTCTATATAGTTGAGGCACACAGTACACTCACATTGTGTGACAAACAGCATTTCAACACTTTCTTTTATTGACCGTCATTTTTTGACAGGCAAGTCGCTAGTTGTTTATATAAAAAATGTAGAAAAATACACTATTAGTATCTGGTATTAACATCCCTTTGATATGTCATCATTAAAGTATAACACAGTTGATGACAATTGGAAAACATGACTGAGACACCGGTAGTTAAAATATACCTTTCATTAAATAACTAGCGACTTGCCCGCCAAAAATGTCGGGGCAATAAAATTGTAATGCGGTTAAAGCTGTTTGCCACACAATGTGAGTCTGTGACATTCTTAATCTTTTTTATCTACAAAGAAATACAACATTTTAAATAAAACTTTAATTTTTTTTAACTTTCAACTTTCTCTGTGTTTTTTATGCCATTGTATAGAGTTTCTTGAAATAGTGGTCCTCTAAAATGAGTCAGAGTGAAATAAAATTTGGTCCTCGAAATAAAACCACTGTTCTCTATGTTTACAGCACCTCATAGTACACAATGTTTTTGGTAAAAATGCGTCCATCTTCCAATAAATCACCCTGACTTGGGTTTTCTTCAGTATGAACTTTAATTTCCTCTGAATTATTGCATCTTGAAAATGCAACATACAGTTGTCCATGTGCAAAGACAGGTTCCTTCAAAAAAATACCCACAGACTTAAAAGTTTGTCCTTGGCATTTATTGATGGTCATGGCAAATGCCATGATAATGGGAAATTGTCTCCTTTGAAGGACAAAAGGCAAACAACTCTCACTTGGAGAAAAATTAATTATTGGTATAAGAACGGGTTCGCCTTTATGGGTACCATTCATAATTTCTGCATGTATAAAATGATCCTTTAAATCCTTTACAATTAATCTGGTTTCATTGCAAAGTCCTTTTTTAGGATTCATATTTCTCAGTAGCATGACAATTGCCCCTTTTTTAAGTTGCAAAATATGTGGTGGCATTCCAGAGGGAGTTAAAGAATTAATACTTTCATAGTAAAGTTTGCTTCACTTTCTTTGTCATCAGCCAGAACAGAATCTGCACTGTAATAGTTTTTTTGGGGTGCATTGATTAATTTCAGAATTTTGTTATTTAGATTCAAGGCATCTATATTTTTTGATGTCAATATGACTTTGCTGGCAATATCTGAGTAATCCTCCTTATTAATGGTATTGAGGAAGATTGTTGATATTAGTGATTCTTTGGAAATCATTTCTGATGGAATTGCCCACATCATCAGGTAAATTATTTATTTTTGGTCTGTTTTCCTTCTCCAATCTGAATGAGCTAATCATTGAATTAATTTGGCCTTCAGATCTCATATTTATTTCTAATTTAAGGTGTGTAAATATTTTCCACAGCTTACTTCTCTTTATACACGTTTCGAAAATGTCAGTCCTATTGCCATGTGGCACCACAGGTAATGTTTGCCTAAAATCTCCTCCTCACAACATCACCTTTCCATTAAATGGCAAATCATTACCCATAACTTCTTTCAATAATCGATCAATACATTGCAGGGCATGACATGACATCATAGTTGCCTCATCTATTATAATTAATTTACCTTTGTGAATTTTTTTTGCTTGTAATGAATTCATTCAAATATCCAACAATGATGTTTCCAGAATGGGAACTGTAATGGAGTTGGAACACGAATCCAATATCTCCGCTGGTATACAGTAAAATATCCAAGAAGCACTACAGTCTCTGCCACCAAATGTAACAGAGTTGGAACACGAATCCAATATCTCTGCTGGTATACAGTAAAATATCCAAGAAGCACTAAAGTCTCACCATCCCCAACCTCCCATATTGGACGACACTCAATTGGGAGTCAAATGAATACTGACTTTATTTTGTTGTGCAGAAATATATATATACATCTCTTCCCACAGGAAATACACATCCCCCATAGTTGGCCACACAATACACATAGAGGGACAATAAGTGGGTCACACCTCCCTGAGGCTACCTGGCAACTTTGATACAATCAGACATTGATTAGATCATCCTTCTTTGTTCTTATGTCTGAGAATGAAAACACTTTATACAATAGACTTCCTTATCTTATGCAAAGTCTCTGTAATAGGATTATCTATTATGCCAAGGTCTGCAATAGTCTGGGCTAATATTCTGCAGAGCATAAACCAACATACATACAGTATAATAGTATGATCATATTTTAACCATAACCATAAAATAGGGTAAAACGGTGATGGGTTCCGTTACACACCTCCCCCGTGACCATAAGCCAGCATACACGGTCTGATCCCCACGGATCGGCCTGGGGATGTCCGGCCAAAAGTATTTGTTGGTCAATTCTCTAGTTTGACAACCCATCAGCATTACTGCAATTCACATTTACTCACATTTCACATATCCCCAGATAGCTGGGATCTGAGCGCACAAAACTACCGAATAGCGCTCAGATCCTATTCACACAGTTCAATTGCCAAGTAGCTAAAGTCTTTCCCATAGTCTTTCATTATATGAATGGGCTCCATGGCATAGCTATCTGGGGTATCACCGCTCCTACAGGGCAAGTACTGAATGACCCCCCTGTATTTAAAGGGCCAGAATGAGAGACATACACTCTGGTATGGCCAAATACTGTTTTTAAAGGGCAATATGTCCCAGGGCCATAGTCGCAGGGCAGGAGGCTGGCAATAAGTCCTCTCCAGGACAAAGTGGCGAAGGGCACTTCGTCACACATCTCCCCTTTGGGGGGAAGTCTAACCAGGCACCTGGATATTTAGCTGTAGTGATGGGGCAACACGCTGAGGGGACTTGAGGGGCAGAGGCCAGCGGCACTCTGCCCTGATGCCAGCTCTTCTGCTGGTATAACCTGTAGGACATTCTGCTCTGTACAAGGGACAAAGGGAGGGCAGAGGCCGACTGCACTCTGCCCCGCTGTCAGCTCTTCTGCTGGGGTACTTGGGACATATTCCGGCTCAGTAGCCAGGGAAAGGTGGGGGTCAGTGGGGGTTAACATTTCCTCTGTTAACCCTGGGGCCACATTAGGAGTTAGCTGGGGAGGGGCATTTGTACTTACCCCCTCCTCTGGTTGTCCCAGTGAGGGTAGTTGGGGATCTGGACAGGCTGTCCAGCATCCCGGTAGGTCAGGCACAGAGACCACGGTCCCATCTGCTCTGTCTGGGAGATTGGTGTCTCCCCTTGTTAGGGTAAGCTGTCGCTGGGGGGAGAGGGCGACACCTTCAGCTCCCTGTGGTTCACACTGCCGCTGGGGGGGAAGGACGACACCTTCGGCCCCCTGGGGTACACACTGCCACTGGGGAGGAAGGACGGCACCTTCTGCTCCCTGGGGTACACACTGCCGCTGGGGGGGAGGGATGGCACCTTCTGCTCAATGGGATACACACTGCCGCTGGGGGGGAAGGACGACACCTTCTGCTCCCTGGGATACACACTGCCGCTGGGGGGGGGGGGAAGGATGATACCTTCGGCCCCCTGGGGTACACACTGCCGCTGGGGAAGAAGGACGGCACCTTCTGCTCCCTGCGGTACACACTGCAGCTGGGGAGGAAGGACGGCACCTTCTGCTCCCTGGGGTACACACTGCCGCTGGGGGGGACGGACGGCACCTTCGCCCCCCTGGGGTACACACTGCCGCTGGGGAGGAAGGACGGCCCCTTCTGCTCCCTGGGGTACACACTGCCGCTGGGGAGGAAGGACGGCACCTTCTGCTCCCTGGGATACACACTGCCGCTGGGGGGGGAGGACGACACCTTCGGCCCCCTGGGGTACACACTGCCGCTGGGGAGGAAGGATGGCACCTTCTGCTCCCTGGGGTACACACTGTCGCTGGGGAGGAAGGACGGCACCTTCTGCTCCCTAGGGTACACACTGCCGCTGGGGAGGAAGGACGGCACCTTCTGCTCCCTGGGATACACACTGTCGCTAGGGAGGAAGGACGGCACCTTCTGCTCCCTGGGGTACACACTGCCGCTGGGGCGGAAGGACGGCACCTTCTGCTCCCTGGAATACACATTGTCGCTGGGGAGGAAGGACGGCACCTTCTGCTCCCTGGGATACACACTGTTGCTGGGGAAGAAGGAAGGCACCTTCTGCTCCCTGGGGTACACACTGCAGCTGGCGAGGAAGGACGGCACCTTCTGCTCCCTGGGATACACACTGCCGCTGGGGGGGAAGGACGACACCTTCGGCCCCCTGAGGTACACACTGCCGCTGGGGAGGAAGGACGGCACCTTCTGCTCCCTGGGGTACACACTGTCGCTGGGGAGGGGAATTAGTTGGAGTATTCCACGTGGAGCGGTTTCTGTTTCTGGGACAGTCTCTCTGCATGTGGCCCTGCTGGTTACACGTGTGGCACCTGATGTACCGTGGAGGGGTTTGGTAGTCCCCACCACCCGGACTCAGTGCTGGTGGGAGGTGGGTTAGCAGCTCCCAAGATGGACCGCTCCCGTGCTCGCTGCTTTTCCATTATGTATTCGTGGACATCTGTCATTAACCATTCCAAGGTTCTTATGGGAAGCGTACCTGGGAAAAAGGCCAGTCTGCTTTGGAGTTCTCTTCCAAACTCAGTCTGTGTGCTGTCCGTAAGAGGTACTGTAGCCGCTACCCGGTCTCCCTCAATGAGTTCCTTTCTGTCTGCATCCCTGTAGTCCGCGGCCGCCTCCTCCTCCTCATCATGGAACGCTGTCCGAAAACTAGCCGGTTCCATCCTGCTGTAGCCAGGGGCGCTGTACGGATACTAGCGTTGCCCTCAATTTGTAACTCCACGGAATGGTGTCTCCTGTAGCTGTCCTTCTGACCGTGGGAACAATTCCACCACTTGCCACCAAATGTAACGGAGTTGGAACACGAATCCAATATCTCCGCTGGTATACAGTAAAATATCCAAGAAGCACTACAGTCTCTGCCACCAAATGTAACGTAGTTGGAACACGAATCCAATATCTCCGCTGGTATACAGTAAAATATCCAAGAAGCACTACAGTCTCACCATCCCCGACCTCCCATATTGGACGACACTCAATTGGGAGTCAAATGAATACTGACTTTATTTTGTTGTGCAGAAATATATATATACATCTCTTCCCACAGGCAATACACATCCCCCATAGTTGGCCACACAATACACATAGAGGGACAATAGGTGGGTCACAACTCCCTGAGGCTACCTGGCAACTTTGATACAATCAGACATTGATTAGATCATCCTTCTTTGTTCTTATGTCAAAGAATGAAAACACTTTATACAATAGACTTCCTTATCTTATGCGGAGTCTCTGTAACAGGATTATCTATTATGCCAAGGTCTGCAATAGTCTGGGCTAATATTCTGCAGAGCATAAACCAACATACATACAGTATAATAGTAGGATCATATTTTAACCATAACCATAAAACAGGGTAAAACAGTGATGGGTTCCGTTACAGGCACTGGCAGTTTAAACCCACTATGCACAGTTCTACCACCTTCTAATAAAAGTTCGGCAATTCCAGTGGTTGCAAGTGGCAATGCTATTTGACCCTGTGCTCGAATGTAACTTATCAACAAGTTATATAGATACGTTTTTCCAGACCCACCAAGGCCATCCAGATAGAAATAACGCTCTTGCATTTGTGATGGCGTTAAATGCTTCCAATTGAAATGCATTTAAAATTCCAATTTGTTCTTGTGCAAGTCACTAGTTTTTATATAACTCCTAGAAATATCTAAAACATTGTGAGGGTTGGACTTAGCAATACTAACAGGGAAGAGTCTGCGCCATGAAAAAAGGAGCTTTAAATGGTTCTCCATCTTAAGTTACAACTGCCTTATTAGTTTTCCAGAGATCAAATAGATAACATAATAAAAAATAGCTTTCAATATAAGGTCTCATTGAAGCCATAACCGTAACAGCATTACCAAGGTCCCACACCTGTAATATACAGCAAAGTATAGACTTATCAAAGGTCTTTGTAAAAAGAGCAACTACACAAGGCTGGTAAAAGTCTTACGTTTGCTCATAGGAGAAAAAGCAGAGCATAACATATTATTGTTATAACTAGGACCCCTTCCTAGGTTGTAGATCCTGCAAATTGTAACCAAGGTTCAAGTAAAGAACAACCAAAAGCAATAAAATTCAAATTAAGGCACCATAATTATGACAACTTGGGGTAAGTGTATTATATCTGTTATGCTTAGTCTCCAAACTGATTTGACTTTCTAAGAGATCGAGATGTCCCAGGAATGGACCAGAGCCGATCCTTCTTCACTCATACAGATAGTGTATAGCTTTCCATCTTTATCTTAATTTAACCTGAAGGGAATTCCCATGTGTAGATATAATTGTGAACCATCAGGGCCTCCAAAATGGGATGTAGAGATCTTTATTTATAAAGGGTATCCAGAGACAGGTCAGAAAAAATGCTTGGAGTGATGCTCCTGATCTCAGGGATTCCTGCCCTGGTCACCTTCATAAACAAGTCCTTTGTGGAGAATCTAATAACGTCTCCTCGCCTTTCTGTAGGAGATTGTTTTCTGCCCAGGGCTCTGTGTATTCTGTCAAACCTGAAGTCTTCCTCCTCCAAGTTAGGTAAAAGAGCCCACAAAGCTCCTTCATGTATACAGGAAGATCCGCACAGACGCTAGAAAATTCCGGATTCGCACATTTTGCTTCCTAGATCTATTCTCCAGATATTTTTGGAGGGACTGAAGGTGGCTCTGCTCCTCCATTACATAGCCACTTCTCCCTCCACATGCTCATGCTCCTTAAGTAGATTATTGTATTTCTCCTCTAATTGGTGACATTGGAGTCCACTGCCTTAATATCTGCAGACAGATAAATTGCTACCTTTTGCACTTCAGCTTTAATTTCAGATCTGAATCATCTCTTTTAGCTCTTGAATGTCCACTTTCATGCTTGGAGAAGTTATCTCCATAATTGTATTCAGAGAGTGCCCAACATTTGCAGAAGAATGCTGAGAAGATTGCATGTTGCGTTTTGTTGTACAGTAATCTTGGATGCCCTTTGTGTTACGTCTTGTGGAGCCACCAGCCCCTCCCCCCTTTGACGTGTTTCACCCCTCTCGCTTTTTCTCCTTTTTCTGTTCCTCTTTATTTTTTGTTTTGTTTTCTCCTTTTTCACCTTTTCCTTTTGCTTCTATTTCCAAGAGTTATAACCAATTCTTGAGCTTGAGTGATGAAATCTTGAGTCTCAGAGGTCGAGCTGTTAAATGGAGAGGATATGACGATTAGTCAACATTGCTTGTAACCCCCCCCCAATAGGTGTCCAGAACATAAGAGCATTTCTGAACTTATGGACTTCCTAACATTTCTAGTTAAAAACAGGCTTTTTTGTTTATAGTGATTAAGGAAGGAAAAGGGGGCAGATAATGACTCCTATAAGGACAGCCATTCAGGCACACCTTCTACTACACCCTGACCACCTAAGAGGGGATGGAGAGAATCAAATGGCAAACCCCAAGGCAAACTTCAAGTAAATTCTGCATTTGCATATTTGTAAAACACAAGTTAAAATCAGGGAAACCACTTTAACACACACTAATGTCCAGCACAAACTTGTGTCTGATAATTTAGTACTTCCTCCTCACTCCCTAGATGATCTCACAGGGTGGAAACAAAGAGTTTGGCTGAGAGCTAAGTATCCAATGTTAGAAAATAAATGTAATACTAAGTATTGATTTTTTTGTATTAATGACTCATTCAAATTTTCAGATTATTTATTTGCTCACTTAAAAGAGTGTTTGTGTTTGGGAAATATCTCCTAATATTGGTAATATCACCAAATCAAAATAATATATGGAAAGTATACTTCCAAAATACAAAGTAAATAAACACATACACATAAAGTAAGCTCAGTCTGGTAGTGACCCGGACTGAGAATACCAAAACAGACCCTATATTTCAAATCCCCTGTCTGATTTAGAACCCACCAATAAGAGAAGAGTCTACGAAGGCATGTTGCTAATTGGTCCATGAGGAGCCAATCAGGAAGCAGGGAAAAGTGTAGGTTTGGATTGCCAGATCTATGGTAGGCCCCATTCCGCTTGGTCAATTCCCAAGTCCCTGGGCCATTCAGAAATGTGCCTACTTCCAATGGCATTTAACATGGGAAAATAAATGCATGTAATTCTGTAACTGACCACACGGTGTCACTGCAGGATAAGGAATAGAACTGTTTTGTTATATTTACTGGCTGTAAGATATTAAAGTGAGCGGTCCTTTATCCTGAGGGGCTTTTGGTTGGAGGGGGAAATAGATCTTCACAGTTGCTGTAAGAGCAGTGAGATAAATAATACTTTCATCTATCCTTTTATATCTTTTTTATTTTAACAATTCTCCTATTTAGTTGTAGTTTTTGGTTTTAATAAAAATATTAAGTTTATGGGATACAACAATAAAAGATACGTTTTATAAATATCCATGAAATAAGGAGTCTTTTATGGTATGCCCAGTCCGGAGACTGTATCAGACTAATCTTAATTTATGTATAAGTATTAAAACTACAGTTGTTAAAAAAATGAATGTAGCCTTTTATTTAAAACCCTATAAATAGTTTTCTTCATTTACTGGCAAGTAATCTCTCAAAGCATGAAGGTTGTATATTGTTACCTTATGTATTCACCTTATATGCAGAGTACATCATGCGTAAGGCCGGACTGGATGTATCCAAAGCCGGGATCTATATTGCTGGAGAAATAACAACAACCTCAGATACGTGGATGATACTACTCTGATGGATGAAAGTGAAGAGGAACTAAAGGGTCTAATGATGAGGGTAAAAGAAGAGAGTGCAAGATCTGACCTGCTGCTTAATGTTAAGAAGATGAAGCTCATGGCAAACAGCAATCTCACTTCCTGGCAAATAGATGGGGAAGAAGTGGAGGCAGTGACAGATTTTATTTTCATATATTGGACTAATGTGGTAAGTGGGGTTCCTCAGGGTCCAGTAGTAGGTCCTCTCCTTTTTAACATATTTATTAATGACTTAGAGGTGGGATTGGAGTGTGGGGTCTCCATTTTCGCTGATGACATGAAGTTGTGCAAGGTAATTAAATCAGATAATGATGTACTTTCCCTCCAAAGGGATTTACATAAAATTGAGGAATGGGCATCTAAGTGCCAGATGAGATTTAATATAAATAAATGTAAAGTTATGCATCTGGGAAGTAAAAATAGCCATGCAATTTATAATCTAAATGAGATTATTTTAGTTTACAGATTATTCACCGATAGAATTTATTATAGTTAAGGGTCAAAAAACTCATACTATCTCTAAATGTAATAAAATATTAAGAACTAGAGAAGAAACTATGAAAACAAACAGAATGATTAAATGGGAACAAGAATTGGATTGTGTGTTGACAAGAGAAAACTGGTTTAGAGCATGCTCTTTAGTAAAAGAGACTACACTATGCACTTCATATAGAGAGCTGCATGTCAAATTAATACAGAGGTGGTATATGGTACCCACGAATAGTCAGAAAAGTGTTGTCGAGGCTGTGGGGACAGGGGGTCCCACTCACATATTTGGTGGGACTGTCCACAGATACAACACTATTGGATGATTTTATAGACCAGATTGAAGTAATAACAAGTATAAGGATCCCCATGAGCCCAGCACCAATGTTATTTCATATCTTTGAGAACCAAAGTTTGCACCATCAGAGGTGGCTAATTTCCCATATTTTATTAGTGAGTAAATGGTGTATAGTTAAACTGTGGAATTCCAAGGAAATCCCAAAAGGGTCTGACATTGAGAGGATAGTTGATCGGGAAAGGGAGTTGGAAAAAGGGACTTAAACGTTATAGTAAGAAAACAACAAAGTCAGAGGTGCTCATCAGAGAACGAACCAACCTTAATATGTTAGTTCTATAGCCATGATAAGCTACTCTGAGAGCAACCTCTTTTAGCTCACTTGTGCCCTTCACAGGGAGAAGTATATCAAAAGAGTGACCCAGCCCCGAAATACCAGGCAATTCTACCCTGAACAGCAGAAACAGCAAACACCAGACACGTTTCGGCCTTTATGGGCCTCGTCAGTGAGGTGCAGCTTAGCTCCCTAAGGCACAGTGAGCAAGGGGTCCACGTCTGGAGTCCCCTATTACCCTTAGGGAGACTAAACCCTAAAGGTAATTTGCATATACAAAACAACAAAGTCAGAGGTGGTCATCAGAGAACGAATCAACCTTAATAGGTTAGTTCTATAGCCATGATAAGCCACTCTGAGATCAACTTCTTTTAGCTCACTTGTGCCTTTCACAGAGAGAAAAATCCTGTAGTAAATCAGTATTGTCCCTCTCAAAAGAGTTAACCAGCCCCAAAATACCAGGCAATTCTACCCTGAACAGGAGAAACAGCAAACCCCAGACGTGTTTCGGCCTTTATGGGCCTCGTCAGTGAGGTGCAGCTGAACTCCCTAAGGCACAGTGAGCAAGGGTTCCACATCTAGAGTCCCCTATTACCCATAGGGAGACTAAGCCCTAAAGGTAATTTGTTATAGTAAGAAAGAAGAAAATATGGTAAACAAATGGCTAAAATAGGACGAAAACAAGACCTAATAATCTTTCCCTGCTTCCTCCCTTTCGATCACCTCTCCTATCATTGTTAGAAAGGGGTACGAATGTTCCTCCTTTTTGTTTCTAGTCCCCCTCCCCTTATTATTTTACATATAGGGTTGCTCTATATTAAATTCTCTTCATTCTTTCTTTCTCTTTTTTGCTCTCTCCGAGATATTTAACATGGATTAAATATTAATATTGGTTGGATTGGTGGAATGAATGTTTTTAAAGTATATGTTAATGCATTTTTTTTGTTTATTTACTGTATGTATTGGTTATGTTTTTTTGCTTTATGTGTAATTCAACTTTTTGATACTCAAATTGATACGTTTGGAGATGATGTATAAACAATAAAAAAAAGATTGAAATAAAAAAAAAAGAAGGGTATAGAAGCCAGGGAAGCAAATATAATTCTGCCACTATACAAATCTCTAGTACGCCCTCATTTGGAATATGGAGGACAATTTTGGGCACCACTTCATAAAAAGGACATTTTAGAGCTGGAAAAGATACAGAGGAGGGCAACAAAACTAATAAGGGGAATGGAGGGGCTAAGTTATGAAGAAAGACTAACCAAATTAAACTTATTTTCTCTAGAATAAAGGCGTCTAAGAGGAGATATGATTACCTTATATAAATACATCCAGGGTCAGTATAAAGATTTGTCGGGGGAGCTTTTTGTGCCAAGAGGTTTTAATCTGACAAGAGGACATCCCTTGAGGTTAGAAGTAAAAAGATTCCACCTTAAAGAAAGAAAAGGGTTCTTCACAGTAAGGGTGGTTAATCTGTGGAATTCTCTACCAAAGGAGGTGGTGACAGCGGATTCGATATATATAACTTTAAAAGGGGACTGGATTTATTTCTAATTAAAAAGGGAATTCAGGGTTATCATGGATAATTAGAGAGACAGTATTGATCCAGGAAGGAATCCAATCGCAAGTATCTGGGGTCAGGAAGGTTTTTTTTTTCTGTTTGCCTTCCTCTGGATCAATTAACAACTAATGCACATATTGCAGGTCAGAGGAGATCTTAAAAGGTTTAACTTGGGCTAAAATTATTTTTTCAACCTCAATTACTATGTAGCTATGGAACTATATTATATATCATCACAGTAATTATAGTAACCTTTTTAGATCTCCTTTGTGAATATTATAGTAAATATAATACTTCAATCTTAACATAGTATTGTACACAATAGTATAGGGGACACTGTAATAACCCAGATATGTTACCGTGCTCCGATACTATCACAATATCTTCACAGCATTATTACTATCCCACCTGATTGTACAATAAGCCCTTTCCATTTATAAAAAAGAGGTTATAAATAAGCCATACAGCTATATATATATATATATACTAGCGAATTGCCCGTCAAAAAATGACGGCAATGGAATTGTAAGGTAGCTAATGTTGTTTTGTGCGTCCTACTGAAATATGTAATTTAAAATAATAAATGAATATACTTTACCTATTTTGAAGCATTGTGTTGAAGAGCTGGCAATCTGTTTTGATGTTGCTGCAGCATTAGTGGTGTGGAGCTGCTGTGTAAGCGTGATGAACGTGTGCAGTGTAATACTGTGCGTTCGCGAGCCGTAACCGTTAACGTAGTTGTGTACTTCCACATTGGAGTAAAATGGCGGGTAATGTGTGTTATGCGTCTTAGCGGATTATCCGTAGGTCTTTTGTGGTGTTTTGCAAGTTTCTTGTGGTGTTTTCCGTGGTTAGAGCGCTGTAGCCTCGTTTTCGTTTTGTTCGCCGCCATTTTTTCTGTCGCTTAGAGAATTTTTTAGTGTCTAACCTCTTTTATTTTGAGGTAAATGAAGGTGTAAGTTGCATTTTTGAGGTCTTGGATGCTCCCTCTTGCTGTCGGTAAGCTTTTTATGTATGTGCTGTGTGTATGTATTGTGTTTTTTTTTTTTTCATGTTCGCGAGTTGCGGACGATTTTTGCGAGGTCGTAATCAGTGTTAACGTGTCTCGTATGTTGTTTGCGAGGGTCGTTGGTGTGACGTGTTGTTTGCGTTATATAAGTAAATTTTGGGAGGGTCGCAGTTGCTGGCAAGGAGCGCCTTCGGTAAGATGTCATACAGCACATATGGTAAGGTATTATAATGCACATAGTAATATCCCATACTGCGCAGAAATTCGGTTCAAACACAGTGCTTATAGTAAGAATATATACAGTGCATTAACTAACATCATTAGTGTATATAGTACAGACAGCACATATGGTAAACACATCTATGGGGCATATAGCAGCATGATATGGAGGTCACTATTTATGTTATATAAAGTACTTTTAAAAAGATCATGTGCAGAACATATGGTAAGTTCAGATACATAGAATCCTATAAGCACACATGGTAAGATCAGAGGCAGAGTATATAACTGAATCCTATAGGTGCAGGTATTTCCATGTTATACAGTTGATACAATCATATAGTAAGATCCATTCCAACCTATATGATAACATTCTAATATTAATAGGTTATTTCACATGCAATATGTGCAGACCTCTATATCTCCATATATATCACCCCAGATGCCTATAGGAGACCCCATCTACTACTACCTGACCCTCAGCATGTAGATCATTAACCCCTGCAGGCCCAGAACAGGCCCACATAGCAGTGCAGGGGTTAACCCTCTCAGTGCCATTGCCCATGCATTGCTGGGCACACTCACCGTGCGGTGTGGCTGCTGCATGCTGCAGGATCAGTGTCCTAACACCCCCCCGGGGCACAGCATCCACACGGGCTCATTGGCACAGCCTCCTCTTCAGGCATAGTCCCACCACAGCACTGGCCATCATTAGAGCAGCAGTGTCCTACAGGAGACGTGAGGGCCGCGGCTCCATGCTAGCAACTGTGAATCAGTATTATTCAGTTAGCTCTCTGTATCTCTCTCTGCCCCTCTCTCTATCTGCCTCTCTCTCTCCCTTTATGTATCTATCACTTCCTACACGTGTCTCCTTCTCACACAACCATGTTTCTCCCAGCCTCCTCTCCCACAAACACTGATCATTTACCCCCATGATTTTATTCACAATCAGATAAATACAGAAATACAGACTTACAGATACTTACAGCGCTGCAGTCAAAATAAGACAGGAAGTGCTTTCACTAACCGGAAGTGAATGTAGAAGACTACTACTCCCAATATCCCTTGCTGTGGTATACTTGTTCTTTGTTCTGCACATTATTATTGCTTTATGAGCCGTCTCTCTCTATTGCCCATAACAAACATTGAGATTTACCAGTCACCTTATAAGTATTGACAGTGACGTCACAGCCTCCTCTTCAGGCATAGTCACACCACAGCAGTGTCCTACAGGAGACGCGAAGGCCGGGGCTCCATGCCAGCAACTGGGGCCTCAGTTGCTTTGTGAGCGTACGGGCCGTTGCTCACGCTTGCGGGCCCGCAAGCGTGAGCAACGTCCCGTAAGCTCACAACTATATATGTGATCTAATGCTATTATTACAGGTATTGATATATTGCATTGTAACTAGGGCTCATTAGTTTACACATATAGGAATGGGACACAAATAGGATGTATGTGGATGTCCCATAACCCCAAGCATTGACAACACATTGACATGGTTAGAACGGTAAAAGAAAGCTTTATTTCATACACAAAGCACAATCAGGAATAGAAAGACTGTGCATTGATATCATGGGTGTGGTGTGGGCAGATCCTGTTATTGCAAGTGGCTGTGGCAGATCAGACGACATCATAAGGATAAAGCATAACATCTACTATTGTCATATGTGGTCAGGACACCACAGTAACCAACATCATATAACTCCATTTCATGGAAATAACCATTAATGTGCATACAGCAGCCATACGGTTGCCATATGAAATATTAAACGGACACTGAAAATCATGGATCATGTAATACTAATCAGTTCCACATATAGTGTGTTATCATACATTAATGCTGATTGATAAATAGATTATGGGAATCTGGAAAACATAAGGAGGAGGTATTAGAACAATTATAAGCTGTTATTGTGGTACATTGTTTTGCTCTAGACACTTCAATAAAGCAATTAACATGAATGTCATCTACGACCAGTACTAACCATATTGATTCTGCCCTGTTCTATCAGCCTCCCCGGAATATTTTGAGGACAACAAGGCTCACTGTGAACACAATCTTTCAGCAAAGAGTACTATCACTATCTACATGGAATAGTTGTGCCATGCTGATATCACATCTCACTGGTGTATGGGTGGTACAAAAGCCAGACAGATTACACTGTTCACATTACCCCTAAACACATGCACATTGATCCTGAGGTCAAACCAAGGAATTTATCCATTTTGGTTGGATGACATGAAATACATTAATCTGCTTTCATAATGTTAAAGGGATAAAATGCAACTAAAACTTATGTATATCTACTGCTTTGGAATATAAGATCTAATGGGACCGTGCAACTCTACACCCGGGACACTATCACATAAAATAGTTGTCAAACTGCGATTCGTCGTCACACTTGCGACTAATCACCGTTTTTACAACTACAATACGTGCAACTCCCACGCATGCGCAATGCGCGCAGCAGGCAGCTCCCACGTGCAACTCTCAAGCATGCGCAATGCGCGCCATGGGCGTGCGCATGCACATTGCACGCCAGTGTGCAGTGTGAGATGAGGAGGGAATAGACACAGGGTAGGAGGGGGAAGAGACACAGGGGAGGGGGGGGACACAAGGGAGGAGGGGGGAGAGACACAGGGGAGGGAGAGATGGGGAAACACAGAGGAAAGTGGGACACGCAGAGGAGGGAGAGGACGGGGGAGAGACACAGGGTAGGAAGGGGCAGAGACACAGGGGAGGGGGGGACACAAGGGAGGAGAAGGGAGAGACACAGGGGAGGGAGAGATGGGGAAATACAGAGGAAAGGGGGACACGCAGAGGAGGGTGAGGAGTAGGGAGAGACACAGGGGAGGGAGAGGAGGGGGGAGAGACAAAGGGGAGTCAGAAGAGAGGGGAGAGACACAGGGGAAAGAGAGGAGGGGGGGAGACACAGGGGAGTGAGAGGAGGGGGGAGAGACACAGGGGAGTGAGAGGAGGGGGGAGAGACACAGGGGAAAGAGAGTACAAATGGTTCATTGCCACAGAATTATTAAACAGGTTACTGCTGTCAAAATAATGATTATAACCCATGGTCACCAGTATCAACTTCCCCCCACCAATCAAGGATAAAAATATAAACAACAGTGGAATGCAAGCAAATACAAAGAAGCTGTTATCTCATGATACCATGCTATGGAGTACTTTATGTAGGGTGGCTAGGGAAATCAGTGCAGAATTTTCTGTCTGTTGCAGTAATCAGTGTACAGCTGAGAGTGGGTGTGGCTTGGCCTGTGTAAGTTATATCTGGGTGCATTTGTGTGAAGTCTGGTTTGAACCCGCTCTGTAAGTCAGTGCACAGTTTTCTGTCTGTTGCAGTAATAAGTGTACAGCTGAGAGTGGGTGTGGCTTGGCCTGTGTAAGTTATATCTGGGTGCATTTGTGTGAAGTCTGGTTTGAACCCGCTCTGTAAGTCAGTGCACAGTTTTCTGTCTGTTGCAGTAATAAGTGTACAGGTGAGAGTGGGTGTGGCTTGATCTGTGTAAATTATATCTGTGTGCATTTGTGTGAGGTCCTGTTTGAATCCGCTCTGTAAATCAGTGCAGAGTTTTCTGTCTGTTGCAGTAATCAGTGATACAGGTGAGAGTGAGTGTGGCTTGGACTGTGTAAGTTATATCTTGGTGCATTTGTGTGAGGTCCTGTTTGAATCCGCTCTGTAAATCAGTGCACAGTTTTCTGTCTGTTGCAGTAATCAGTGATACAGGTGAGAGTGAGTGTGGCTTGGCCTGTGTAAGTTATATCTGGGTGCATTTGTGTGAGGTCCTGTTTGAATCCGCTCTGTAAATCAGTGCACAGTTTTCTGTCTGTTGCAGTAATCAGTGATACAGGTGAGAGTGAGTGTGGCTTGGCCTGTGTAAGTTATATATGTGTGCATTTTGTCGTGTTCTGCTGAATCGGTTCTGTGAGGCAGTGCAGTGTTTTCTATCCAGTGCTCATTTATCATTGTACAGGCGAGTAGGCGGGGTCTTTTTTAACAAGGGAAGAGCGAGCTTAGGAGCTTTCAATCATTTCTAGTGTAAGTGTAGTTAGTGTGTAGGAGATTAAATAAAAGGAGGAAATCCAAAAGAAAAGGTGTATTATAAGAAAAAACAGAAATCAAACGTATATATTTTTTTTCTGTTTTGTTTGGGTTAAGGTGTAGAAAAGCAATCTTTATACAAATCCATTGATTTGTTTTCTCACTGTATTTTTGTAACTGATAATCATGAGTCAGTCCAGAGGTAACCTCACTCAGTGTACATCCTGCCAAATGTTTGCACTACTGGAACAGATGATCCAGGGTCCATACCTCTGTGGCAGGTGTGAGCATGTTGCCTCTCTGTAAGCTCAAATTGAAGATCTGGAGAGGAGAATTGCAACACTTAGTTATACTGCTTCACTGGAAAGGGAGGTGGTGCTCACGGAGCACAGTTTAGCTGGGCCTAGTATTGGAGGGAGGAGCTGGGGCTAGTGAGGATGTCCAGGGAGGTAGCTGGGTTACAGTTAGAAGGGGAATCAGGGGGAACAGGAGGAGGCAGGCCAGTTCTGAGTTGGCAAACACCAACAGATTTGCCAGATTGAGTGAAACTGTTGGGGATGTCCATTCAGGAATGGCAATGCCAGATAGAGCTGTTCCCTCTAACAGCCGGGAGAACAGTTCTACTGGAGGAGAGGGAGGGCAGCATAGGCAGAGCAACATACATGTTCTGGTGGTAGGGGACTCGAACAGTTTGCTGTCTCCCTGGTGCTCGGGTTCGGCATGTTGTGGATCGGGTGGATAAATTACTGGGAGGGGCTGGTAATGAACCGGCGGTCTTGGTACAAATTGGTACCAATGACAAAGTTAGTGGAAGATGGAGCGTCCTAAAGAATGATTTTAGAGAACTAGGGAATAAGCTTAAAGCAAGGACCTCCAAGGTAGTATATTTCAGAGATACTACCAGTGCCACGTGCTAGCCCAGGGAGGCAGGAGGAGCTTAGGGAGGTTAATGCGTGGCTAAAAAAGTGGTGCACTAAGGAGGGGTTTGGGTTTTTAGAGCACTGGGCTGACTTCTCACTTGGGTACAATCTCTATAGCAGGGATGGATTGCACCTTAGTGATGAGGGAGCTTTTGTGCTAGGGGATAGGATGGTAGAACGGCTGGGGGAGTTTTTAAACTTGAAGGTGGGGGGGAGGGACTATATAGAAGTATTGGGGTAAATAGGGTAGAGAGAGAAAGGGATGAATTAGTTACCCATGGGGGAGGAGAAGGGGGGCGGGGTACAATAGACAGTAGGGAGTTATTAATAGGGGCCTCAAATATAGTGGCAAGCACTTTACAACAGCACAGCCATAGCAACATAAAGTGTATGATTGCTAACGCAAGAAGTTTGCCTGGGAAAATGGACGAGCTAGAAATATTAGCAGTACAAGAAAAATGGGGCTTAATAGGCATTACTGAAACATGGTGAGATGAATCTCATGACTGGACTGTTAATCTGGATGGTTATAACCTATTTAGGAAAGATAGGGGAAATTGTAAAAGAGGAGGAGGGATCTGTCTTTATGTTAAGCCTGATTTAAGCCTATAGTTAGAGAAGATATTTATGCTGGCACTAACGGCATCATTGAATCTTTGTGGGTTGAGCTAAATAGTGGAGGAGCTAATTCTAAACGCATATTGGTGGGAGTATGTTATAAACCCCCAAATATAGCTGAAAGTGAGGAAATACAATTATTGTTACAGATTGGAAATGCAGCTAAGCATGGGCAAGTTCTAATAATGGGAGACTTTAATTACCCTGAAATAAACTGGATAAATGAGACCAGCAGCTCAGCTAAGGGGAGCAGGTTCTTGAGTACACCCGGGGATCATTATCTGGCCCAGGTAATACAAGAACCTATTTGAAATGGGGCCATCTTGGATTTAGTCACAAGTAATATTGATAGAATATCAAATGTTAAAATAGGGGAACCCTTGGGGAACAGTGATCACAACATAGTATCATTTGAGATTGAAGTAAAAAAACAGAGTTGTAAGGGGCCAACAAAAACTCGAAATTTTAAAAGGGCTAACTTTACTGGGCTACGGGCAGCAATACAACATATAGACTGGGACAAAGAACTTACAGGGAAGAATACTGAAAATAAATGGACAACAATCCTTACTAAATAAACATACTCATCGGCATGTACCATGTGGAAACAAAATGAATAGGAGTAAATCACATCCCATGTGGCTTAACAATGACTTAAAGATCATGATGAGGAAAAAGAAACATGCGTTTAAATTATACAAGAAGGAGGGAACAGAGGCAGCTTTATGTGACTATAAGGAAATCAACAAGGCTTGCAAAAGGGCTATTAGACTGGCTAAAGTAGAAAATGAGAAGTCAGTTGCAATGGAGAGTAAGACTAGCCCAAAAATATTTTTTAAATATATTAATGGGAAGAAGGCCAGGAAGGAAGCGATAGGAACATTACAATGTGACACAGGCCATCTGATAATTAGTGACCAGGAAAAGGCAGATGAGATAAATAGGTTCTTTTCATCGGTATACACAAGGGAGGTACCAGTGGTTTGGACACCGCAACATAATGGGGCTACACTACCTTCACTAAGTAATTGGTTAACGCAGGAAGAAATCCAAAAGAGATTGGAGAAAATAAATGTTAATAAAGCCCCAGGTCCTGATGGAATACATCCAAGGGTACTGAGGGAGCTGGGTTTTGTTATAGCCAAACCATTATATCTAATCGTTCAAGTCTCACTCACTACAGGGTCTCTACCGGATGACTGGAGAGAAGCAGAGGTGATACCTATATTTAAGAAGGGATCTAGAGCAAATCCGGGGAATTATAGACAAGTGAGCCTCACATCTGTAGTTGGAAAACTTTTAGAAGGGTTAATAAGGGACAGAATACAAGAATATGTCTATTTGAACAAGATCATAGGTAGCAGTCAACACGGATTTATGAAGGATAGGTTGTGTCAGACCAATCTAATTCGTTTTTATGAGGAGGTTAGTAGGAACTTGGATCAGGGCAACTCAGTGGATGTAGTCTTTTTAGATTTTTCAAAGGTATTTGATACAGTGTCGCATGGAAGACTAGTGTGCAAACTAAGGGATACAGGAATTGCAGTAAATATCTGCTCATGGATCGAGAGCTGGCTAAAAGACAGGAAGCAAAGGGTTGTTGTGAATGGAACATACTCCGATTGGTCTAATGTGATAAGTGGGGTTCCTCAAGGTTCAGTATTAGGTCCTCTCCTTTTTAACATATTTATTAATGATATAGAAGTAGGACTCGAAAGTAGTGTCTCCATTTTTGCTGATGACACTAAGTTGTACAAGGTAAAACAATCAGATAATGATGTACTTTCCCTACAAAGGGATTTGCATAAATTAGAGAAATGGGCGGCTAAATGGCAGATGAGATTTAATACAAATAAATGCAAAGTTATGCATTTGGGAAGGAAAAATAGCCATGCAATCTATAATCTTAATGGAGCAAATCTAAGTGTATCGGATATTGAAAGAGATTTGGGAGTGCTTGTAGACAACCACCTAGGTAACAGCGCTCAAAGCCAAGAAGCAGCTGCAAAGGCAAGTAAAATATTAGCATGTATTAAGAAGGGTATGGAAGCAAGGGAAGTAAATATAATTCTGACACTATACAAATCCCTAGTACACCCTCATTTGGAATATGGACTACAATTTTGGGCACCACTTCATAAAAAAGACATTTTAGAGCTGGAAAAAGTACAGAGAAGGGCAACAAAACTAATAAGGGGAATGGAGGGGCTAAGTTATGAAGAAAGACTAACCAAATTAAACTTATTTTCTCTAGAAAAAAGGCATCTACGAGGGGATATGATTACCTTGTTTAAATACATCCAGGGTCGATATAAGGCTTTGTCATGTGAACTTTTTGTAGCAAGAGATTTTCAACTGACAAGAGGACACACTTTTAGGTTAGAGGAAAAAAGATTTCACCTCAAAGAAAGAAAAGGGTTCTTCACAGTTGGGTGGTTAAACTGTGGAATTCTCTACCAAAGGAGGTGGTGACAGCGAATTCGATAGACAACTTCAAAAACGGGTTAGATATATTTTTGAATAAAGAGGGCATTCAAGGCTATCCTAGATAACTAGCAAAGGAATATTGATCCAGGGAGAAATTTGATCGGCCAGTTTCTGGGGTCAGGAAGGAATTTTGCTTTTTTCCCCTTATGAAGCAATTGGCAAAGTTTCAATGGGGTTTTTTTTCTGTTTGCCTTCCTCTGGATCAATTAACAATTAATAATAAATAGTCCACATATTAAAAAGATCAATAGAGATCTAAAAAGGTTGAACTTCAGGGACTAACTCTTTATTCATCCTCCAATACTATACTATTAATAATTATTTATTAAACAAATATATTAATAACTAATTCACATATTGCAGATCAGATGAGATCTTAACAGGTTGAACTTGATGGACTGAAAGTCTTTTTTCAACCTTAATTACTATGTAACTATGTAACTATGTCAATGTGAAATAGGTTCACCAGGAAAAAGTACATGTAATTGTGGAAAAAAGAGTCAAGATTGAAAAACTATAAGGTCAGTTTACCACGAAGAGTCAGGAGATAATTAGGATCAGAAAGAGGATTATATTAAATACCTAACCAAGTTATCTGAGAAGTCACCAGCATAATCATAATTTTTACCAAAATAAGCTTCTACAATTGTTAAAGGGGAGCATATAAATTGAGAATTTTTGGTAACCCATCCACCACAGTGAAGGGGACCAGTGAAGATTACACCAATTGTTAATAAGCAAGACGTCTTGGAGATTCCGTATGGAAATGAGAACACACATACACACATAAGCTTTCCACACAGTGTCTCGTTTATTTGGTTACATTTTGAGCTTATATAACAGATAGGATAATAATTCTTACATGTCAGGTTTCTCATTGGCTAATATACAGTGCCAGGTACCAACCAATCAGGTGTAGTGCGTGTGCCACAGAAAAAGCTCATGAGAGCAGTTCATGAGAGCAGTGCATAAGAATAGTGCATGAGAAAAGTGCACAGATCATCACGTTCACATATTTCTAGAACATTCTCAAGGTCTATGCAATTAAAAATAATTGGCAAAAAATATGTTGTAGATAACAGGTTTCAGAATTACATATTTTAGCTGTGAGAGCAGTTTCTATCACTGTCTGGTACCTAAAGCACCTGCTAAGCTGAGCAGAAACACAATTAACCCCTTCACACAGTAACCATTAAATGAATGGTGAGAGGTAGGATCTCGACCAACACAGTGCTTATTCACTTAAAAAAAAGGAATGGAGTTAGTTGTCCAAAATAAAGAAGCAGCTATTAGTTATTGAAGTAACTAGACGGTTACTGTATTAGCGAGGGGTTGAGCATGGAAGGATAATTGTAGACTGATGGATTCATAATAGAAGGACTTTGTAGCTGGTTATGTGATTGTTGATTAAATGTTCTATCAATTCAGAGGCTAAAGTGAGAAAAAGAATGAGGGAGATATTGGAACATTGAATGTCTTCTTCTGAATTGCTGTTATTAGTGGTTGTCAAACACTAGGGTTCACAAGCACTGATAACAGCAGGAGATGATTTACATCAATATAGAAAAAAACTGTGGTGGAAAAGGTCAAAACGGCAAGCTATGTGGTGTACCGGCAGCTATGGTTGGCACTTAAAGTACAAAAAAGTAGTCATCATGGTATACCATTGGGTAATCTTCCATTGGATTGTGTTAATTTTTTTTTTAAAGAGGTCAACAAGACCTTAGAGAAGTGATCCTTTGGTTATGAAAGATGATATGGAGGCATGTTTGGACAGTGTTATTGGATTGAAAAAACTGAGAAAGAGCAAATCTTGCCCATTAAACATCTGGCCGGGCAATAGAGAATCCCTCACATAATAACTGAATCGTCTATTAGTTATAGGTTTATATCCTTACAGCATAATATACTGTAACCTGACGAAGATGAGTGTGTGAATGTTATATTCTGCAAGTAGATTTATATCTTTGTGCACTTATCAGTTCTTGACCATTATTTTTCATAAATGTATGTTACTCTATAAATAAATGTATACATATGTGGTATCCACAATAGTAACAAACATACCACATACCCATAGATCTCATTGGCTGGCTCATAAAGTTTCACTGGAGCATTAGAAGGAATTATCCCCAGAGGGCACTTATACATTCAAAGAAGAATTTTATGTTATACTCTTTCTCAGATGTAATAATTATTTCCATGCTGCTTTATACAATGTTTTGGAATAATTTCAGTTGTCTCCTCAGTGCCGACTTTACATCTTTATTTTTCAAGCTATAAATCAGAGGGTTTAGCATTGGGACAATGGCCGTGTTAAAGAGAGCAAATAGTTTGTTGGACTCCAAGCTGTCTGTAGAGATTGGTCTTATGTATTGGCAGATGATAGTCATATAGAGAAGAAGGACGACCGTGAGATGTGAGGAACACGTGTAGAAGGCTTTACTTCTCCCTGTGCTGGAACGGATCTTCAGGATGGTGCCAATAATGAAAACATAAGAGATGAATGTTAGAGAAGATGGAGTGAGAAGTGCAATGAGTGTCCCTTCTGTGAGTATTAGCATCTCTAAAACCGAGGTGTCACAACAAGAGAGCTTCATAACTGGTACTAGGTCACAGAAAAAATGGTTGATAATGTTGGATACATAACAGGAACATTGTGACAATATTACAATATAAGGTATGGCACGAACCGATGAGACCAAGCAACTGACAACGACCAACAGAACACAGACTCTATATCTCATGATCATTGGATAATGTAATGGGTTACAGATGGCCACATATCGATCATAACTCATCGCTGTAAGTAGGTATAGTTCGTTGGCCTCCATGCATGAAAATAAAAACATCTGTGACATGCAACCAAGAAAAGAAACTGTGTTATCCCCAGTTATAAATACCACAAGGGTAGGATGTAGTGTGATGGTGGTAGATGATATATCAAGGAGGGCCAAGTTCCCCAAGAAGAAGTACATGGGAGTGTGCAGGTGAGGATCCAGACAGATGAGTTGAAGAATAGTCATGTTACCACCAAGAATGATAAGATAAATGAGTACAACCAGAAGGAAAATTGAAGTCTGTAGCTCTGGGATGTCTGATATCCCTTTAAGGACAAAAGGGTCAGGTTCTTCTGGTCCATGCCTAAAAGGGTGTAAAAAAATATAGAAGTGGTTTGTGATTTTAATTTAAAAAAATTCTAAACAACTTTTTGAGGCATTTTTTTTTGTCCTTTATTTTAACTTTGTTTGCCAATATTGTAATTGTAACTAATATTAATGACAAAATACCAGATATGTACAAGTTGGTGCTAAATGTGAACCAAAACACTTGGCATAAAGTCTCTAATGAAACCCATATTCATGACAATACAAGCAGGTCACCTGGATATATGACAGTGAAGAGAGATGGGGCAGAATAAACTAGAATGGCAGGTTACTAGTGATGTGCCTCATAGATCAGAACTGAGTTCAGTGTAAAATTTGTTTTAGTAATATTTCTAATGGGCTGCAAGGGAGGATTTTTTACTGTATTTATTGATTTATTTACTTATTTGTTGAATTTTTTATTTACTGTGAAATCTTTAACACCTTCTACATACTAAAAGCAGTAAAGCAAATAAGAAATTGTGCAAAAAAATGGACGATCAGTTTGTGGTGACCCAAAACCTCTAATGTCGAATATATAATTCTAGTTTAAGTGTGTCTAGATATTTTAGAATATCATAAAGCTTTTTATATTGATATAATTGACAGATTAGATGGGTCTTCTGGTTCATATTTGACCACAGCATCTCGGTTTCTTTGGATTAGTGGATCCCATTGTTTCATGTTGTACAAACTAAATACAGATGTACTCTAAGTGACCCAACCAGCACTTCTGTTCCTTAACATAACTCAACCCACAAGCATCCAGTCTATAAGCAAGCAGACGATATTGAGGTAGGTCTGGGATAGGATTATTTTAGCTTTAATGCTTTCAGTGACACTGTATAATAATGTACCACTGGAACTGGATAACATTCTAGAAAACAAAATATGATTTTAAGTGACAACAATGGATTTAACGTACCAAAGGATGCTGTGGTTTATTTTCACGCCAACCATTCCTGGTCTAGGAACATAACCCGCTCTATCTCTTTGAACACTTTGGCCACTTTGATTTTACCTGATACACCCTGAAAAAGCAATGTTGTGTGGACATTGTAATCTGACTTTGTACCAAGTTCAACATAATATTGTCCAAATCATACTCATAGATATGGATTTCTATTACTAAGATCCCATTATGAATGAAATGGTTTAGTAATAACATAACTTACTCTTTCTCTTTCTATAAATGAGTTTTTATGCATGTTACAGAAGGTGTGGACCTGTGAGGTAAAGTCAATACAAAAATAATTTAGCATCATTGAAACAACACTGATTTGAGTTCACAGCTTTCATCTGATTAGATTAATATGCTCTTTACTCTGCTATATTCAGGAAAATGTAACCCACTATATCTCAAAAGAAGGGTGTAACAATGTGATGAATATTGTATGAAGGTGCTATATACAGATGTAAATAAATAAATACATATTTAAATAAATAACAAAAGGATACAATGGTCGTCATTTTCTTTGTGGGTGTTTACATAACAAAGGTTATTATTTAAGGTGATCTAAAATTAGGAAAACAATTCAAGAAAGCTGCTGGAGAAGCCAGTAATATACCTGATTGGAAGGTGACCTCTGGTCAGACCATACCTAGATATGGTGTCCAGTTCTGGGGACCTGATTGCCAAAATGATATTAATAAATTAGAGACCATTCAAAGGGGGATGACTAAAATACTTCAGGGTCTAAACGAGAGAACTTATAAGGAGACTCCATGACCTTATAGTGTATAGATTAGCCCAATGACTATAAATCTTTGTGATCTTGGGAGTGCCTTGTTACCTTCCAATGTGATTGTGATATTACATGTTATACATTTAATTTTTATTTAGTTTTGCACTTATATGAAAAAAGTGCATTTTTTCTACACCAAAAATCTATCTAGAACTGTAGGTAATGGAAGCGTTATGTATAAAGTGTGAGACCCTCCTCATCCTGACAGATAAGGTATCATGGATCGGTCCTGGTCCTAGAACCAGCTGTGGAGAACCACTAGCTAGAGGTGTGATAAAATAGAAACCTCCAAATATATACAATGATGTAATATAATATCATCAAGAAAAGCAGGGGTGCAAAAGAACAAGAGGTCATGATATGAAGCTGGATGATAGAAGACTTAGGGTTAATGTTAAAAAACGTAAGAAAGAAGTGGAACAGGTTTCCAGTGGAGTTGGTAGAGCAGAGCTAGCTAATGAATTCAAGCATGCCGGGGGTAAGCATGGGGTTTAATTAAGCCAATGTTTTAAGGTGAATAGAATAGACAGAATAGATTTTTTCTAAAAGTGCTATTTCTTGCATGATTCCTACATGTTGTTGGTATGTTACATACCTCACAAACATGTGGAGTTTTCACTAAAGAGATCATCTCACCTTTACAAAAGAGCTAAACATGGAGTATAAGTTACATCCTATCTATAGGGCTCAGTGATGATTGTCCTCACTTACCTGGGGCCAGTACAGTCATCCAGTGATTTTACATCACCGATCACTGCAGAGGTTTTATAAGGTTTCTTATGGGCCCCTAGAGGTATAACATACCTAGAGGTCTCATCTAGAGCTTGTGTCTTGGGGAGGTGATTATCCAGAGACAAATCTTTCAGCCAGTCTAAGATTAAAGGAATAGAGCACATTAAAGGAAAATCTACATCTAAACACCTTCCTTCTTAAAGGGACCCCTTTGGCTTCCTTTTAGTTCTATATACATTTATAACTAGGTTTAATGAATTAATACGATATATATTTTTATATAAAATGTATTTCACTTACTTGTAAGATATCCATAGAGTATGAGTTTCTCAGTTTCTGGAGCCTCCCCGTTCTCCCTGTATATTCTCCTGTAGGCTGCCATCTTGTTGCAACACTGCATTTTGTGAGCTGTGGACACTGCTACTGAGGGAATTCTCACTACCAGTGACATGATGTGTACTAGAAGCTGCCAATAAATGAAAACAAACTCATTAAGCATGTTTCTACTGCAGAATAATTTGATATAATAGTCAATAAATGAAACACTGTATTTTTTTACACACCATGAACTTGGCATTCATAAAAATGATTATGTGAACTTGACACTACAGTAGACGTCGAATTGAAGTTTAGATTTTCTGTAAATGCATCAGATATGTTGTAAATACTTATGTACACGTGTATTATTGTTGTATCAATGTGCAGAGCATTGCACAGAGACAAGGTACAAAACAATCACATGACAACATACATGTATATAACATAAAGACAGCCACAGGGTTACATAGTCTCTGCCCTGAAGAGCTCACAGTCTACTTATATGGGGAAACACTTATAGAGACACATTGTAGTAAGATGGTATCAAGGCGTTGACGAGGCGGAGAGCGAATACGCCTATGAGGGGCCCACCCTGGAAGGGGCTTCATGCTGCAAGGCATTTATATTATGTGCTGAGATGTCTGTCTTCAGAGTTTCTTTCCTGTTATAAAACTAAACTCATATATCCGATAGCGCCAATCTCTTGTTATCAAATGATACAGCTGTTTTAGTAGATGTGGCGTACATCAAATAAAGCAAAAATTTCTTAAAGTATTCATAAAAACTCGATTTTGATCCAGTTATGACCTACTACTTTCTATCCAATAGAGACAATCACTTAGTGCTTTCCATTGAACCTCACGTAATACCATATAACACTCATAATTACCAAGCTCTTATCTACGATGCCTTTGGAGAGAGAGAAAAAGAGAAAAAAAAGTCATTAAGTCTTTAGATGTCTTCTCCTTTACCTTCGTCACTGCATCTGGTGCAACTTCCAACTGAAGAACCATGAAACATAAAAAAACACCACTTCTAAGTGTAATAATCATTGTAAAAAATTATAGTATTAACAAAACAGCTAATATACCCCTCACATTTGTCTTTGCATACAAATGCACGTGGTACGGGATATCAGTTGGTCTATATCTGTGTACAGGCATTATGTTACATCGGAATATAAGAGTCTTAAGGAAGTTGAGACAGAAAAAACACATTGGTGGTGGTATTTGGGTTCTTCAATGGGCCAGTTGTCTGAACATTTAGTTTTTAGGACTAATTTCCATTTTCGACAAACACCACTGGAGAAGATTACAATTGATCATGAAAGGTTGAAGTAAGCCAGCACTTTGTACCTGACTGAAGGACATATAGACCTATAGATAGCCCATACACTGCGCACCGACGAGTGTGAGGTGAGTGTGATTACAATAACTTTATACAAATGTTATTACACTTATTTTTATTTTTGTGTTTCATGATCCATCAGTTGGAAGTGACATAAGATACATTGAAGAAGGAAACGCAGAAGACATCTAAGGACTTTTAGTCATATCACAAGGGATTTTTTTTATTTTTCTCTCTCTTGTATATAGTTTTAAGTGAGGTACAGTGAAAACCACTATTCTGTCTATTGGACAGATTGCAGTAAGGTATAATCGAATCAAAATGGCACTGTTTTGAATAATTTAAGACATGTTTTAATATATTGTGACTTCCGAAGAATAGCCTGTCTGTCTCCTATGTGTTAGATAGGTTTGTCCATATATATTACCGGTGCAAGGATGAGTTATACTTCCCAAGTCTATGAATATACTCATTTAATAAGGGAATCAGATTATGATATTTCATTATAATATGTGCAGTTAAGGCAACTGCTGACTATGGGATGTGGGGAAATGGGCGTGCGTCTGGTTGGGGACCATGGTTATTGTATTGTTACTGGGATCCAACATTACTAGAGGTGACCCTGGTAATTGTATATGAAAGGTATTTTATCACTAATTTTCTTAAAATTAATGTCCTTATTGGAGCTGTTGGAAATCTCTCTATGGAGTAGATTTATAAGCTGAGCCTGGAAAACAGGATTTTTTTTTTAGGGATTTTTCTTATGTTGTGTGGCATTTTGTTACATAGGAGTGCCCTAGTGAGAAACGATTTACCCGATAAACATCTATAGTACTGTATGGATCAGTAAGGAGGCATTCCAGAGAAAAGTGATGAGATGAGTTGGGTATAAGGAGCAGAGAGGTATAAGGAGCAGAGAGGTATAAGGAGGAACTGAGGAATGGACAGGCTTGAAGGAGACTTTTATAGGCTTCATCTTCTCTTTATATATATATGAACATATGAGTTGTCCATATACATATGGTAGGATGTACATATGTAGACAATAAAATCATAAAATTGAGGGTTTGTCCACCCAAGAGTATGGTGATAATAGCAGTGGGATCTATACCATCCAGACATACTGTATCTAGATAAAGGCTTTTTCATAGTAAGTATATTGAGTAGACATAGGGCCCTATTTAAATCCATATTTTATATAGTTACACCATTAAAAAGTTGACCCCATTTCTCATATTGTTATAGAACAAGGCAGACTCGCACATTACGGCGTGCAAGATTTACACTGAGCCCTATTCTATTA
This sequence comes from Discoglossus pictus, assembly GCA_027410445.1. Taxonomy (NCBI): domain Eukaryota; kingdom Metazoa; phylum Chordata; class Amphibia; order Anura; family Alytidae; genus Discoglossus; species Discoglossus pictus. Next base: position 49,102,865 of record CM050170.1, on the reverse strand, counting down.
TAGCAACGTCAGTTACTTCAAATAGAAAATGTGTCTGCGGGTGCTTTTTTATCTAAACTTCTAGATGTATTCTATTATCTCTGACCCACAGCTTAAGTCTCTCAGCCTCCATACGTAAACCATGCCCTCATAAGTAGGATTTCAGGAGGCGTGATTATATGGCGCTCGCAATGTTACATCATCCCGCAATTTCAGACTGCGCAACAGCCATAGGGACCAATAGGAACTGTAAAAGAATAATTAAGTGCCAGAGAGAGGTCTTTAAAAAGCTGTGAAAATTAATACAGCAGGTCTAGGAGTCGTGGGTTTGAGATTGTGTGAGAGAGATAGAGAGCGAGACAGAGAGAGAGAGAGAGAGAGAGAAAGAGAGAGAAGAAGAGAGAGAGAGAGCGTGAGAGAGAGAGAGAGAGAGAGAGAGAAAGAGAGAGAAAAAGAGAGAGAGAGAGCGTGAGAGAGAGAGAGAGAGAGAGAGAAAGAGAGAGAAAAAGAGAGAGAGAGAGCGTGAGAGAGAGAGAGAGAGAGAAAGAGAGAGAGAGAAAAAGAGAGAGAGAAAGAGAGAGAGAGCGTGACAGAGAGAGAAAGAGAGAGAAAAAGAGAGAGCGTGACAGAGAGAGAGAGAGAGAAAGAGAGAGAGAGCGTGACAGAGAGAGAGAGAGAGAGAGACAGAGAGATAGAGAGAGAGAGAAAGAGAGAGAAAAAGAGAGAGAGAGAGCGTGACAGAGAGAGAGAGAGAGAGAGAGAAAGAGAGAAAGAGAGAGAGCGAGACAGAGAGAGAGAGAGAGAGAGAGAGAGAGAGCGTGACAGAGAGAGAGAGAAAGAGAGAGAAAGAGAGAGAGAAAAAGAGAGAGAGCGTGACAAAGAGAGAGAGAGAAAGAGAGAGAAGTAGCTGAATTGTTGCGTGGCTTGTGATGAGTTCCGAAGTTGCTCATCACAAAGCCCTTAAAGTAGAGGTGAGAGAGAGGCTTGCAATGAGCACCGAAGGCACTCATCACGAGGCCCGCAACGTAGAGGGGGGGGGGGGGGGGGAGGCTTGCAATGAGCGGCAGAAATTTTAATTAAATATGTGTGAAGACTTTTTAAAACATTATAGTGAGTCCATGGCAGAATTGAAAGGACTAATGGACATTCAAGAGGTCTTTCTTTGTCATGGATTAAATTGTAAATCTGCCAGGTTAAGGAATTATAGAGGAACTAAACTATGAAGAGTATGACTCTGTTGTGGAAAAACAAAAAGCAGAAGAAAAAATAGCCACTTTAAATATATTACAATTGGAAGCATTTAACGCCATACAACAAGCACTAGATGATGACTTGCTCACGGAGCGTTATTTCTATCTAGATGGACCCGGTGGATCGGGCAAAACTTATCTATATAATTTATTGATGAGTTTATTAGAGGTAAAGGTGAAATAGCACTACCCTTTGCAAAGACTGGAATTGCTGGACTTTTGTTGTGGTAGAACTTTACATAGTGGACTCAAACTTCCAGTTCCCATTTTGGAAACATCAGTCTCAGATATTAGAATGACATCATTTCAAGCTAAAAATATAAAATAAATTAAATAAATTATAATTGATAAGGCAACAATGATGTCTTGCCATGCTCTGCAATGTATTGATTATTTGTTTCGTGAAGTCATGGCTAATGATTTGCCTTTGGGGGAAGGTGATGTTGTTAGGTGGCGATGTTAGGCAGACATTACCTGTTGTTGTCCATGGAAATCAAACAGACTTTGAGTAAACTTGTATAAAGGCAAGTCCAATATGGAAATATTTTACACATCTTAAATTAGAGAAAAATATGAGATCAGAAGGCCAAAATGAATTCAATGATTGGTTAATTAAAATTGGTGAAGGCAAAACAGAGGTAATAAGTAATTTACCTGTGGATACTTCTAAATGGTTTCCTAATCCAATCTAGACTATATGATCTTTGGATTATGATCCTCAACTCAGTTGTCCGGTCTTTGTATTCTGTGTAGCTCTGTTTCATAAAAACATTCAAAAATAAGATTTCCGGTATTATTGCTTCATTTTTTAGGACATTGATTTCAACAATATTGCTTTACATGAAATAAAGCCCTACAAAGTACTAGGCAGAGACTCAAAGAACTATAATTTGTGAGTTACATTTTGGAACCCTTTTTATTCTTATATTTAGATAATTTAATGTATAAGAAAGAGTTGTGTAGTAGTGTTTATTTTTGTTTGGTTGTTTTTTTTCAAGATTCACTCACCACAGGGTCTCTACCAGATGACTGGAGTAAAGCAGATGTGATACCTATATTTAAAAAGGGAGCAAGAGCAAATCCAGAGAATTATAGACCAGTGAATGAATTCCTTCCTGACCCCAGATACTGGTGATTGGATTTCTCCCTGGATCAATACTCTATCTCTAATTATCTAGGATAACCCTGAATTCTCTTTTAATTTGAAATAAATCCAGTCCCCTTTTAAAGTTATCTATTGAATCCGCTGTCACCACCTCCTCTGGTAGAGAATTCCACAGATTAACCACCCTTACTGTGAAGAACCCTTTTCTTTCTTTAAGGTGAAATCTTTTTACTTCTAACCTCAAGGGATGTCCTCTTGTCAGTTGAAAACCTCTTGGCACAAAAAGCTCCCCTGACAAATCTTTATACTGACCCTGGATGTATTTATATAGGGTAATCATAACTCCTCTTAGACGCTTTTTTTCTAGAGAAAATGGCACTGTATCAAAAGCCTGTGCAAAATCTAAAAATACTAAATCCACTAAGTTGCCTTGATCCAGGTTCCTACTAACCTCCTCATGGAAACTAATTAGATTTTTTTGACATGACATATCCCTCACAAATACATGTTGACTCCTACTTATAACCCTGTTCAAATAGACATATTCTTGTATATTATCCCTTATTAACCCTTATAAAAGCTTCCCCAGTGAGGCTCACTGGTCTATAATTCTCCGGATTTGCTCTTGCTCCCTTTTTAAATATAGGTATTACATCACGTCATCTGGTAGAGACCCTGTGTTGAGTGAATCTTGAAAAATGAAATATAATGGTGTGGGTGTAATATGAAGGGGAAGCATAATGGCTTATCTGGGAAGGGGGTGGGCATATGGGGGTCTAATGAAGGGGGCAGCATGGGGTCTTACCTGGGGAGGCACATGTGGGTCTAATATAAAGGAGGGAAGTATGGGGTTTTATCTGGGGAGACACATGTGGGCCTAATATGTAGTGGGGAAGCATATCACATATATAGTTCTCAGCAGCGCGGCCTTGCCAAAAAACGTTGGTAACCCAATGTTAATACTGGCGGTTGCAGCCAGGCAATGAGCGCCAAAAGTGCTAATTGCACTGTTGGAGATGAGCGCTCATCCCTATGACCCTGCACGACTTACGCATCATAACCGCACGACTCACACATGACCCGCAGGACAACAGATGAACAGAAAGCTCAATTATACAATTCATAGAGCCAGAGCTGTAGCAACTTGAAAAAATTGCCTGCAAAAATTACGGCCCGTAACTCTTTGGAAAGAAACGAGGAAGAAAAAATACGGAGTTAATGGCCAAATTACGCACATCAGAAAACACACACAAAAAACATCACACAAAATAGCCTAAGTGAGAAAAAAATTGATGACTGAATAAAAATGAAAACGAGGCTACACGACCCATAACCAGACAAAACACCGCCAGGAACATAAGGCTGAAAAGCGGGACTTAGAAAAAACAAATACGAGCCTCGGGACTTAGAGAAAAAAAAATCAGAGGTTGAAAAAATACGAAGTTAGCAGCCGAACCGCGCACATCCAAAAACAACAAAAACACAAAGAAAAAACAAAAAAAGAAAAAAACATCACACACAGCACGGGGGAACAGCCAGGACATCTGGGAGTGAGGTTGCACAAGAATTTAAACACAGTTTTCAGAGTTTCGGCACTTGAAAATCGCCTGAACGACAAAAAAAAGGCGTACAAAAAAATTAAAACAAGGCTACACGACCCCTAACCACGCAAAACACCGCCGGGCACATAAGACTTTTACCCAGGAATGTACGAGGTACAAAATACACTATTAGGAAGGACGGAAAATGCTCGAGAGCCGGAGGCAAACAGCATATTTTGACCAGCAATTCATTTTTTTGACCAGCAATTTCCTAGTCACATAAATAGTTGTGAGCAAGCGGGTTGTTGCTAACATTGCGGGCTCGTGTAGCGAGCCTGCGACCCTCGCGTAGCAAGGGCCGCAGAGGTGGAGGCTCCCACTTCGACCGCAAAATTTACAGACTTAGCATACACAAATACGAGCCGCGGGACTTAGAAAAATAAACATTACGACCTCGCAAAAATATGACCTTAGCGCCCGAAACACGCGCACATGAAAACATAAAAAACACAATAAATACACACAACAAACACATAAAAAGCTTACCCACAGCAAGGGGGGCACCCAGGACCTCTGAGAGTTAAGTTACACCTCAATTTAAGTCGAAATACAAGAGTTTAGACACCCAAAAATCCCCTAAGCGAGAGAAAAAAGGGCCGCCGAAAAAATGAAAACGAGGCTACAGGACCCTACGAAACACATACGGATTTTCCCGAAAAAGCCGGACGAGGTCCAAGAACAAGGACGCAAAATCAGCCACAACCGCGTACCACAAATTAGGCGCCATTTTAAAACACTAACTTAAACAATGCGGAAGTACCCTAATGGATTTGCCTCGCGCACGCACACTATTTACCCTACACACTGCAGACAGTCATGACACTTACACCTCAGCTCCACAGCACTGAAAACACACATTGTATGCTGCAGCAACATGAAAACAGATTGCCAGCTCTTGAACACAATGCTTCCTGCATATATTACTTCAAAATAGGTCAAGTATATTCATTTAATATTTTATTCATTATTTAATTAGCATACAAAAAAACAAAAAACAACAATGCTCATGGCACACAAACAACCAACAGCCTCGCAATGAGCGCCAAAGGATCTCGGAACACCAACAAATAATATAATGATGTGTAATATTAGAATAAAATGCACATTTTTCTCCACAGAAATAAATCTGTGCTGTGTTTACAAGCTCTGAGAGAACTCAAATCCTAATTGGCTGAACACAGATAATGAGCAGGTTCAGCAGCCAATCAGAATTACTCTATCCGCAGAGGCGGGAATATTATTTCGATTGCTTTAATCTAAACTGTCAGAGGAAAGCAAAGAGGTGGGAGCAGAGTTGAAAAGCTGATTGGTTGAGCAAAAAATAACTGATAGCTTCTACAGCCAATCAGCATGCTGGAAAAAGGAGGGAAAATAACAGTTACCTGTATTTGCTTCAGGACCAAGAGGAGACTGATTATACACAATGTGAGGGACAGATTATTATTATAGTTATCTTTATTCTTTATTTATATTTCTTATTGCTAGATTAGATTAATAGTAATATAAATATGTGTAATATTAGACATGTATATGTTATTACTGCTGGATTACATTATTATAACATGTGTAATATCACATATATAAACATACCGGCTGGATTACATTTATATGAATGTATAATATTTAATATTTACACATTTTTGCTGTTAAAGTGACAGACATTTTTACAGTGGGCGCAGCATGTGGGCTCCATGTTGTACAGCTGTGATCATGTGGACTCCATAGTGTATAGTTGGGCACATCTGGGCTCCATGTTGTACAGTTGTGATCATGTGGACTCCATGTTGTATAGTTGTGATCATGTGGACTCCATAGTGTATAGTTGGGCACATCTGGGCTCCATGTTGTACAGTTGTGATCATGTGGGCTCCATAGTGTATAGTTGGACACATCTGGGCTCCATGTTGTACAGTTGTGATCATGTGGACTCCATAGTGTATAGTTGTGATCATGTGGACTCCATAGTGTATAGTTGGGCACATCTGGACTCCGTGTTGTACAGTTGTGATCACGTGGACTCCATAGTGTATAGTTGGGCACATCTGGACTCAGTGTTGTACAGTTGTGATCATGTGGACTCCATAGTGTATAATTGGGCACATCTGGGCTCCATGTTGTACAGTTGTGATCATGTGGACTCCATAGTGTATAGTTGGGCACATCTGGACTCAGTGTTGTACAGTTGTGATCATGTGGACTCCATAGTGTATAGTTGGGCACATCTGGGCTCCATGTTGTACAGTTGTGATCATGTGGACTTCATATTGTATAACTCCGTGTTGTACAGTTGTGATCATGTGGACTTCATATTGTATAGTTCGGCACATCTGGACTCCATGTTGTACAGTTGTGATCATGTGGACTCCATAGTGTATAGTTGGGCACATCTGGGCTCCATGTTGTACAGTTGTGATCATCTGGACTCCATAGTGTATAATTGGGCACATCTGGACTCCATGTTGTACAGTTGTGATCATGTGGGCTCCATAGTGTATAGTTGGGCACATCTGGGCTCCATGTTGTACAGTTGTGATCATGTGGACTCCATAGTCTATAATTGGGCACATCTGGACTCCATGTTGTACAGTTGTGATCATGTGGACTCCATAGTGTATAGTTGGGCACATCTGGACTCCATGTTGTACAGCTGTGATCATGTGGACTCCATAGTGTATAGTTGTGATCATGTGGACTCCATAGTGTATAGTTGGGCACATCTGGACTCCATGTTGTACAGTTGTCATCATGTGGACTCCATAGTGTGTAATTGGGCACATCTGGGCTCCATGTTGTACAGTTGTCATCATGTGGACTCCATAGTGTGTAATTGGGCACACCTGGCCTCCATGTTGTACAGTTGTGATCATGCAGACTCCATAGTGTATAGTTGGGCACATCTAGGCTCCATGTTGTACAGTTGTGATCATGTGGACTCCATAGTGTATAATTGGGCACATCTGGACTCCATGTCGTATAGTTGTGATCATGTGGACTCCATAGTGTATAGTTGAGCACATCTGGACTCCATGTCGTATAGTTGTGATCATGTGGACTCCATAGTGTATAATTGGACACATCTGGGCCCCATGTTGTACAGTTGTGATCATGTGGACTCCATAGTGTATAGTTGAGCACATCTGGACTCCATGTTGTACAGCTGTGAACTTCTCAATGCCATGTGTGTCACAGTGTACTTTCTTTTTTTAAATAAAGGTATCAGAGCACAAACAACTTATTCAGAATGTTAATTGCTCTTGGGTGCTTGCCCTCTTTTAGCCAGTGAGATATAAAGACTTAATTCTGCTCTCTCCACTTCTTTTTAGTTTCAATAAAGTTCAAACAAGGTTTTCCTAATATTTTTTCATTTGAAAGACAACTTCTGTAATGTTTAAACATGTTCTTTTAAATGTTTGAAAAAAAGAACAGTTGTGCTCTATGTCCTATTAAGTGCTTCCTATAATTTCTCCCTTTCCTTCAGGTTCTATTACAAGGTCTGGATCTTTCCTGTTACCTGCCTGCCAATGCAGCAGCATGCAGCGGCCAGTAGATGGCTAATGTGCAGATCAGTATGCTAATGTACGTCTCAGTATGCTAATGTGTGTCTCAGTATGGTAATGTACGTCTCAGTATGCTAATGTGTGTCTCAGTATGCAACTGTGCGGCTCAGCATACTAATGTGTGTCTGAGTGTGCTAATGTGCAGAACAGTATGCTAATGTGCGGGTCAGTATGATAATTTGCGGCACAGTATGCTAATGTGAGGCTCAGTATGCTAATGGGCGGCTCAGTATACTAATGTGCGGCTCAGTATGCTAATGTGGGGCTCAGTATGCTAATGTGCAGCACAGTATGCTAATGTGAGGCTCAGTATGCTAATGTGTGGCTCAGTATACTAATGTGTGTCTCAGTATACTAATGTGCGGCTCAGTATGCTAATGTGCAGCACAGTATGCTAACGTGCAGCTCAGTATGCGAATGTACAGCTCTGCATACTAATGTGTGTCTGAGTGTGCTAATGTGCAGAACAGTATGCTAATGTGCGGGTCAGTATGATAATTTGCGGCACAGTATGCTAATGTGGGGCTCAGTATGCTAATGTGCAGATCAGTATGCTAATGTGCGGCTGAGTATACTAATATGTGGCTCAGTTTGCTAATGTGCGGCTCAGTATGCTAATGTGCGGCTCAGTATGCTAATGTGGGGCTCAGTATGCTAATGTGCAGCTCAGTATTGTAATGTGCAGCTCAATAGGCTATTGTGTGGCTCAGTATACTAATGTGCGGCTCAGTATGCTAATGTGCAGCACAGTATGCTAATGTGAGGCTCAGTATGCTAATGTGTGGCTCAGTATACTAATGGGCGGCTCAGTATGCTAATGTGCAGCACAGTATGCTAACGTGCAGCTCAGTATGCGAATGTACAGCTCTGCATACTAATGTGTGTCTGAGTGTGCTAATGTGCAGCACAGTATGCTAATGTGTGGGTCAGTATGTTAACGTGTGGCTCAGTATGCAAATGTGCAGCTCACTGTGCTAACTTGCAGCTCAGTATGCTAATGTGCGGCTCAGTATGCTAATGTGTGGCTCAGTATGCTAATGTGCAGCACAGTTTGCTAATGTGCGGCTCAGTGTGCTAATGTGCGGCTCAGTATGGTAATGTGCGGCTCAGTATGCTAATGTGCGGCACAGTATGCTAATGTGGTGCTCAGTTTTCTAATGTGTAGCTCGTTATAGTAATGTACGGCTCAGGATGAGAATGTGCGGCTCAGTGTGCTAATGTGTGGCTCAGTATGCTAATGTGCAGCTCACTGTGCTAACGTGCAGCTCAGTATGCTAATGTGCGGCTCAGTATGCTAATGTGTGGCTCAGTATGCTAATGTGCAGCACAGTTTGCTAATGTGCGGTTCAGTGTGGTAATGTGCGGCTCAGTATGCTAATGTGCAGCTCAGTATACTAATATGTGTCTGAGTGTGCTAATGTGCTGCTCTGTATGCTAATGTGTGTCTCAGTATGCTAATGTGCGGCTCAGTATGCTAATGTATTTCTGAGTGTGCTAATGTGTGGCTTAGTATGCTAATGTGCAGCACAGTTTGCTAATGTGCGGCTCAGTGTGGTAATGTGTGGCTCAGTGTGCTAATGTGTGGCTCAGTATGCTAATGTGTGGCTTCGTATGCTAATGTGCAGCTCAGTATGCTAATGTGTTTCTGAGTGTGCTAATGTGCGGCTCAGTATGCTTATGTGCGGCTCAGTATGCTAATGTGCGGCTCAGTTTGCTTATGTGCAGCTCAGTATACTAATGTGCTGCTCAGTATGCTAATGTGTGTCTCAGTATGCTAATGTGCGGCTCAGTATGCTAATGTGTTTCTGAGTGTGCTAATGTGCGGATCAGTATGCTAATGTGTGGCTCAGTATGCTAAAATGCATGTCAGTATGCTAATGTGCGGCTCAGTATACTAATGCGTGGCTCAGTATGTTAATGCGTGGCTCAGTATACTAATGTGCGGCTCAGTTTCCTAATGTGTGTCTCAGTATACTAATGTGCAGCTCAGTGTGCTAATGTGCAGCTCAGTATGCTAATGTGTTGCTCAGTATGATAATGTGCGGCTCAGGGTGCTAATGTGCAGCACAGTATGCTAATGTGTGGCTCGATATGCTAATTAGCGGCTCAGTATGCTAATGTGTGGCTCAGTATGCAAATGTATGGCTCACTATGCTAATTTGGGGCTCAGTATACTAATGTGCAGCTCAGTATAATAGAGAATGTACTAGAAATAACCACACTATACGACTGTGAGATAGAGTTATATATCCCATTATAGACTCTGTACCTTTAATGTCACCATATTTGTACCAGTCATATCATGTTATTGATGTAACCCGGCACATAATAGAGAATGTACTAGAAATAACCACACTATACCACTGGGGGACAGAGTTACAGTGAGGGAAAATAGTATTTCATCCCCTCCTGATTTTGAACGTTTGTCCACTTACAAAGAAATGATCCATCTATAATGTTCATGGCTCAGTATGCTAATGTGCAGCTCTGTATGCTAATGTGCGGCTCAGTGTGCTAATGTGCGGGTCAGTATGCTAATGTGTGGCTCAGTATGCTAAAATGCATGTCAGTATGCTAATGTGCAGCTAAGTGTGCTAATGTGCAGCTAAGTGTGCTAATGTGCGGCTCAGTATGCTAATGTGTGGCTCAGTATGCTAAAATGCATGTCAGTATGCTAATGTGCGGCTCAGTATGCTAATGTGCGGCTCAGTATACTAATGCGTGGCTCAGTATACTAATGTGCAGCTCAGTATGCTAATGTGTGGATCAGTATACTAATGTGCGTCTCAGTATACTAATGTGCAGCTCAGTATACTAATGTGCAGCTCAGTATGCTAATGTGTGGATCAGTATACTAATGTGCGGCTCAGTATACTAATGTGCGTCTCAGTATGCTAATGTGTGGATCAGTATACTAATGTGTGGATCAGTATACTAATGTGCGTCTCAGTATGCTAATGTGCGGCTCAGTATACTAATGTGCGTCTCAGTATGCTAATGTGCGGCTCAGTATACTAATGTGCGTCTCAGTATGCTAATGTGCGGCTCAGTATACTAATGTGCGTCTCAGTATGCTAATGTGTGGATCAGTATACTAATGTGTGGATCAGTATACTAATGTGCGTCTCAGTATGTTAATGTGTAGCTCAGTATGCTAATGTGCGGCTCAGTATACTAATGTGCGTCTCAGTATGCTAATGTGCGGCTCAGTATACTAATGTGCGTCTCAGTATGCTAATGTGCGGCTCAGTATACTAATGTGCGTCTCAGTATGCTAATGTGTGGCTCAGTATACTAATGTGTGGCTCAGTATGCTAATGTGCAGGTCAGTATACTAATGTGAAGCTCAGTATGCTAATGTGCGGCTCAGTATGCTAATGTGCTGCTTAGTATGTTAATGTGCAGCTCAGTATGTTAATGTGCGGCTCAGTATACTAATGTGCGTCTCAGTATGCTAATGTGCGGCTCAGTATACTAATGTGCGGCTCAGTATACTAATGTGCGTCTCAGTATGCTAATGTGCGGCTCAGTATACTAATGTGTGGCTCAGTATACTAATGTGTGGCACAGTATGCAAATGTGCGGCTCAGTATGCTAATGTGCAGCTCAGTATACTAATGTGCGGCTCAGTATGCTAATGTGCGGCTCAGTATACTAATGTGTAGCTCAGTATGCTAATGTGTGTCTCAGTATACTAATGTGTGGCTCAGTATGCTAATGTGCAGCTCAGTATACTAATGTGCGGCTCAGTATGCTAATGTGTGGCTCAGTATGCTAATATGCGGATCTGTATGCTAATATGCAGATCAGTATGCTAATGTGTGGCTCAGTATGCTAATGTGCAGGTCAGTATGCTAATGTGCATGTCAGTATGCTAATGTGCGGCTCAGTATGCTAATGTGCGGCTCAGTATACTAATGCGTGGCTCAGTATACTAATGTGCAGCTCAGTATGCTAATGTGTGGATCAGTATACTAATGTGCGTCTCAGTATGCTAATGTGCAGCTCAGTATGCTAATGTGTGGATCAGTATACTAATGTGCGTCTCAGTATACTAATGTGCAGCTCAGTATACTAATGTGCGGCTCAGTATGCTAATGTGTGTCTCAGTATACTAATGTGCAGCTCAGTATGCTAATGTGCAGCTCAGTATACTAATGTGCAGCTCAGTATACTAATGTGCGTCTCAGTATACTAATGTGCAGCTCAGTATGCTAATGTGTGGATCAGTATACTAATGTGCGGCTCAGTATACTAATGTGCAGCTCAGTATGCTAATGTGTGGATCAGTATACTAATGTGCGTCTCAGTATACTAATGTGCAGCTCAGTATGCTAATGTGTGGATCAGTATACTAATGTGCGGCTCAGTATACTAATGTGCAGCTCAGTATGCTAATGTGTGGATCAGTATACTAATGTGCGGCTCAGTATACTAATGTGCAGCTCAGTATGCTAATGTGTGGATCAGTATGCTAATGTGCGGCTCAGTATACTAATGAGTGGCTCAGTATACTAATGTGCAGCTCAGTATGCTAATGTGTGGATCAGTATACTAATGTGCGGCTCAGTATACTAATGTGCAGCTCAGTATGCTAATGTGCGGCTCAGTATACTAATGTGCCGCTCAGTATACTAATGTGCAGCTCAGTATGCTAATGTGTGGATCAGTATACTAATGTGCAGCTCAGTATACTAATGTGCGTCTTAGTATGCTAATGTGTGGATCAGTATACTAATGTGCAGCTCAGTATGCTAATGTGCATCTCAGTATGCTAATGTGCGTCTCAGTATACTAATGTGCGGCTCAGTAAGCTAATGTGCGGCTCAGTATGGTAATGTGTGGCTCAGTATACTAATGTGTGGATCAGTATGCTAATGTGCTGCTCAGTATACTAATGTGCGGCTCAGTATACTAATGTGCGTCTCAGTATGCTAATGTGTGGCTCAGTATACTAATGTGTGGCTCAGTATGCTAATGTGCAGGTCAGTATACTAATGTGAAGCTCAGTATGCTAATGTGCGGCTCAGTATGCTAATGTGCTGCTTAGTATGTTAATGTGCAGCTCAGTATGTTAATGTGCGGCTCAGTATACTAATGTGCGTCTCAGTATGCTAATGTGCGGCTCAGTATACTAATGTGCGGCTCAGTATACTAATGTGCGTCTCAGTATGCTAATGTGCGGCTCAGTATACTAATGTGTGGCTCAGTATACTAATGTGTGGCACAGTATGCAAATGTGCGGCTCAGTATACTAATGTGTGGCTCAGTATGCTAATGTGCAGGTCAGTATACTAATGTGAAGCTCAGTATGCTAATGTGCGGCTCAGTATGCTAATGTGCAGCTCAGTATACTAATGTGCGGCTCAGTATGCTAATGTGCGGCTCAGTATACTAATGTGTAGCTCAGTATGCTAATGTGTGTCTCAGTATACTAATGTGTGGCTCAGTATGCTAATGTGCAGCTCAGTATACTAATGTGCGGCTCAGTATGCTAATGTGTGGCTCAGTATGCTAATATGCGGATCTGTATGCTAATATGCAGATCAGTATGCTAATGTGTGGCTCAGTATGCTAATGTGCAGGTCAGTATGCTAATGTGCATGTCAGTATGCTAATGTGCGGCTCAGTATGCTAATGTGCGGCTCAGTATACTAATGCGTGGCTCAGTATACTAATGTGCAGCTCAGTATGCTAATGTGTGGATCAGTATACTAATGTGCGTCTCAGTATGCTAATGTGCAGCTCAGTATGCTAATGTGTGGATCAGTATACTAATGTGCGTCTCAGTATACTAATGTGCAGCTCAGTATACTAATGTGCGGCTCAGTATGCTAATGTGTGTCTCAGTATACTAATGTGCAGCTCAGTATGCTAATGTGCAGCTCAGTATACTAATGTGCAGCTCAGTATACTAATGTGCGTCTCAGTATACTAATGTGTGGATCAGTATGCTAATGTGCTGCTCAGTATACTAATGTGCGGCTCAGTATACTAATGTGCGTCTCAGTATGCTAATGTGCGGCTCAGTATACTAATGTGCGTCTCAGTATGCTAATGTGTGGCTCAGTATACTAATGTGTGGCTCAGTATGCTAATGTGCAGGTCAGTATACTAATGTGAAGCTCAGTATGCTAATGTGCGGCTCAGTATGCTAATGTGCTGCTTAGTATGTTAATGTGCAGCTCAGTATGTTAATGTGCGGCTCAGTATACTAATGTGCGTCTCAGTATGCTAATGTGCGGCTCAGTATACTAATGTGCGGCTCAGTATACTAATGTGCGTCTCAGTATGCTAATGTGCGGCTCAGTATACTAATGTGTGGCTCAGTATACTAATGTGTGGCACAGTATGCAAATGTGCGGCTCAGTATACTAATGTGTGGCTCAGTATGCTAATGTGCAGGTCAGTATACTAATGTGAAGCTCAGTATGCTAATGTGCGGCTCAGTATGCTAATGTGCAGCTCAGTATACTAATGTGCGGCTCAGTATGCTAATGTGCGGCTCAGTATACTAATGTGTAGCTCAGTATGCTAATGTGTGTCTCAGTATACTAATGTGTGGCTCAGTATGCTAATGTGCAGCTCAGTATACTAATGTGCGGCTCAGTATGCTAATGTGTGGCTCAGTATGCTAATATGCGGATCTGTATGCTAATATGCAGATCAGTATGCTAATGTGTGGCTCAGTATGCTAATGTGCAGGTCAGTATGCTAATGTGCATGTCAGTATGCTAATGTGCGGCTCAGTATGCTAATGTGCGGCTCAGTATACTAATGCGTGGCTCAGTATACTAATGTGCAGCTCAGTATGCTAATGTGTGGATCAGTATACTAATGTGCGTCTCAGTATGCTAATGTGCAGCTCAGTATGCTAATGTGTGGATCAGTATACTAATGTGCGTCTCAGTATACTAATGTGCAGCTCAGTATACTAATGTGCGGCTCAGTATGCTAATGTGTGTCTCAGTATACTAATGTGCAGCTCAGTATGCTAATGTGCAGCTCAGTATACTAATGTGCAGCTCAGTATACTAATGTGCGTCTCAGTATACTAATGTGCAGCTCAGTATGCTAATGTGTGGATCAGTATACTAATGTGCGGCTCAGTATACTAATGTGCAGCTCAGTATGCTAATGTGTGGATCAGTATACTAATGTGCGTCTCAGTATACTAATGTGCAGCTCAGTATGCTAATGTGTGGATCAGTATACTAATGTGCGGCTCAGTATACTAATGTGCAGCTCAGTATGCTAATGTGTGGATCAGTATACTAATGTGCGGCTCAGTATACTAATGTGCAGCTCAGTATGCTAATGTGTGGATCAGTATGCTAATGTGCGGCTCAGTATACTAATGAGTGGCTCAGTATACTAATGTGCAGCTCAGTATGCTAATGTGTGGATCAGTATACTAATGTGCGGCTCAGTATACTAATGTGCAGCTCAGTATGCTAATGTGTGGATCAGTATGCTAATGTGCGGCTCAGTATACTAATGAGTGGCTCAGTATACTAATGTGCAGCTCAGTATGCTAATGTGTGGATCAGTATACTAATGTGCGGCTCAGTATACTAATGTGCGGCTCAGTATACTAATGTGCAGCTCAGTATGCTAATGTGCGGCTCAGTATACTAATGTGCCGCTCAGTATACTAATGTGCAGCTCAGTATGCTAATGTGTGGATCAGTATACTAATGTGCAGCTCAGTATACTAATGTGCGTCTTAGTATGCTAATGTGTGGATCAGTATACTAATGTGCAGCTCAGTATGCTAATGTGCATCTCAGTATGCTAATGTGCGTCTCAGTATACTAATGTGCGGCTCAGTAAGCTAATGTGCGGCTCAGTATGGTAATGTGTGGCTCAGTATACTAATGTGCGGCTCAGTATACTAATGTGCGTCTCAGTATGCTAATGTGCGGCTCAGTATACTAATGTGTGGCTCAGTATACTAATGTGTGGCTCAGTATGCTAATGTGCGTCTCAGTATGCTAATGTGCGGCTCAGTATACTAATGTGTGGCTCAGTATACTAATGTGCAGGTCAGTATGCTAATGTGCAGGTCAGTATGCTAATGTGCGGCTCAGTATACTAATGTGTGGCTCAGTATACTAATGTGCGGCTCAGTGTGCTAATGTGTGGCTCAGTATACTAATGTGCTGCTTAGTATGTTAATGTGCAGCTCAGTATGTTAATGTGCGGCTCAGTATGTTAATGTGCTGCTCAGTATACTAATGTGTGGCTCAGTATACTAATGTGCGGCTCAGTGTGCTAATGTGTGGCTCAGTATACTAATGTGCTGCTTAGTATGTTAATGTGCAGCTCAGTATGTTAATGTGCGGCTCAGTATGCTAATGTGCGGCTCAGTATGCTAATGTGCGGCTCAGTATACTAATGTGTGTCTCAGTATACTAATGTGCGGCTCAGTATACTAATGTGCGGCTCAGTATGCTAATGTGCGGCTCAGTATACTAATGTGTGTCTCAGTATGCTAATGTGCAGGTCAGTATGCTAATGTGCGGCTCAGTATACTAATGTGAAGCTCAGTATGCTAATGTGCAGGTCAGTATGCTAATGTGCGGCTCAGTATGCTAATGTGTGGCTCAGTATGCTAATATGCAGGTCAGTATGCTAATGCGCTGCTCAGTATGTTAATGTGTGGCTCAGTATACTAATGTGTGGCTCAGTATACTAATGTGCGGCTCAGTGTGCTAATGTGTGGCTCAGTATACTAATGTGCTGCTTAGTATGTTAATGTGCAGCTCAGTATGTTAATGTGCGGCTCAGTATGTTAATGTGCTGCTCAGTATACTAATGTGTGGCTCAGTATACTAATGTGCGGCTCAGTGTGCTAATGTGTAGCTCAGTATGCTAATGTGTGTCTCAGTATACTAATGTGTGGCTCAGTATGTTAATGTACAGCTCAGTATACTAATGTGCGGCTCAGTATGCTAATGTGTGGCTCAGTATGCTAATATGCGGATCTGTATGCTAATATGCAGATCAGTATGCTAATGTGTGGCTCAGTATGCTAATGTGCAGGTCAGTATGCTAATGTGCATGTCAGTATGCTAATGTGCGGCTCAGTATGCTAATGTGTGGCTCAGTATGCTAATATGCAGGTCAGTATGACAATGTGCGGCTCAGTATGCTAATGTGCGGCTCAGTATACTAATGTGAAGCTCAGTATGCTAATGTGCAGGTCAGTATGCTAATGTGCGGCTCAGTATGCTAATGTGTGGCTCAGTATGCTAATATGCAGGTCAGTATGCTAATGCGCTGCTCAGTATGCTAATGTGTGGCTCAGTATGCTAATGTGCTGCTTAGTATGTTAATGTGCAGCTCAGTATGTTAATGTGCGGCTCAGTATGCTAATGTGCGGCTCAGTATGCTAATGTGTGGATCAGTATACTAATGTGTGTCTCAGTATACTAATGTGCGGCTCAGTATACTAATGTGCGGCTCAGTATACTAATGTGCGGCTCAGTATGCTAATGTGCGGCTCAGTATACTAATGTGTGTCTCAGTATACTAATGTGTGTCTCAGTATACTAATGTGCGGCTCAGTATACTAATGTGCAGGTCAGCATGCTAATGTGTGGCTCAGTATGCTAATGTGCAGGTCAGTATGTTAATGCGCTGCTCAGTATGCTAATGTGTGGCTCAGTATGCTAATGTGCAGCTTAGTATGCTAATGTGTAGCTCAGTATGCTAATGTGTGTCTCAGTATACTAATGTGTGGCTCAGTATGTTAATGTGTGGCTCAGTATGCTAATATGCGGATCTGTATGCTAATATGCAGATCAGTATGCTAATGTGTGGCTCAGTATGCTAATGTGCAGGTCAGTATGCTAATGTGCATGTCAGTATGCTAATGTGCGGCTCAGTATGCTAATGTGTGGCTCAGTATGCTAATATGCAGGTCAGTATGCTAATGTGTGGCTCAGTATACCAATGTGAAGCTCAGTATGCTAATGTGCGTCTCAGTATGCTAATGTGCGGCTCTGTATGCTAATATGCAGATCAGTATGCTAATGTGTGGCTCAGTATGCTAATGTGCAGCTCAGTATGCTAATGTGTGGATCAGTATGCTAATCTGCTGCTTAGTATGTTAGTGTGCGGCTCAGTATACTAATGAGCTTCTCAGTATACCAATGTGAAGCTCAGTATGCTAATGTGCGGCTCAGTATGGTAATATGCTGGTCAGTATGCTAATGTGTGGCTCAGTATGCTAATGTGCAGGTCAGTATGCTAATGTGTGGCTCAGTATGCTAATGTGCAGGTCAGTATGCTAATGTGTGTCTCAGTGTGCTATTGTGTGGCTCAGTATACTAATGTGCTGCTCAGTATACTAATGTGCGGCTCAGTATGCTAATGTGGGGCTCAGTATGTCAATGTGCGGCTCAGTATGTCAATGTGCGGCTCAGTATGTTAGTGTGCGGCTCATTATGCTAATATACGTCTCAGTATGTTAATGTGTGTCTCAGTATGTTAATGTGCGGCTCAGTATGATAATGTGCATCTCAGTATGTTAATGTGCGACTCAGTATGCTAATGTTGGGCTCAGTATGTTAATGTGCGGCTCTGTATACTAATATACGTCTCAGTATGCTAATGTGTGTCTCAGTATGCTACTGTGCGGCTCAGTATGCTAGTGTGCGGTTCAGTATACTAATGTGAGGCTTAGTAAGTTAATGTTTGGCTCAGTATGCTAATGTGCTGCTCAGTATACTAATGTGCGGCTCAGTATGCTAATGTGCGGGTCAGTATGCTAATATGTGGCTCAGTATGTTGATGTGCGGCTCGGTTTACTAATGTGCAGCTAAGTATATTAATGTGCGGCTCAGTATGCTAATGTGCAGCTCAGTATACTAATGTGCGGCTCAGTATGCTAATGTGCTGCTCAATATGTTAGTGTGCGGCTCAGTATGCTAATGTGTGTCTCAGTATACTAATGTGCAGCTTAGTATGCTAATGTGCAGCTCGGTATGTTAGTGTGCGGGTCAGTATGCTAATGTGTGTCTCAGTATACTAATATGGGTCTCAGTATACTAATGTGTGGCTCAGTATGCTAATGTGCAGCTTAGTATGCTAATGTGCGGCTGGGTATACTAATGTGCAGCTCAGTATACTAATGTGTGGCTCAGTATACTAATGTGCAGCTTAGTATGCTAATGTGCAGCTCGGTATACTAATGTGCAGCTCAGTATACTAAAAGTGCAGCTCAGTATGCTAATGTGCTGCTCAGTATGTTAGTGTGCGGGTCAGTATGCTAATGTGTGTCTCAGTATACTAATATGGGTCTCAGTATACTAATGTGTGGCTCAGTATGCTAATGTGCAGCTTAGTATGCTAATGTGCGGCTGGGTATACTAATGTGCAGCTCAGTATACTAATGTGCGGCTCAGTATGCTAATGTGCTGCTCAGTAAACTAATGTGCGGCTCAGTATGTTAACGTGAGTATTCATATGTTAAATTGTGGCTCAGTATGCTAATGTGCAGCTCTGTATGTTAATTAGTATGCTTTTTATGGTCTTTAAGAATAACTACAACCCTTTAAGGATGTCTTATAGTGGGCCCAACATTGACCTCTGACCTCTATATTAGGGTACTTACCTCTCCTATGATGACACAAGTCAGTGAGATATTTCTCCACGGCCTCCTCCACAAAGTATCTTCTTCCCGTCTGTAATTGTTTATAATATGACTTTTGTAATAATTCTGCAAAAATAAATATTTACTGGATTTGATGGGATTTGAGCTCACGACCTTACATTTTAGTAGCAGTTTAGCCGTCTATTTATATGAATACTGAGTGAAAAAGAACAATATAACTAATATAGGAAATAATAAAGCATATAGCTGAGCGGGCGCTCTACCAGAGAAATATTATTATTATCATCCTATTGCATAGATAACTAATTGTTTTAGCTTATTAATACTGATATTATTGTATTATTATCATCATAGTATTATGGCTGGCGAGATAGCAATAAAATATTTACATACACGTGAGGGGTGTACTCCCCTTTGTGAGATACTGTATCTCTCTATCCCTCCTGTGCATTCCAGTTTGTGACATCACAATGTTCCTAGGAGTGCTTGTGCGCATTTGGCATTTGGTCCTCATTAGTATTATGGCTGGCGAGATGGCGGTGGATTTGCAGCAAGTGCTGAGCGAGCTGCCAGAGGCCGTGAAGCGCAAGATAGAGATATTCATGTCCCAAAAGGAGAGAAAGATTGAGAGAAAAGAACAAGGAAGGTTATAATCGCTTCCAAACGGACATTGTCACAACTCCCTGGTAAGATTAGTTTCTGGGCATTTGTTTTTGCTTCCTTTATTAGTTAATGATATGAAAAGGAAATGTTCTGCAATTGTAATATTTTATTTGCAAGGGGCTGTGATCCTATTGCTTCTGTTTTATCTACATTTCCAAAGGAATCCAAGATGCCCATCGGGGCTGGTATGGAGTTTACCCGATCTACCAATGTGCACAAGATATCATCAGCGAACATGCAGCACTTAAATTGTTGCAGTCCAATCGTGACACCTTTTACTTGTGGCATGGACCTAATAGCTTGGTTTATATTTTTTGTAAAATGAAAAAGCTTTCCTTCTTTTAAACTTGGAGTTAAACCCCCGTACATTATGAGTTACCACATGTTATATCTGCCATTGTGGTCGTGTATCAGTGTGGGCATGAAGCAGATTGATAATTACCTGGGAGTAGGTTGTGTCTACTTTTTGGCTTTGATTTTCTTTCTTTTTTTAAGTGGAATTTGCAGGAGCCGGACCCAGGTTATCTTCTGGAGTAAAGTCGCTCAAGTGTAGAGCATATGGGAAGTAATAAGATAACATTAGCATTTTACCTTGTCATCATTACATTAATTATTCTCTTAACACTAACATTAGTGTCCCTTTCTTTCGGGTGGGGAGTCTGAATCTGTCTCCATCTTTAATTCCCCAAATGAGAATATTAAGTAATTTATCTCTGGTTATAACCAGAAAAGAAATAAAAATGTAGTTGAGGTATTATAACATTATCATTGGTAGTACAAATATAGTTACACAATCTAATGCAATAAGAGTTTCTTACAAGTGTTATATATACTAAACATTTTTAAACATTTTGACTACAATTTTTCTCCTAAGGTTAGTTAATATTGGTGACAGTAATAATACTATTAAAGTCTTTGATTTGCTCTTCATTTGAGTTTTTTAACCCGGGCTGGATAGGATATTTAAGGGGTAGCAGATCTCTGTTTCCCTTTCAGGTCTCTATCTCACATTGTCTTCTTCATGTCTGTTTGGTTATCCTGCTCTATTGTCCATTAGTTTTTTTGGTCTTTTGTTTTTTGGAGAGTCTGTCCATCAGCATATTGGTCTTTGTGCAAGATGTAAGGTTTCTGATGACTCTTGGTCTTCTCTCTGTATTATTTGTAGCTGGGTGAGCAGTGTTTGGGCTGTCCACAAGTAAATGAGTATTGTATGTGTCTCCTTTATATTAAAAGATCAATGCAAAGGGGAATCCACATCTGTATGTAATTTTGTGTTTGGTTAGAGCTACAAGTATTGGTTTCATTGCCCTTCTTTTCTCAAGAGTCACTGGAAGAGATCCATGAAAATCTGTATTTTAGTTCCATCTGGTCCTTTGATAGAGGCCATTTTCCTAGTGGCTGTTAGTATTATGTCTCTTGCCTTTTGTTTCACAAATCTTACAATAATGTCTTTGGGGAGGTCCGAGTTGTTATTGGCCCCTAGGGCTCTGTGAGCCCCCTCTATTTCCCAGGTGTTTTCTGGGTGGTTTGGCAGGATAAGATTGATTGTAGCTGATAAATATTGATTTAAGTCGGTTATCTTTATGGGAATGCCCTTGAATCTCAAATTATGTCTGCGTGACCTGTTTTGTAGATCTTCTATTTTTTCCTTTAGAGTACTTATCTTAGAGGCGTGTAGAGTAATCTCCATTCTGTCCTGTTCCTGAGTCTTTATGATTTGGTCTGTAACTTCTTCCAAGAAGTGTGTCCTTTGACCCAGGGTGTGTATGTCTTTTCATAGACTGTCTATATGTGTTTGGAGTATCCTCTCTATTTCTCTGAGACATCCATGTGATGGGACGTACCTTGTGGGTTTTCCTCCGCATCTGAATCAGATTGCCCAGATCCTGAGCATTGAGATGGTAGTTTCTGAGGTTTTGTCATTTTAAACATTTCTGGAATTACTCTCTTAGTTGCGTTCTTTTTTGGTTTACCCATCTTGGTGTTTGGCTATTTTATCTGATGCGTAGAGAAAGTGTTGAAGATCTGGTTTGTGGATTCAATTGTATCTATTATTTTTGTATATTGGTTACAGGTTTTGTTTACATGCTTAATGTTTTTATATTGTGACTAGTTATCGGTATATTTCTTTGGGTCACACACCTTGATACTTGTGAGAAACTCTTTATGCTTTTCGTTTTTCTGTAAAGCAGCATTTTTATTGTTAGGTTATTAGTTTTGAGGTCTTACTTTGTTTATATGTTGCTTTTCTTCCGGTTGTGAGGGGTTATTTGTTTAGTTGTTTTTTTGTTACTTGTTATGGCTATAAGTTTTGCTTCTGGTGTGAAGTATATTACCAGCAGGATTTTTGTTGTTTCTCTTATTTTTTTTAAGGCCTTCTATCAGGTTTGTGTAAGTTACTGGCTTCTGCGTCGTGTATTTTGTAAGTCCTGGTTGCCTGGCGTTGTTCTTGTAAGTTAGTGGCTTCTGCGTCGTGTACTACGTCGTGTATTTTGTAAGTCCCGCGTGCCTGGCGTTGTTCGTGTAAGTTACTGGCTTCTGCATTGTGTATTTTGTAAGTCCCGCGTGCCTGGCGTTGTTCATGTAAGTTACTGGCTTCTGCATTGTGTATTTTGTAAGTCCCGCGTGCCTGGAGTTGTTCGTGTAAGTTACTGGCTTCTGTGTTGTGTATTTTGTAAGTCCCGCGTGCCTGGCGTTGTTCATGTAAGTTACTGGCTTCTGCGTTGTGTATTTTGTAAGTCCCGCGTGCCTGGCGTTGTTCATGTAAGTTACTGGCTTCTGCATCGTGTATTTTGTAAGTCCCGCGTGCCTGGCGTTGTTCGTGTAAGTTACTGGCTTCTGTGTCGTGTGTTTCTGAAGTTCAGCGTGCCTGGCGTTGTTCGTGTAAGTTACTGCCTTCTGCATCGTGTGTTTCTGAAGTCCAGCGTGCCTGACGTTGTTACGGTAAGTGTTACTGGCTTCGGCCTCGCTTTGATCCTGTTGGAGAAAATTTAGGTTTTTTTTTGGCTGCCATTTTTTTCCTCGCTTAGCCAATTTTCAATCTCCGAAAAACACAAATTAAGCCTTAAATTAGCTTGCAACCTCCCTCACAGGCTCCCTGGCTCCCCCCGTGAGTGTTGAAGTTATTTTTTTTTTTATTATTTGGCATTTTTGGGGGGGCTTTCGAGTTACGTGTTTGAAAAAGTTTTTGCCGTTAAAATCGTAAACTGCGGTGCTCCTTGCAAGGCCTGCAATGAGTGCCTCCAGCGCTCACTGCAGCCTAAGTCATGCGGGCCGTAGGCGCTCATTGTGAGGTCAGCAATGAGCGCTGAAGGCATGCGCAAACCCCTAACATTCAAAATTGCGTAACGACAACTCGCAATTACAACAGCTATAATATGTGATTTCTAAAAGAAAATGTTTCCATTGTATGAAGATCTGGTCTTTGCCGTGAGGAATATGTTTGTGTATAATAAATGTAGTGTAATTTAGTGACATACGCAGTTGTGTACTTTGCGCACCCATTGCTTAACAATGTATTTATTTGATTGACTACTACCTGGTGAAGTTGCACTTCTATTTAATCCTATTGAGATATCCACAACGTTGTAGCAGTGTTCTTGTGAGGTGACTATGCTGGTTAGGAAAAAGCCGTCAGTAATGTGAAAATACATGTACAAAAATGGAAGTGTATATGTTTATCATCCTAAAAACCCTTTTTGCCCATTTTATAAAGGTGGGTTCTTCAAGAGTAAATCCTGCAAACATTAGACTTCTGCAAAACTTTCTTCTGCATTTCAGAGTAAGCATCATGAAGACGGTGAAGATGGGAAAGACGGTGAAGATATGGTGAAGACGGTGAAGATGGTGAAGACGGTGAAGACGGCTACAGGGAAACCACAGCACAATAGGAGGAGACGTCAGACAGGAACAAGAAGATGAGGCGCGTCCTGCGAGCTGAGCCAGAGGTATGTAGGAGACTGTACCCAGACTAACTGCGGTGGGAAGGTCATTATATTAATCCAGGCAAAAAGAGGAAAAACAACATCATTATCTCACTTATGTTTATTAATATTATATTTTATATAATCTATTTGATATATAAATATCCTCACTAAAGATATATTAAAGTGTAATTTTCTATATGTATTATCTATTGATAGTGAGAATAGTTGTGTAAAAATTGTGATAACTATATGTCTCATATTTAGTTTTATATTATGTCACTTCTTATATAAACTACATAAAAAGAAATTTGATAAAATGATGTCAGAATATATAGTGCCAGCTTTATTGTGTCCAATGAGATTATTTTATAAAACAATTTCCTATGTTGGAGCCAATATTATAGTATTTCCAAAGAAGGACAAGAAGGGTGTCAGGGTCAAAGATTATAGACCTTATAGAATACAGCAGAAACCACAATGATTACCTCAGCAATGATTCACTAGAATCCATTGGACGACTTAGTTGTTATGCAAATAAAAACTATTATATCTTCTCTTACAATTAATATCTGGTTATAGTTTGTAAGTAAATGATTTTGTTTGTGAAGTGTGTTCGTTTGTTACTAGGATTGGTTGTGCTTGGGAAAGGCTCAATATGAGTCTAATATCCCACAATACATGTTATTCTCTGTGTGAGACACAAGCCTCTAGGTGTGTATGGATGGTGTGTGGGTGCTCCATATATGTCCCATGTATGTTCTTCAGATCCAACATGTGGTCCATCCTGTGTTGTCTCTGTGTATTCTACAGTATATTCCTTGTATACCAGTCTATGAACTAGGCAAATAATAGTTATATATGTGCATGTATATAAAATAGGCATATATCTAAACATACTATATATATATATATATATATATATATATATATATATATATATATATATATATATATATAGTACAGAAAATAAATGGTACATTTGTGATTCTATTTGAATGTATAAAAAATAAGTCAATAAACTTATTTCCTGCTCAAGTTTCTCAGAAATACAGTTGATGCACTGCACTCTGGGAAACTGGGCAGGGACATGCAAATGAGACTACAATGCATGCTTACTCTATTATTCCGAAAACCACAATATACATGGCTATTTTTCAGCATATGCTTGCTGTATTACCAAATTTAAGCATAGCAGAGGATGGATAATGCACAAACCAGGAAACCTACCCACAGACAGCACTTAAGGGATCTCACTGTTCAGCCCACCATACAAAACTCTACCACACAAACCAGGAACCGAAACATTGCTGTCTGTGGCTAGGTTTCCTGGTTTGTGCATAATCCATCCCACTTAAAGCTGGTAATACAGTAAGCATATGCCTAAAATGAGCCATGTATATAGTGTTTTTTGGATTAATAGATTGAGCGTGCATTGTGGTCTCATGTGGTTTTAGACAGTAAAAACAGAGCCTATAAGCACATAATAAAGTACATGCCAGTAAATAGATACACCGGGATATTATATATACCCAGTAACAGCCAGGAAGCCGCCATATTCCTGTAATAATATTGGATATATATGTTCATGCATGTAGTATGTCTTCAATCCTCATTAATACACACCACTTTGATGCAGGTCCCAAGGGTGTAATACACGACTGGAGAAAGTAACAGAGAAGGACACCTAAGAAAGGTTCAGTCACAAGATAAGTGGTATCTGATATTAGGTCATTAGTTGGTGCCAATGTGTGACTTTGTCCATGGTCTTGGCTTATTAAGGAGAAATATTTAAAGGGTTAAACAGAAATGGAGAGAGCAATATGAGAAGGAATGAGAGCAATGACAATAAATAAGATGTGTGGGAAGGTATAAGAAAGTGGTAAGGAATGGAAAGGTTGTAATAAGAAGTTGCACAAAGTGCTAAAAATGTAAAAACAGAAAGAAGAAAGGGCGAGAAAAGAGAAAAAGATGAGTAACAATAAGATATACAGCCACAATTACTATTACATCCAAACTCCAAACCAATGTAACTATTTACCCAATCAGACCACACAGCTTAGAATTCTAATTGTAAATGACAGAAATGAAACACCATATTGTTTCTAATGGCGGCCCTCCTCAAACATGAAGCAGTAACTGGAGAATTAGGGAACTTCCAGAACTGTTCCACAAATAGTTAATCTTTTCTAGATGTAATTTGTCATTTTAAAATAATACAGTGTAAAATACAGAAGTCCTAGCTATATTGTGATGGAGTCTGGGAGCCGATGGGTTTATTTAGTCTGGTTCATCTCCTGTTATCCAACAATGGAATATCTTCATCTACAGGAATTACATAGATAGATAATGGAGGGTTTAGGTGGATCACATATTATAGTTGTTGTAAGTGCGAGTTGTCATCACGCAATGTTAAAAATTGTGAGTCCAACTGGCAATTATGAGTGGCCACTGTACCGCATAATAGGGGAGGACAATGTCATGTAACACATAGATATCTCACTGTCACTAACAGGGGGCTTTATCATCAAATATTTACGTGCCAGTGCTACACTGATGGTGATACACCCCTATACTGATAATGGTACATGCGGGAGACGTTGCTGTTTGGTATACATCGGAAGTGAGCCAGAGCAGGGAGGAAACATAGAGATATAATAGGGGATATAATAGGAGATATAATAGGAGATATAATAGGAGATATAATAGGGGATATAATAGGAGATATAATATGGATTATAATAGGAGATATAATAGGGGATATAATAGGAGATATAATAGGAGATAGAAGATATAATAGGAGATATAATAGGAGATATAATAGGGGATATAATAGGGGATATAATAGGAGATATAATAGGACATATAATAGGAGATATAATATGGGATATAATATGGCATATAATAGGGGATATAATAGGAGATATAATAGGAGATATAATAGGAGATATAATAGGGGATATAATAGGAGATATAATATGGATTATAATAGGAGATATAATAGGGGATATAATAGGAGATATAATAGGAGATAGAAGATATAATAGGAGATATAATAGGAGATATAATAGGGGATATAATAGGGGATATAATAGGAGATATAATAGGACATATAATAGGAGATATAATATGGGATATAATATGGCATATAATAGGAGATATAATAGGAGATATATTAAGGGATATAATAGGAGATATAATAGGGGATATAATAGGAGATATAATATGGAATATAATAGGAGATAGAAGATATAGTAGGAGATATAATATGGGATATAATAGGAGATATAATAGGAGATATAATAGGAGATAGAAGATATAATAGGAGATATAATAAGAGATATAATATGGGATATACTAGGAGATATAATATGGGATATAATAGGAGATATACTAGGAGATAGAGACACAGAGGGGGGGAGAGGCACAGGAGGGAGGAGCGGGAAAGAAGAGGGGGGAAGAAGAGGGGGCAAGAGACAGGGGGGAAGAGACAGACCGGGGAAGAGACCCAGGGGGAGGAGACACAGAGGAGGGGGGGGAAGAGACAAAGGGGATGGAGGAAGAGGGAACGAGACACAGGGGAGGGAGAGGAAGTTGAGGGGGGCTTGCAATGCGCACCACCCATCAAGTGGAGGGGGGCAGAGGCTCACAATGAGCACCAAACTAGGCTCATTATGAGGCCCGTGATGAGCACCAAAGGCGCTCATCGCAAGGCCAGTAAAGTAGAGGGTGGGGGAGGCTCGCAATGAGCACCTCCCATCATGTAGAGGGGGGGAGAGGTAGAGGGGGCAGAGGCTCGAAATTAATGCAAGGAAATTGCAAAGCCTGTTATGAGCGCCGAAGGCGCTAACCGTGAAGCCAGTAAAGTAGAGGCATGCAATGAGCGTCAAAGTAAACATTTTATTGCCGTCATTTTTGACGGGCACGTCACTAGTATACATATAATATATATATAAATATATCCCCTTCTCTTTCTCTTCCCCTTATCTCTCACATCCCCTCTTCTTTATTTCCCCCTCCCCCTCTCTCCCTCTCTCTCTTTCCCCTCCCCCTCTCTCTTTATCCCCCCTCTCCTCCATCTCTTTTTTCTCTCTCTCCTCTATCTCCTTCTTTCTCTTCTCTCTTTCTCCTTCCATCTCTCTCCCCTCTCTCTCTCTTTCCTTCTCTCTCTCCCTCTCTCTCTCCTTCTCTCTCTCTTTCTATCTCTCTCCCCCCTTCTGTTTCTCTCTCCTTCTCTCTACTCTCCTTTTCTTTCTCTCCATCACTCTTTCTCTCTTCTTCTTCTCTCTCCCTTTCCTTCTTTCTCATTCTCTCTCTCTCCTTCTCTCTCCCTTTCTATCTCTCTCCTCTCTCCCCCCTTCTGTTTCTCTCTCCTTCTATTTATTTCTCTCCTTCTCTCTACTCTCCTTTTCTTTCTCTCCATCACTTTTTCTCTCTCTTCTTCTCTCTCCCTTTCCTTTTCTCTCTTTCCTTCTTTCTCATTCTCTCTCTCCTTCTTTCTCCTTCTCTCTCTACTTCTCTCTCTCTCTACTTCTTTCACCTTCTCTCTCTCATTCACTCTCTCTCATTCTCTCTCCTTCTGTCTCTATCTTGACTTGTCTCTCTTACTCTCTCTTTCTCTCTCCCCTCTCCCTATCTCCTGTCTCTCCTTCTCTCGGCCTCTCTCTCTCCTTAATTCTCCTTTCTCCTTTTCTCTCTCTCCTCTCCCTCTATCCTTCTGTCTCTCATTCTCTCTCCCTCTCTCTCCTTCTCTCTCTCTTCTTCTCTCTCTATCACCCTTCTCTTTCTCCTTATCTCTTTCTCCCTCTCTCCCTCTCTCCTTCTCTCCCTCTCTTTCTTCCTCACTCTCCCTATCTCTTTATTCCTCTCTCTCTCTCCATCTCTCTTTTTCACTCTTCCCTTCTCTTTCTCCCTCTCTCTCTCCTTCTTTGTCATTCTCTATCCTTTTTCTCCTTCTCTCTCTACATCTCTCTCTCTCTCTACTCCATTCACCTTCATTCTCTCTCCTTCTGTCTATCTCTTGCCTTGTCTCTCCTTCTCTCTCTCTTTCTGTCCCCTCTCTCATCTCTCTCCTCTTCTCTCTCTATCCCCCTTTTCTCTCTCCTGATCTCTTTCTCCCTCTCTCTCTTCTTCTCTCCCTCTCTTTATTCCTCCCTCTTCCCATCTCTTTATTCCTCTCTCTCTCCCCCTCTCTCCTTTTCACTCTTCTCTTTCTCCATCTCTCTCTCCTTCTCTCACCTCTCTCCCCTTCTTTCTCCTTCTCTCTATCATTCTTTCTCCTTCTTTCTCTCCTCTGTATCTCTCTACTTCTTTCACCTTCTCTCTCTTGTTCTCTCTCCTTCTCTCTCTCTCTTTTTCTCTCTCCCCTCTCTATATCCTTCCCTTTCTCTTTCTCCCTCCTTCCTTCTTTCTTATCTATCTCTCTCCTTCTATCCTGCTCTGTCTCTCCTTCTCTCTCTCCTTAATTCTCCTTTTTTTCTCTCTCTCTCTCTCTCTCCTCTCCCTCTATCCTTCTGTCTCTCATTCTCTCTCTCTCTACCTTTCTATCTCTCTCCTCTTCTCTCTCTATCCCCCTTCTCTCTCTCCTTATCTTTTTCTCTCTCTTTCCTTCTCTCCCTCTCTTTCTTCCTCACTCTCTCTCTCCATCTCTCTTTTTCACTCTTCCCTTCTCTTTCTCCCTCTCTCCTTCTTTGTCATTCTCTATCCTTTTTCTCCTTCTCTCTCTACATCTCTCTCTCTCTCTACTCCTTTCACCTTCATTCTCTCTCCTTCTGTCTCTCTCTTGCTTGTCCCCTTCCCGCTCTCTTTCTCTCTCCTCCCCTCTCTCATCTCTCTCCTCTTCTCTCTCTATCCCCCTTTTCTCTCTCCTGATCTCTTTCTCCCTCTCTCTCTTCTTCTCTCCCTCTTTTTATTCCTCCCTCTTCCCATCTCTTTATTCCTCTCTCTCTCCCCCTCTCTCCTTTTCACTCTTCTCTTTCTCCCTCTCTCTCTCCTTCTCTTGCCTCTCTCCCCTTCTTTCTTCTTCTCTCTATCATTCTTTCTCCTTCTTTCTCTCCTCTGTATCTCTCTACTTCTTTCACCTTCTCTCTCTTGTTCTCTCTCCTTCTCTCTCTCTCTTTTTCTCTCTCCCCTCTCTATATCCTTCCCTTTCTCTTTCTCCCTCCTTCCTTCTTTCTTATCTATCTCTCTCCTTCTATCCTGCTCTCTCTCTCCTTCTCTCTCTCCTTAATTCTCCTTTTTTCTCTCCTTTTCTCTCTCTCTCTCCTCTCCCTCTATCCTTCTGTCTCTCATTCTCTCTCTCTCTACCTTTCCATCTCTCTCCTCTTCTCTCTCTATCCCCCTTCTCTCTCTCCTTATCTTTTTCTCTCTCTCTCCTTCTCTCCCTCTCTTTCTTCCTCCCTCTCCCCATCTCTTTATTCTCCTCTCTTTTTGTCACTCTTCCCTTCTCTTTCTCTCTCTCTTTCTCCATCTTTCTTTCTTCACCTCCCCTCCCTCGCTCTCTCTCTCTTTCTCCCTCTCTCCCTCTTTCTCTCACTAGCTCCCCTTCTATTTCTCTTTCTCTCTCCCCCCCTCTCCTTCTACCCCCCTCTCTCTTTCTCTCTCTTTGTTTATCCCTCTCCCTCTTACACTCTCTCTCTCTCTTTCCCTCCCTATTCTCTTTCTTCTTCCCTCTCTTTCTCCATATCTCTCTCTTTCTCTCTCCTCCTCTGTTTAACTATAGCCCTCTCATTCTCCCTCTCTCTTTCTCTTTTTACCCTCTGTTTATCTTTCCCCCTCTTTTTTTCTTTCTCCCTTTCTCTTACACACTCTCTCTCTCCCTCTCTCATTCTCTCTCTCTTCCTTTCTTTCACTTTCCCTTTTCCCCCTTTCTTTCTCCCCCTTCTTTTTGCCCCTCTATTTCTCTCTCTCCCTCCTTCTCTCTCTCTTTTTCTCCCTCTCTCCTTGTCTTCCCCTTTCTCTCTCTCTTTTCCCTCTCTCTCTCTCTCTCTCCTTCCCTCTCTCTCTCTCCTTCTCTCGCTCTCTCTCCTTCTTTCTCCCCATTTCTCTCTCTCTACCTCTCCCTCTTTCTCCTTCTCTCTCTCTCTCTCCTCTTCTCTCTCTATCCCCCTTCTCTCTCTCCTCTTCTCTCTCTATCCCCCTTCTCTCTCTCCTCCTCTCTCTATCCCCCTTCTCTCTCTCCTCTTCTCTCTCTATCCCCCTTCTCTCTCTCCTCTTCTCTCTCTATCCCCCTTCTCTCTCTCCTCTTCTCTCTCTATCCCCCTTCTCTCTCTCCTTGTCTCTTTCTCCCTCTCTCCTTCTCTCCCTCTCTTTCTTCCTCCCTCTCCCCATCTCTTTATTCCTCTCTCTCTCCCCTCTCCCTTTTTCACTATATTCTTCTTTTTCCTCTCTCCCCTTCTTTCACCTTCTCTCTCTCATTCACTCTCTCACGTTCTCTCTCCTACTGTCTCGAGCTTGCCTTGTCTCTCTTTCTTTCTCTCCCCCTCTCTCTTTCTCTCTCCTTTCCTCTCTCTCCTTCTCTATCTCCTTAATTATCCTTCTTTCTCTCCTTTTATCTCTCTCCTCTCCCGCTATCCTTCTCTCTCTCCTCTTCTCTCTCTATCCCCCTTCTCCCTCTCCCCATCTCTTTATTCCTCTCTCTCCCCCCACTCTCTTTTTCACTCTCTCTTTCTCTCTCTCTATTTGTTTATCTCTCTCTCCCTCCCTATTCTCTCTTTCTACCTCTCTCACTTTCTCTCTTCCTCTTTCTCTCCCCTCTCTGTCTTTCTCTCTCTCACTCTCACTCTTTCTCTTTTTTTATCTCCCTCTCTCTCTTTCTCTCTCCTCCTCTGTTTCACTATAGCCCTCTCATTCTCCCTCTCTCTTTCTCTCTCTCTTCCTCTTTTTCTCTCTCTCTGTCTTTCTCACCCTCTATTTCTCGTTCTCTCTACCCCCCCTCTCTCTTTCTCTCTCTTTGTTTATCTCTCTCTCTACCCCCTTTGTTTCTCGCTCTGCCTCTTACTCTCTCCCTCCCTATTCTCTCTTTCTTCCTCCCTCTCTTTCTCTCTTTTTATCTTCCTCTCTCTCTTTCTCTCTCCTCCTCTGTTTCACTATAGCCCTCTCATTCTCCCCCTCTCTTTATCTTTTCCCTGCCTTTTCTCTTCCTCTTTTTCTCTTTCTCTCTCTCTCCCCTCTTTCTCTCCCTCTCTTTCCCGCTCTCATTCTCTCTCTCCTTTCTTCCACTCTCCCTTTCCCCCTCTTTTTCTCCCTGTATTTCTCTCTCTCTCTCCCTTCTTCTCTTTCTTTCTCCCTTCTCCTTGTCTTCCTCTTTCTTTCCCCCTCTCTTCTCCCTCTCTCTTTCTCTCTCTCTATTTGTTTATCTCTCTCTCCCTCTCTATTCTCTCTTTCTACCTCTCACTTTCTCTCTTCCTCTTTCTTTCTCCCTCTCTCGCTCTTTCTCTTCCCCCTCTCTCTTCTTCTTCTTTGTCTCTCCCTCTCCATCTCTCTCCCCCTCTCTCTTTCTCTCCCTCTCTTTCCTGGTCTCTTTCTCTCCTCCTTTCTTCCACACTCCCTTTCCCTCATTCTCTTTCTCTTTCCCCCTCTATTCTCTCTCTCTCTCCCTCCTTCTCTCTCTCTCTTTCTCCCCCTCTCCTTGTCTTCCCACTTTCTCTCTCTTCTTTCTCTCTCTCTTTCTCTCTCTCTCGGTTTATCTCTCTCTCTCCCCATTTGTTTCTCTCTCTCCCTTTCTCTCTCTCTTTCTCTCTCTCCCACTCTCTGTCTTTCTCTCACTCTCCCTCCTTCTCTTCCCCCTCTCTCTTTCTCTCTCTCCCCCTCTCTGTCTTTCTCTAACTCTCCCTCTTCCCCCTCTCTCTTTCTCTCTCCCTCTTGCCCCCTCTCTTTTTCTCTCTCCCTCTCCATCTCTCTCTCCCCTCTCTCTTTCTCCATATCTCTCTCTTTCTCTCCCTCTCCTCTATCTCCCTTTTACATTTCTCTCTTTCTTCCTCTCTCTCTCTTTCTCTCTCTTCCCAATCTCTCTCTGCATCTCTCTGCATCTCTCTCTTTCTCTCTCCCATCCTTTCTTTGTCTCTCTCTGTTCTCTCTTTCTCCCTCTCTATCTGTCTTTCGCCCCTCTATTTCTCTCTATTTCCCTTTCTCTACCTCTTTCTCCCCTTCTCTTTCTCCCTCTACATCCCTTATTCTCTCACCCCTCTCTTTCTTCTTCTCTCTTTCTCATTCTTTGTCTTCCCCCTTTCTCTCTGTCTCTCTCTCCCTCACTCTCTCCACCTTTCTCTCTTGAAGCTCCATCTTTCTCCCTCTCTCTCTCTCTTTCACTCCCTCTTTCTCACACTCTCTTTCTCTATCTCTCCCCCGCTCCCTCTCTCCCCCTTTATTTCTTGCTCCCCCTCTTTCTCTCTTCTTCTCTCTCTATCTCTCTTTCTCCCTTTCTATCTCTCTTTCTCTCCCTGCCTCTCTCACTCTCTCTTTTTTGCCCTCTCTCTTACTCATGCTTTTTCTCTCTTCCACCTCTTTCTTTCTCTCTCTGTTTAGCACTCTTTCTCTCCTCCCACCCTCTATATCTCAGGCTCCCCCTTTCTTTCTTTCTTTCTTTTTTTCTCTCTCTCTCTCTGTTCTCTCTTTACTCTTCTCTCTCTCTCTTCCTCTTGCTCTCTCTTTCTCTCCCGCCTCTCTCTCTCTTTTGCTCTCTCTCACTCAGGCTTTTTTCTCTTCCTGCCATCTCTCTTTCTCTCTCTGTTTCTCTCTTTCTCTATCTCTCTCCCCAGTCTCTTTCTCTCTCTCACTCACACTTTCTCTCTATTTCTCCTCTCTCTTTCTCCTGTTTATCTTTATCTTTATATCTCTCTCCCCCTTTCTTTCTCGCTCTCCCTCTCTATCTCTCTTTCTCTCCCTCTCCCCTCTCTCTTTTGGTCTCTCTCTTACTCATGATTTTTCTCTCTTCCCCTCTCCCTCTCTTTCTCTCTCTCTGTCTATCTCTCTTTCTCTATCTCTCTCACCCTCTCTCTTTCTCTCTCTCACTCACACTTCCTCCTCTCTTTCTCCCTCTCTCTCTTTCTCTCTGTCTCTCTCTCTCTCCCCCCTTTCTTTCTTGCTCTCCCTCTTTCTCGCTCTCCCTCCCTGTTCTCTCTTCCTCTCTATCTCTCTCACCCTCTCTCTTTCTCTCTCTCATTTACACTTTCTTCCTCCTCTCTTTCTCCCTATCTCTCTTTTCCCCCCTTTCTTTCTTGCTCTCCCTCTTTCTCGCTCTCCCTCCCTGTTCTCTCTTCCTCTCTATCTCTCTCCCCCTCTCTATTTTTCTCTCACTCACTCTTTTTGTCTTTTCCCCACCCCATTCCTAAATATCCCGCTGTCTCTACCCCTTCCTCTTGGCCCGCAGGGACCAGCATAACACATAAACACAGTGACAATCAGGATAACCCTAATTTGGGATCGTTTTAGTTATTGGAGGCGGTAAACTTCTTTTGATTCACGTTATTTGCTCTTTAGATCTAGTAGGGATTTCAAATTAATTTAGCTTTGGTTTGTTTTACAATCCTGTGGCCTTCGCCAAAATGGGTCTCACTTACAGTAACCATGTCTCTCCTGTGGCATTATCCTGTGGAGGCTTATCCTACAGTCACACGCCAATAAGATGAGAGGAGACATATATGGCTTGCATACTTCAACTTCTCCATCTTCACCTCCATCATCCTAGGAAGCTTCAAAATCCCCTATATCAATCCTTTATATATAATTGTAAAAAATAATAATGGTGATAGACTGTAATGTACATCTATCTGCCGGGGGAGACAAATACCCAAAGAAGCCTTGTATCGGAAATTATGCAAATCCAATTATTCAACACATCCTATGTTTCTAGCACTGTCCCTGTAGGATGTGATATTATCATATTACACTCTGCTTGTTTCTGACATCTATGCTTTTCCCATACATACATTCAGATCTCACTGCTTTCAGCCTCCACTATTTCTCAGTATATTCGTGTTTTGTCAGTATCATATGTATAGTTGTGGTAATGGCGAGGTTGTGTGTAACGCTCCAAATTACCACAGCTCTCTATTCCTGCATGTTGCATGTTGCACGTGCACGACGCGCTGCAAAGGAGAGCGGGAAAGGAAACACAGAGGAGGGAGAGGGGGAAAAGGGCAGGCAAAGGGGGAACGGAGGCACAGTAGAGGGAGAGGGGGTAAAGGAGACAAAGGGGAGGGAGAGGGGGAAAGGAGACAAAGGGGAGGGAGAGGGTGGAAGGAGACATGGGAGGGAGGGGGAGACACAGGGGAGGGAGAGTGGGGGGAAGAGAAATAGGGAAGGTAGAGGTTAGAGAGACCAGGGGGAGACACAGGGGAGGGAGAGGGGGTAAGAGACACGGGAGAGGGGGAAAAGACACAGGAGAGGAGGGAGAAGAAACACAGGGGAGGGAGAGGAGGGAAGTAAAAGGGGAGGGAGAGGGAAAGAGTCACAGGGGAGACACAGGGGAGGGAGAGGAGGAAGAGACACAGGGGAAGGAGTGGAGTAAACCGACAGAGGGGAGGGAGAGGGGAAAAACAGACACAAGGGAGGGAGAGGGGGTACAACACAGGGGAGGGAGAGAAGAGACACATGGGGGAAGGGACACATGTCAAGAGAGAGGGGGAAACAGACACAGGGGGAGAGGGGTGGGAGAGACACAGGGGGAGGGAGAGGAGGGAAAAGACACAGGGAGGAAAAGAGGAAAAGACAAAGGGGTAGGAAGAAGGAGAAGAGCCACAGGAGAGGAAGCGGGAGGGAAGATATAAATGGGAAGGGAGAGGGGGAGAGACACAGGGAAGGGATAGGGGGAATGACACAGGGGGGGCAAGAGGAGGGGAAGATACAGAGGGAAGGGAGTTGGGGAGAGACGCAGGGGAGGGAGAGGAGGGAAATAAGTACAGGGGGAGAGACAACGGGGAGGGAGAGGGAGAGAAACACAGGGGAGGAAATGGGGTAGAGACACAGGTGAGGGAGATTGGAAGAACAGACACAGGGGAGGAAGGGGGTACAGACACAAGGGAGGGCAGGAAGAAAAAGAGAGATGGAGAGGGAGAAAAATACAGAGGAGGGAGAGTGGGGGAAGAGACACAGGGGAGCAAGGAGGGGGAGACATGGGAGGGAGAGGTGGGTGAAGAGACACAGGAGAGGGAGGGAAGAGACACAGGGGAGGGAAAAGAGACACAGGGGAAGAGACACAGGGGAGGGAGAGGGGGAAGAGACACAGCCGAGGGAGGGGGGACACAGGGGAGAGACAGAGAGGAAGAGAAACAGGGGAGGGAGAGGGGGGGAGAGACACAGGGGAGGGAGAGAGGGGAAACAGAAACAGGGGGAGGGAGAGGAGGGAAAAGACACAAGGAGGGAAAAAGGAAAAGACAAAGGGGAGGGAGAAGGGGAAGAGACACAGGAGAGGAAGCGGGAGGGAAGATATACATGGGAAGGGAGAGGGGGAAAGACACAGGGGAGGGAGAGGGTGGAGAGACACAGGGGAGGGAGAGGGGGAATGACACAGGGGGGGGGGGGAGAGGAGGGGAAGATACACAGGGGAGAGAGAGGGGGAGAGACGCTGGGGAGGGAGAGGAGGGAGATAAAAACCAGGGGGAGAGACACAGGGGAGGGAGAGTGGGAGAGACACAGGGGAGGAAATGGGGTAGAGACACAGGGGAGGGAGATTGGAAGAACAGACACAGGGGAGAAAGGGGGGTACAGACACAGGGGAGGGCAGGAAGAGAAAGAGAGATGGAGGGGGAGAGAAATACAGAGGAGGGAGAGTGGGGGAAGAGACACAGGAGAGGGAGGAAAGAGACACGGGGAGGGACAAGAGACACAGGGGAAGAGACACAGGGGAGGGAGAGGGGGAAGAGACACAGCCGAGGGAGGGGGGACACAGGGGAGAGAGGGGGAGGAAGAGAAACAGGGGAGGGAGAGGGGGGAGAGACACTGCCAAGGGAGAGAGGGGAAACAGACACAGGGGAGGAAGAAGTGGGGAAAGAGACAGAGGGGAGTGAGCCGCATTGCACATGCTCGGCAAGAGGGTGGGATAGGGTGAAGAGAGAGACAGGGCAGAGGGTGGGAGAGAGAGGGATTAAGAGGCACAGGAGAGGGAGCGGGGGGAATGAGACACAGGGGAGGGAGAGGGGGGAAGAGACACAGGGGAGGGAGATGGGGGAAAACAGGGGAGAAAGGGGGAAAACATTCAGGGGAGGGAAGGGGGAACAGACACTGGAGAGGGAGAGGGGGTACAAATACATGGGGAGGGCGAAGAGAGAGATATGGAGGAGAAAGAAACAAAAGGAGGGAGGAGGAGACTCAAGAGAGGGGAAAGTGACATGGGAGGGAAAGGGAGGTGAAGAGACACAGGAGAGGGAGGGAAAAGACATGGGGAAGACTCATAGGGAAGGGAGTGGGGGGCAGGAGACACAGGTGACAAAGGAGGGAGACACAGGGGAGGGATAGGGGGAAACAGACACAGGGGAGGAAGAAGGGGGGAGACACAGGGGAGGGAGAGGGAAAAGGGTAGAGGGTGAAGAGACAAAGAAGGGGGGAGAAACAGGAGAGGGAGGAAAGAGACTGAGGAATGGGGGAAACAGACAGGGGGAGAGGGGTGGAAGAGACACAAGGGGAGTGAGAGGAGGGAAAGACACAAGGAAGGAAAGAGGAAAAGACAAAGGGGAGGGAGAAGGGGAAGGGACAGACGGGGAGGATGAGGGGGGAAGAGACACAGGTGAGGGAGAGGGGGAAGAGACACAGGGGAGGGAGGGGGAAGAGACAAAGGGGATGAAGAGGGGGAAAGAGACACAGTCGAGAGAGAGGGGGTAGAAGACACAGGAGGGAGAGGAGAGAGTTACAGGGGAGGGCGCGGGGGAAGAGACACAGGGGAGGGAGCAGGAGGGAAGATACACATGGGAAGGGAGAGGGGAGAGTATCAGGGGAGGGAAAGGGTGGAGAGACACAGGGGAGGGAGATGGGGACAGACGCAGGGGAGAGGAGAAGAAAGAGAGATGGAGGTGGAGAGAAACACAGGGGAGGGAGAGTAAAGGGAAGAGACACATGGGAAGGATGAGGGGGACAGAGACACAGGGGAGGGGAAAGAGACACAGGGGAGGGAGAGGGGGAAAGAGACACAAGGAGGGAGAGGGGGAAGAGACACAGGGGAGGGAGGGTGGAAGAGACACAGGGGAGGGAGAGGGGGAAAGGGACACAGGGGAGAGAGAGGGGGTAGAAGACACAGGAGTGAGAGGAGAGAGTCACAGGGGAGGGCGCGGGGGAAGAGACACAGGGGAGGGAGCAGGAGGGAAGATACACATGAGAAGGGAGAGGGGAGAGACACAGGGGAGGGAGAGGGTGGAGAGACACAGGGGAGGGAGATGGGGACAGACGCAGGGGAGAGGAGAAGAAAGAGAGATGGAGGTGGAGATAAACACAGGGGAGGGAGAGTAAAGGGAAGAGACACACGGGAAGGATTAGGGGGACAGAGACACAGGGGAGGAAAAAAGACACAGGGGAGTGAGGGGGAAGATACACAGGGGACGGACAGGGGGAAAGAGACACAAGGAGGGAGAGGGGGAAACAGACACAAGGGAGGGAGAGGGGGGAAAGAGACACAGGAAAGCAAGAGGTGGGGAAGAGATACAGGGGAGGAAGGTAGGGGGAAGAGATAGGAGGGAGGGGAGAAACACAGGGGAGGGAGAGAGGGGAGAGACACAGGAGAGGGGCACAGAGGAGGAAGAGGGGGTAG
This sequence comes from Discoglossus pictus, assembly GCA_027410445.1. Classification (NCBI taxonomy): domain Eukaryota; kingdom Metazoa; phylum Chordata; class Amphibia; order Anura; family Alytidae; genus Discoglossus; species Discoglossus pictus. The sequence goes on along the minus strand of CM050170.1, from coordinate 49,064,430 downwards.
GAGACACAATGGGAAGGAGCATGGGGGAAGAGTCACAGGGGAAGGAGAGGGGGAAGAGACACAGGGAAAGGAGAGAGGAAGAGACACAGGCGTGTGACAGGGCTAGAGACACAGGGGAGGGAGAGGGGGAGAGAAACACAGGGGAGGGAGAGTAGGGGGAAGAGAAACGGGGAGGGAGACAAGACACAGGAGAGGGGGAGACGAGACACAGGAGAGGGTGCAGGGGAAGAGACACAGGGGAGGGAGAGGTGGGGGAGCCACGGGGGGGGAACAGACACAGGGGAGGGAGGAGGGGAGAGACACAGGGGAGGGAGAGGGGGAAGAGATGCAGGGGAGGGAGAGGAGGGAAAGATACACAGGGGAGGGAGAGGAGGGAAAAACACAGTGGGAGAGAGGGAGAGATACAGGGGAGGGAGAAGGGGAGAGACATAGGGGTGGAAATGGGGCATAGTCACAGAGGAGGGAGATGGGGAGAACAGACACAGTAGGTAAAGGGGAAGGGACACACGGGGAGGATGAGGGGGAAAGAGACACAGGTGAGGGAGAAGGGGAAGAGACACAGGGGAGGGAGGGGGAAGAGACACAGGGGAGGGAGAGGGGGAAAGGGACACAGGGGAGAGAGAGGGGGTAGAAGACACAGGAGGGAGAGGAGAGAGTCACAGGGGAGGGCGCGAGGGAATAGACACAGAGGAGGGAGCGGGAGGGAAGATACAAATGGGAAGGGAGAGGGGGAGAGACACAGGAGAGGGAGAGGGTGGAGAGACACAGGGGAGGGAGAGGGGGACAGACGCAGGGGAGAGGAGAAGAGAGACAGAGGTGGAGAGAAACACACGGGAGGGGAAGTAAAGGGAAGACACACGGGAAAGATGAGGGGAAAAGAGACACAGGGGAGGGGAAAGAGACACAGGGGAGGGAGGGGGAGATACACAGGGGAGGGAGATTGGAAAGAGACACAAGGAGGGAGAGGGGGAAACAGACACAAGGGAGGGTGAGGGGCGAAAGAGACACAGGGGAGCAAGAGGTGGGGAAGAGATATAGGGGAGGATGGTAGGGGGAAGAGATAGGAGGAAGGGGAGAAACACAGGGGAGGGAGAGAGGGGAGAGACACAGGGGAGGGAGCATGGGGGGGAAGGGACACAGAGGAGGAAGAGGGGGTAGGAGACACAGGGGAAGGAGCAGGGGAAAGAGTCACAGGGGAAGGAGAGCGGGGAAGAAACACAGGAAAAGGAGAGAGGAAGAGAGAAAGGCGTGTGACAGGGCTAAAGACACAGGAGAGCGAGAGGGGGGAAAGAGATACAGGGGAGCAAGAGGGGGAAAGGAGACACAGGAGAGGGAGCGGGGGAAGAGATACAGGGGAGGGAGAGGTGGGGGAGCCATGAGGGAGAGGGGGGAACAGACAAAGGGGAGAGAGGAGTGAACAGATACAGGGGAGGTAGAGTGGGGAACAAGACACAGGGGAGGGAGCGGGGGGAAGAGACACAGGGCATGAAAGGAGGGAGAGAGGGGAGAGACACAGCGAAGGGAGAGGGGGAAGAGACACAGGGGAGGGAGAGAGACAAAGGGAAGGGAGAGGAGGAAAAAAACATAGTGGGAGAGGTGGAGAGATACAGGGGAGGGAGAAGGGGGGAGACATAGGGGAGGGAATGGGGCATAGTCACAGGGGAGGGAAATGGGGAGAACAGACCCAGTGGAAGGGGTACAGACACAGGGGAGGGCGGGGGTACAGACACAGGAGAGGAAGAGGGGGAGACACAGGGGAGGGAGAGGGGAGACACAGGGGAGGGAGAGGGGAAAGAGACACAAGGGAGGGAGAGGGGGGAAAGAGACACAGAGGAGCAAGAGGGGGAAGAAACACAGGGGAGGAAGGGAGGGGGAACAGACACAGGGGAGGAAGAAGGGGGGACAGACACAGGGGAGGGGGAGGGGGGTACAGACGAGATGGAGGACGAATAGTCTTCTATAGGCTAATTACCTGTGTACATAGATATAATAAATTGCATGGTAAAAACAAATATATATTTAGTGAAGATAATGATATATATATAAGTAAGAATCAATTTAGAATATACCGTTTAAGTATATAAACTAAATGTAAAAACACATAAATACCACTCACTCCATCCATCCAATCTAAATAAGAAGCCCTCTTGTGTATATTGAGTTTACATAAAAGTCCAGGCCCTCAGAGATAATCCTCCCTACCACAATATATAAATATATACACCAAAAGTGACACATAAACTCCCTCCCTCCGAATAATATAACGTTTATCACTTGGATCCCCAGGTCTGTGCAGCTCCACATAGATGTCTCACACAGTGACTGTAATACACACATTACAGAGGAGCAACAACATGAGAAACGGTCCTGGCCAATAACATAATTGCACAAGCGGTGACATCACTGTTGTTGGGCAGGTCAATACAATACTAAAGAATTAGTCCTATCCTTACATTTGAATGGGCAGAGTGAGAGACATATTTATATATACAGCGTCACCATGGAAACAAGACTAGCTTAGAGACCCGCCCCCTAATGTGCCAAATAGCTCCTGCTTGGGCTGCTGTGCATTCTGGTAGTTGAAGTTTAGTGTGGGGACTTCCGGTACATCCGGCCTAGAGCGGATCCGGCGTGTGTGCGAGCTCTGAGCAGGTAAATACAGTGATTAATGTTCCGATTAGTGATCAGGAGATAATACAGGAGGTTATTTGTGTCTGTGACTGGTTATCAGGTGCGAGTGGGAGAAAGACAGGAGCAGATACCGGGATATAATGATACTATACTATATATATAATACAGAGTGATGGGAGTGGGGCTGTCTATCTATCTCTGTGTGTGTGTGTATATCTATATCAGTATATTTGTAGTGTGAGGAGGTGCAGCTCAGTTTATATATATATATATATATATATATATATATATATATATATATATATATGTACATCAGTAGGGCTCCATGCGTGTAAATCCCAATACATGAAAACAGATCATACAAACCAAGTATTATTTAGTGTCAGAGGATGAGATGTCCTAGTACAGTATCTCCCCAGTGATGTGGGTGTGTTTTATTATCTATATTATCACACCAGCTCTCACCATGTGTATTTATTCAGGATCTTTCTCTCCATAAATATTAATTTGCTTACATCAGTCAATATATAATGTAGTGAAACTGGCATATATATTTTTAATGGACATTTTTCTCTTCAAAAACTTGATACACACTTCCCAGATCCTTAGTCAGAACATACAGGAAATTAGACATATTAAAGACTCTTTTTCCAGTGAGATTCTTAACAGAAATTCACTGTATACATTTATTGTGATCTTTTGTTACAGAAAAACTGAAAGTAAAATGTAGGAGTCAGCCGTACAAATGTCTGAGCCCAACACAAGCAGGAGTGGGAATGTTGTATGGCTGGCTCCTACATATCTACCCCATATCTACATATCTACCCCATTAATGCGAGGTATTAATGTCCTCTGTATGTATATATATGTATATATATATATATATATATATATATATATCAACTCATTACATTACACGTTTAGCAGAACACGTCCTATTACATGGATCCTCCACTAAGAAACATTTATGTGAGACCTAGAGGTGAGATCTTCTGGAGACAGAGATCGGCCATTTATATATATATATATATATATATATATATATATATATATATACATACATACTAGTAAATTGCCCTTCAAAAATGACGGGAATACGTTTTCTGCACCTCTCCCTCCCCTGTATCTTCTATCTCCACCCATGTCTCCTTTCCCCTCTCCCTCCCCTGTGCCTCTTTTCCCCATCTCCCTCCCCTGTGTCTCCTTTCCCCATCTCCTTTCCCCCCTCTCGTGTTCCTCCTTTCACTGTGTCTCCTTTCCCCTCTCTCCCTGCCCCCCTCGTGTCTCCTTTACCCCTCTCCCTCCCATGTGTCTCCTTTACCCCTCTCCCTCCCATGTGTCTCCTTTTCCCCTCTCCCTCCTTTTCCCCTCTCCCTCCTTTTCCCCTCTCCCTCCTTTTCCCCTCTCCCTCCTTTTCCCCTCTCCCTCCTTTTCCCCTGTGTCTCCTTTTCCCCTGTGTCTCCTTTCCCCCACTCTACCTCTCCTGTGTCTCCTTTCCCCCACTCTACCTCTCCTGTGTCTCCTTTCCCCCACTCTACCTCTCCTGTGTCTCCTTTCCCCCACTCTACCTCTCCTGTGTCTCCTTTCCCCCACTCTACCTCTCCTGTGTCTCCTTTCCCCCACTCTACCTCTCCTGTGTCTCCTTTCCCCCACTCTACCTCTCCTGTGTCTCCTTTCCCCCACTCTACCTCTCCTGTACCTCCTTTCCCCGTGTCTCCTTTACCTCTCTCCCTTCTCCCCTCGTGTCTCCTTTCCCCCTCTCCCTTTCCCCCTATCCCTCCACTGTGTCTCCTTTCCCCCCTCTCTCCTGTTCTTCCTTTCCCACTCTTTCTTTGCCCCCTCGTGTCTGCTTCCCCCCCTCCCTCCCTTGTGTTTCTGTTCCACCTCCTCTCCCTCCCTTGTCTCGTTTACCCCCTCCTCTCACTCCCTGTGTTTTGTACCTGGATGAATCCTGCCAGGAGGGCCTCACTCGCCTCCTCAGCGGCTTCCGTCCTCCGGCCGGAACAACTTTCTGGATGAAGCCGCGCATTGCACATGCACATTCCACCTGCGCGATGCGTGGCTTGATCAAGAAAATAGTTTTGGCTCAGAGGAGAAGACGGAGTGCTGCGCTGCTGGCAAGATAGCATCCAGGTACGTGTTTGACCTACTGGCAGGAACAAGGTACTGGGGGCGATGAGCGCCTATGGCGCTCATTTAAGCTCCCATCGGCTGTTGGTAACGCCCGGGCCTAAGTCGTGCGTGTGTCAACGGCTCGCCTCGCTTCTCGAGGCTCAGAAGCGTCGCTCGTTGTGCGTTAACAACATTGCAAATGTCCCCAACACTGACAACTATTATATTGATACTAGCGGCTTGCCCATCAAAAAATGACGGCAATGAAATGAGAACGCAGAACATGCTGTTTTCCCCCAAATGCGAGGATATGGCCCCTCTAAGCACCTTCAGAGCTCGTCGCATTGCTCGCAATGAGCGTCAAAGGCACTCATTGCGAGCCTCTTCCCCCGTCTATTTTACAGGGCGCCCCTTTGGCGCTCATGGCAAGCCCTGCAATGAGCGGCTTTGCCGCTCATTGCTGTTTTTGGCAACCCGCACCTTTCCTGCTTTGCAATGATCCCCTTCGGCTCTCCTTGCGAGCCTCTCCCCCTGTGTACTTTATAGGCCTGTGTAGTTTAGGGAATTACTGCCTTGGGTTAAGTGTTACTGGTTTGAGTTAAGTCTTACTGCTTAGGGCTGTTAGTTACGTCCTTCGGCCTCGTTTTACGACCTTCGGCCTTGTTTTCGTCTTGTTTTATTTTTTTCGGCCTCCATTTTTTTTTTCTCTCTCTTTCCTTAAAAAAAAAATGCCCCAAATTAACTTGCAACCTCACTCTCAGGCTCCCTGGCGCTCCCCATGTGCTGTGTGTGAGTGTGTAAGTTAAGTTGAGTCATATTTTTGTATGTCTTTCCACTTCGATGGTTCAGCCGTTTAAATTTGTATTTTTGTGAGCCCTGCAGTCCATGTACGTTTTTCGGGTACTAAGTAGTACGAGACGTTATTTTTCGGCCGTCCCACCGGTATTTGGGATTAGCGACTCCGGCGCTCACCTCCACCAGAGCAATGAGCACCTTTGGCGCTCATTGCCTAAGTCCTGCTGGTCATTGGGATGAGCGCCTTTGGTGCTCTTCTCCACCAGCGCAATGAGCGCCTTTGGCGCTCGTTGCCTGGCTGCAGTTGCGGCACTCGCTTTGCGAGGCCCGCAGTTCCGGGCCTCGCAAAGCGTTACCAAAAACTTTTGGCAAGCCCGCACTGCTCACAACTATATATGTGATATCTGTCCTGGGGTCTAATTGAATTCTGGTCATGTTACAAATCCCAGTATGTGACCGTCTCATGTTTATTTGTACTGACCATAAAGACCTGTAACAAATCCCAGCGTGTGACTGTCTCCTGTTTATTTGTACTGACCATAAAGACATGTAACAAATCCCAGCCTGTGACCGTCTCATGTTTATTTGTACAGACAGTGACAAAGTGACACCATCAGTTCTCTCAGAGTCTTACCAGGAAGAAGAGACAAATATGAGGAGTCCTCGGGAGATTAAAGAGGAGGAAATTCCTGTAAATATCAGTGAAGGTGAGTAATATCTTATGGACAATTATCACTTACTTCAGTCCTTATTGGGGTGTATTTATCCTTCATCTCTCACCCAAGAAGTTTTACACACAGCGCAGCTCATGATAAAGGTGATATAAATAGATTTTAAGACACAAACACTAGATTGATAGTAAATAATTACAATGGTAAAAGTCTATAATATGTTTATCTCTATAGGACCTTTAGATGTGAAATCTCCAGTTGTCTTTAAGGCTGAACAAGAAGAGCTGCATATAAGAGATCAGCAGCAGGTGAAGGAGGAGGAGAGTCCTGGGAATATCAGCGAAGGTGAGGAATTATTACACAATCAGAACGTCATATATATAGTTGTGGTAGTTACGATTTGTCTGTCACGCTATGTTAAAAGTTACGGTCTTGCGCATGTGCAATGAGTGCCAAAGGCGGGGATAGTTAGGCCCGAAAGTTACGGGTTTTATGGGGCTGCAATGATGCCAAAGGCAAGACTTTGAAAAAAGCTGGCAAAAGGAGCTTATTGCAAGGCCACCATTCCCTGAAAAATCCCGTAAGACTTTGAAAAAGGCTGGCAATGAGCGCCAAAGATGCTCATTGCCAGGCCCACGATGTTCGCTGAAAGGCGTTTGCCTTCGGCTCTGATCGTGAGGTCAGCAGGATTTAAAAAAAATTAGGGCTTTAACAGCCGTCGTTTTTGTCAAGCCTGTAATTTGGAAGCTGTCGGAAGACCACCAAATGACACCAATTAATTAATTAATTGCAAGCTAATTTGATTAATTGGCGCTTTTTGGAGGCCATAAATCGGCCAAGCAAAGAAAAAATGGTGGCCGTAAAGCCGTAATTTTTTTAAAAAGGCTTTCAACGAGGTCGAAGGCAGTAAGACTTAGGCGCTCATTGCGAAGCCCGCATCACTTTGAAAAAGGCGGGATCGGTGCTTATCGCGAGGCACGCTAGACTTGAAGAGGGAGAAGGAGGATAAAGACACATGGGAGGGAGAGGGGGAGAGGGTGCGAAGAGACACAGGGGTGAGAGAGGGGGGAAAGAGACACAGGGGAGGGACAAAAGAGAAAAAAACAAAGGGCAGGGAGAGGGGGAAAACAGACACAGGAGTCACAGAGTGGGGAGAGGCCCACAATGAGCGCCAAAGGCGTTCATTGCGGAACTCGCAATGTCCGTTGAAGGCGCTCATGGCTGTGCTCGCAAGGCATGAAAGTGGCAGGTTTGACGACACCTGCAATGAGCGTTCATCACAAGGCCCGTAAAGTAGAGGCATAAAAGTGTCGGTTTGACCGAGGCATTCATTGCGAGGCCTATAACGAAGACGGTCGGAGAAGCTCGCAATAAGCGCCAAAGGCCCACAGGTTAGAGTAAGTGGTGCATTGTGTGGCAAACAGCATTGCCAGCCATCAACTACTATTGCTGTCATTTTTGACGGCAAGTCACTAGTTAATAATAAATTCTGTAACGTCACACTGGCACCATAACAATATATTTATTTTATATTAAAGAGGATTAAAACTGTCTATACATTGTAATATCTGTTTATCTTTATAGAACGTAATTCCTGAGATATACAGCATTGTTTGTGCAGCTCAGTATAGTAATGTATGGCTCAGAGAGCTTGATAAGGTTGGGGCATCTAGAATTTAGTACTTGCCAATCATTACTAACTAGCGATTTGCCCGTCAAAAATGACGGGAACAAAATTTGAATCAGTGGCAATGTTGTTTGTGACACAATGTAAGGCTTTTGCTCCTGTGTGGACCTTCGGCGCTCATTGTGAGCCTTTACCCACGTGTACGTCAAGTTTACTGCTTTGCAACGATCACCTCTTGGCGCTCATCGCGAAGACAGATATATAAGTACAGTGTAAAATATAAAACATTTTAGTACAGCGAATAAATAAAGTAATATGAATTATTAAATTATTATACTTTACCTATTTATATGTAATATGCAGCAATCAATATCCTGAAGAGCTAACAATCTATTTGGATTTTCTGCATCTGAAAATGTACAGTTGGACTGTTGATCATCTGAGGAGAAAGTGTCAGCAATGTGGCAAGTGTGCAGTGTAAATAGGCTGCGCGAGGGCAAATCGTTTGTTTAGGCGGGTAAAGCGCCATTTTAGAATCCTAATGTTATTATTTGCAAGTTAGTGTTGTAAAATGGCTGCTTTTTTCTATGTGTTACTTGGCTCGCGAGCATTTTCCGTCCATATGTAATGGTATATTTTGTATCTCCTACGTTCCTGTGTAACTTGTACGTGATTGGCAGTGATTTTCGTGGATTTGTCTACTTTAGCCTAGTTTTAATTTTTTTCCGCCCACCATTTGTTTTGTTGCATAGCCGATTTTCAAGTGCCAAAACTTCTTAAATGTGACTTAAATTGGCGTCCAACCTCACTCCGAGACGTCCTGGCTGTCCCCCCGTGATGTGTGTTTTATGTTGTATCTTTTCATTGTTGTGCTTTTGGTGTTTTTCTAAGTTCTGCGGGTCGTAATTATTGTTTTTAAAAGTCGGACGTCCTTGTCGGTGTTTTGCGCGCCTCATGGTCGTGTAGCCTCTGTAACGGAGCTGGAACACGCAGTCCAATATCTCCGCTGGTATACAGTAAAATACCCAAGAGGCACTACAGTTTCACCATTCCCGACCTCCCATATTGGACGACACACAATTTGGGAGTCAAATGAATACTGACTTTTTTTTGTTATGTGCAGAAATATTTATACACATCTCTTCCCACAGGCAATCCACATCCCCCATAGTTGGCCACACAATACACATAGAGGGACAATAGGTGGGTCACACCTCCCTGAGGCTCCCTGGCAACTTTAATACAATCAGACATTGATTCAATTATCCTTCTTTGTTCTTATGTCTGAGAATGAAAACACTTTATACAATAGACTTCCTGTCTCTGTAATAGGATTATCTATTAGCCTAGGTCTGCAATAGTCTGGGCTAATATTCTGCAGAGCATAAACCAACATACATATAATATAACAGTATGATCATATTTTAACCAAGAATTAAATAACCATAAAACAGGGTAAAACAGTGATGGGTTCCGTTACACACCTCCCCCTTGACCATAAGCCGGCATACACGGTCTGATCCCAACGGATCTGCCTTGGGATGTCCGGACAAAAGTATTTGTTGGTCAATTCTCTAGTTTGACAACCCATCAGCATTACTGCAATTCACATTTACTCACATTTCACATATCCCCAGATAGCTGGGATCTGAGCGCACAAAACTACCGAATAGCGCTCAGATCCTATTCACACAGTTCAATTGCCATGTAGCTAAAGTCTTTCCCATAGTCTTTCATTATATGAATGGGCTCCATGGCATAGCTATCTGTGGTATCATGGTTCACACAGGGCAAGAACCGAATGACCCCCCTGTATCTAAAGGGCCAGAATGAGTGACATACACTCTGGTATGGCCGAATACTGTGTTTAAAGGGCAATATGTCCCAGGGCCATAGTCGCAGGGCAGGAGGCTGGCAAACCGTCCTCTCCAAGACAAAGTGGCGAAGGGCACTTCGTCACACATCTCCCCTTTGGGGGAAATCTAACCAGGCACCTGGATATTTCGCTGTGGTGATGGGGCAACACGCTGAGGGGACTTGAGGGGCAGAGGCCAGCGGCACTCTGCCCTGATGCCAGCTCTTCTGCTGGTATAACCTGCAGGACATCCTGCTCTGTACAAGGGACAAAGGGAGGGCAGAGGCCGACTGCACTCTGCCACACTGTCAGCTCTTCTGCTGGGGTACTTGGGACGTATTCCGGCTCAGTAGCCAGGGAAAGGTGGGGGTCAGTGGGGGTTAACATTTCCTCTGTTAACCCTGGGGCTACATTAGGAGTTAGCTGGGGAGGGGGATTTGTACTTACCCCCTCCTCCGGTTGTCCCAGTGAGAGTAGTTGGGGATCTGGACAGGCTGTCCAGCATCCCGGTAGGTCAGGCACAGAGACCCTGGTCCCATCTGCGCCGTCTGGCAGATTGGTGTCTCCCCTTGTTAGGGTAAGCTGTTGCTGGGGGGAGAGGGCGACATCTTCAGCTCCCTGGGGTTCACACTGCCACTGGGGGGGAAGGACGACCCCTTCGCCCCCCTGGGGTACACACTGCCGCTTGGGGGGAAGGATGACACCTTCGGCCCCCTGGGGTACACACTGTCGCTGGGGAGGAAGGACGACACCTTCTGCTCCCTGGGGTACACACTGTCGCTGGGGAGGAAGGACGACACCTTCAGCTCCCTGGGGTACACACTGCCGCTGGGGAGGAAGGACGGCCCCTTCTGCTCCCTGGGGTACACACTGCCGCTGGGGGGGAAGGACGACACCTTCGGCCCCCTGGGGTACACACTGCCGCTGGGGAGGAAGGACGACACCTTCTGCCCCCTGGGGTACACACTGCCGCTGGGGGGGAAGGACGACACCTTCGGCCCCCTGGGGTACACACTGCCGCTGTGGGGGAAGGACGAAGCCTTCGGCCCCCTGGGGTACACACTGCCGCTGGGGGGGAAGGACGACACCTTCGGCCCCCTGGGGTACACACTGCCGCTGGGGAGGAAGGACGACACCTTCAGCTCCCTGGGGTACACACTGCTGCTGGGGAGGAAGGACGACACCTTCAGCTCCCTGGGGTACACACTGTCGCTGGGTAGGAAGGACGACACCTTCAGCTCCCTGGGGTACACACTGCCGCTGGGAGGGGGAATTAGTTGGAGTATTCCACGTGGATCGGTTTCTGTTTCTGGGACAGTCTCTCTGCATGTGGCCCTGCTGGTTACACGTGTGGCACCTGATGGAGGGGTTTGGTAGTTCCCACCACCCGGACGCAGTGCTGGGGGGGGGGGGGGGTGTTAATGGTGGGAGGTGGGTTAGCAGCTCCCAAGATGGACCGCTCCCGTGCCCGCTGCTTTTCCATTATGTATTTGTGGACATCTGCCATTAACCATTCCAAGGTTTTTATGGGAAGCGTACCTGGGAAAAAGGCCAGTCTGCTTTGGAGTTCTCTTCCAAACTCAGTCTGTGGGGCAATAAGAGGTAGTGTAACCATGAGTTCCTTTCTGTCTGCATCCCTGTAGTCCACGGCCGCCTCCTCCTCCTCATGATGGAACGCTGTCCGAAAACTAGCCGGTTCCATCCTGCTGTAGCCAGGGGCGCTGTATGGATACTAGCGTTGCCCTCAATTTGTACTCCACGGAATGGTGTCTCCTGTAGCTGTCCTTCTGACCGTGGGAACAATCCCACCACTGCCACCAAATGTAACGGAGCTGGAACACGCAGTCCAATATCTCCACTGGTATACAATAAAATACCCAAGAGGCACTACAGTTTCACCATTCCCAACCTCCCATATTGGACGACACACAATTTGGGAGTCAAATGAATACTGACTTTTTTTTGTTATGTGCAGAAATATTTATACACATCTCTTCCCACAGGCAATCCACATCCCTCATAGTTGGCCACACAATACACATAGATGGACAATAGGTGGGTCACACCTCCCTGAGGCTCCCTGGCAACTTTAATACAATCAGACATTGATTCAATTATCCTTCTTTGTTCTTATGTCTGAGAATGAAAACACTTTATACAATAGACTTCCTGTCTCTGTAATAGGATTATCTATTAGCCTAGGTCTGCAATAGTCTGGGCTAATATTCTGCAGAGCATAAACCAACATACATATAATATAACAGTAGGATCATATTTTAACCAAGAATTAAATAACCATAAAACAGGGTAAAACAATGATGGGTTCCATTACAGCCTCGTTTTAATTTTTTCAGGCGACATTTTTTTTTCTTGCTTAGCCGATTTTCAAGTGGGGAAACTCATTTTTTAATGTTTTGTTTTTATTTGTCAGTGTTTTTGGATGTACGCGTTTTGGCCGTTAACTTCGTATTTTTCCGACCTCGTAATTTATTTTTTTCTAAGTCACGCTTTTCTGCTTGTTTTTTACCGAGAGTGAGGCGCCGTAGAGCCTCCACCAACGCAAATGTGGGCACTCGCTTCGCGAGGTCCGCATTTGTGGCCTAATATGAGCCTTCGGCTCATTGCAGCTGACGTAGGAGCCTCCACCTACGCAAATGCGGACCTTTCTTCGCGAGGGACGCAGTTCTGCGGGCTTGCTCTACGAGGTCGCAAAGCGTGATGACAACTCGCAGTTTGACAATTATAATATGTGATATCAGTCTATAACTGGCTCTGTCTAACACATCCACACAGCAAATGTACAGGATAAATGTATTAATAATATTGGGGAATTTAATAAATCTGTTTATTGTTTTTTATATACAGAGATTCTCACATTAGTTATAAACTGATAATTAGTAAAATTATTAAACCTCAGTCTGTATATTTACACCCGGGATCTGTTTCTGTATATAATTAGTGTCAGATAGTTGTGTAAATCTGTACAAATCCAGAGGCTTCTCTCTCTTGTGACTAACAGGACCCCAAGATGGAAGTCTATATCCTGACTTATATACTGAGGAGGGAGAATATGAGAGAGATGAGAAGTCTATTCACCAGATGGAAACCCATTCAGATCCCTGTACAGGTGAGTGATAATAATAATAATGTATTTGTGTCCATGCTCTGAATTAGTGATACAGGAATATAATGGTAATATATTATAAGTAATATGTAATACAAATCTGTACAAATATCACAATAAGCCCCAAGTGTAAGGAATTATGTATTATTATTTGCTAATAAACTGTGAGCTCAGCACCTCTTGTACACAGATGCGCTCTATGGACTCTACACATACATTCATCCCACTTACCTCACTCCCTATGGACTCTACACATACATTCATCCCACTTACCTCACTCCCTATGGACTCTACACATACATTCCTCCCACGTACCTCACTCCCTATGGACTCTACACGTACATTCATCCCACTTACCTCACTCCCTATGGACTCTACACGTACATTCATCCCACTTACCTCTCAATCCCTATTGACACTACACATACATTCCTCCCACGTACCTCACTCCCTATGGACTCTACACGTACATTCATCCCACTTACCTCACTCCCTATGGACTCTACACATACATTCATCCCACTTACCTCACTCCCTATGGACTCTACACATACATTCCTCCCACGTACCTCACTCCCTATGGACTCTACACGTACATTCATCCCACTTACCTCACTCCCTATGGACTCTACACGTACATTCATCCCACTTACCTTAATCCCTATGGACTCTACACGTACACTCATCCCACTTACCTCACTCCCTATGCACTCTACACGTACATTCATCCCACTTACCTCACTCCCTATGCACTCTACACGTACATTCATCCCACTTACCTCACTCCCGATGGACTTTACACGTACATTCATCCCACTTACCTCACTCCCTATGGACTCTACATGTACATTCATCCCAATTACCTCAATCCCTATGGACTCTACTCGTACATTCATCCCACTTACCTCACTCCCTATGCACTCTACACGTACATTCATCCCACTTACCTCACTCCGGATGGACTTTACACGTACATTTATCCCAATTGCCTCACTCCCTATGAACTCTAAACAAACATTCATCCCAATTACCTCACTCCCTATGGACTCTACATGTACATTCATCCCAATTACCTCAATCCCTATGGACTCTACTCGTACATTCATCCCACTTACCTCACTCCCTATGCACTCTACACGTACATTCATCCCACTTACCTCACTCCCTATGCACTCTACACGTACATTTATCCCAATTGCTTCACTCCCTATGAACTCTAAACAAACATTCATCCCAATTACCTCACTCCCCATGTACTCTATATGTACATTCATCCCAATTACCTCAATCCCTATGCACTCTACTCGTACATTCATCCCAATTACCTCACTCCCTATGGACTCTACTCGTACATTCATCCCACTTACCTCTCAATCCCTATTGACACTACACATACATTCATCCCACTTACCTCACTCCCTATGCACTCTACACGTACATTCATCCCACTTACCTCACTCCCGATGGACTTTACACGTACATTCATCCCACTTACCTCACTCCCTATGGACTCTACATGTACATTCATCCCAATTACCTCAATCCCTATGGACTCTACACGTACATTCATCCCACTTACCTCACTCCCTTTGGACTCTACACGTACATTCATCCCACTTACCTCACTCCCTATGGACTCTACTCGAACATTCATCCCAATTACCTCACTCCCTATGGACTCTACTCGTACATTCATCCCACTTTCCTCTCAATCCCTATTGACACTACACATACATTCATCCCACTTACCTCACTCCCTATGGACTCTACGCGTACATTCATCCCAATTACCTCACTCCCTATGGACTCTACACATACATTCACCCTACTTACCTCAATCCCTATGGACTCTACATGTACATTCATCCCAATTACCTTTCTCCCTATGGACTCTACACATACATTCATCCCACTTATCTTAATCCCTATGGACTCTACACGTACATTCATCCCAATTGCCTCACTCCCTATGGACTTTACACGTACATTCATCCCACTTACCTCACTCCCTATGAACTCTACACGTACATTCATCCCACTTACCTCACTCCCTATGGACTCTACACGTACATTCATCCCACTTACCTCACTCTCTATGGACTCTACATGTACATTCATCCCAATTACCTCACTCCCTATGGACTCTACACGTACATTCATCCCACTTACCTCACTCCCTATGGACTCTACACGTACATTCATCCCACTTGCCTCACTCCCTATGGACTCTACACGTACATTCATCCCACTTACCTCACTCCCTATGGACTCTACACGTACATTCATCCCACTTACCTCACTCCCTATGAACTCTACATGTACATTCATCCCAATTACCTCACTCCCTATGGACTCTACACGTACATTCATCCCAATTGCCTCACTCCCTATGAACTCTACATGTACATTCATCCCAATTACCTCACTCCCTATGGACTCTACTCGTACATTCATCCCACTTACCTCTCAATCCCTATGGACACTACACATACATTCATCCCACTTACCTCAATCCCTATTGTCTCTACACGTGCATTCATCCCACTTACTTTACTCTATATGGTCTCTACACATGCATTCACCCTCTTACCTAAATTCCTGTGGACACTACACGTACATTCACCCCACTTACATCAATCCCTATGGACTCTACACGTACATTCACCCCACTTACCTAAATCCCTATGGACTCTACACGTACATTCATCCCACTTACCTAAATCCCTATGGACTCTACACGTACATTCATCCCACTTACCTAAATCCCTATGAACTCTACACTTACATTCATCCCACTTACCTAAATCCCTATGGACTCTACACGTACATTCACCCCATTTGCCTCACTCTCTATGGACTCTACACGTTCATTTATGCCACTTACCTCACTCCCTATGGACTCTACAGATACATTCATTCCACTTACCTCTCAATCCCTATGGACTCTACACGTACATTCATCCCACTTACCTCACTCTATATGATCTCTACACATGCATTCACCCACTTACCTCACTCTTTATGGACTCTACACATACATTCACCTCACTTATCTGACTCCCTATGGACACTACACATACTTTCCCCCTTATTTGCTTCACTCCCTATGGACTCTACACGTAAATTCATCCCACTTACCTCACTCCCTATGGACTCTACACGTACATTTATCCCACTTACCTCACTCCCTATGAACTCTACACATACATTTGCCCACTTACCTCACTCTATATGGTCTCTAAACATGCATTCATCCAAAAATGGCAGCAAATATATCCAAAAATGGCCACCACTAAGTCACTTACCAGGTGGCAACTGACAGAAAAAACACAGACATAACTTTTTATATCTGTTTATATAAAATCCAATAAGCTTTCAAGCCTTATCAAACATATTATTCTTTATCACTCTAAATGTGCAGAAATACTTAATTTCTAATATTTCTGCGCAAAGATCAAATAATGCCCTTGGATATGGCAAAAAAACATTTATGCTATGTCTAGAGTTGTGGATCAGTCTCCAAACAAAATATCCAAGTCATAGGTCAGATGTATCCAATTATTTCATAACTAATGTCTTGCAATTAGTGCTAATTTGGTGTATATATATATATGTGTATATTTATATATATATATATATATATATATATATATATATATATATATATATATATATATACATACAGTAAAATGTAAGGAGATTTGTATAATTTTTAGCAAAAAGAAAAACCTTCATTTTTCTGTGAGATAAAAATAGTTTTTACCATTGTCCTGTAGACTCATAGTAATCCAGAACTCAAGCAACCAGAAAAAAAAACTAATACTGTGCTTTAATTAAAAATTACATTTTACAGGCCTCAACAAATGCCAGGAGCCAGGTTATTAAGCCACAAAATGCTTACAGGCAGCTAGCTTTCATCCACTGTACGTTCAATGTTACCTGGAAGCAGAAAGGCATGAGTGACTGAGCCAGACAGTGTTGGCGTTACATTCCCTGGGCATGAGTGACTGAGCCAGGCAGTGTTGGCGTTACATTTCCCAGACATGAGTGACTGTGCCAGGGCAGTGTTGGCGTTGCATTCCCCTGGCATGAGTGACTAAGCCAGGGCAGTGTTGGCGTGCATTCCCCAGGTATGAGTGACTGAGCCAGTGCAGTCTTGAGGTTACATTCCCCGAGCATGAGTGACTGAGCCAGTGCAGTGTTGGTGTTACATTTCCCGGGCATGAGTGACTGAGCCAGTGCACTGTTGGCGTTACATTCCCAGGGTTCAGCACCACACCCTCCAGCCGAACATACTGGTGTGTTAGTGAGCAGTGAAAGCTGCTGCTGCTGCTAGAACAGCCCTCACTGATAAATATACTTTGCAGAGCATCTAGGCCTCTTTTAATACTAACTCTCAAGCAGCTAGAAACAACATTTATCCAGAATCTACCTATCCCCATGGGTGCCGGTTAACTGAGAGTCTACTTTAATATGGTTTAAATGTCAGTGTTTCAGTCCCATTATGGGGTCTTTGTCAAGTCTGCAACCATGTGGTAAATTTCTACCCCAAATAATGTCTCTGGCAATAATATTATGTCACACACCGATCTGTGTATTAGCTGCTGGAAGTGTTTCTTTTTTTCCAACAATCCCTCTTTCAAGACCAACCCTTAGATGCTCAGTAATCATCCGCTATACTCTTCTTCTTTATACAGTCTGGCAATAAACAACATGGAGATCATGTATCTTGCTCAAATAAAGCAGCCCATTTGTGTCAGGGATTTGCCCATCAGTTGCAGTCTGACACTCTGGGGTTAATCTTCCTGGGACTGCACCCAGACACACAAGAGTTAATTCTATTAAATCCAGAGCAGCTGAAGGCTCTTTTCCCCCGGATCATGACTATGGAATTAGTCCCGAATGTTAATTTCAATGTAATGGTTTTATTTTAAATTGTATTTTTTTATTTTCATTTGTTTTATTATTGTCAATTTTTATTTTTAGTAAATTTGTTTTTATTTTTTATATACATTTTTAGGTAGGTGTTAAGGTATTACGGGGTTTTCGCTGGTACCCCATGGTAGAGCATTAGGGTATTATGGATGTCCATAGGGACCCCTGTGGTAGAGGGCTAATTTTAGATACCATGGGGATCCCTATTGGGGTTGGAGGGTGGGGCATTCCAAGTGCCCTCTGAACACTTCGTTCAATTTTTTTACTACTATAACTTATCTCAGAAAACTTTTTTTTTAACAGCATCTACTATTTTATTCCTATTTAATCCCCATACTCTCAGCATCTGGGTAAGGTCATCAGTTTTCAATGATAATGGAGGAAAATATTAAGCTTGTAAATAAGTATTTGTGTCTGCATGCTTAATATTGGTGTCATTTTTCAACTTGATATAGATATTGGTATCACCTAATTGATTCAAAATATATTTCTTGTAATCCCCATAACTAATAAGCATTAGGGAACATTTCTTATTTGCTGATGTAATGACCCCAATCTGCCATTTTATTTTCAATGGCACAAATGTCCTGATAGAATACACAGGAAGTTTGTATCTGCACAGTGGGAAAGTGTCAGTAACTTCAGTCCGTGCTCTCAGCAGCACTAATGGGTAGATTGTTAGTTTAGAGAAACACCCACCTCCGAAAGTAACAGGCAGCAGCAAGCAAATACAAGGAAAGCCTGTGCAAAGCAATAATTTCATGTAAAACTTGCAGAATGTAAAGTTTGTGTTTTGTTTTTGCTTTTTAATAACATTTTGCAGACCATAATATTAAGTTATACAAAAGACCATAATTGATAATATTTGGTATGCCCCGGATCACACTGCACTCTATAGACATTCGGCCAGCTGTTTCTTCATTTTCATATGATTACAAAATATGTTGTATGTTCATAAGGAGTTAAATAACTTCCATTAAATTCATAGACTAAGCTAAATCATTTTTCAACCAAATTGGCCTTTTATTAACTGCAAATTGGTCTCAGTACGCTATAAATAATTATAGTAACTATAATAGATATACACAAACTAATCATTTCAATATAGAAGTATGTTAAAGCTTGGAATTACTCCTGTTGCTTTTGTTTCCAACAGATGGATCCGAGATTTGGAATAACCTTGGAGAAGACAACATTTCTCACACAGTAAAGTCATTTGCATGTTCTAAATGCGGGAAATGTTTCAGTCGAGCCTCATATCTTAAAGAACATAAGAAGACTCATACAGGAGAAAAACCTTTTCCATGTTCTGAATGTGGGAAATGTTTCAGTCAGCTCTCCGCTCTTAATCGTCATGAGAGGATTCACACAGGAGAAAAACCTTTTCCTTGTTCTGAATGTGGGAAATGTTTCAGTCGAGCCTTATATCTTAAAGAACATAAGAAGACTCATACAGGAGAAAAACCTTTTCCATGTTCTGAATGTGGGAAATGTTTCAGTCAGCTCTCTGCTCTTAATAGTCATGTGAGGATTCACACAGGAGAAAAACCTTTTCCTTGTTCTGAATGTGGGAAATATTTCAGTCAGCTCTCAGCTCTCAATAGCCATAAGAGGACTCATACAGGAGAAAAACCTTTTCCTTGTTCTGAATGTGGAGAATATTTCAGTCACCACTCAGCTCTTAATAGCCATAAGAGGACTCACACCGGAGAAAAACCTTTTCCATGTTCTGAATGTGGGAAATGTTTCAGTCGTCTCTCACATCTTTGTAGACATAAGAGGACTCATACAGGAGAAAAACCTTTTCCATGTTCTGAATGTGGGAAATGGTTTAGTCAGCTCTCAGCTCTTAATAGCCATAAGATGACTCACACCGGAGAAAAACCTTTTCCATGTTCTGAATGTGGGAAATGTTTCAGTTGTCTCTCACATCTTTATAGACATAAGAGGACTCATACAGGAGAAAAACCTTTTCCATGTGCTGAATGTGGGAAATGTTTCAGTCATCCCTCAGCTCTTAAAAGCCATAAGATGACTCATACAGGAGAAAAACCTTTTCCATGTTCTGAATGTGGGAAATGTTTCACTCTTTCCTTACGTCTCAAGCAACATATGAAAACTCACACAGGATAAACAACATTTGCATGTTTTGAAAAAACTTACACAAGAAAAAAAATGTGTTTCAGTCAGATTTGAAATAACACAAGTAAACTCACATAGGATAAAGACCAGTTGTGTGTATGGCATATGGGGAATGTTTAAATTTGAGTCCGCCATTACACATCAACATGGCATATTATGAAATTCTAATAAATGTAATTAATCAAAACCATTTAGCAAGCTCATAGAAATATGTGGATATCTGGGTGGTAAATCATATTAATAGAACTTTTCAGCAGTGCTGCTATTTTAGTAAGTTCTACTACTGTATCACCTTTTATTATTACATCACATGCTATGAGGCTGCACTGGTTCTGTGCATTGCTGTTATCTACTTGGTTACCAATAACCTTTTGATTTAAAGGGATATGAATGTTTCCTGGGTTATTACATTTCTGCACTATGAGCAAAAATCAGCCTATCTGTATGCAGCACATCTCATAAAACATTTTATTAAATTACTTTATTAATATCTAAAAATACCTCTCATGATCATGTTGACACCAGGGGTGTCTACATAGACCCTGATCCCCCTCCCCGCCCCCAATCAGCATGCAGCATTAGATAATTTAACCCGATTATTCACCTGCTGTTGCTTCCCCAGCCAATCTCTTTGCAGCGTCCTGTCTGTGATGTGTGCTGTGTGCTGCTGCTGACATAGTGTCTCACTACATATCCCAGGCTGCTTTGCAGCACAAACAGGAACCCCAGAGTTAGTTCAAATGTTTAATCTAACCCGTTTGGCCAAAACAAATTATTTAAATGTTATGCTAATTTAGCCTGTTGTTGGAGGGAGCAACTAACAAAACAAATGAAGTTTGGCACTTAACACCTCATTTAAAATGGTTTCCAAAACAAAAAATAATTTAATAGTAAGTCAAGGGACAGTCTCACAATTAAGAGTCCTCTATAGGACTATATAAAAACTAAAATAGCTCAGCTGCACTGTATTCCCACAGTGGGGATATGAAAGTACTCATAGATCTGAAAATAAAATCAGGGCTAAGTGCAAGGTGCCTCTAGATGTAAAAACAAAACTAGCAAAAAATATATACACAGTATATACAAGGAAATCTATAAGGAAAGCAGTAGGTGGGACCTCTGAAAGTAGGGTGTAAGGATGCCTCTCAAATACAGTGTAAAATTATAGAGAAGGAACAAGAAAAAGATATTCCTCCACTCTGTGAGTTTACCTTAGTGCTGATACCACTCACCCATGGTAATAGCGTTCAAGTGTGGGTACATTCGGCTTATAAGCCACACAACGCTGTGATACTCACCCACCTTCTGCTAAATCGTGGAAAAAACTAAAAATCCCGACCGGTTTCGAGGGTTAGAGCTTTAAAAGAAAAACACTATGCTCTTAAGTCCTGAAAGGCTCATTAATGTCAAGCTTTTCTACAAATGTATTCTCACTTTATAAGTGATACTAATATGTTTAGTATGAGAAATATATCTGTAATAGATATTTTAATTAATTAAAGTGATTAACGAGCTCACTGTCAATAAGAATGACACCTACTATACAAAAAAATATATATTTTTTTTGCATAAAGATAAGGTGCTAATACTTTATGAGTTGAAAAGACATCTGCACTAAATGTAACTTTTTTTAAATGTGAAATAGTTATAGCTAAAGTTATTTTTTTAATTGATTAACAATTGACTTAGATATTGCTTGATTATCCATCACCCTCATCCTCTCTGTTTTTCCTCCTAACCCTCTCTCATCCAAATCTTCCTTTCCATTGTCCCTCTTTCACCTCAGCCAATCTCTCCCCTTGCTATTTTTGGTCACATTTTAACACCCAATTTATTTGAAGAGCTCTCTTGATTTACCCATTTGGTTATCTTCTTCTATCTCTATATCACGCATTATTCAGTTGGACAAATCTTTGCCTGTCTCCACTACCTTTCACTTCCCTACTACTTTTAAAGCATAACCATACAGCCAGTTGCCCTTCTCACATGAATAGCTCTTGTTCCATCAGGAGGAGTGGAGCCAACTCCATTGTTCATGTTTACTTTCTTGATATTGTATTGGTAGATAGAGTGATCATTGTGTTAGCTCCACAATAGGCTTTTTAGATCTGCCTTTGCAAGCAATAATTTGATGACATCTCCACAGACCAGGTCACACAGTATACCTGAAATTACCACCAAATCGTTTATAAAACAATACATAAGAATATCTGGCATGTTTAACATGTTTAGAATCACTGTTACCACAAATGTAATGCACCTAGTATTACAATATAGTAAAACACACATCTCTAGTACAGTGACTATAACCATAGCTGAAAATGGTACAACTATTATATATTATTAGCCTAGAGGCCCAGTGCAAAGAGAATACTTTATACATACATGACAGGCACATGTGGGTTTTTGACTTTGCTCTGTGAGCACCAACTCCCTTTCCAGTAGAGCAATATCACTAAGTGCTGCAATTCTCCTCTCCAGTTCTCCAATTGGAGCTTCAAGCTAGACAACATGGTCACGCCTACACAGAGGTATGGATCCTGGATCAGTTGCTCCAGCAGTTCATACACATACAATTACAAAAAATAAGTTTGTATAAAGTAAAAACAAATTATATGTATATATGTATCTTTTTTATTTTTTTCTTCCCCCCCTTATTTTCTCCTACACAACAATTACCCCCTTTTCTTTGAACTCCTTTTATTTAACCTCCTACACTTATACTAGAACTGCACTTTTAGTAGAACTGTTCTCAAGCTCACAAGTTCGCTTCCTCTCCTGCTTGGCAGCATCATTAAATTGGGGCTACGTTGTAAAACGTAGCCCGTAACTCCAGATTTATGTGTTATGGCTATTTAATTAGCCCTGTAACGTTGCTCGCAGCAGATTTGGGTGTTAACACGCAGGATGGCCGAGAATAGGCTATGTGCTGAGCAACTAAGGATTTTTGCTCACATAAATCCTTTGATCTGTCATGCCGTAACTGCTACTTGTTCAATTCAGCTATTAAATTGCAACATGGTCACTCGCGACATATAGACATATACTGTAACTTGCATGTAATGGAATATTATATTTACAGCTTTATTAATATTGCATTATATATATGCATTATATCTGGACTATGGGTCCGATCGCAAACTGTACGTGAAGCACATTGGACTTTCGAATTCTACCCTCTCTTTTTTTCAGTGACGTAACACTAACAATCTCTTTTACCATTCTCTCCATCTGAACCCGTAACTGCGTAATTGCTTAATTGTTTGCGTTCAAGCACGCAATCCTGATGGCCGAGAACTGGTTTACAAAATAGCCTCTCTCGCTTGTAGCTTGCAGCCCTTTTAATTTAATAGCAACGTAAGTAGGCCAAATTTCAACCCTGCAGCTTCACGTTGGAGTTTCGAGGCTAGAATTTAATAAGGCTATATATTAGGTTCTTCCTACTCATCAGCGCAAAAATCACTGCATAAGTACCCAAACACCCTTACTGTTCAGACAAAGTCACAGAACAGATGCAAACAAAATACATTTATAGTGTATATACCAGAGTCACTGGATCACTAGAGAACCCATATTTGTATTTCTTTGGACTCTGATCAGGAGACATTTTTTTAAACTAATTTTAGATATGCAAGTGTGAACACATGTACTACATATATATATATATATATATATATGTAGTATATATATATTGTGATCGTTTGCTCCTTGGAAGTGATGACAAGCAAGTGGAGTGGGAGTTCTTGTCAGAAGTGAAGGAGTTAAAACTTCTGAAGAACTCTTAATTGGAGTAACTCCCCTTTAAAAGACTGGAAAGCAGACATGGAAAGGTGGGGTGGGGCTGACTAGGCCCTGGGCAGCTGTGCTGCTGAGAGGAGCAAGCACAGAGTGGAAGGTGATCTGATGTGGAAATACAGTGAAGTTGTGAACTACCCTGTAAAGGATCGCCAAGTGACTGTTACTGGGAGAACGGGGACTACAGCAAGTCGTGTGAGCTGGAAGATTGACTTCAGACTCAGGAGGTGAAGTCACAAGGAAGCCACGTAAGTGAAGGGGATTAGTGAGGAATCCCAGGCAGAGTTTGCCTTAAAGGCCTAGGCATGGTTGTTGCTGAAGTATTATGCCCCAGGGAAGAAGTGAAGATAAAGAGAAGTTAATACAAGTGAGTTTGTGTATGCAAGGGTCCCTGGGGTGAAGCATACGGGAGAGACGGGCGGGCCCTATGCTTCACCCGCAACCGTGTCCCAGAGAGGAGCGCTGTGTCCCAGAGAGGAGCGCTAGGTCCCAGAGAGGAGCGCTGTGTCCCAGAGAGGAGCGCTGTGTCCCAGAGAGCGAGAGAGGAGCGGTGTCCCACAGAGCGAGAGAGGAGCGGTGTCCCACAGAGCGAGAGAGGAGCGGTGTCCCACAGGGCGAGAGAGGAGCTGTGTCCCACAGAGCGAGAGAGGAGCTGTGTCCCACAGAGCGAGAGAGGAGCTGTGTCCCACAGAGCGAGAGAGGAGCTGTGTCCCACAGAGCGAGGAGCGAGAGAGGAGCTGTGTCCCACAGAGCGATAGAGGAGCTGTGTCCCACAGAGCGAGAGAGGAGCTGTGTCCCACAGAGCGAGAGAGGAGCTGTGTCCCACAGAGCGAGAGGAGCTGTGTCCCAGAGAGTGGAGCTGTGACCCAGAGTGGAGCTGTGACCCAGAGTGGAGCTGTGACCCAGAGTGGAGCGGTGTCCCAGAGGTTGCTGAAGATGGCGACCTAATTTCGCTGGGACCCTCACCTGTAAAGAGACTGTTTATTTCCTGGCCACAAGGTGGCACTACCCAAGTTAAAGGACTGTTTTCAAGCTGACCACCAGGTGGCAGACCACCCAAGTTAAAAGGACTGTCTACAACCTGGCCACAAGGTGGCATTCTCCCACCTCGCGGAGAAGTAATTGTTTTTTTTTAAGCAGAGCTACGGCTACCGCTGTTATTTCTTTCTTCAAATAAACCTATTTGCTGCACTTTCAAGCCGGTATCAGCCCTTCATTCAAGAAACCACCGCTATATGCGGCCATCCTGATCACACTGGTGTCATTTGTGGGATTGAAAAATGTCTGTGTTGAAGAAGACAGCCCACCGTACAGCATAAATATGGAGGAGGCCTTGAAAGCTTTTATAGAAGCCCAGCGGGGGTTGAACAAACAGCAAGCCGAGTTGAACAGAGTGCTGGCTGCTAAGCTTGGTCAGAGCCAGTCAGAAAAGAGAGAAATGATTGCAGAGCATAGCATCCAAGCCGCAAAAGAGGAAGATAAAAGTTTTGGAGAGGTTACTGCAAGATTTAGAGAGGCCACAGAGAAATGGCAGAGACAAATGGAAGTCGACAGGGTCCAAATGAGAGAGTCTCTAGAAGCACAGAAAGTGCAGCTGCAGCGACTGAGATCTACAGAGAACAATGTGGATTCAAAATCAAGCAGGGTAAGGAACCCTAATTGCTTTCTAAAGAAAATGACAGCTCAGGATGATGTAGAAACCTACCTCCTGAATTTTGAGAGGATTGCTACCAGGGAAGGTTGGCCTAAACAGCACTGGGCCACAGTCCTGGGTCCCTATCTGTGTGGAGAAGCACAGGAAGCGTATGGGGTTTTGCCTGAAGAAATGGCAACCAATTATGGCACCCTGAAAGAGGAAATCCTTGACCGTATAGGAGTAAAGAAAGTACAGAGAGCGCACCCCTGGAATTTTTTTGCCAGACAAGCGTATCGCTACCCAAGAGACATACTTGTCGGGCCAAGTCTAAGATACAGTTTCCCTGTTAAGGGAAGGCCAACCAAACCTGACCTAGTAGTAAACAAGAAGAAAGAGAGAGTGCCCGCAGAGTCGGAGAGAGTGCCCGCAGAGTCGGAGAGAGTGCCCGCAGAGTCGGAGAGAGTGCCCGCAGAGTCGGAGAGAGTGCCCGCAGAGACGGAGAGAGAGCCCGCAGAGACGGAGAGAGAGCCCGCAGAGACGGAGAGAGAGCCCGCAGAGACGGAGAGAGAGCCCGCAGAGACGGAGAGAGAGCCCGCAGAGACGGAGAGAGAGCCCGCAGAGACGGAGAGAGAGCCCGCAGAGACGGAGAGAGAGCCCGCAGAGACGGCCGATCCAGCCCCAAAGAGGTCGCTGAGAGCCCCAAAGAGGTCGCTGAGAGCCCCAAAGAGGTCGCTGAGAGCCCCAAAGAGGTCGCTGAGAGCCCCAAAGAGGTCGCTGAGAGCCCCAAAGAGGTCGCTGAGAGCCCCAAAGAGGTCGCTGAGAGCCCCAAAGAGGTCGCTGAGAGCCCCAAAGAGGTCGCTGAGAGCCCCAAAGAGGTCGCTGAGAGAACAAAAGAGCCTGCTGGTGCAGATAGAATGGCCTTAGAGGAGGAGAAACAGCGGTTTTTAAGGCTCCAAAGACAAGCCCATGATAAAATGAGGCCAGAGTATATCCCGGAATGGCGGAGGAAGCCTACGTTCGAGGACTACCGAGTGTCCTACAGGAATGAGAAATTGATGTCTATTTGGGAGCGGAGGAAATGTCCCCCAAAGCCTAACCTGAACTATTCAGTTGTGTGGGAGCGGCCGCACAGTGATAAAGAGGAGAACATCTCTAAATTTCGACAGAAGCCCCGACGAATACAACGGTTGACCTTAGACAGTGGGGAAAGTGACAAAGAGGCGTCTAATGGAGACCAGCTAGAAAGTGTTGCTAGGCCAGTGTCCGATGTGAACACCTTAGAAAAGACTGTTCCTGTATCAAAACTGGAGCACACGCCACTTAAGGAAGCTGGACAAGCTGCACAGGCAAAAGGATTTGATGACGACTGATGAACCAACCGTAGTTCCGCTGGTTGAGTTTGATGCGGCTAAGCAAGCAAAGGAACTTCAGTTGTCTACAAACAAAAATAAACTTGAAACTGAGAATGTTCTAACCCATGAGGTAGAGTTAACTTCAGGAGCATTACCAGCTCTGGAGGAGGCAATCGAAATCTTGTGTGCTGAAGAGACCACTGAAATGTTGTCGGCGGTTCCCCAATTAGAAGAGTCACCTGCAACAACAGATGAAGCTACACCTGTGCCAGAGGAAAGCGACAAGGCAAAGAGGGTGGAAGAACAACAGAAGCCTGTTGATCACATCCTTCAAGCAGTGGCAGAAAGTACAAAGCTGTCTGTAGAAGCAGAAACTGTACATCATGTAGTAGACATTATGGAAACGAATAGTGTGGGCTTTGAAATTATTGGCACAACGGAAAATGTGCCACCACTTGACGAAAAACTCCCTGAAATCATCCCTGCTGATGGTAAAGAAGAAGAATTTACATATCTGATGGAGGAGGCAGCAAAGGAACTGCCTGCAGAAAGCATTCATGATTTCTTCAAGCATCGGCCAAGGCCACCTTGCGAAGGGAATGACTTGCAGCTTATTAAATCAACAAAGTATCAGCCATGCAGTTTGGAACGCAAGTTGGTCATGAGTGATAAAAAAGAAGTCAAAACAAGAGACTCTGCTCCAGCAGAAAAATCTAAAGGGAATGCAAATAATTCCACCCAAGCATCACAGGCTTATACGGGCGAGGTATTAGAAGGAACTAAAGTTGGAGGAAGTGAGCCTGATGAGCCACCCAGGGCTTGGCACACAGGGGATTCGGAGGACCAGGTGGATAAGCCAGAGTCCATTCCGAGGCCTGTAAGTAAAGATGTAGATCCTACTTGTGAAATCCAGCAGGAAAACCCTGTGCCCCTACTGGATTCTCAGACTATTGAGGAGACCTCTAAATATCCGGTACCAAAACAACATAAAGCAAAGCTTTTAAAGCTGGAAAAGCCCTGTTGCTGCCCCGATGATGGCTCATTTGTTAAGTTGGATGAACATAAGCAAAATAAAGAACTAGAAGGTTGGAAAGAGCGTTTTCTGAAGCACTCCCTGCATAAAGCCAAGCCTGTGATTGAGAGGAAAGTTAACCTAAATATCGTCCGTAAAGGGACGACGGCAGATGGACAGGAGGAGCTAAGGGCAGATGTGGTATCTGTCATTGGGTCTGCTGAAACAACTGATGAGATAATTCAGAGAAAACCAGTTGAAAAGCTCCCAATTCTTAAAGCAAGGCTGCTCGCAGACAGCGCTACAAAGTTGAGAGATTCACTCCTTCCTGATAAAGGCGACACACATGAAGGAGGCCAACAGACAAGTAAGGAAATGAGAAGATGGATTTACAGGCGGCCACGATCCCAGCCTGCTACCTCAATGCGGACAGCACAGAGCGAGGAGTTCTTGAGTGGTGAGCGACCCTACCGGATGTCCGGCCTCTCGGCATGTCGCCCAACACCATGTTGTTGAGCTGAGGGGGGGGGGGTGTGATCGTTTGCTCCTTGGAAGTGATGACAAGCAAGTGGAGTGGGAGTTCTTGTCAGAAGTGAAGGAGTTAAAACTTCTGAAGAACTCCTAATTGGAGCAACTCCCCTTTAAAAGACTGGAAAGCAGACATGGAAAGGTGGGGTGGGGCTGACTAGGCCCTGGGCAGCTGTGCTGCTGAGAGGAGCAAGTACAGAGTGGAAGGTGATCTGATGTGGAAATACAGTGAAGTTGTGAACTACCCTGTAAAGGATCGCCAAGTGACTGTTACTGGGAGAACAGGGACTACAGAAAGTCGTGTGAGCTGGAAGATTGACTTCAGACTCAGGAGGTGAAGTCACAAGGAAGCCACGTAAGTGAAGGGGATTAGTGAGGAATCCCAGGCAGAGTTTGCCTTAAAGGCCTAGGCACGGTTGTTGCTGAAGTATTATGCCCCAGGGAAGAAATGAAGATAAAGAGAAGTAAATACAAGTGAGTTTGTGTATGCAAGGGTCCCTGGGGTGAAGCATACGGGAGAGACGGACGGGCCCTATGCTTCACCCGCAACCGTGTCCCAGAGAGGAGCGCTGTGTCCCAGAGAGGAGCGCTGTGTCCCAGAGAGGAGCGCTGTGTCCCAGAGAGGAGCGATGTGTCCCAGAGAGCGAGAGAGGAGCTGTGTCCCAGAGAGCGAGAGAGGAGCGGTGTCCCACAGAGCGAGAGAGGAGCGGTGTCCCACAGAGCGAGAGAGGAGCGGTGTCCCACAGAGCGAGAGAGGAGCGGTGTCCCACAGAGCGAGAGAGGAGCGGTGTCCCACAGAGCGAGAGAGGAGCGGTGTCCCACAGAGCGAGAGAGGAGCTGTGTCCCACAGAGCGAGAGAGGAGCTGTGTCCCACAGAGCGAGAGAGGAGCTGTGTCCCACAGAGCGAGAGAGGAGCTGTGTCCCACAGAGCGAGGAGCGAGAGAGGAGCTGTGTCCCACAGAGCGAGAGAGGAGCTGTGTCCCACAGAGCGAGAGAGGAGCTGTGTCCCACAGAGCGAGAGAGGAGCTGTGTCCCAGAGAGCGGAGCTGTGACCCAGAGTGGAGCTGTGACCCAGAGTGGAGCGGTGTCCCAGAGGTTGCTGAAGAGGGCGACCTAATTTCGCTGGGACCCTCACCTGGTAAGAGACTGTTTATTTCCTGGCCACAAGGTGGCACTACCCAAGTTAAAGGACTGTTTTCAAGCTGACCACTAGGTGGCAGACCACCCAAGTTAAAAGGACTGTCTACAACCTGGCCACAAGGTGGCATTCTCCCACCTCGCGGAGAAGTAATTGTTTTTTTTAAGCAGAGCTACGGCTACCGCTGTTATTTCTTTCTTCAAATAAACCTATTTGCTGCACTTTCAAGCCGGTATCAGCCCTTCATTCAAGAAACCACCGCTATATGCGGCCATCCTGATCACAATATATATATATTTATTTAGTAATTTAGTAATTATTAATCCATATATATACATAGATTAATAATGAGTATTGCAATATAATTTGATACCTTTTGTATTGGACAAACGTTATATTTATAATGACGACCTTTCGAGAGGCTTAACCTCCCTTTATCAAGTCTCAAGCAATACTACATGAGATGGGACCCTCAGTTTGAATAATAACAGCAGATTCAGATAGAGTGGAAACAGCATCTGACATCATCGGGTAAATACATATATGGGGAATAAACCCAACATAGCAAAGGAAACATATATACACATATTATATACACATATACATCAATATATACATGAAAAAGCAGGGCACTGTAGTCCAAAGTGATATCTTTCCTGTTGGACAAACACCTCACCAAGGCCCTCACCCAATTGCGACCTGGCCAACCGAATAGTGCTCCAGACAAGCACACAACACATCTCTTCTAAATAAGTTTTTAGTTAGTGAAAACCTTGCTTTTGGATAGATGTTTACTAACTAAAAACTTCTTCAAAAAAACATGCCATGTGCTTACTTAGACCCCCACTCAACCAGCCAAACCGCAATTGAATGAGGGCCCAAGAGAGCTAAGTCTGTTATAGTATAAGAAGAAAAAGAAAAAAAAATCACATGAAATTCTGATAATGTGTTAGAAAGCCCAAGTCTATATTAAGTCCTGTGTTTTTAGAGTTAAGGAATGTGATCATCTTTATTTCGAATGCTTTTCTCTATTGGATGCATTTAAATTTTCCTCTGAGTATTTTGACTTTTAAGTTATGGATGGAGTGATCATTCTGGCTAAAATGGTGTCCTACTGGGCTACAATAACTGTCTTCATTATGTTTTCTTATTGAGTGCCTGTGTAAATTCATCCTTAAATGCATTTTTTGGCCGGTTTCTCCAATGTAACAGCCTGTGTCACATAAAGTACATTGTATTATATTAACCACATTTGACGATGTACATGAATATGATCCTTTGATGTTATAGGTTTTGTTGTTATGTGTGGCTGTATCATCATTACAAATGTGCTGACATAATTTACAGGCACATGTGTTACAAGGTTTAGTTCCATTTTTTGTATTCAGTTGTTCATTGGCCAATTTTCTGCTGACAAGTTTTTGTTTCAGGTTTGGTGGTTGTTTAAATTTATTTATATACATATACATACAGTATCTCCCAAAAGTGAGTACACCCCTCACATGTAAATATTTTATTAAATCTTTTCATGTTACAACACTGAAGAAATGACACTCTGCTACAATGTAAAGTAGTAAGTGTACAGCCTGTATAACATTGTAAATGTGCTGTCCCCTCAAAATAACTATACACACAGCCAAGTGTGTACAAGTTGAAATGTCCAAATTGGGCCCAAAGTGTCAATATTTTGTGTGGCGACCATTATTTTCCAGCAGCGCCTTAACCCTCATGGGCATTTAGTTCATCAGAACTTCACAGGTTGCCACTGGCGTCCTCTTCCACTCCTCCATGATGACATCACAGAGCTGGTGGATGTTAGAGACATTGCCCTCCCCCACCTTCCTTTTGAGGATGCCCACAGATGCTGAATAGGGTTTAGTTCTGGAAATATGCTTGGCCAGTCCATCATCTTTAGCTTCAGCTTCTTTAGCAAGGCAGTTGTCGTCTTGGAGGTGTGTTTGGGGTCGTTATCATGTTGGAATACTGCCCTGTGACCCAGTCTCCGAAGGGAGGGGTAATGCTCTGCTTCACTATGTCACAGTACATGTTGGCATTCATGTTTCCCTCAATGAACTCCCCAGTGCCGGCAGAACTCATTCAGGCCCAAACCATTACATTCCCACCACCATGCTTAACTGTAGGTGAGGCACACATGTCTTTGTACTCCTCACCACAGGACATGGTTCCAGTAATCCATGTCCTTAGTCTTCTTGTCTTCAGCAAACTGTTTGCGGGCTTTCTTGTGCATAATCTTTAGAAGAGGCTTCCTTCTGGGACAACAGCCATGCAGACGAATTTGATGCAGTGTGCGGCGTATAGTCTGAGCACTAACAGGCTGACCCCCCCACCCTTTCAATCTCTGCAGCAATGCTGGTAGCACTCCTACGTCTATTTCCCAAAGACAACCTCTGAACATGCACACAACTTCTTTGGGCGACAATGGGGAGGCCTGTTCTTAGTGGAGTCTGTCCTGTGAAACCGCTGTCCTGTGTCCTGTGAAACCATCTTGGAAATCTTCCTATAGCCTAGGCCATGTTTATGTAGAGCAACAATTATTTTTTTCATTATTCTAGGACACAGTGACTCCCTTTACTGACCAAGCTTTATCTGGACCTGTGACTGGAGAGCATGATCCCCTACCTCAGGAGACTGGACTGCAGGGCAGTATTGCAACATGATAACGACCCCAAACACGCCTCCAAGATGACCACTGCCTTGCCAAAGAAGCTGATGTTGTCTGGTGGTCCAGACTAGGTGCTTCCACTTCTGTCGACCTGGGTTCAATTCTCAGTCAGAAAACAAAGAGGTCACACCACCCTGAAGCCGAGAAGGGTGGGCCTGGTCATTCCGGGGAGGGGAGACCACCTAGGAATACCAGGAGCTGTATACTGTGGCCCACTGAAGAAGGAACTGGCAACCCACTCCAGTATCAGATTTGAGCAATAAAGCCTCAAATTTGACACAAGTTGTTATTTCCTTCATAGAGACAGATTGAAAACATACAGACTTCTCAGAGGCATTTTTTCTTCTCTCTTTACAGAGGATTCAATGTACCCTTAGGTTTTTTTGGGGTAATTTTGGTCACTCTGAATGACTTCTGAGTAAACTTCAGAGAGCACGGAAATCAATGTGATAGCGATTTTTAAATCAGTTATGGGACTGGTTCTCGTGGGTTTGGATATTATGTACATTGTGACCACTCAGATGTAATTTCTCAGAGGTTAGATTTACACGTGTCATGTGATAACGCGGTAGTGTTTTACGAGTGTACTTTACTCTGTTACATAGTTACCGTATATACTCGAGTATAAGCCGAGTTTTTCAGCCCTTTTTTAAAGGCGAAAAAAGCCCCCCTCGGCCTATACTCGAGTCACTCTCCCCCCGTGTCTCCCTACCCCCCCCCTTGTGTCTCTCTACCCCCCCTATGTGTCTCTCTACCCCCCTTGTGTCTCTCTACCCCCCCGTGTCTCTCTACCCCCCCGTGTCTCTTTCCCTCCCCCTCCTCATCCTCAACCACCCCCTCATACTACCCCCCTCTCCCCTCACTTACCTGCTCCGGCCTCTGCTCCTTCCGGGTCTTGATGTGGCGCGCATGTGACGTCACATGCGTGCCACTTCATTAGCATATACCGGGTGCCGGCACCCGTTATATGCTAATGCCGTGACGTCACACGTGCGCCACGTCATTAGCATATACCGGGAGACACAGGGAAGGGAGAGGGGAGAAGAGACACGGGAGAGAGAGGGGGACACAGAAGTCACAAAAGGGAGAGACACAGGGGGCATCACATTTCCCACCTTCGGCTTATACTTGAGTCACTCATTTTACCCAGTATTTTGTGGTAAAATAGGTGCCTCAGCTTATACTCGGGTCGGCTTGTACTCGAGTATATACGGTACATAGAAATTGAGATTGAAAAAAATACTTTGAGCCCATCAAGTTCAACCTTTTAATATCTGCCCTGATCTGCAATATGCAGATTAAATCCTAATTTTAAATTGATCCAGAGGAAGGCAAACAGAAAGAAAAAAACAAGTGAGGCTTTACCAATTGTCTCAAAGGTGGAAAAAAAAGTAATTTCTTCCTGACCCCAGATACTGGCGATCGGATTCCTCCCTGGATCAATACTCCCTCTCTAATTATCCAGGATAACCCAGACTGCCCTTTATTTACAAACTAGTAACTTGCCCATCATAAATGACGGTATCGTATTTTATTTTCTATTGTCTGTTCTATCTCTCTCTGTGCGCCCTCTTTCTCTCTGTGCCGTCTGCACGCTGTTTGTTCTCTGTCCTTCCCCACCTCCCTCTCTCTCCCTCACTTTCTTTCTCTCCTTCCCACTCTCTCTCTTTTTTTCCTCGCTCATTGCCTCCGCTCTCCTCTCCTTCTCTCTTTCTGTCTCCACCTCTTTCTCTGCCTTTCCCTTCTTCAAACTCTTTGTTTCCTCTCACCTCTCTCACTCCCCCTCCCTCTCTCTCTTCCTTCTCTCTCTCCCCCTCATTCTCTTCCCTCCTTCTCTCTCTCTGCCTCCACCTCCTCTCTATCTCTGCCTTCTCTCCCCCCTCTCTCTCAATCTCTTATCCCTCCCTCTCTCACTCCCCCATCCATCTGTCTCTCCCTCACTTTCTCCCTCTGTCCCCCTCTCTTCCTTCCCTCCCTCTCTCCCTCTCTTTCCCTCTCCTCCTTTCTCTCTTCACATCCTTCTCCTCTTTCCCCTTCCTACTCTCTCTCTCTTCTCTCTTTCCCTCCGTCACTCCCACATCCCTCTGTCTCCCCTCCCTCTCTCACTTCCTCTACCCCTCAATCTCTTTCTATGCCTCCCCTCCTTCTCTCTCTCTGCCTCCTCTCTCTTACACCCCCCCCTCCCTTTCTCTCTTTCTTTTTATCCCTCTCTACCTCCTGTCTCTCCCACTTCTTCTCTTTGTATGCCTCCTCAATCTTTCTCTCTCTCTCTGCCTCCTCTCTCCCCCTCCCTCCCTTTCTTTCTTTTCATCACTCTCTACCTCCTCTTTCTTTCTTTCTCTCTGTCTCCTCTCTCCCCTCCCTCTCTCCCCACCACCTCTCTTTCCCTCCTTCACTCCCCCATCCCTCTATCTCCTTCTTTCTCTGTTCCTCCTCTCTTCCCCACTTCGGCCCATTCTCTCTCTTTCCCTTCTCTCTCCATCCTCTCCATCCCTCTCTGCCTCCTCTTTCTCCCTCTCTGCCTCCTCTCTCCCCCTTTCTCCCCTTGCCTTCCCTCTCTCTCTGCCTCCTCTCTCCCCTCTCTCTTTCCCTCTATCACTCCCTCACTTTCTCACTCTCCCTCCCTCTCTGCCTCCCCTCTCTCTCTCCCTCTTCCTCTCTGTCCCTCTCTCCTCATTACTTTCTTCCCCTCCTTCTCTCTCCTCTCCCTAATCTCTCTTCCTCTCTCTATTTCCTTCCCTCACTGCCACATCCCTCTGTC
The DNA here is from genome assembly GCA_027410445.1 of Discoglossus pictus. Taxonomy (NCBI): domain Eukaryota; kingdom Metazoa; phylum Chordata; class Amphibia; order Anura; family Alytidae; genus Discoglossus; species Discoglossus pictus. The sequence goes on along the minus strand of CM050170.1, from coordinate 49,029,633 downwards.
TCCCCTCCCTCTCTGTCACTCACTAACTTCCTCTCCTTCCCACTCTTTCTCCTTCTCTGCCTCCTCTCTCTCTCTGCCTCCTCTCCCTCTCTCCCCACCTCCTCTCTTTCCCTCCCTCACTCCCCCATCCCTCTCTCTCTCCTTCTTACTCTGTTTCTCCTCTCTCCCCATCTCTGCCCATTCTCTCTCTCTCTCTGCCTCTTCCTTTCCCTCCTCTCTCTCCCTTTTCTCCCCACTGTTTCCCTCCCTCCCTGCAACCTCTTTCTCTCTCTGCCTCCCCTCTCTCTCTGCCTCCCCTCTCTCTCTGCCTCCTCTCTTCCCTCCCTCTCTCCCCACCTCATCTTTTTCCCACCCTGACTCCCATCCGTCTCTCTCCTTCTTCCCTCTCTGTTCCACCTCTCTCCCCCATCTCTGCCCCTTCTCTCTCTCTCTGCCTCTTTCCCTCCTCTCTCTCCCTCCTCTCCCCAGTGTTTCCCTCCCTCTCTCCTTTCTCCCTATCTGCCTACTCTCTATCCCCCTTCTTCTCTCTCTGCCTCTTCTCTCCCTCTCCCTCTCTCCCCACCTCCTCTCCTTCCCTCCCTCACTCCCCCATCACTCTCTCTCCTTCTCTCGCTCTTCCTTCTGTCTCCCCTCTCTTCACCCATCTCTGCCCTTCTCTCTCTCCCTCTCTCTTTCCCTCCTCTCCCAGTGTTTCCCTACCTCCTCTTTTTCCCTCTCTGCCTCCTCTCTCTCCCCCTCCTACTCTCTCTCTCTCTCTCTCTGCCTCCCCCCCTCTCTCTCTGCCTCCTCTCTTTCCTCCCTCTCTCCCCACCTCATCTCATTCCCAACCCCATGCAATCCCTTAGAATTAGGATTAATTCACAGACTGACACTTACACCTTGTTTATGTAAGTTAAGATACAATTTTTGTACCTTTATTAATTGTCACATTTTGTATATATTTTTCTGTCCAGCAGGCTGGCCAATCACAGTAAACCCCATTCCTAAATGATAGACTGCTATTATCTGCTTACTGGGAAACCCTGTACATTTGACAAGCTCAGGGTTTTATTCTCATCCTGGTGAATATATTTAGGTGGGGCTGAGTGAGTTATCACCAGATAATAACACTGTAACATAATAGGCTGCTCCTGCTTACTCGGAAACCCCGCCCACCTGATGAGCTCAGGCTCCTAATCTCATCCCGGTGACTGTATTAATGATAACCATTTGCTGTAATCTTGAAGTGTGTGTACAAGGATTATCTATGAGACTACGGTCTTGGGGGTTTGGCTGATGCAATAGCCTGCAGAATATCTAATATGTTTTTTACAACAATTCCTATAACATGAAACATAATACATAAACCAAGAAACATACAGTATAACAGTGTAATCATATTTTAACCATAAGCACTAAGAAATATATAACCATAATAACAAAAACAGGGTAACTCTGGCCAATCAGGACCAGGCCATAGTGTAAAACAGTCCAGTCAGGCCCTGGGCATGACAACTCCTCCCCCCTTCTTTCTAGTGGAGACTGGAAAGCTATCCTGCTGGACAGCTTTCCAGCTACACAGCAACTTCTATTTGTTCTCTGAGGTCTAAGTCATGGCACAGTTCCAACAATCTCCAGGGTCCAAGAATTCAGTCCCAGCCGGTAGTGCTGAGTCTAGGGAGTGCAGGAAGCATCCTTAGTCCTACCCCCCCCCCCCCTTTTATGTGGCTTAATCCTAAATTTGCACTGGGGCTTGCCAGGTTACTCCACCTCTCCAACCCCCTAGTAAAAATCAATCCAAGTGATAAACTTGGTGGCTCTCTGGCCCCCCCACCTCCTCCATTCCAGGGTGAATTCTCCCTCCACAAGCACCTGGAGGACCCTTCAAGGCAGTCCAGGGGAAACAGTACATCCCGGTTAGTAGGTCCAGCAAAAACTTGAGAGGGACCTTCCCAATCTGGGATGGTACCAGGTATCCATGGTAAAATAGAAGACCCCAACCTCTCTCTTGCCAATGATCCCAGCCAGTGCCCCCTCCTTTCCAGTGAGAGGTACACAGTGTCTTTGGGCTGCTGCAATATACAGGGAGGCCAGGTGACAAACCACACCCTGTGGTATCCTCTGTGGAAATCCAGGAAAATTGAGCCATACAGTGGTGAACAAATCTGGGGCAATCCTGTGGCCTCATCCTCCTCAACCAAGCCAGTACAAATAGCTGACTGGTGGTATTTACAACAGTTTGTGGGCCTAGGGGTCCACAAGTGGTCACCATTCTTCCCCTTCCTATGTCTGCTACTTCCCCTGTCCAGTGTTTGAATCCCAGGGAATTTAATGGCCTTTTTGGCTTACCCAATTCAAGTGGTCCCAGGGGCCTAGCCAGTTCCAGTAACTGCTCATCAGGGAATATCCCTATTCCCCCCCCCCCCCCGCGCAAAAGAAAGGGGGGTAATTGATTAGGGAAAACATTATTCTGGGGCATCCCATACAACAATAGTTCCACTAAGGACTGTACCTGCCACATCTGCCGGTCGGTACTTCTCCTGATGGCCTTGCCTGGGGACTCAACTCCTTGGGGCTGCATGGTGCTCACTGTCTCCCAGCCCCCTTCTTCAGGAACCACCATCTGTGCACAGCTCTCACCTCCTAATGGATCTTTAGTCCATGGATCCTTAGGCATAATCTCCTGTCTCTCTCCATCTGATACTGCCTGGCATGTGATTACAGGCAGCCCTTGAGAAGCAGCTGCTACTGTCTCTTGTGCATGGCTTCTCCCATCCAACCTGCACTTTAGACTCATCCTCTGATCAGCCCTTCCTGGCTTCCCTACCTCCTTGCTAGTAGCGATGGGGCCCCAGTCCTCTGAGCCAGACTGAGCCATCTGAGATGATAAATTCCCAGGGCTGCTTTCTGGTGCTGGCACCTGGCAAATGGCAAACTCTCAAAAGTGATTCTCCTCCATGCCTGACTGGCAGGACCCCACCCAACTTGGTGTCCAAAACCCTTCTAGAGATGCTTAATTTAGTATCTTACAGCTGTATCTCTTGCTGGATCAAATGCCAAAGTAAGCTAGCTGCCTGGGAGCATGTCTCCAGTCCCAGCATTTGACAACGCTTGGAAAACAAACACAGCTGTCTTTTCTCTGTCTCCAAGCCACAATCTAGATCCCCATATACAATGTCCCAAAAGTGCCACTTCCAGCCCCAGTGAAAAACAGGGCCCCCCATGAGGTATCCCAACATGTCCCTCCAAGCAACATATTGCTCTTCCAGGGCTACCTCCTCACATTCCAATTCTTCTAGCCATTCCATTAGCTCTTGACCTGGCCATAGTCCCAGGAACACCATCCATTTGTTTGAAAGGCCTATTCCTTGACAGTCCTTTTCAGTCACCACAAAATTCTACTGGGGATAAGCATTTCCCCTCCACAGGAGCTGGGAAAGGGCCATTGCTTACCCCTCTCCACTTCTCTTGTACCTCCTGTATCATCTGTGCTCTAAGCACCATCAACTGCTCTGTAGTAGTATCCTCTGGCATGGTTTCCATCTCTGAAATCTCATGAATGCCTTATCCTCCTCTGCTGCAGACAGCTCTTTATAACTTGACATTTTACTGTATTCCACAGAGGAAACACAGAAACTACGCCCAGGAGATTGCTTCCACAGACCAGGATGTCAGGAACACCATATAATCCCTTAGAATTAAGATTAATTCACAGATTGACACTCACACCTTGTTTATGCAAGTACAGATACAACTGTTATACCTTTATTAATTGTCACATTTTATACCATTTTTTGGCACACATGCTAGCCAATCACAGCATCCCTAAATAATAGGCTGCCCCCCGCTTACTGGTAAACCCTGTACATCTTAGGAGCTAAGGGTTTTAATCTAATCCTGGTGATTATATTTAGGTGGGGCTAAGTGAGTTATCACCAGAGAACAAAACTGCAACATAATAGGCTGCCCCTGCCCACTAGGAAACCCTGCACATCTGATGAGCTCAGGCTCCAAATCTCATCCTGGTGATTGTATTAATGATAACCCTTTGCTGTAATCTTGAAGTGTGTGTACAAGGATTATCTATGACACTACGGTCTTGGGCCTTTGGCCGATGCAATAGCCTGTAGAATATCTGATATGTTTTTACAACAATTCCTATAACATGAAACATAGTACATAAACAAAGAAACATACAGTATAACAGTGTAATCATATGTTAACCATAAACACTAAGAAATACATAACCATAATAAAAAAAACAGCATAACTCTGGCCAGTCAGGTCCAGGCTATAGTATAAAACAGTCAAGTCAGGCCCTGGGCATGACAAAGTACTTGTTATTACTTATGGTTTTAATTAATTTTTACTTTTTTTTCCAATAACACAACATAATATACAGTTATACATTCAATCAAATATATAAATTAATTTGTATCAAAATGTCTTTGCGTATCTCTATTACATAGTAATTTATGTTGAAAAAAGACTTTAGTCCATTAAGTTCAACCATTTTAGATCTCCTCTGATCTGCAATACGCAGATTTATTGTTTATTGATACAGAGGAAGGCAAACAAAAAAAAAACAGTGAAACTTTGCCAATTGCCTCAACAGGGAAAAAAATATAAAATTCCTTCCTGACCCCAGATACTGGCGATCGGATTCATCCCTGGATCAATACTACCTCTATTTATCCAGGATGGCCTTTCGTGCTCTTTTTATTTAAAAATATATCCAATCACTTTAAAGTTATCTATCGAATCCGCTGTCACCACCTTCTTTGGTAGATAATTCCACAGATTAACCACCCTTACTGTGAAGAACCCTTTCTTTCTTTAAGGTTTGAGTTGACAGGCAGACATCCATGAGGATATTCTGGAGATACAATTGGCAACATGAGCTAGCAGAGAGGGGGATAGTTCAAGTGCAGAGATGTAGATTTGGGTGTCATCAGCTTAAGATGATACTGAAATCCAAAAGATTTTA
>CM050170.1:48841548-48938351 GCA_027410445.1 Discoglossus pictus | reverse complement strand
TTAGAGAGTTGAGGAGGGAGGTTGAGGATGAGGAGGGAGGTTGGGGTTGAGGAGGGAAGTTGAGAATGAGGAGGGGGGAAGAGACACAGGGAATGAAGAGGGGGGGAAGAGACACCGGGAAGGGAGAGGGGGGAAGAGACACAGGGAAGGGAGAGGGGGGAAGAGACACAGGGAAGGGAGAGGGGAGAAGAGACACGGGAGAGAGAGGGGGACACAGAGGGCACAAGAGGGACACAGGGGACAGCACATTTCCCACCCTCGACTTATACTCAAGTCACTCATTTTACCCAGTATTTTGTGGTAAAATAGGTGCCTCGGCTTATACTCGGGTTGGCTTATACTCGAGTATATACGGTATATTGTTAAGCAATGGGTGCGCAAAGTACACAATTGCGTATGTCACTAAATTACACTACATTTATTATATACAAACATGTTCCTCACGGCAAAGACCAGATCTTCATACAATGGAAACATTTTCTTTTAGAAATCACATATTATAGCTGTCGTAATTGCGAGTTGTCGTTACGCAATGTTAAATGTTAGGGGTTTGCGCATGCCTTCAGCGCTCATTGCTGGCCTCACAATGAGCGCCTACCGCCAGCACGACGTAGGCTGCAGTAAGCGCTGGAGGCACTCATTGCAGGCCTTGCAAGAAGAACCGCAGTTTACGATTTTAACGGACAAATCTTCTTCAAACAGGTAACTCGAAAGCCCCCTAAAAATGCCAAATAATAAAAAAAAATTACTTCAACACTCAAGGGGGAGAGCCAGGGAGCCTGTGAGGGAGGTTGCAAGCTAATTTAAGGCATAATTGGTGTTTTTCAAAGATTGAAAATTGGCTAAGCGAGGAAAAAAATGGCAGCCCCAAAAAGACTTAAATTTTCTCCAACAGGATCAACGAGAGGCCGAAGCCAGTAACACTTACCGTAACAATGCCAGGCACGCTGGACTTCAGAAACACACGACACAGAAGCCAGTAACTTACACGAACAACGCCAGGCATGCAGGACTTACAAAATACACAACGCTGAAGCAAGTAACACTTACCTTAACAACGCCAGGCACGCAGGACTTACAAAATACACGACACAGAAGCCAGAAACTTACACGAACAACACCAGGCACGCAGGACTTACAAAATACACGACGCAGAAGCCAGAAACTTACACGAACAACACCAGGCACGCAGGACTTACAAAATACACAACGCTGAAGCCAGTAACTTACACGAACAACACCAGGCACGCGGGACTTACAACATACACGACACAGAAGCCAGTAACTTACAAGAACAACGCCAGGCACGCGGGACTTACAACATACACGACACAGAAGCCAGTAACTTAAAACGAACAACACCAGGCACGCAGGACTTACAAAATACACGACGCAGAAGCCAGAAACTTACACGAACAACGTCAGGCACGCAGGACTTACAAAATACACGACGGAGAAGCCAGTAACTTACACGAACAACACCAGGCACGCAGGACTTACAAAATACACGACGCAGAAGCCAGAAACTTACACGAACAACACCAGGCACGCAGGACTTACAAAATACACGACGCTGAAGCCAGTAACTTACACGAACAACGCCAGGCACGCGGGACTTACAACATACACGACACAGAAGCCAGTAACTTACACGAACAACACCAGGCACGCAGGACTTACAAAATACACGACGCAGAAGCCAGAAACTTACACGAACAACGCCAGGCACGCAGGACTTACAAAATACACGACGCAGAAGCCAGTAACTTACACGAACAACGCCAGGCACGCGGGACTTACAAAATACACAATGCATAAGCCAGTAACTTACAACGCCAGGCACGCTGGACTTACAAAATACACGACTCAGAAGCCAGAAACTTACACAAACCTGATAGAAGGCCTTAAAAAGAATAAGAGAAACAACAAAAATCCTGTTGGTAATATACTTCACTCCAGTAGCAAAACTTATTGCCACAACAAGCAACAAAAAAACAACTAAACAAATAACCCCTCACACCCGGAGGAAAGGAGACATATAAACAAAGTAAGACCTCAAAACTAACAACCTAACAATAAAAATGCTGCTTTACAGAAAAACAAAAAGCCTAAAGAGTTTCTCACAAGTATCAAGGTGTGTGACCCAAAGAAATATACAGATAACTAGTCACAATATAAAAACATTAAGCATGTAAACAAAACCTGTAACCAATATACAAAACTAATACATAAAATGGAATCCACAAACCAGATCTTCAACACTTTCTCTACGCATCAGATAAAATAGCCAAACACCAAGATGGGTAAACCAAAAAAGAACGCAACTAAGAGAGTCATTACAAAAAATGTTTAAAACAACAAAACCTCAGCAACTACCATCTCAATGCTCAGGTTTTGGGCAATCTGATAATTCAGATGTGGAGGAAAACCCACAAGGTATGTTTCATCACATAGATGTCTCGGAGAAATATAGAGGATACTCCAAACACATATAGACAGTCTAAGAAAAGACATACACACCTTGGGTCAAAGGACACACTTCTTGGAAGAAGTTACAGAGCAAATCATAGAGACCCAGGAACATGACAGAATGGAGACCACTCTACACGCCTCTAAGATAAGTACTCTAAAGGATGAAATAGAAGATCTGCAAAATAGGAAGTTGAGAATGAGGTGGGGGGAAGAGACACAGGGAAGGGAGAGGGGGGAAGAGACACAGGGAAGGGAGAGGGGGGAAGAGACACAGGGAATGAAGAGGGGGGAAGAGACACCGGGAAGGGAGAGGGGGGGAAGAGACACAGGGAAGGGAGAGGGGAGAAGAGACACAGGAGAGAGAGGGGGACACAGAGGGCACAAGAGGGACACAGGGGGCAGCACATTTCCCACCCTCGACTTATACTCAAGTCACTAATTTTACCCAGTATTTTATGGTAAAATAGGTGCCTCGGCTTATACTCGGGTTGGCTTATACTCGAGTATATACGGTATATTGTTAAGCAATGGGTGCGCAAAGTACACAATTGCGTGTGTCACTAAATTACACTACATTTATTATATACAAACATGTTCCTCACGGCAAAGACCAGATCTTCATACAATGGAAACATTTTCTTTTAGAAATCACATATTATAGCTGTCGTAATTGCGAGTTGTCGTTACGCAATGTTAAATGTTAGGGGTTTGCGCATGCCTTCAGCGCTCATTGCTGGCCTCACAATGAGCGCCTACCGCCAGCACGACGTAGGCTGCAGTAAGCGCTGGAGGCAATCATTGCACACCTTGCAAGAAGAACCGCAGTTTATGATTTTAACGGACAAATCTTTTTCAAACGGGTAACTCGAAAGCCCCCTAAAAATGCCAAATAATAAAAAAAAATTACTTCAACACTCAAGGGGGAGAGCCAGGGAGCCTGTGAGGGAGGTTGCAAGCTAATTTAAGGCATAATTGGTGTTTTTCAAAGATAAAAAATTGGCTAAGCGAGGAAAAAAATGGCAGCCCCAAAAAATACTTAAATTTTCTCCAACAGGATCAACGAGAGGCCGAAGCCAATAACACTAACCGTAACAACGTCAGGCACGCTGGACTTCAGAAACACACGACACAGAAGCCAGTAACTTATACGAACAACGCCAGGCATGCAGGACTTACAAAATACACAACGCTGAAGCAAGTAACACTTACCTTAACAACGCCAGGCACGCAGGACTTACAAAATACACGACACAGAAGCCAGTAACTTACACGAACAACGCCAGGCATGCAGGACTTACAAAATACACAACGCTGAAGCAAGTAACACTTACCTTAACATGCCAGGCACGCAGGACTTACAAAATACACGACGCAGAAGCCAGTAACTTACACGAACAACACCAGGCACGCAGGACTTACAAAATACACGACGCAGAAGCCAGTAACTTACACGAACAACGCCAGGCATGCAGGACTTACAAAATACACAACGCTGAAGCAAGTAACACTTACCTTAACATGCCAGGCACGCAGGACTTACAAAATACACGACGCAGAAGCCAGTAACTTACACGAACAACACCAGGCACGCAGGACTTACAAAATACACGACGCAGAAGCCAGTAACTTACACGAACAACACCAGGCACGCAGGACTTACAAAATACACGACGCAGAAGCCAGAAACTTACACGAACAACGCCAGGCATGCAGGACTTACAAAATACACGACGCAGAAGCCAGTAACTTACACGAACAACGCCAGGCACGCAGGACTTACAACATACACGACACAGAAGCCAGTAACTTACACGAACAACGCCAGGCACGCGGGACTTACAAAATACACAATGCATAAGCCAGTAACTTACAACGCCAGGCACGCGGGACTAACAAAATACACGACTCAGAAGCCAGAAACTTACACAAACCTGATAGAAGGCCTTAAAAAGAATAAGAGAAACAACAAAAATCCTGTTGGTAATATACTTCACACCAGTAGCAAAACTTATTGCCACAACAAGCAACAAAAAAACAACTAAACAAATAACCCCTCACACCCGGAGGAAAGGAGACATATAAACAAAGTAAGACCTCAAAACTAACAACCTAACAATAAAAATGCTGCTTTACAGAAAAACAAAAAGCATAAAGAGTTTCTCACAAGTATCAAGGTGTGTGACCCAAAGAAATATACAGATAACTAGTCACAATATAAAAACATTAAGCATGTAAACAAAACCTGTAACCAATATACAAAACTAATACATAAAATGGAATCCACAAACCAGATCTTCAACACTTTCTCTACGCATCAGATAAAATAGCCAAACACCAAGATGGGTAAACCAAAAAAGAACGCAACTAAGAGAGTCATTACAAAAAATGTTTAAAACAACAAAACCTCAGCAACTACCATCTAAATGCTCAGGTTTAGGGCAATCTGATAATTCAGATGTGGAGGAAAACCCACAAGGTATGTCCCATCACATAGATGTCTCGGAGAAATATAGAGGATACTCCAAACACATAGAGACAGTCAAAGAAAAGAGATACACACCCTGGGTCAAAGGAAACACTTCTTGGAAGAAGTTACAGACCAAATCATAGAGACCCAGGAACATGACAGAATGGAGACCACTCTACACGCCTCTAAGATAAGTACTCTAAAGGATGAAATAGAAGATCTGCAAAACAGGTCACGCAGACATAATTTGAGATTCAGAGGGAATTCCCAAAAAGATAACCGACTTAAATCAAAATTTATCAGCTACAATCAATCTTATCCTGCCAAACCACCCAGAAAATACCTGGGAAATAGAGGGGGGCTCACAGAACCCTAGGGGCCAATAACAACTCAGACCTACCCAAAGACATTATTGTAAGATTTGTGCAACAAAAGGCAAGAGACATAATACTAACAGCCACTAGGAAAATGGCCTCTATCAAAGGACCAGATGGAACTAAAATACAGATTTACATGGATCTCTCCCAGTGACTCTTGAGAAAAGAAGGGCAATGAAACCAATACTTGTAGCTCTAACCAAACACAAAATTTCATACAGATGGGGATTCCCCTTTGCATTGATCTTTTAATATAAAGGAGACACATACAATACTCACTCACTTGTGGACAGCCCAAACACTGCTCACCCGGCTACAAATAATACAGAGAGAAGACCAAGAATAATCACAAACCTTACATCTAGACCAAAGGACAATACGCTCATGGACAGACACTCCAAAAAACAAAAGACCAAAAAAACTAATGGACAATAAAGCAGGATAACCAAACATACATGAAGAAGACAATGTGAGATAGAGACCTGAAAGGGAAACAGAGATCTGCTGGCCCTTAAATATCCTATCCAGCCCGGGTTAAAAAACTCAAATGAAGAGCAAATCAAAGACTTTAATAGTATTATTACTGTCACCTTAGGAGAAAAATTGTAGTCAAAATGTTTAAAAAAGTTTTGTATATATAACACTTGTAAGAAACTCTTATTGCATTAGAATGTGTAACTATATTTGTACTACCAATGATAATGTTATAATACCTCAACTACTTTTTTATTTCTTTTCTGGTTATAGATACAAAAAAGAGAAAAACACAGGTGGCTCCAGGTACCCAAAGATTCCAGGATGCAGTATAGGGGTGCTACTTAAGGATATAATTAACTTAAGACCAAAAAAAGTAGAAAACAGGACAAGTATCCTTTAGACTGTAAGTGCACACCCTCTGCCCAGTTTAACAATATAGGGTAGAGAGAAAGATAATATAAAACTTAACCTTTATTAATATTATTAAAAGCTGTTGTTAAAATATTGAAATACTGACGAGATACAATTGGTGGGGGAATGAGAAATAGTTTATATGGGCTTCCTTATAAATTCAATACATAGGAATGACTTTTATATCCTCATTGTTAGAGTGATAATAAATAGTGAAAAACAAAGTGCATATAGTGAAGTGAAATACAAATGAGTAGCAAAAGCATAGGTCCAAAGTCTAAGGCCTATGTGTTTGCACTTATATACATTGCACTTTTTGACAAAAGTGTCTAGTGCTTGTAAAAATAGTGATAGTTGCACTTGTCAATATTGCACCTTATTATTATTGCTATCTAAAGTGATAAGTGCCAATATAGTTGGATAAATAAATAAGCTGTTATATTAATAAATACAATAAATAAAGTGCTAGTGCTTGCTGAGGATATAGGTATATTATATAGGTCCTATATTGGAAGGTAAAGCCCTATATTATAATTATAATATCAATTGTTTATGCCCCCACACAATCTATGGAGCTGAGTAGCCTAGTTTCTTCCACACTCTAGTACTCGTTTTTTAAATATATCATTCGATTATGGTTTGGTGTGGATACTATTATTGAAACGTTTGTTATAGATGGTGAGTCTATATTATAGCAGAGCGTCTCAGCTCCAAACAACTGCCCGCGTGTCGCCTATGCGTCTGCGTGTGACGTCATAGGTCGGCGTTGCGGCGTTGTACGTGCAACCCGACGCACGTTTCTGAAGATTTCATCAGGGGTTACGGGGAGAATGTCAGAGGAGCTATTTATGCTCCTTGGTTGCCTTAGCAACCTCAAAATAGTAAAACATAGATCGTTAAACTCATTTAAAGAATGTATTTTCAAAGAAAAACAAGTTAATATAGAGATGAATGAATTAAAAATCACTTGGACATATATATTGGCTTTATTAGTACACTTGGGAATATAGTAGAATTAGAAAAAGTAGATAATCTATATATAACACAGCACATGACACTTAACATTGGGTTATATTGGGTATATTTATTTTATTATATTATTAGTTGGAGTTCTTATTGGAAAAAATTACCCATTATACATGACTCATGATATTGAACAGAGTAAAGCATAATTATCCATGGTTAACCATCAAGAGAGGTTTATATAAAAATTATTATTAATATTAATTTATTATTTCTCATATTGGATATGCTATTCTGTATAGGATTATTGGAAGTATTATTTATATGCCTCTGTGTGTTGTAATCATTGAGGAGTGTATTAATATAATATATTGATTCCAAATTCAAAATGTATAATGGTACATAGATAGTATATAAATACCTGGTTATATCCAAAAATAATAAATTCCTTAAATAAATGGGGTAAAGGTGAAACCGTCATTGAGACCCCAAGGTTTTTTAGTCTTAAGTGTAAAAATCCAATAGGCCTCCTTCTTTAGTAATTCCTTATCAACATTGCCTCTTCTGATATTATTTTTAATACCGTCATTGGCTATAAATGATATATTGTTGAGATCGCCATTGTGTGGGGAATTTACATGATTGGCCACTGGTGTATCATATTCTTTAGTAATGCTGTATATATGCTCTAATATTCTACGCCTGAATTATCTACAGGTTTTGCCTATGTATTTCATCCCACATTTGCAAATCATAAGATATATCACCCCTACAGTTTTACATGTCATTAGATGCTGGATCTTAAAATTCTCAATTCCATCTTTTGAGGGGAATGTTTTGGTGGTATTCACATACTTACATCCTTTACATGATAAACATTTATAGCAGCCTTTCGTCCTATTAAGCCAAGTATTGGTTTTAGTATTTTCCAGATGGCTTCTAGATAGCATGTCTCTCAAATTAGTTGATCTTCTACTAGTAATTTGGGCCTGGTTACTTAAAAATGGTCTTAGATCATCATCATCTAGAAGAATCTTCCAATGGTCATTGAATATTTTTCTGATTTCATGCCATTTGCCATTATAGGTGCCTATGCATCTGACCACTTCATCATGTTGTTTGTTTTTGTTTAACAACAGTAGATCTCTATCTACTGCTTTGGCCCTTTGATATGCTCTTTTTAGGGGTTTGTTCTTATATCCCCTTTCCTTGAAGCGTTGTTGCAATTCACTGGCTTCCATCTCAAAATTAATTTGACTGGAGCAATTTCTTTTGATTCTTAGGTTTTGCCCTACTGGTATTCCTTCAATTAAAGATTTGGGATGGCTACTACTGGCTTGTAATAGGCTATTTGTGGCTGTTGGTTTTCTATATGTAGTGGTTTGAAGTTTACCATTGTCTGACTTAGCAATTTTCAAGTCCAGAAAAGTGATTTCATTCTCACTTTTTTCTGAAGTTAAGTATAGTCCCATATTGTTTTGATTCAGTCTATCAATAAAATCCTTCAAATCTTTGTGATTGCCATTCCAGACTAACAAGATATCATCTATAAATCGTATCCATAGCTCGATATGCTTAGTAAATTGGTCCAATTGGTCAGTGAATACTATTTGCTCTTCCCACCAGCCTAAATATAAATTGGCATATGTGGGAGCACATGCTGTACCCATGGCTGTGCCACAAATTTGCTGGTAAAATTTATTGAGAAAAACAAAATAGTTATGAGTTAATGCGAACTCCAGTAAATTTAGTATGAATTCATTGTGATTGAAATATTGAGTACCTCTTTTTGATAAGAAGTACCTCACTGCTTCAACACCTCTTTGGTGTTGTATATTTGTGTACAGAGATTCGACATCTAGAGACACCAGAAGTGCTTCTTTACTGATTGAGACGTCATTTAGTTTCAATAGAACATCTTTTGTGTCTTTTACATGTGATGCTAATGTGGTCACAAATTCTTGTAGCATGGAATCCACATATTTACTGGGATTCTCTGTGATACTCTCAATTCCCGACACAATTGGTCTGCCAGGAGGTTTTTTTAGGGTTCTTATGTATTTTAGGGATAATGTAGAAAGTGGCTATTTTAGGATTCTGGTTCAAAAGGTAGTCAAATTCAGACTTGCATATGACTTTGGTGTTCAGGCCTTTTGTTAGAATGTCTTTGAGTTCCTCAATGAAGTTATCAGTTGGATCTTTTTCTAATTTTTTGTAACTTTTTTGATCTTTGAGGAGTCTTTTACATTCCAAAATATAGTCAGTTTTATCAAGTATAACTATATTGCTTCCTTTGTCTGAATTCCTAATAATTATATTTTTGTCTTGCTGTAATTGCTTTAATGCCAGCCTTTCAGTTTTGGTTAGGTTGTAATTGACATTACTTTTCTTAGAAATATTTGTCATATCACGAACCACGTTGTTTACAAATAGCTCTATGTTGGGAGTTATACTTAAAGGTGGTGTATATTTGCTTTGTGGTTTAAAAGTAGAATATGGACCTGTAGATTCAAATTCTTCATTTTCTGCTAGTAGACATTCAAGGCTTCTCAAAGTTTTAGAATGTAGAGGTTCTACTGAGATTGTATTCTTCTTTTTAGAGAAGAACTTTTTTAAAGCCAATTTTCTGGCAAACAAGTGAGTATCCTTTACCCATTCAAAGAGGTTGAAATCCCCTGTAGGTGAAAAATGTAGGCCTTTCTTGAGAACTGCTAAATGGTCACTAGATAAAGTCTTGGTTGATAGATTAAATATTTGTAAAGAATCTAGTTCTTCCGTATTCTTTTTTGTTGGGGTTTGTATGTGTCTTGTTTTTTTCTTACCCCTCCTGATCCTCCTCTTAGATCTAAAAAAGTTTTGGTTGGTCTTTTTACCATTTGGAGGTTAGTTAGGCCTTATGCATCATTAGTCTCCAAATCAGACCATTCAGATTCAGATGCACTGTTGTCAGTATGTGCTTTAGGGATGAATTGTTTTCTGGATCTTCTGAAGATATTTCCACTTTGGAAATCATTTAAATCATTTAAATTTAAATTTCTTTTGTTTCCTATCAACCAGCATTTTTTAAAAATTTTCTATGTCTCTTTGCAGTTTATTTTCTAATTCCACAAAATTGGGATCTGTGTTGTGTTCTCTTATTTTTTCCACTTCTTTTTTCAGTTGTGGATCGATTTCTTTCAGTTGTGATTGTTCCCATTCCAAAATTAGAGTCATGAGTTCCTTAGAACATCTTAACAGCACATAATCCCATTTTTTTACAAATTCCTCAGGTAGGCCTTGAATTTTGGGGAATAGATTAATACGTAGTCCTCTGGGTACTAAGTTGTTCGCCAGATAGTTCTCCAAACTTGCTATCTCCCACCATACTCTATATTGTTGTTTATATAGTTTATTCAATTCAAAGAACTGATTTTTTAATATGGGCTCTTTTCGTTGTCCTGGATTTAAATCTTTGTTAAATACACTTTTGGCTTCATTTAGCCAACTTTCTTGGTTCCAATTTTGGAATAGGAAACCTGTTCCTGGCTCCATATTTATTTTTGTTGATGTGTATTGATACCGAGCTGAACACCTTAGATAGAACTTAGTTCATAAATGCCAATAGATACAAAAAAGAGAAAAACACAGGTGGCTCCAGGTACCCAAAGATTCCAGGATGCAGTATAGGGGTGCTACTTAAGGATATAATTAACTTAAGACGAAAAAAAGTAGAAAACAGGTCAAGTATCCTTTAGACTGTAAGTGCACACCCTCTGCCCAGTTTAACAATATAGGGTAGAGTGAAAGATAATATAAAACGTAACCTTTATTAATATTATTAAAAGCTGTTGTTAAAATATTGAAATACTGACGAGATACAATTGGTGGGGGAATGAGAAATAGTTTATATGGGCTTCCTTATAAATTCAATACATAGGAATGAATTTTATATCCTCATTGTTAGAGTGATAATAAATAGTGAAAAACAAAGTGCATATAGTGAAGTGAAATACAAATGAGTAGCAGAAGCATAGGTCCAAAGTCTAAGGCCTATGTGTTTGCACTTATATATATTGCACTTTTTGACAAAAGTGTCTAGTGCTTGTAAAAATAGTGATAGTTGCACTTGTCAATATTGCACCTTATTATTATTGCTATCTAAAGTGATAAGTGCCAATATAGTTGGATAAATAAATAAGCTGTTATATTAATAAATACAATAAATAAAGTGCTAGTGCTTGCTGAGGATATAGGTATATTATATAGGTCCTATATTGGAAGGTAAAGCCCTATATTATATTTATAATATCAATTGTTTATGCCCCCACACAATCTATGGAGCTGAGTAGCCTAGTTTCTTCCACACTCTAGTACTCGTTTTTTAAATATATCATTCGATTATGGTTTGGTGTGGATACTATTATTGAAACGTTTGTTGTAGATGGTGAGTCTATATTATAGCAAAGCGTCTCAGCTCCAAACAACTGCCTGCGTGTCGCCTATGCGTCTGCGTGTGACGTCATAGGTCGGCGTTGCGGCGTTGTACGTGCAACCCGACGCACGTTTCTGAAGATTTCATCAGGGGTTACGGGGAGAATGTCAGAGGAGCTATTTATGCTCCTTGGTGGCCTTAGCAACCTCAAAATATTAAAACATAGATCGTTAAACTCATTTAAAGAATGTATTTTCAAAGAAAAACAAGTTAATATAGAGATGAATGAATTAAAAATCACTTGGACATATATATTGGCTTTATTAGTACACTTGGGAATATAGTAGAATTAGAAAAAGTAGATAATCTATATATAACACAGCATATGACACTTAACATTGGGTTATAACCAGAGATAAATTACTTAATATTCTCATTTGGGGAATTAAAGATGGAGACAGATTCAGACTTCCCACCCCAAAAGAAAGGGACACTAATGTTAGTATTAAGAGAATAATTAATGTAATGATGACAAGGTAAAATGCTAATGTTATCTTATTACTTCCCATATGCCCTACACTTGAGCGACTTTACTCCAGAAGATAACCCGGATCTGGCGCCTGCAAATTCCACTTAAAAAAAGAGAGAAAATCAAAGCCAAAAAGTAGACACAACCTACTCCCAGGTAATTATCAATCTGCTTCATGCCCACACTGATACACGACCACAATGGCAGATATAACATATCATGTGGTAACTCATAATGTACAGGGGTTTAACTCCCAGTTTAAAAGAAGGAAAGCTTTTTCATTTTACAAAAAATATAAACCAAGCTATTAGGTCCATGCCACAAGTAAAAGGTGTCACGATTGGACTGCAACAATTTAAGTGCTGCATGTTCGCTGATGATATCTTGTGCACATTGGTAGATCCAGTAAACTCCATACCAGCCCTGATGGGCATCTTGGATTCCTTTGGAGCGATCTCAGGACTCAGGGTAAATGTAGATAAAACAGAAGCAATAGGATCACAGCCCCTTGCAAAGAAAATATTACAATTGCAGAACATTTCCTTTTCATATCATTAACTAATAAAGGAAGCATAAACAAATGCCCAGAAACTAATCTTACCTGGGAGTTGTGACAATGTCCGTTTGGAAGCGATTATAACCTTCCTTGTTCTTTTCTCTCAATCTCTCTCTCCTTTTGGGACATGAATATCTCTATCTTGCGCTTCACGGCCTCTAGCAGCTCGCTCAGCACTTGCTGCAAATCCACCGCCATCTCGCCAGCCATAATACTAATGAGGACCAAATGCCAAATGCACGCAAGCACTCCCGGGAACATTGTGATGTCACAAACTGGAATGCACAGGAGGGATGGAGAGATACAGTATCTCACAAAAGTGAGTACACCCCTCACGTGTATGTAAATATTTTATTGCTAGCGACTTGCCCGTCAAAAAATGACTGCAATGTAATTATAAGGCGGGTAATGCTGTTTGCCACACAAAGTAAGTGTTTTGGTTGTGTGAGTACCTTCAGCGCTCATTGTGAGCCTGGCGCTGAGTGCCTTCAGCAGTCATTGCAAGATCTGCGCTGATCACATTTTGGCGCCCATTGCGAGCCTCTCCCCTGGTGTACTTTTGTTCCTCTAGGTACCCTTGGCGCTCCTTGTGAGGCGCAAGCTGAACGCCTTTGGCGTTTATTGCGACCCTGCCACCGTTTTTTGTTTTGTTTTCTGTATATGTATTTTTTTTATGATAATTAAATAAATTAATGAAATCATAAATTAAAATACTTTACCTATTTGTAATTCATATATGCAGCAAGCAATATCCTGAAGAGCTGACAATCTGTTTTGATGTTCCTGCAGCATACAATATACATTTGCAGTGTTGTTGAGCTGAGGTGTAAGTGTCAGCAATGTGTGAAGTGTGTAGTGTAAATAGGCTGCGTGCGCGAGGGCAAACTGTTTGTTTAGCTGTGTAGTTCCACATTTTGTAAGTTAGTGTTGTAAAATGGCGGCGATTGTGTATGTGGTACGCGGGTGTGGATGATTTTGTATCCTTGCTAATAGTGTATTTTGTACCTCGTATGGGGCTGTGTAAAAGTCGTATGTGCCTGGCGGTGTTTTGTGGGTTTGGCGGTGGTGTAGCCTCGTTTTTTGTTTTTTTTTTCGCCGGACATTTTTTCTATCGCTTGGGGGATGTTCGAGTCTCAAAACCACGCGATGAGCGCCAAAGGTGCTCAGCGCAGGGCTCGCGATGAGCTCCAAAGTTGCTCAGAGGGGGCAGAGCCTCGCATTGTGTGGCAAACAGCATTGCCAGGCTTAAACTTTTATTGCCGTCATTTTTTAAATGGAAGTCGCTAGTTATTACATATAAATGGAGAGAGAATATATATCTACTAGAAACTTGCCTGTCAAAAATTACAGCAATACAATTTGAAGCCTGGCAATGGTGTTTGCCACACATTGCGAGCCTCTCCCTCTAACCTACCTGCCTTGCGATGAGCGCCTTTGGCGCACATCGCAAGTCTTGCAATGTGCACCTTTTGGCGCTCATTGCGAGCCTCACCCCCCCTCTAGTTGACAGGAGGGGCTAAATGATAGCCTCTTCCCCCCTCTACTTTACTGGCCTTGTGATGAGCGCCTTTGCCGCTCATCATGGGCCTCGCAATGAGCGCCTTCAGAGCTCATTGAGATACTCTACTTCCTCTCCCTCCCCTGTGTCTCTGCCCCCCTCTCCCTCTCCTGTTTTGCTTCCCCCTCTCCCTCCCCTGTGTCTCTCCCCCCTCTCCCTCCTCTTTGTCTCTGTCCCCCTTGTGCCGCTTTTCCCCCTCTCCCTCCCCTGTGTCTCTCCCCCTCTCCCTCGCCTGTATCTCTCCCCCCTCTGTCTCTTTCCCCCCTCTCCCTCCACCGTGTCTCTTCCCCCTCTCCCTCCACCGTGTCTCTACCCCCTCTGTCTCTTTCCCCCCTCTCCCTCCCCTGTGTCTCTTCCCCCTCTCCCTCCCCTGTGTCTCTTCCCCCTCTCCGTCCCCTACCGTATTTCACTCCCCCCTCTCCCTCCCTTGTGTCTCTCTCTCTCCCCTGTTTCTTCCACCTCCCTCCCCTGTGTCTCTCTCCCTCCCCTGTTTATCTTCCCTCCCTCTGTCTCTATCCCCCCTCTCCCTCCCCTGTTTCACTTTCTCCCCTCTTTCCCTTGTGTCTCTTCCCCCATCTCTTCCTTTCCCTCCCTCCCCTGTGTCTCTCCTCCCCTCCCCTTCCTACTGTGTGTTAAAATCTAAAGTAACTACAATGATCCTAGATAACTGTATGAGGCTATACATGTCATGGAGCTAGAAAGTAAAAAAGTAAATGGCAAACTTCTATTGCCTAATAATTGCTATGCGTCCTCCATGGGCGGCTGGTGGGCACCAATCATCTACACACAAAGAAAGGGCTTATACTAGTGCAATCAGAATTATAGGGGCAAACATGGTAAAATTAGGTGAATACTGGCTAAACTTTGCCATTTACTTTTTGTTTTTCTAGCCCCATGACATGTATCGCCTCGTACACTTATCTAGAATAATTAAAGTTACTTTCAAGCAGCATTTTTTTCTAATTTTAATAGGCTTATTAAAGATTTATGGTATTTCAATTAATGATCTCCAATGTATTTTTGATTAAAAAAAAATATATATATATATACCGTATATATATACACACATATAATGTGATAATTATATGTTGGTAACTACGGTAATTATTATTATTATTATTATTAAACAGTAATATATGTAATAGGATAATAATAATACAGTAATATCAGTATTAAAAGTTTTCTATGAATAGCATAACAATTATCTACTAATAGAATAATAATATCATTATCAATAAGCAAAAGGATAATAATAATATTAATAATAATAATAATAATAATGTAATACCAGTATTGATAATCAAAAAACTAGTTATCTCTGTAATACGATGATGATAATAATAATAATGCAGTAATATCAGTATTAATAAGCTAAAACAATTAGTTATCTATGCAATAGGATGATAATAATAATATTTCTCTGGTAGAGCGCCCCCGCTCAGCTTTATGCTTTATTTCCTATATCAGTTATATTGTTCTTTTTCACTCAGTATTCATATAAATAGACGGCTAAACTGCTACTAAAATGTAAGGTCGTGAGTTCAAATCCCATCAATCCAGTAAATATTTATTTTTGCAGAATTATTACAAAAGTCATATTATAAACAATTACAGACGGGAAGAAGATACTTTGTGGAGGAGGCCGTGGAGAAATATCTCACTGACTTGTGTCATCATAGGAGAGGTAAGTACCCTAATATAGAGGTCAGAGGTCAATGTGGGCCCGTTTATTTCAAGTGACAACACTATTAGGCATCCTTAAAGGGTTGTAGTTATTCTTAAAGACCATGAAAAGCATACTAATTAACATACAGAGCTGCACATTAGCATACTGAGCCGCACACTAACATACTGAACCGCACACTAGCATACTGAGCAGCACATTAGCATACTGACATGCACATTAGCATACTGACCCGCACATTAGCATACTGACCTGCACATTAGCATACTGAGCCACACATTAGCATACTGACCTGCATATTAGCATACTGAGCCACATATTAGCATACTGAGCCACACATTAGCATACTGAGACGTATATTAGTATACAGAGCCGCACATTAACATACTGAGCCCAACATTAGCATACTGAGCAGCACATTAGCATACTGAGCCACACATTAGCATACTGACCTGCATATTAGCATACTGAGCCACATATTAGCATACTGAGCCGCACATTAGCATACTGAGCTTCACATTGGTATACTGAGCTGCACATTAGCATACTGAGACACACATTAGCATACTGACCCGTACATTAGCATACTGACCTGCACATTAGCATACTGACCTGCACATTAGCATACTGAGACACACATTAGCATACTGACCCGCACATTAGCATACTGACCTGCACATTAGCATACTGAGCTGCACATTAGCATACTGACATGCACATTAGCATACTGACCCGCACATTAGCATACTGACCTGCACATTAGCATACTGAGCCACACATTAGCATACTGACCAGCATATTAGCATACTGAGCCGCACATTAGTATACTGAGCCGCACATTAACATACAGAGCAGCACATTAGCATACTGAGCCGCACATTAGCATACTGACATGCACATTAGCATACTGACTCGCACATTAGCATACTGACCTGCACATTAGCATATTGAGCCACACATTAGCATTCTGACCTGCATATTAGCATACTGAGCCACACATTAGCATACTGAGCCGCACATTAGCATACTGAGCTTCACATTGGTATACTGAGCAGTACATTAGTATACTGAGCCGCACATTAACATACTGAGTAGCAAATTAACATACTGAGCCGCACATTAACATACTAAGCAGCACATTAGCATACTGAGCTGCACATTAGCATACTGAGCCACACATTAGCATACTGACATGCATATTAGCATACTGACCTGCATATTAGCATACTGAGCCACACATTAGCATACTGAGCCACACATTAGCATACTGAGCTGAACATTAGCATACTGAGCAGCGTATTTACATACTGAGCAGCACATTAGTATACTGAGCCGCACATTAGCATAGTGTGCTGCATATTAGCACACTCAGACACACATTAGTATGCAGAGCTGTACATTCGCATACTGAGCTGCACGTTAGCATACTCTGCTGCACATTAGCATACTGAGCTGCACATTAGTATACTGAGCCTCACATTAGCATACTGAGACGCACATTAGTATACTGAGCCACACAATAGCCTATTGAGCTGCACATTACAATACTGTGCTGCACATTAGCATACTGAGCCCCACATTAGCATACTGAGCCCCACATTAGCATACTGAGCCGCACATTAGCATACTGATCTGCACATTAGCATACTGAGCCGCACATTAGCACACTCAGACACACATTAGCATACTGAGCCACACATTAGTATACTTAGCTGCACGTTACAATAATGAGCTGCACATTATCATACTGACCCGCACATTAGCATACTGTTCTGCACATTAGCACACTCAGACACACATTAGTATGCTCAACCGCACATTTGCATACTGAGCTGCACATTAGCATACTGAGCCACATATTAGTATACTGAGCCGCACATTAGCATACAGAGCCTCACATTAGCATACTGAGCTGCACATTAGTATACTGAGCCACACATTAGTATACTTAGCTGCACGTTACAATAATGAGCTGCACATTATCATACTGACCCGCACATTTGCATACTGTTCTGCACATTAGCACACTCAGACACACATTAGTATGCTGAGCCGCGCAGTTGCATACTGAGACACACATTCGCATACTGAGACACACATTAGCATACTGTTCTGCACATTAGCACACTCAGACACACATTCGCATACTGAGCCACACATTAGCATACTGAGACGTAAATTACCATACTGAGCCACACATTAGCATACTGATCTGCACATTAGCCACCTGCTGGCCGCTGCATGCTGCTGCATTGGCAGGCAGGTAACAGGAAAGATCCAGACATTTTGTAATAGAACCTGAAGGAAAGGGAGATATTATAGGAAGCACTTAATAGGACATAGAGCACAACTGTTCTTTTTTTTCAAGCATTTAAAAGAACAAGTTTAAACATTACAGATGTTGTCTTTCAAATGAAAAAATATTAAGAAAACCTTGTTTAAACTTTATTGAAACTAAAAAGAAATGGAGAGAGCAGACTTTAGTCTTTATATCTCACTGGCTAAAAGAGGGCAAGCACCCAAGAGCAATTAACATTCTGAATAAGTTGTTTGTGCTCTAATACCTTTATTTAAAAAAAGAAAGCACACTGTGACACGCTATCATGGCATTGAGATGTTCCCAACTGTACAACATGGAGTCCAGATGTGCCCAACTATACACTATGGAGTCCACATGATCACAGCTGTTCAACATGGAGTCCAGATGTGCCCAACTACACACTATGGAGTCCACATGATCACAACTGTACAACATGAAGTCCAGATGTGCGCAACTATACACTATGGAGCCCACATGATCACAACTATACAACATGGAGTCCACATGATCACAAATGTACAACATGGAGTCCACATGATCACAACTGTACAACATGGAGTCCAGATGTGCCCAACTATACACTATGGAGTCCACATGATCACAACTGTACAACATGGAGTCCAGATGTGCCCAACTATACACTATGGAGTCTACATGATCACAACTGTACAACATGGAGTCCAGATGTGCCCAACTATACACTATGGAGTCCACATGATCACAGCTGTACAACATGGAGTCCAGATGTGCCCAACTATACACTATGGAGACCACATGATCACAGCTGTACAACATGGAGTCCAGATGTGCCCAACTATACACTATGGAGTCCACATGATCACAACTGTACAACATGAAGCCCAGATGTGCCCAACTATACACTATGGAGTCCACATGATCACAGCTGTACAACATGGAGTCCAGATGTGCCCAACTATACACTATGGAGTCCACATGATCACAGCTGTACAACATGGAGTCCAGATGTGCCCAACTATACACTATGGAGTCCACATGATCACAGCTGTACAACATGTAGCCCAGATGTGCCCAACTATACACTATGGAGTCCACATGATCACAGCTGTACAACATGGAGCCCAGATGTGCCCAACTATACACTATGGAGATCACATGATCACAACTGTACAACATGGAGTCCAGATGTGCCCAATTATACACTATGGAGTCCACATGATCACAACTGTACAACATGGAGTCCAGATGTGCCCAACTATACACTATGGAGTCCACATGATCACAACTATACAACATGGAGCCCAGATGTGCCCAACTATACAATATGGAGTCCACATGATCACAACTGTACAACATGGAGTCCAGATGTGCCCAACTATACACTATGGAGTCCACATGATCACAACTGTACAACATGGAGTCCAGATGTGCCCAACTATACACTATGGAGTCCATATGATCAGAACTGTACAACATGGAGCCCAGATGTGCCCAACTATACACTATGGAGTCCACATGATCACAGCTGTACAACATGGAGCCCAGATGTGCCCAACTATACACTATGGAGATCACATGATCACAACTGTACAACATGGAGTCCAGATGTGCCCAACTATACACTATGGAGTCCACATGATCACAACTGTACAACATGGAGTCCAGATGTGCCCAACTATACACTATGAAGTCCACATGATCACAACTGTACAACATGGAGTCCAGATGTGCCCAACTATACACTATGGAGTCCACATGATCACAACTGTACAACATGGAGTCCAGATGTGCCCAACTATACACTATGGAGTCCACATGATCACAACTGTACAACATGGAGTCCAGATGTGCCCAACTATACACTATGAAGTCCACATGATCACAACTGTACAACATGGAGTCCAGATGTGCCCAACTATACACTATGGAGTCCACATGATCACAACTGTACAACACGGAGTCCACATGATCACAACTGTACAACATGGAGTCCAGATGTGCCCAACTATACAACATGGAGTCCACATGTTCACAACTGTACAACATGGAGCCCAGATGTGCCCAACTATACACTATGGAGTCCACATGATCACAACTATACAACATGGAGACCAGATGTGCCCAACTATACACTATGGAGCCCACATGATCACAGCTGTACAACATGAAGCCCAGATGTGCCCAACTATACACTATGGAGTTCACATGATCACAACTGTACAACATGGAGTCCACATGATCACAACTGTACAACATGGAGTCCACATGATCACAACTATACACTATGGAGTCCACATGATCACAACTATACAACACGGAGTCCACATGTTCACAACTGTACAACATGGAGCCCAGATGTGCCCAACTATACACTATGGAGTCCACATGATCACAACTGTACAACATGGAGTCCAGATGTGCCCAACTATACAACATGGAGTCCACATGTTCACAACTGTACAACATGGAGCCCAGATGTGCCCAACTATACACTATGGAGTCCACATGATCACAACTGTACAACATGGAGTCCAGATGTGCCCAACTATACACTATGGAGTCCACATGATCACAACTGTACAACATGGAGTCCAGATGTGCCCAACTATACACTATGAAGTCCACATGATCACAACTGTACAACATGGAGTCCAGATGTGCCCAACTATACACTATGGAGTCCACATGATCACAACTGTACAACACGGAGTCCACATGATCACAACTGTACAACATGGAGTCCAGATGTGCCCAACTATACAACATGGAGTCCACATGTTCACAACTGTACAACATGGAGCCCAGATGTGCCCAACTATACACTATGGAGTCCACATGATCACAACTATACAACATGGAGACCAGATGTGCCCAACTATACACTATGGAGCCCACATGATCACAGCTGTACAACATGAAGCCCAGATGTGCCCAACTATACACTATGGAGTTCACATGATCACAACTGTACAACATGGAGTCCACATGATCACAACTATACACTATGGAGTCCACATGATCACAACTATACAACACGGAGTCCACATGGCGCGCCCACTGTCAAAATGTCTGTCACTTTAACAGCAAAAATGTGTAAATATTAAATATGATACATTCATATAAATGTAATCCAGCCGGTATGTTTATATATGTGATATTACACATGTTATAATAATGTAATCCAGCAGTAATAACATATACATGTCTATTATTACACATATTTATATTACTATTAATCTAATCTAGCAATAAGAATTATAAATAAAGGATAAAGATAACTATAATAATAATCTCTCCCTCACATTGTGTATAATCAGTCTCCTCTTGGTCCTGAAGCAAATACAGGTAACTGTTATTTTCCCTCCTTTTTCCAGCATGCTGATTGGCTGTAGAAGCTATCAGTTATTTTTTGCTCAACCAATCATATTTTCAACTCTGCTCCCACCTCCTTGCTTTCCTCTGACAGTTTAGATTAGAGCAATCGAAATAATATTCCCGCCTCTGTGGATAGAGTAATTCTGATTGGCTGCTGAACCTGCTCATTATCTGTGTTCAGCCAATTAGGATTTGAGTTCTCTCAGAGCTTGTGAACACAGCACAAATTTATTTCTGTGGAGAAAAACTTTCATTTTATTCTAATATTACACATCATTATATTAATACTAGCGACTTGACCGTCAAAAAATGACGGCAATAAGATTGTAAGGCAGGTAATGCTGTTTTGTCGAGACCTTAATTTTGTTGGTGTTCTGAGATCCTTTGGCGCTCATTGCGAGGCTGTTGGTTGTTTGTGTGCTATGAGCATCGTTGTTTTTTTTTGTTTTTTTTTATGCTTATGAAATAATGAATAAAATAATAAATGAATATAATTTACCTATTTTGAAGTAATATATGCAGGAAGCATTGTGTTCAAGAGCTGGCAATCTGTTTTCATGTTGCTGCAGCATACAATGTGTGTTTTCACTGCTGTGGAGCTGAGGTGTAAGTGTCATGACTGTCTGCAGTGTGTAGTGTAAATAGTGTGCGTGCGCGAGGCAAATCCATTAGGGTACTTCCGCATTGTTTAAGTTAGTGTTGTAAAATGGCGCCTAATTTGTGGTACGCGGCTGTTGGTGATTTTGCGTCCTTGTTCTTGGACCTCGTCCGGCTTTTTCGGGAAAATCCGTATGTGTTTCGTGGTGTTTTGCATGTTTAGGGTCCTGTAGCCTCGTTTTCGTGTTTTCGGCGGCCCTTTTTTCTCTCGCTTAGAGGATTTTTGGGTGTCTAAACTCTTGTATTTCGACTTAAATTGAGGTGTAACTTAACTCTCAGAGGTCCTGGGTGCCCCCCTTGCTGTGGGTAAGCTTTTTATGCGTTTGTTGTGTGTATTTATTGTGTTTTTTATGTTTTCATGTGTGCGTGTTTCGGGCGCTAAGGTCATATTTTTGCGAGGTCGTAATTTTTATTTTTCTAAGTCCCGCGGCTCGTATTTGTGTATGCTAAGTCCGTAAATTTTGCAGTCGAAGTGGGAGCCTCCACCTCTGCGGCCCTTGCTACGCGAGGGTCGCAGGCTCGCTACACGAGCCCGCAATGTTAGCAACAACCCACTTGCTCACAACTATTTATGTGACTAGGAAATTGCTGGTCAAAAAAATGAATTGCTGGTCAAAATATGCTGTTTGCCTCCGTCCTTCCTAATAGTGTATTTTGTACCTCGTACATTCCTGGGTAAAAATCTTATGTGCCAGCGGTGTTTTGCGTGGTTAGGGGTCGTGTAGCCTCGTTTTAATTTTTTTGTACGCCTTTTTTTTGTCGCTCAGGCGATTTTCAAGTGCAGAAACTCTGAAAACTGTGTTTAAATTCTCGTGCAACCTCATTCCCAGACGTCCTGGCTGTCCCCCGGTGCTGTGTGTGATGTTTTTTTCTTTTTTTGTTTTTTTCTTTGTGTTTTTGTTGTTTTTGGATGTGCGCGGTTCGGCCGCTAACTTCGTATTTTTTTTTTAACCTCTGATTTTTTTTTCTCTAAGTCCCGAGGCTCGTATTTGTTTTTTTCTAAGTCCTGCTTTTCAGCCTTATGTGCCTGGCGGTGTTTTGTGTGGCCTCGTTTTCATTTTTTTTCAGTCACCAATTTTTTTCTCACTTAGGCTATTTTGTGTGATGTTTTTTGTTTGTTTTTTGTGTGTGTTTTCTGATGTGCGTAGTTTGGCCATTAACTCCGTATTTTTTCTTCCTCGTTTCTTTCCAAAGAGTTACGGGCCGTAATTTTTGCAGGCAATTTTTTCAAGCTGCTACGGCTCTGGCTCTATGAATTGTATAATTGAGCTTTCTGTTCATCTGTTGTCCTGCAGGTCATGTGTGAGTCGTGCGGTTATGATGCGTAAGTCGTGCGCGGTCATAGGGATGAGCGCTCATCTCCAACAGTGCAATTAGCGCTTTTGGCGCTCATTGCCTGGCTGCAACTGCCAGTATTAACATTGGGTTACCAACGTTTTTTGGCAAGGCCGCGCTGCTGAGAACTATATATGTGATATGCTTCCCCACTACATATTAGGCCCACATGTGTCTCCCCAGATAAAACCCCATGCTTCCCTCCTTTATATTAGACCCACATGTGCCTCCCCAGGTAAGACCCCATGCTGCCCCCTTCATTAGACCCCCATATGCCCACCCCCTTCCCAGATAAGCCATTATGCTTCCCCTTCATATTACACACACACCATTATATTTCATTTTTCAAGATTCACTCAACACAGGGTCTCTACCAGATGACTTGAGTAAAGCCGATGTGATACCTATATTTAAAAAGGGAGCAATAGCAAATCTGGAGAATTATAGACCAGTGAGCCTCACTTCTGTAGTGGGGAAGCTTTTATAAGGGTTAATAAGGGATAATATACAAGAATATGTCTATTTGAACAGGGTTATAAGTAGGAGTCAACATGTATTTATGAGGGATATGTCATGTCAAACAAATCTAATTAGTTTCCATGAGGAGGTTAGTAGGAACCTGGATCAAGGCAACTCAGTGGATTTAGTATTTTTAGATTTTGTACAGGCTTTTGATACAGTGCCACATGGGAGACTATTGTGCAAATTAATAGATACAGGAATTGCAGTAAATATCTGCTCATGGATTGAGAGCTGGCTAAAAGACAGGAAGCAAAGGGTTGTTGTAAATGGAACATACTTGGATTGGACTAATGTGGTAAGTGGGGTTCCTCCGGGTTCAGTATTAGGTCCTCTCCTTTTTAACATATTTATTAATGACTTAGTGGTGGGACTGGAAAGTAGTGACACAAAGTTGTGCAAGGTAATTAGATCAGATAATGATGTGCTTTCCCTCAAAAGGGATTTACATAAAATTTAGTAAAGGGGCATCTAAATGGCAGATGAGATTTAATACGAATAAATGTTAAGTTATGCATCTGGGAAGGAAAAATAGCCATGCAATTTATAATCTTAAAGGAGCAAATCTAGGGGTATCTGATATTGAAAGGGATTTGGGAGTGCTTGTGGAAAACCACCTAAGTAACAGTGCTCAAAGCCAAGCAGCAGCTGCAAAGGCAAATAAAATATTAGCATGTATTAGGAAGGGTATAGAAGCAAGGGAAGCAAATATAATTCTGCCCCTATACAAATCTCTAGAATATGGAGTACAATTTTGGGCACAACTTCACTAAAAGGACATTTTAGAGCTGGCAAAGGAATGAGGAGGGAAACAGAACTAATAAGGGGAATGGAGGGACTAAGTTATGTAGAAAGACTAACCAAATTAAACTTATTTTCTCTAGAAAAAAGGTGTCTAAGAGGAGATATGATTACCCTATATAAATACACTAAGGGTCAGTATAAAGAATTGTCAAGGGAGCTTTTTTGTGCCAAGAGGTTTTCAACTGACAAGAGGACATCCCTTGAGGTTAGTAGTAAAAAGATTCCACCTTAAAGAAAGAAAAGGGTTCTTCACAGTAAGGGTGGTTAATCTGTGGAATTCTCTACCAGAGGAGGGGGTGACAGCGGATTCGATAGATAACTTTAAAAGGGGACTGGATTTATTTCTAATTAAAAGGGAATTCAGGGTTATCCTAGATAATTAGAGATGGAGTATTGATCCAGGGAGAAATCCAATCACCAGTATCTGGGGAAGGAATTCATTCACTGGTCTATAATTCCCTGGATTTGCTCTTGCTCCCTTTTTAAATTTAGGTATCACATCAGCTTTACTCCAGTCATCTGGTAGAGACCCTGTGTGGAGTGAATCTTGAAAAAAAACAACCAAACAATAAGAAACACTACTACACAACTCTTTCTTATACATTAAATTATCTAAATATAAGAATAAAAAGGGTTCAAAAATGTAACTCACAAATTATACTCCTTTGTACTTTGTAGGGCTTCTTTATTTGATGTAAAGCAGTATTGTTGAAATCAATGTCCTAAAAAATTAAACAATAATACCGGAAATCTTAATTTTGAATGTGTTTGTGAAACAGAGCTACACAGAATACAAAGACCGGACAACTGAGTTGAGGATCATAATCCAAAGATCATATAGTCTAGATCGGATTAGGAAACCATTTAGAAGTAGAGTGTCAAACCTTTCATAAAGTTCTCTAATTTAAGATATTGAGTGTTAGTGGTATATTTTAATATTTAGAATCTCTTTCCTATATGTGGCAAAACTATTGCTATATGTAATGTAAACATATGTATATATACAGTATAAAATGATCTTTTAAAACCTGAACAATTAATCTGGTCCCAATAAAAAGTTCTTTTTCTGGGTTCATATTTTGCAGTAACATCATGACTGCCCCTTTTTGAGCTGCAAAATATATGGTGGCATTCCAGATGGTGTTAATTAATTTATAAATTCACTTCGTCATCAGCTAGTACACAATCTGCACGGTAATATGTCTTTTTGTTCCATTTATTAATTCCAAAATGTAATTATTCAGAAGCATGAAACAAATAATCAATACATTGCAGAGCATGGCAAGACATCATTGTTGCCTCATCAATTATAATTTATAAAACATTTTTTAGATGTTTAACTTGAAATGATGTAATTCTAATATCTGAGACTGATGTTTCCAAAATGGGAACTGGAAGTTTGAATCCACTATGTACAGTTCTACCACCATCCAACAAAAGTCCAGCAATTCCAGTCTTTGCAAAGGGTGGTGCTATTTCACCTTTACCTCCAATAAACTCATCAATAAATTATATAGATAAATTTTGCCCGATACACCGGGTCCATCTAGATAGAAATAACGCTCCTTGAGCAAGTCATCATCTAGTGCTTGTTGGATGGCGTTAAATGCGTCCAATTGTAATATATTTAAAGTGGCTATTTTTTTTCTGCTTTTTGTTTTTCCACAACAGAGTCATACTCTTCATAGTTTAGTTCCTCTATAATTCCTGGATCTGGCAGATTAATAGTTTTACAACTTAATCCATAACAAAGAAAACCTCTTAAATGTCCATTAGTCCTTTCAATTCTGCCATGGACTCACTATAATGTTTTATTTAAAAAGTCTTCACACATATTTAATTAAAATTTCTGCTGCTCATTGCAAGCCCCCCCCCCCCCCCTTTAAGTTGCGGGCCTCGTGATGAGTGCCTTCGGCACTCATTGCAAGCCTCTCTCCCCCTCCTCTACTTTAAGGGCTTCGTGATGAGCAACTTCGGAACTCATCGCAAGCAACGCAATGAGTACTGTTGGCACTCATTGTGGATCGCTTCAAACCTGTAACTTTAGGTCCAAAGGTGCTCATTGTGCATGCACAAGCCCGTGACTTTTAACATTGCGTTACCAACAAACTCGCAAATACAACAATAATATATGTGATAGTGGATATGGAAGCTTAGAAAGTTCAGATACTTATCTCTAGAACAATTATCATTTTGAAATCTGCACAATATCTTTTCTCTATGTCATTCATCATAAACATTATCACATATATATTTGTGAGCAGGCGAGCCAGCCAGAGCCGTTGCTCACGCTTGCAGGCTTGCAAAGGTACCAGCAACTGAGGCCCTCGCAAAGGTGTGTGAGTGTGCTCCCGTTCCCTGTCTGTGTGTCTGACCCTCCCTCCATCCCTGGTGTGTGAGTGTGCTCCCGTTCCCTGTCTATGTGTCTGTCCCTCCATCCATCCCTGGTGTGTGAGTGTGCTCCCGTTCCCTGTCTATGTGTCTGTCCCTCCCTCCATCCCTGGTGTGTGAGTGTGCTCCTGTTCCCTGTCTGTGTGTCTGTCCCTCCCTCCATCCCTGGTGTGTGAGTGTGCTCCCGTTCCCTGTCTATGTGTCTGTCCCTCCCTCCATCCCTGGTGTGTGAGTGTGCTTCTGTTCCCTGTCTATGTGTCTGTCCCTCCCTCCATCCCTGGTGTGTGAGTGTGCTCCCGTTCCCTGTCTATGTGTCTGTCCCTCCCTCCATCCCTGGTGTGTGAGTGTGCTCCCGTTCCCTGTCTATGTGTATGTCCCTCCATCCATCCCTGGTGTGTGAGTGTGCTCCCATTCCCTGTCTGTGTGTCTGTCCCTCCCTCCATCCCTGGTGTGTGAGTGTGCTCCCGTTCCCTGTCTATGTGTCTGTCCCTCCCTCCATCCCTGGTGTGTGAGTGTGCTCCCGTTCCCTGTCTATGTGTCTGTCCCTCCCTCTATCCCTGGTGTGTGAGTGTGCTCCCGTTCCCTGTCTATGTGTCTGTCCCTCCCTCCATCCCTGGTGTGTGAGTGTGCTCCTGTTCCCTGTCTATGTGTCTGTCCCTCCCTCCATCCCTGGTGTGTGAGTGTGCTCCTGTTCCCTGTCTATGTGTCTGTCCCTCCATCCATCCCTGGTGTGTGATTGTGCTTCTGTTCCCTGTCTGTGTGTCTGTCCCTCCCTCCATCCCTGGTGTGTGAGTGTGCTCCTGTTCCCTGTCTGTGTGTCTGTCCCTCCCTCCATCCCTGGTGTGTGAGTGTGCTCCCATTCCCTGTCTATGTGTATGTCCCTCCATCCATCCCTGGTGTGTGAGTGTGCTCCTGTTCCCTGTCTGTGTGTCTGTCCCTCCCTCCATCCCTGGTGTGTGAGTGTGCTCCCGTTCCCTGTCTATGTGTCTGTCCCTCCCTCCATCCCTGGTGTGTGAGTGTGCTTCTGTTCCCTGTCTGTGTGTCTGTCCCTCCCTCCATCCCTGGTGTGTGAGTGTGCTCCCGTTCCCTGTCTATGTGTCTGTCCCTCCCTTCATCCCTGGTGTGTGAGTGTACTTCTGTTCCCTGTCTGTGTGTCTGTCCCTCCCTTCATCCCTGGTGTGTGATTGTGCTCCCGTTCCCTGTCTATGTGTCTGACCCTCCCTCCATCCCTGGTGTGTGAGTGTGCTCCTGTTCCCTGTCTGTGTGTCTGTCCCTCCATCCATCCCTGGTGTGTGAGTGTGCTCCTGTTCCCTGTCTGTGTGTCTGTCCCTCCCTCCATCCCTGGTGTGTGAGTGTGCTCCTGTTCCCTGTCTGTGTGTCTGTCCCTCCCTCCATCCCTGGTGTGTGAGTGTACTTCTGTTCCCTGTCTGTGTGTCTGTCCCTCCCTTCATCCCTGGTGTGTGAGTGTGCTCCTGTTCCCTGTCTGTGTGTCTGACCCTCCCTCCATCCCTGGTGTGTGAGTGTGCTCCCGTTCCCTGTCTATGTGTATGTCCCTCCATCCATCCCTGGTGTGTGAGTGTGCTCCTGTTCCCTGTCTGTGTGTCTGTCCCTCCCTCCATCCCTGGTGTGTGAGTGTGCTCCTGTTCCCTGTCTGTGTGTCTGTCCCTCCCTCCATCTCTTGGTTCTGTCCCAGTCCCAGTTGCACACAGTCCCGAAGGCGCTCCTTGCCAGCAACTGCGACCCTCGCAAACTTTACGTCGCAACGCAAACAACACGCCACACCAACTACGACCCTGGCAAACTTTACCACACATTACGACTTCGCAACAATCGGACGCAACTCACGAACATTACACGCGAAGCGAGGGCCTCAGTTGCTGGCATGGAGCGCCACAGGCGCTCCTTGCCAGCAACTGAGGACCCTCGCAAAGCGAGGGCCTCAGTTGCAGCAACTGCGACCCTTGCAAAATTCACAACCCAAATTCGCAACCCAAAGAACTGCGAACCTCGCAAAGTTCACGTCGCAACCCAAACAGCACGACACACACATTACGACACTCGCAAACAACATACGACACACGTTCACACACATTAAGACCTCGCAACAATCGGACGCAACTCGCGAACATTAAAAAATTCAAAACACAATAAATACACACAGCATAAACATAAAAAGCTTACCTACAGCAAGAGGGAGCATCCAGGACCTCAAAAATGCAACTTGCACCTTAATTTAACTAAAAAAAAAGAGTTTGAACAATACAAAATTCGCTAAGCGAGAGAAAAAATGGCCGCCGAACAAAACGAAAACGAGGCTACAGCACTCCAAACACGCAAAACACCACAAGAATATTCCGTTAACATGCATACCACACATTACCCGCCATTTTACGCCAATGCTGAAGTACACAACTACGCTAACGGTTTGGTCTCGCGGACGCACACTATTACACCGCACACATTCAGCACGCTTACACAGCAGCTCCACAGCACTAATGCTGCAGCAAAATCAAAACAGATTGTCAGCTCTTCAACACAATGCTTCAAAATAGGTAAAGTATATTCATTTATTAATGTATTAGATATTTCATTATTATACACCAAACAGCATTAGCTAACTTACAATTTCATTGCCGTCATTTTTTGACGGGCAATTCGCTAGTAGTGGGATAAAAGAAGAGGAGGTGAGGTAACTCCAGTAAGAGAATGAAGAGTAGATGCAGACAACATCCAGATGGGTTAAACTTTATCCTTTGCTATTCATTGTTTGCTCAGACGTGATAAAGTATTGGAGAAGTTTATCTATTGACTTGAATGGGCAAAGGATAAGTTGTTTCATTAACTGATTAAGATATTGTAACATAATGGCGTATAATGCTTAACCCATCTGTAAGTACTGGAGTGTTGAAAGTGTAGTTGGGTTTACAGATGTGCTAAAGATCATTCACCTTTTATTACCAGCATGATATCTCAAACTGATAATCATCTCTTTTGACTGAAACTGTATTATAATGTAGTTTACTTAAACCAGTAACACAATGAAAGATGGGGTTTAGCACATCACAAGTGATCTATTAGAATGTTATTAATTCACCTGTGCAGTATTCCAGGGAAACTTAACTGACCTTTAATGAAGAAAGTATGGATGGATGGATGCAAACATATCTCCAAACAAATTTGGTCAAGTCAAATTTTGCTCATGTCATAAACCCCCTGGACTCATGGACTCTCTTACAATGGGAATTAGATATTTATGGATATTAGCCCATGTGGCTGCCAAACTCAATGGTAATTTTAAAAGCACTATATCACTTTTTGATTTTTGTTGTTGGATAATGTTGTGCCCAAAGCCCTGGTTGAAGGCCCTGACCTCAAAGATTCCTTTCTACCAATTCATTTGAACTTAAAATGGCACTGGGTTATTTTTGTATTTGGGGACATTTATTCAATTTACAAAATGTGTTTTGGGTGTAACTATTCCAAAATATGTTTGGGTTAGTACCACTTTAAGAGCAACCAGTGGCACTTCCAGTAGACAACAGCGATACCATATTCACTCCTAGTCCCAGGGCACAGCTATGGTCCTGCTCAGATTTGATTTCGCTCTATGTGGTAAATTAGGCTCCAAAGATTTCTGTGGGAGATTAGGTTTTCAAAACAGCAACTGAAACACTTGTTTCAAAAGACAATAGTTAAATGGTGTCAAGTGCTCTGCAAGTGATACCCCTTTCATCCTTTCTACTGTGGTTAAGAGCAAATTAGGAAATACTTGACCTTAGCCATTGTCTGTGATCCCCCATTAATTTGTATAGGAGCCTAGATGTCTAAAATTATTGTGGAAGTTCTGGTCAGACCCAAAAGTGAGTACACTCCATAGCCACCTCAAACCCTATAGCGGACTCCCCTCCAACTCAACAAAGTTATCTCTATCTGAGGGAGCAGGAAAACCTAACCACATTGCCTCCTGAATTCACCGGACTTTACCACTATTCTCTCCTGGCTCAGTAGGTACACTGAACCCGCTAGTCTTCCCCATTATGCTCTGCTCGGTCTTCTGAATACTCAAAAGCCTGACCCTGATAATCAAAGACTCCCCAGGATTATGGTTCTTCATATGGGTTAAGATCTAGATCCCTCACCCAGACACTCTGTCTCCAGTCACTACACTATGTCATCAATCCCTGCTGTGCACAGATCCTGCCCGAGGGTAATTGATAACTGGTACTGTAGTCCCCTTGGCCCCTAGGTGGGAAGGGAGGCAGGCTGGCACCAAGTTCTTGTTAACAGACCCGGCCCTCTTTGAGTAGTTCAAATGGGGCATATGGTGCCAAAGTGAGGTTTACCAAGGGAATAGACCAACTGGTGACTGGTGCAAACACTATAAAAAATTTTTACTGAAAAATAAAGTTTATGCTCTGTTTGGGACACATATGAATGGTGTGTTTAATTTAGAGGGAAGTGGTTATTATTTTTTTAATCAGAAATTAAATTCTGCAATTTGTCCTGGTACCTGGTAACTTGTCCTGAAACTATATGTCTTTCAAGAAATTAGGCTTGATAAAGGACAAATCATTTCAAATAAGCACAAAATAGATACTTCCTTCAAATGTTTGTCCTTTATATGCAATTATTATTTACTGTAGGCTTCTATTTTTTTTTTACAAGGTTGCTTTTCAGCTGCTTCTGTCTCACCTAGGTGTGTTCTTGTAAACTAATGTTCTTAGCAAAAGTCCTAATAAAAGTAGTGACAGTTTCTAAGTGCAGATAAAAAAATCCTTTCTGTGTTCAAGGTCTCTTCCGACCACAGGAAGTCGACCAATGGATAATGGTGGATTGTACAGCAGCAAAATTGCATATAAAATAGAAAAGCAAGTAATTATGTACGGTATTAAAATATTTCAACAAATGTGACAGATCACAAGTTCAATTTATACTACTATTTTTAAAAAGAAGGACATTCCCAGTCTTTCCTGAAGAAAATCAATACATGTATAACAAATCTGTGGATACTCACAAAACAGAGACAGCAAAAAGAAATAGTAATTTATTGCCTTACACGCACCTAAAAATACATCTGAAACATATAAAATGTTTGACTGTAAAGTACAGCTAGAATAGCTAGAAATCATCCACTTTATCAATAGTTATGAAGTGAAAGTTTGAAGATGGAACAATTCTAATAATAAGTATTATATGTCTACATTACATCTCCTTCGTCTAAGTGCTGACTTCACATCTTTATTCTTTAAGCTATATATTATTGGGTTTAACATTGGAACCACAGCTGTGTTAAATAGAGAGACAAGTTTATTGGACTCCAAGCCTTCCTTCATAACTGGTCTGACGTATTGGCAGATGAGGGTACCATAGAGCAGAACAATGACTGTAAGGTGTGAGGAACACGTGTAGAAGGCTTTACTCCTACCGGTGCTGGAGTTGATTCTCAGGATGGCAGCAATAATAAATATATAAGGAATGATAGTCAGGAGAGGTGGACACGATGTAAGGAACGTAGTAGTGATGAAACATAAACGATCCAGGAGATGAGTGTCACTGCAAGTAAGTTTTAAAAGAGGCCCAACGTCACAGAAGAAGTGGTTGATTTCTCTGGAGTGATAACAGGTAAATCCTGCTAATATAACAATATGAGGTAAATATTCTATAAAACCCCAAATCCAGCAGATAGATGCCAACAGAGAGCAAACTCTCCAGTTCATGACCATGTGATAATACAAGGGTTTACAGATGGCAACATATCGATCATAGCTCATAACCATCAGTATTAACAGCTCAACACCTACTAATGATGAAAAAAGAAAGATCTGTGTCATGCATCCACCATGGGAAATACTTTTATCATGTAATAAAAAGCTGATAAATACTTTATTTAGAGTAACAGTGGAAGAGGACATGTCTAGGATAGCCAAGTTCCCCAGGAAGAAGTACATGGGAGTGTGTAGATAATGATCCACACATATAAGTAGAAGAATGGTCATGTTACCACCAAGAGTGAGAAGATAGATGAGAAGAACAAGAAGGAATATTGGAACTTGAAACTCATCAACATCAGAGATCCCCTTCAGCATAAAATAGGTCACCAAGCTTTGGTTTGTAGGACTCATGATTATTACCTGAATCTTGGATCTGAATGAGAACGTTCACTTTTATTATAATTATATTTATTTTTAGCTTAAATGTGTAGACAGTAGATCCAGTAGCACTAGAAGTGTAATAATCACAAAATAAAGAGAATTATGAACAAATTGATAACAAGAAGAAATAAGACATTTAAAATGCACATTGGTATTAGAGAAGATGAAATCAATAAAGTGAAATGTTAGTGAGCCACTCGGCAAGACATTATAAGACTTCCATTATGGTAATCAAAACAACATGTTGGTGTTGTACACAAGAAGTCTCAAGACTCATAAAAGATAAGGAGATTCTAAGGACAGCTAAGTGTTCTCCGTATTAACAAACCATTTACAATGGCATATATATATACAGGATATATATAACTGGAGAAAAGCAGATGTG
Organism: Discoglossus pictus; assembly: GCA_027410445.1. NCBI lineage: Eukaryota > Metazoa > Chordata > Amphibia > Anura > Alytidae > Discoglossus > Discoglossus pictus. Next base: position 48,904,529 of record CM050170.1, on the reverse strand, counting down.
ATACCTATATTTAAAAAGGGAGCAAGAGCAAATCTGGGGAATTATAGACCAGCGTGTCTCACTTCTGTAGTGGGGAAGCTTTTAGAAGGGTTAACAAGGGATAATATACAATAATATGTCTATTTGAACAGGATTATAAGTAGTAGTCAACATGGATTTATGAGGGATAGGTCATGTCAAACAAATCTAATCTAATTTCTATGAGGAGGTTAGTAGGAACCTGGATCAAGGCAACTCAGTGGATGTAGTCTTTTTGGATTTTGCAAAGACTTTTGATGCAGTGCCACATGGGAGACTATTGTGCAAACTAAGAGATACAGGAATTGCAGTAAATATCTGCTCATGGATTGAGAGCTGGCTAAAAGACAGGAAGCAAAGGATTGTTGTAAATGGAACATACTCCGATTGGACTAATGTGATAAGTGGAATTCCTCTGGGTTCAGTATTAGGTCCCCTCCTTTTTAACATATTTATTAATGATTTAGAGGTGGGATTGGAGTGTGGTGTCTCCATTTTCGCTGATGACACAAAGTTGTGCAAGGTTATTAAATCAGATAATGATGTGCTTTCCCTCCAAAAAGATTTACATAAAATTGAGGAATGAGCATCTAAATGGCAGATGAGATTTAATACGAATACATTTAAAGTTATGCATCTGGGAAGGAAAAATTCCCATGCAATTTATAATCTTGATGGAACAAATCTAGGTGTATCAGTTATTGAAAGGGATTTGGGAGTACTTGTAGACAACCACCTGGGTAACAGTGCTCAAAGCCAAGCAGCAGCTGCAAAGGCAAATAAAATATTAGCATGTATTAAGAAGGGTATAGAAGCAAGGGAAGGAAATATAATTCTTCCACTATAAAAAACTCTAGTAAGCCCTTATTTGGAATATGGAGTACATTTTTGGGCACCACTTCATAAACAGGACATTTTAGAGCTGGAAAATGTACAGAGAAGGGCTACAAAGCTAATTAGGTGGTATGGAAGAACTAAGTTATGAAGAAAGACTAACCAAATTAAACTTATTTTCTCCAGAAAAAAGGCATCTAAGAGATATGATTACCTTATATAAATACTTCCAGGGTCAGTATAAAGATTTGTCAAGGGAGCTTTTTGTGCCAAGAAGTTTTCACCTGACAAGAGGACATTCCTTGAGGTTAGAAGTAAAAAGATTCCACCTTAATGAAAGAAAAGGGTTCTTCCCAGTAAGGGTGGTTAATCTGTGGAATTATCTACCAGAGGAGGTGGTGACAGCGGATTCGATAGATAACTTTAAAAGGGGACTGGATTTATTTCTAATTAAAAAGGGAATTCAGGGTTATCATGGATAATTAGAGAGACAGTATTGATCCAGGGAGAAATCCGATCGCCAGTATCTGGGGTCAGGAAGGATTTTTTTTTTCCTTCGAGACGATTGGCTAAGTTTCACTTGGATTTTTTTTCTGTTTGCCTTCCTCTGGATTAATTAATAATTACAAATAAAATAAATAATTAAATAACTGATTAATAATTAACTTAGAATATTTAAGCACTTAGCATAAAAAAATAGGAGATGCGCGATCACCTGAAAACATTAAACACACAAAAAAAAATACACAAAAAATACATAAAAAGCTTACCCACAGCAAGGGGGGGGGGCAAGGACCTCTGCAAGTGAAGTTACACCTCAATTTAAGTCCAACACATGAAAATCCCAAGAGAAGAAAAGCAAGAGAAAAGGCTACAGGACCCTAAAGACGCAAAACACCACCAAGCACATTTTCCAAAAAGCTGTACGAGGTAAAGATACACTCTTACCAAGGACGCTACATCATACACAGCCGCGTGCCACATACACATTCGCCGCCATTTTACAACACTAACTCACACAATGCGGAAGTACACAGCTACACTAACGGCTTCCCCTCGCGCACGCAGCCTATTTGCACTACACACATTGCTGACACTTACACCTCAGCTCCAAAGTCGGCTGCAATGAGTGGAGGTGGAGGCTCTACGACGCCTCACACGCAGTTACAAACACCCACGCAAGCGGCACTTTACCAAAATAGATCTAACACCAAATCACTATATACGGACTTACACAAAAAAATACGAACCGCAGGACTTACAACGGAAAATTTACGGGCATAAAAAAATACGAGGCGAAGGGAGTCGCAAAAATACGAACTTAACGGCCGAACCGCATGCACATGAAAATAAAAAAAACACAATAAATACACAACAAATACATAAAAAACTTACCCACAGCAAGGGGGTGCACCCAGGACCTCTGCAAGTGAAGTTACACCTCAATTTAAGTCCAAATTCCTGAGTTTAGACACACGAAAATCCCCTAAGCGAGAGAAATAATGGCAGACGAAAAAAAAAGAAAACGAGGCTACAGGACTCTAAAGACGCAAAACACAACCAAGCACATACGGATTTTCCAAAAAGCTGTACGAGGTACAAGATACACTCTTACCAAGGACGCTAAATCATCCACAGCCGCATACCACACACATTCGCCGCCATTTTACAACACAATGCGGAAGTACCTAGCTACACTAACGGCTTCCCTCGCGCACGCAGCCTATTTACACTACACACTGCACACATTACTGACACTTACTCCTCAACTCCACAACACTGCAAACCGACATTGTATACTGCAGGAACATCAAAACAGATTGTCAGCTCTTCAGCACAATGCTTCCTGCATATATTACTTTTAAATAAGTAAAGTATATTCATTTATAGGTTATTAATTATTTAATTAACATACAAAAAAACATATATAAAAAAACACTCTCAGAATAAACACAAAAGCCCTTCACCGCGCGACTCACATCAAGCGCCAACAGTGCTCATAGCACACAAAGCCTTGCAATAAGCGCCTATCAGGAAAAAAAAATACAACAGCCGAAGGCGCTCATTGCGAGCCACGCGATGAGCACCAAAGTCGCTCAGCGCAAGGCTCGCAATGAGTGCCAAAGGATCCCGGACCACCAACAAAATTAATGTCTGGGGCAAACAGCATTACCTGCCTTACAATTTTATTGCCGTCATTTTTGACGGGCAAGTTGCTAGTATATATATATCTGTGAAAACTGACAAAACTGACAGGCAGTATTATTTAAACAATTTCACCTGAAGAGATCGCGCTACCCAAAAACTCCAAATTAATTTATTCAAAAATTAAAATAGGTTAAAAAATTATCAATAATTTTTGTTCAGTTTAAATAATTTTAGTCTGATAACAATATAAAAATTATTATAACAAAGGATACAAGAAGAACCAAACTTACTTGTGTTGTTTTATAATCCAGTCAGTTCACCACTAGGACATGTTGGTACCAAAGAACAATGTAATGAACATAGAGCTAATATTTACTATTCAGCATTACTTTATCTGTTTTTTACCACCTCATTAAATGTATATATTTTTTACAGTTTTCTCTTGTAACCAAAGTAAAAAGTAATACTTAAAGGGCACTTATAAGTAAAAAAAGGCACTTAATGTGTAAGCCATGAAATCTTGAAGACCGTTTATGTGTATAGGAACCCATTATAAGTTTCCTATCAATGAGATTTTGTTTGATAAATGGATAAGATAAAAACAAATACACCACACCCTTTTCCATCACTGGTCCAGAAGCTGGAAGTTATGGTCCATTAAAAAAATGTTGTGGGACTCAAACCTACATGTGACAGTCACTAGACTAAGTCTTTCTATGGACTGCAGTTATTAAAAAAGAATAATATAAGTAATATCTTGGTAATAGTGTAACAGTTCCTTCCACAGTCTATATACATAATCCTTTTTAATACCAAGAAAACAACCTAACTACGAACACTCAAATCAGCAGCAATTTCAATAAGGAAAACATTTTCTACACATTTTTTAATCTTCTTTAGGTTGATAAAGAACAAAAATGATTCCATTTAAATTATTTCAAAATAGCACCGGGCTCTCAGTCATTATCGGGCAAGGAACTGTCTGTCAAACAAAATGAAATTTCCAAGGAAATCCTATAAGATGCAAGCCATCATAAACGCAGTTTTTCAACAGTATTTTTATAATACAAACAAGAAATTCATAGGAAAATGCATTTATTTGAATCAAGGGACACCGTTTTTTGTTTGCTTTTAATATAATATGTACTATTGTTTCTACCTTCCATGTATCTTCATGTACTATATTCTGATTTTTTTCCAAAACATTTATTAACAGATTTGAAATTGAAAGTTCAACAATATACGTCTATCAGCATCGCTCTGCAACTGATAAAGGGGCAAATACCTCTCTATAGCAAATGTATTACAATGCACTTTAATTACACAAAAATATATCATATGCTGAAATATCACCTAACTAATATAGGCTCTTATTAGATTGATGAAAGACAGATGGGTAGATAGATTACACAATATGATATGAAATAAAATGGATCAGTCCCTTTCACCACCTTTATGACGTCCAGACCCCAAGCATCTATCACTTTTCTCTACCTGTAAATGGTAAATATTGTGTCTCCTCACACCCCCACAAGATAGGTGTTAGAGTGACCTGAGGACTCTAAGTTGAGCCAAAGCTTTGGGGTGACATCAGTAAAACATATACAGGAACATAAGGCAGTTTAGTTCTTCCCTACCTGCTCTTGTACCAGGAGCACACACAGGCTGCAATTTACACTGGGCTGAGGTTTTTATTATCTGTTAGTAGATTTGGGACAAGGCCTCTGAGGGGTTGGGAAGCTCATTAGATTAATTTAGATGTTATTTAGAAAATTAGAAAAGATTAATGATGAAATCGGTAGAAATGCTGCATTATGTCATCAAACACAAATTTAGGGTATAGGATTTAAGATATGTATATAGGAAAAAGAGCAACTCTTTACTAAGTGCAGACCCCCAAGTAAGATTACAAGGGATATTAAACATAAAGTATATGTGCGGTATAGTATGACTTGGGTCATGAAACAAATAGTCCAGCTCCAGTTTTAAAATACAATAATCTTTATTTATTCTTTTAAAAACATATAAACACAACCAATAAAAATAATAAAATATCTACAAGGTGAAGCGCTAAAGAATATACTAAGTAGCCCTAATAAAGTAACAAAACAAAGTGAGTAACTGTCACAACCGCCCATCTTTGGGCTTGAAAAGGCCGAGAAGACTAATCCTACCCACAGATTGTTCTGTTCTTTTTATCCCCTCACTCAGGATAGCTGCTCCGGGGAATAGGACAAGATACAGAGCTTCAGTATGAATTGCCCAGTACCAGGACAAGCCCATGCTGTTTCCATTGACTTAATGCCATCTGTTTCCTCTTCCCCATAGGTGCCAAGGAGTTGAGAGACCTTGTTAACAGCTACTTCCAACAGTATATGTGCACAGCAGGGGTTAAATAGTAGTATAACTGATGGAGACATAGTGTTTCGTTGGGGGTCTTTAACTCACATGGGGAACCATGGGCCTGGGGTATACTATGTAAGATATGGCTTATACAGTGATCATGTTTAATCATTGTGTATGGTATAAAACATATATAATTGTCTTATTTATTAGTAATTTGTGGTGACATTGTATTCAGTCAACCCCCAACTTATCAGAAACTGAATGCCTAAGAAACTTGAGGTGTGACTATTCTGTTGATACTGTTACAAAATACTTATGCCCGGGGTTGTTTATGGGTAAACAAAACAACATTCTGTTGTGGTGGATTCTTGCATCTATCATATAGACACCACAATAGGATAGTGGGTCTCTTAACAACTGATGAAACAGATATATTGTTATGTGTAAACAAAGGGACATCTGTGTGTGTGGGATTCCTATATTTAACAGTTACTAGGAATAAAGCTGTTTTTATGGAATTTGGGGGTAGGTGAGATGATTTTAGTTGAGATGGGCCGTCACAGATCAAAGCACAGAGTTTAGTCAGTCTAAGTGTTTCTGCCAGAGAGAAGCAGTCCAGAGGAGACTCCAGAGAGAAAGCAGTGCCCAGGTGAGAATCCATGCCATGGTGTGACCTGAGGCCTAAAGAGATGGACCCATAAAAGATAATGCTGATTTCTGGGGTAGCATCTAGTTACATTATAAGAAAATGAACCTTTATATGGTAATGTATTCTATTCATATAAGTATCTTTTTGTAAATATTGATATATCCCTATTGTCTATCTACTTGTCTAAAACCCATTGTGTAACTGTATCTTGATTTATGCAAAACATATCATTTTAATTATAACTTATTGGTATGCTCATTTATTGACCTGTGCAAAAGAACTTATTACTTGTAGAAATTATACATTAATTATTTAATTATACCTTAATTTGTTACAACTGTTTAGATTATTGGGGACAGTGGCTTGGATATACAGGGAACCTAGCGGATGGTAGGATTTCAGGGAACTATGTGGTTGGTTTATCCACTACCAAACCAACCTCCCCTTGGATGGAAATACTTTTAATGAGTCAGAGAGAAGTTGGTTCAGGTGTTTTTGGTGGGCCTGGGTATATTCCCTTTTCAGGGCCGACCAGGGTTTCTACGAGAATTCTAGATATGCAGGCTTCTATTAGAATTAATTGGGGGTCATGAATAATTGGGGGTCATGAATAAAGTTCAAGTACTTCTTACATTGTGGTTAACCACAAGATGAAGGATCAAAGGACTATCAGTCACAGAGTACTTGACACCGCTTAACCTTTATCTCTTTAAACAAATGTTTCAGTTGCTATTTTGACAGCTTTGTTAAAAATGCTTAATTATGATGGAAATTCAAATACGGAAAATACTTTCATGGCAGTCTCCGTGCACTAGCAGGATATTTCTCCAAAAATGCCTTTATGCAAATATCCTATAAAGGGCCCTATTTGCTTCTTTAAATCGTAATGCTATTCATACTTAAGGTTGTCAGTAAAGTTGCCACTTATTCCATTATCTACTCGCATCCTGCACACAATCATTACTACACAGCTTGAACATTATGAGTGCAACATATTCAAAGATACACAAAAGCTATATTCTATTAGAACTTTACGTCTAGCTCACAAATTAAGTCTGACCCAAAACTAGAAAAAATATAAAATTATACAAATATTATGAATATTAAACTGGACTTGCAAAGGTAGCACTGGCAGTCACTGAGATGTCCCAGGGAACATGTAAGGAACACAGTGTTAGAGGCACGGGGGCATGGGGATTCAGGGACAAATCAAGTTGCACTAATGTGGTCAGGAAGGACCACAAACACACATGGAGGCTGTGGAGAGCCACATGGAGCAATAGCAAATTCACTTCCATCAAGGCCAATTTTGTAAAGTCCCACACCACTGTTGTTGGGCATGTGGCAAGATGTATATTAATAATAATTAAGTGAAATTATGGCAAGTGTTATTGTATTAATTCATTTTTAATAATACCTTTTATTTGGGTAACAACCCTTCAGGAGAATGGTGATACTGAACAGTAGAGATGTCGCGAATAGTTCGCCGACGGACTGTTCCCGGCGAACATAGCATGTTCGAGTTCGCTGCGAACTGCGAACATATGCGATGTTCAATACGCCCCCTATACTTTATCATTGAGCAAACTTTGACCCTGCAACTCACAGTCAGCAGACACATTACAGCCAATCAGCATCATACCCTGCCTTCCAGACCTTTCTACCTCATGGACAGCAGCCATTTTGGAATCATAACTAACTTGCAGTCTTACTGAGAGGAGGGAGAGTGTAGGTGATGCTGATTGAATAGGGAAATCAATAGCTAGGCAAGTTTATTCAGTGTCCAGTGCAGTGCTGAAGGACTCATCAGATCTCTGCTGTAAACACAGCACCCCAAAAAGCCCTTTTTAGGGCTATAACATCATTTTTTGTTTGTTTTTTCTGTCTAATCTAACTTCATTTGCCTGTCTCCCTGCTAGCCCCTGCTAGCAAGTGTGTGTTTCAGGCTCACAGCTTATACTGTGTGTGCACAGTGCAACCAATACAATCTTGTTTACTAATTGTCTACTTTTAAAAAAACAAAACTTTTATTTTGTTAAATCTTAGTTCATTTGCCTGACTGCCAATCTAAGTTCATTTGCCTGACCACTAGCCAGTGTGTGTGTCAGGCTTACAAGTATTGTGCCAAGTTCAACCAATCCAATCTAGTGATGTACCAGCAGTCTACATTTAAAAAAATAATAATTTTATTTTCTTAAATCTAAGTTCATTTGCCTGACCGCTAATCTAAGTTCATTTGCCTGACCGCTAGCCAGTGTGTGTGTCAGGCTTACAAGTACTGTGCCAAGTTCAACCAATACAATCTAGTTGGTGTACCAGCAGTCTACATTTAAAAAAACCAATAATTGTATTTTCTTAAATCTAAGTTCATTTGCCTGACCGCCAATCTAAGTTCATTTGCCTGACCGCTAGCCAGTGTGTGTGTCAGGCTTACAAGTACTGTGCTAAGAGGTTGTGTGCATGCTTGAGCTCTAAACAAAAGGCTATTTAGGGACTTAGTCCCTCAAATACAAGTTTTATTTTAACACCTTTCTGTTTATAAGCACTTTGTGCACGGTGTTGTTCATTTTTGGGAGTTTTTGTAGTATTTTTCTTAGTTTAATTTAAGTTTTAGTTTTCTGGGAGTCTGGCTCAGCTCTCTATCCCAGGAGAGTGAGCTGTCTCCTGGATACTTTGCCACACCCCTCCCTTAGCACTTAACCTTCACTCCTGGAACTTTTTTTACTTTGACATTTTTTTAAAGTTTTTCAGGTTTTCAGGTTTTAGAATTTTTGTTGAAAAGGCCTTTTTTTAACATCTGACACAGAGACACAGAGGGGTTAAAAAGCCTCTGTGTTCTCTGTGTTGTTGCAATTAGACACCTTGCAACAGGCCATTAACCCTTCCACTGCCAAGCATCATCTCTCTCTCCCTTAGTTTTGTCTTTTTGTTTCTTTTGCACACTTATATATTTTTAAAAAGAAAACAATTGAAAATCATAAAACAAAAAATAAAAATAAATAAAACAAATAAACTAAAAAAAAAGGGTCTAAACATGAGGGATAAGACCATTAAGAAGCCTCAGGGGTCAAAAGGGGGAATAATGGCCCCTGAAATTCCTAGCTGCAGCACTGCACAGCATAGGCCCCAGGCAGATAAGGCAGCCCCAGCTCCTGGTGGTTCTGCCAGCAGACCTACCCCTGTGGCTAATACCTGGTCACAGGTGGTTTCTGCTGGCCCCAGTAATACCACCGCTGGGGCTGAGGGGCAGATCACCAGGAAGCATGGTGTTAAATGTCAGATGGCTGGGGTCTACAGCATTGATATCTATCTGCGTGCTGCAGCTAATGTCATCAGCCCCTCTGTTATAGTAGCAGTCAGCAAAATGTACGGGAAAGCAGTTTTCTTTACCCGTACGCTGGCTGCTGCTCACATTCTTATACAGAGAGGCATCACAGTGGGGGGATTATATGTCCCAATAGAACTCCTGGAAGGGTTGGGCACAAAAGTAACACTCTCTAATGTGCCCCCCTTCCTACCAGACTCCCTCCTGCGCCCCCACCTGCTAACCCTAGGAGAAGTAAAAACACCATTTATTAAAATTCCCCTGGGGTGCAGAGAGAGAGAGCACTTCGTCATGTGCTCTCTTTCAAGAGGTAGGTACAAATGTGCCTGCCTCAGGGCGCAGAAAACATAGAGGGGTCTTTTGGGGTTCCATTTGAGGGGGTGCTCTACATGATTTTTTACAGCACTACGGAGGTGCAGTGCTATCATTGCAAGGGGTTGGGGCATACACGTAGGAATTGTCCTAATGTAAAGCATCATGCCCCAGCCCCAGCAAATGGCACCTCCGTCAGTACAGCACCCATCCCCGCTGAGCCCATAACAGCGGGGACCTCAAGGTCCATAGCCCCCCCACAGAGCTCAGGCAAGGAGGCCGTTCCTCAAGCCACCACCACGGCCTCCAAACCCCCTTCTTCCCCAAAAAAGCCATCTGTGTCTGTGGTCTCCAGCAAGACTGCAGACACGGGGGAAAAGGGGAAGAATGTCACCGGTCCTCCCAGTGTCACAGCTGCATCTCCCAAGTCCCAATCTGCCCCCACCATAATTACATCAGTTAGTGTGGGGGCACAGTGTAAGCAGTGGGATAATAAGCCCTCTGCAGGGGAGGCAGCTAGTGGCAGCTCCTCTTCCAGGAGTGACGTCCCCAGGAAGAGGAAGCATAAAACCAACAGGGAGGTTGCTGATAAGTGGGAAGTGCTCTATAGTGGAGCACCTCCCTCTAAAAGCAAGAAGAGGAACAAAACATCTCCTCCTCATCCGGTGACATTGTCTGGCCTGGTTATTAAGCTCAGCCAGCCGGTGCCAGACCACACATCTCTCTCTCCAGACCCTATAGGGGTTAATGTGGAAAAGGGTCTGGAGGAAAAGCAGGGGCAAGAGGGTCTCCCAAGTGAGGCAGGGGTAGACAAGAAAGATCAGGTTCTGCCTCTGGCCTTTGAGGGGGGTCCCAACAAAGCCCCTGCTGAATGGGTAGTCAGTGTCACTGAGGTGCTGAGCTTCAAGGGCCCCAGTAAGTCTCCTCCTCCAGTGTCACTCTCTAGTGACGTACCTCGGGCTTTGTAAGAGCCCCAGGCCGAGTCACTACTGGAGGGGGGAATATAGGCATGACCCCCATTCAGGACCCCATGGATTTGTCTGTCAGGGGGGATGTGGCACAAGGGGAAGGGGAAATGGGGGAGGGTGATAAAACAGGTTTTCCTGTTAACATCATGGGAGAGCCTGTCTACCCTCCTCAGCCGTCCACTGACCCTAACATCGGTGCCATCCAAGATGAGCAAGCAGCGGTGGAACTGGCAGAGGAGGCATATAAAGCCTCCAAGGCTTCCATTAAGGAAGCCATGCCAGCCACTGCTGTCCAGCCAGCTACCCCTGAATGCACTCCTGAAGCTACAGGGGTGCAGCAGCAATCCAAGGGTCCATTATCTACCTTGAAGGGTGCTAAAGGGACTCCTTCTGTATCATCTAAGAGGGGGTCCCTGAGAATAAAGCTGAGGAAACTGACTCCAGCCGGGGAGGATGGAGTAAAAGCCCTCAGCCAAGAGGAGCCCAGGGGTGACTCACTAGAAGGAACATCAGATTCTGGGTGGGTTATCCCTGTCAAGGAAATAGATCTATTCCTTGAGAGCACCCTTCATGGACAAAAGAAAAGGAAGGTGCGGCTGGCCTTGGAGAGGTGGAAGAATATGTCGTTTATTCTCCACTCTCTCCAGCAATATCTAGTGGTCAGCACTAGGGCCAGGAATTCTGGGACTGCGGAGCATCTCCGCGTCCGGAAATTCTATAAAATGTGCGTGTCCTATCAGCAGTCTCAAGGGTCTGAGGAACGCACAATTCCTGACACGTAGTAATGGCTTTGCACATCAGCACGCTAAATACCAATGGCTGTCAAGACAGTTTCCGCAGGTTCCAGGTACTCTCCTATTTATATCAGGGAGGGTACTCTGTGAGCTTCCTGCAGGAAACTCACACGACTCCAGAGGCTGAGGCCTCGTGGCAACTGGAGTGGAGAGGCAGGGTCTTCTTCAGCCACTTCACATCGGCGTCATGTGGAGTGGTGACCCTGTTCTCAGAGTCTTTTCAGCCAGAGCTGCTGCTTGTGAAAGCTGTTATCCCAGGCCGTCTAATCCACCTCCGAGTCCAAGAGCAGGGTAGCATCATTAACCTAGTTAATATATATGACCCTGCTGGAGGGCCCGAGAGAGTGAGGTTCCTCGCCAGACTGTCCCAGTTTTTGGAGACGGTTGATGCAGATGAGTGTTTGGTACTCGGGGGTGATTTCAATTGCACCCTCGACGCTCTGGACCGGAATAGTCCAGAGCCGTACCCGCCTTCTGCGTCAGCCCTGCGGGAGATCATCGCCCGCTTCTCCCTGGAGGACATCTGGCGAGAGCAGAACCCAGGGGCATCAGATGGTTTCACCTTCGTCAGGGTGAGAGCCGGTCTGGTGTCCCACTCCCGGATCGACAGACTATATATATCTAGTCACTATATGTCACGAGTCGGTTCTTGTGCCATTAGGCTGGCTCCGTTCACAGACCACAACTGTGTGTCTGTGACGGTGGCGCTAACGCCAACAGTGCCATGAGCCGCCTATTGGCACTTCAACAATGCTTTGTTGAAGGACCAGGGGCTCGTGACATTGATCCGGGAGTTTTGGACGGACTGGAGGGGTTGCAAGGGGGACATTGCCACGTTAAAACTGTGGTGGGACGTGGGCAAGGTTCATTTGCGACTTCTGTGTCAGGAATATACCAAGGGTGCAAGTGGGCAGCGCGAAGCTGAGTTGGAGTCACTCCGGGGGGAGGTACTCCATCTGTAGCAGAGGCTGTTCACTTGTAGGGACCAATCCCTGCAGAGCGAGTATGTAGAGAGGAAGGGTGTCCTCTGTGACCTGGAACGACACCAGGCCAAGGGGGCATACGTGCGCAGCCGCTTAGGTTTTCTCAAAGATCTAGACCGCGGCTCGTGCCTCTTCTACTCACTGGAGAAAAAGGGGGGTAACAGTAGGCACATCACCTGTCTTCTAGATGAAGACGGTGCCCCCCTTACAGATCCGGAGAGTATCCGGGATAGAGCCCGGAACTTTTATAAAGATCTTTACTCTCCGGATCCCATTTCTCCAGACGCCTGCAGGGTGCTATGGGAGGGGCTCCCCACAGTCAGTGAGGGTGTAAGAGAGCGGCTTGATATACCACTATCTTTTCAAGAGCTCTCTGAAGCCCTCCGTGCCATGTCCTGTGAGAAGTCTCCAGGACTGGACGGACTGACTGTAGAGTTTTTCCAATACTTCTGGGAGACTCTGGAACCTGATTTCCATCTGGTCCTTGGGGAAGCCCTGGAGACCGGGGAGATGCCCCTGTCTTGTCGCAGGGCAGTACTTGCCCTGCTGCCCAAAAAGGGGGATCTCCGGCTTATTAAGAACTGGCGACCGGTCTCTCTGCTCAGCACAGACTACAAGATTGTAGCTTAAGCCATCTCGCTTAGACTTGGGTCTGTGCTGGCAATTGGTTCACCCTGACCAGTCCTATGCGATCCCGGGCCGTACTATCTTTGATAGTATCTTTCTGGTCCGGGATCTATTGCATTATTCTCGCATGACTGGTCTGTCACTCGCCTTTCTCTCTTTAGATCCAGAGAAGGCGTTTGACAGGGTGGACCATGGTTACCTCATAGCCACTCTGCAAGCGTACGGCTTTGGCCCACAGTTTGTGGGCTTTATAAGAACGCTGTACACCTCTGCAGAGTGTTTACTTAAAATCAATTGGTCCCTAACAGCACCTTTGGTATTTGGACGAGGGGTGCGTCAAGGATGTCCCTTGTCTGGACAGTTATATGCACTGGCCATCGAGCCTTTCCTCTGCCTACTGAGGAAAAGGCTCACAGGGCTGGTGCTAAAAGATCCAGACATGCGGATTGTCCTTTCAGCTTATGCTGACGATGTTCTCCTCGTGGCCCAGGATCCAGTTGATCTTGAGCTGGCAAAACAGTGCCAGGAGGTATATTCAGCTGCCTCCTCCGCTCAGATCAACTGGCCCAAATGCACAGGCCTTTTAGAGGGTAATTTACAGGTAGACTCTTTGCCTCCCACGTTTCGTGACATCACGTGGGAGTTAGATGTCATTAAATATTTGGGGGTCTACCTGTCCGCTGCGGACGCTTCCGTCCCAGACAACTAGAGGGAGTTAGAGGGCAGTGTCCTCTCTCGTCTGGGACGATGGAGGGGTCTAGCAAAAATGCTTTCCCTTAGGGGGCGGACTCTAGTGGTGAATCAGCTGGTGGCTTCTCAGATCTGGCACCGGCTGATTTGTCTGAGTCCGACCCCCGAGTTTGTCACCAATATCCAGAGGAATTTGTTAGATTTCCTCTGGATGGGAAGGCATTGGGTCTCTGCAGGGGTGGCAAGTCTGCCTTTGGTGGAGGGTGGACAGGGAGTAGTTTGTGTGTGCTCCCAGTTGTCCACCTTCCGCCTTCAGTACCTGCAGAGATACCTATATGCAGATCCCTCTCCGCAGTGGTGCGCACTGGCATCCAGCTTTTATCGCCAGTTGCGCAACCTGGGGTATGACCGGCAATTATTTCTGATCAGGCCCGAGGGGTTTGGGAGAGACCTCTCTGTGTTGCTGGCATACTACCAGGAGACCCTCAAGGCCTGGAGCATGGTCTCCGTGACCAGACAGGGCGTGCCTTTGGGGGATGAAATATTCACGGAGCCCCTGCTATTTAATCCAGCAGTGGGGGCTCCAATGTTACAGTCCCCCAGTATCATCCGCCGCCTTAGATGACCCGAGTCGGGGATCTCCTGGAATACGGGCGTTCTGATTGGGTGTCACCCCAGGAGCTTGCGCTCTGTTTGGGATATGTGACGCCCAAAGTCTCAGGGCGCATGCTCCAGGAGATTAGGGATGCCATCTCCCCCGACTTGCGCACCTTCCTTCGCGGGGCTTTGCAGGCCGGAGTGCCACATACACCTTTTAACACCCCTGCTCCCGCTGTTTGCATTGGACACAAGCCCTGTGTTTCCCCTCAGGCTCCTCCTGTCCCCAACCTCTCAAAGTTGAGGGACATACCCTCGGCATGCTTTCGCGGCATGCCAAGAAAGAGCTTATATTCTCTCGTGCTCCATACAGTGCACTTCCTTGCCCTCGTGACCTGTCCCGATACCATCTGGAGGCGGGTCCTACCAACTGACGAGGGCAAGAGGCCCCGATGGAGGGAACTTTATTCTGATTTAGTTCCACAACCCACCGGGGACTTGAGTTGGAGAGTGCTCCATGGTGCACTGAGCACGGGAGAGTACTTAGCTAAATTCACGGACTCTCCCTCCACTTGTCCATTCTGTGGCAAGAGAGAGTCCGTGTATCATATTTATTTTAGTTGCGCCAGACTGCAGCCCCTCTTGTCACTCTTGAGGGGCCTCCTCCTGCAGTTATGGCTGCATTTCTCCCCTCGCATTTTTATTTTTGGGCACCCAGTGTCCCGGGGCAATAAGGCCAGGGACCTCCTCGTCAACCTGCTCCTGGCATTAGCCAAATTGGCTATATATAAGTCCAGGAAGCAGTGTTTGATAGGGGGGGTTCCCTTGTCACCTGAGGCCATGTTCCGGGTGCTGATGCGCTCCCGTATCCGGGCAGAGTACCACCTGGCTTTGTCCACTGGGGGAATGGATGAGTTTGTCTCCCAGTGGGCTGTAGATGGTGTGCTCTGCTCGGTATCCCCCCATCCGGTTTCTTTTTCTCTCAACCTCCTAAAATGATTTTTATTTAGTTTACAGAACATGTTTTTTCTCATAATTTTAAAATACACTGTGCCAAGTTCAACCAATCCAATCTAGTGGTGTACCAGCAGTCTACATTTAAAAAAAAAACAACACTTTTTTTTCTGTGTAATCTAATTTAATTTGCCTGCCTGCCAGCGTGTGTGTCTTAGGCTCACATCATATACTGTGCCCACTTGCCCAGTCAGTGCCACCACTCATATCTGGTGTAACAGTCAGTAATGCACATTTAAACAAAGAATACAATTTTGACTGTAATACATTGAATAGCAGTTACTTGTCTGCAAGCGTCTGTGTCAGGCCTACAGCGTCTACTCTGCCAACTTCTGCAAGTGCACAGTGCCACTCATATCTGTTGTCACAGTAGCTTGCACGCATAGTACCAATCTGTCAAAACCTGTAATGATGAATGAGGTCTAGAGTAGCCTGGTTCCCTTATCCTCTACAGGTTGAGACCTAATGTTTGGGTGACTCCAGACCAACACATGAGTACAAGCAGCACACAAACTCAAAGCCGCCATACTCCTCCTGGTCCAGCATCATCAGCCACATCAACCACTGCTGTCCTCTTTGCCCCCTCTCAACCATCCGCCACTGCGTCTCTCGCCTTGAGCAGTTCCTGCTCATCTGCCCATAGTCAGGTACCTGTAAAGGACATGTTTGAGCGTAAGAAGCTAATGTCACAAAGTGCCCCAAATGTTAAGTGATACGACCAACCAAGCATCTTTTTCCATCTCCCGGTCCCAAAAATCCAGGCCTTATACACGTGCCCTGATAGGTGACGTAACAAGTATTAAACTGATAAGAGTAGTACTTACAAACACGCAACTCCTATCTGGTGGCACCTTTGATTGCACGTGCCGTGCACCAAAATTGAAGTGATACGACCAACCAAGCATCTTTTTCCATCTCCCGGTTCTAAAAATCCAGGCCTTATACACGCCCCCTGATAGATGACGTAACAAGTATTAAACTGATAAGAGTAGTACTTACAAACACGCAACTCCTATCTGGTGGCACCTTTGATTGCACGTGCCGTGCCCCAAAATTAAAGTGATAAGACCAACCAAGCAGTTTTTTCCATCTCCCGGTTCTAAAAGTCCAGGCCTTATACACGCCCCCTGATAGGTGCTGTAACAGGTATTAAACTGCTAAGAGTAGTACTTACAAACACGCCACTCCTATATGGTGGCACCTTTGATTGCACGTGCCGTGCCCCAAAATTGAAGTGATACGACCAACCAAGCATCTTTTTCCATCTCCCGGTTCTAAAAATCCAGGCCTTATACATGCCCCCAGATAGGTGCTGTAACAGGTATTAAACTGATAAGAGTAGTACTTACAAACACGCCGCTCATATCTGGTTGCAACTTTGATTGCACGCGCCGTGTCCCAAAATTGAAGTGATATGACCAACCAAGCATCTTTTTCCATCTCCCGGTTCTAAAAATCCAGGCCTTATACACACACCCTGATAGGTGCTGTAACAGGTATTAAACTGATAAGAGTAGTACTTACAAACACGCCACTCCTATCTGGTGGCACCTTTGATTGCACGCGCCGTGCCCCAAAATTGAAGTGATACGACCAACCAAGTATCTTTTTCCATCTCCCGGTTCCAAAAATCCAGGCCTTATACACGCCCCCTGATAGGTGACGTAACAAGTATTAAACTGATAAGAGTAGTACTACTTAACACACCTTATAATAATGCAGAGAGAGGCAACGCAGTGAGAGGAGTCTGAAGAAGAGGAGTCCGAGGAGGAAGGTGGCTTTGAGGAGGTGGAAGACCAAACACAGCAGGCGTCCCAGGGGGCTTGTTGTCACCTTTCGGGGACCCTTGGTAGCTGGGTGGAGGAAGAGACCTTCAATAACATCAGTGAGGACAAGGAACGGGACATGGCTAGCTTGGTATCCAACCTTGTGCAAATGGGGAGTTTGCGGTTGTGCAAATGGACTGTTTGCGGTTGTTTGCGGTGCGTTAAACGCGGAGTTTGGTCTGTCACTGTGAAGCGGGCCTAACGCTTACACTACCTGATCGATGCGACATCATACCTGATGTTTTAAAGCACGTTATTCCAAACAATTTAGGAATGTTAGGTAATTTATGCCCTTTATGGCTTAAAACCAGACTCTGCATCAACTATGTAATTTTCCGTGGGAGTTTTGCCATGGATCCCCCTCCGGCATGCCACAGTCCAGGTGTTAGTCCCGTTGAAACAACTTTCCCATCACGATTGTGGCCAGAAAGAGTCCCTGTGGGTTTTAAAATCCGCCTGCCCATTGAAGTCTATGGCGGTTCCCCGGGTTCGCCGGTTCGCAAACATTTGCGCCGCTTCATTATGTAAATAGGATTATAGGGATAATTATGTCAAAAGGATGGAACAATTCATGCAGATTTTAGGTGTTATGTTCACCAGTATGGTAAATTATGTTAAAAAATATGATTTATGCCTCAATTTTAACATAAGATGTGTAAACACTTGGCCATAACAACATCACATCCCAATTAACTTAAGATTAATGGCATTCAAACATACAGTATAGTACTCAAATGCATGAAGGAATTCAGGATGATGATATACGTACAAATAAATGATTGTTACATAAATGTTATGTATGATGTTGTCCAACACATTAATCACTAGAAACACATGGAAACAGTGAAAACAGCATAACAAAACAATCTTATATACACAGATCACAGTCATAAATGTATACGACTGTGCATTAATATCACGGGCGTGGTGTGAGCAAATCCGAGTGGGCAAGGGGCTGTTTGGCAAAAAAGGAGTAATCAGTAGTACTACTATATAACA
Organism: Discoglossus pictus; assembly: GCA_027410445.1. Classification (NCBI taxonomy): domain Eukaryota; kingdom Metazoa; phylum Chordata; class Amphibia; order Anura; family Alytidae; genus Discoglossus; species Discoglossus pictus. Next base: position 48,886,399 of record CM050170.1, on the reverse strand, counting down.
ATAATGATGCATAGGATCTTCTAGAGTCACATTTGGTCAGTACACCATAGTAACCATAAACAGATGAATAGAAATCTCATCATACATCACTACATATAACAGAAGTAGCCAGTAATGTGCTTACAACTGGTCCTTATCTGCTCAATTAAACAGATTCAATAACTCCTGGATTGTAACCCAAGTCAGAAAAAAAAAAAAAACTCCAAAATGATGGTCCTAATCTGAAAAAAAGAAGACAAGGATAAAAATTCTAGCAATATCTGTATTTACATCATAGCATTTTATGCTGTTATTTTAACAATAAATCAACTTACCTGATCTTCATGTATGAGCAGTGATATCATTGACAATAACCTGCCATTTCCAAAGATTCATAATTTCATAAGGAATGCTTAACTGTGAGCACATTCATTTTCTATGTAACAAAGTGCCACACAACATACAAATAATCCATAATCCCATTGCTTTCAAGGCTTAAAGATACTTTTTAACAGCTGATCTTCTCGATTCTTAGAAACATTCTCCATTTTACCAGGGCCACCATCAGAAAGTTTGGGGGCCAGAAACAATACAATAACCAGAGCCACACAACCTAACACATACCCTTTCAACATCCCATAGTTAGCATTTGCCCTATCTACACATATAGTAGTGAGACATCTTAATGTATTTCCATTATTAATTGATCATATTCATAGAATTGGAAATTATAGCTCATCCTTGCATTGCTATCTAACACTAATGAGCCATATAACACTCATTATTACCATGCTCTTATTTAAAGAAAGACAGAGAAAAATAATAAAAAAAACTTTGCTTTTTTCTTATTTGATTTTTATTAGGGAAAGGCATAGATTACATCATACAAGTACATTATGCAATAAAGCAAAAATATAATAAAACAGCTGTAAATACAGTATATTGAGCTTTACGTAGAGGTAACCAATCCACATCACAGAATGAATTCACTCAGGTACTTTTTCTACTTATTATAATAAAGCTTGTTTACCAATAGTGATGTCGCGAACCTAAAATTTTCGGTTCGCGAACCGCGAACCTCCGCAAATGTTTTCGAACCGGCGAACATCGGCGAACCGCCATAGACTTCAATGGGCAGGCGAATTTTAAAACCCACAGGGACTCTTTCTGGCCACAATAGTGATGGGAAAGTTGTTTCAAGGGGTCTAACAACTGGATTGTGGCATGCCGGAGGGGGATCCATGGCAAAACTCCCACGGAAAATTACATAGTTGATGCAGAGTCTGGTTTTAAGCCATAAAGGGCATAAATTACCTAACATTCCTAAATTGTTTGGAATAACGTGCTTTAAAACATCAGGTATGATGTTGTATCGATCAGGTAGTGTAAGAGTTACACCTTACATGACTTGGGGTCTATAGGTGACATTAGTACTGACCTTTATCTGACTGGGTGTCTATAGAGGGACATTAGTAATGACCTTTATCTGACTGGGTGTCTATAGAGGGACATTAGTACTGACCTTTAGCTGACTGGGTGTCTATAGAGGGACATTAGTACTGACCTTTATCTGACTGGGTGTCTATAGAGTGACATTAGTACTGACCTTTATATGACTGGGGGTCTATAGGTGACATTAGTACTGACCTTTATCTGACTGGGTGTCTATAGAGGGACATTAGTAATGACCTTTATATGACTGGGGGTCTATAGAGGGACATTAGTACTGACCTTTATCTGACTGGGTGTCTATAGAGTGACATTAGTACTGACCTTTATCTGACTGGGTGTCTATAGAGTGACATTAGTCCTGACCTCCTGCTGCAGTATTATTACTCCCAGTACTCCCAGGCTTGCTACTATTAGATATAATAACCTCAGTTTCGTTTCCTTATCTGTTGGTAACATCAAAATATGATTATTAAATATTTCATATTTGTTTGTTTTTTTCTCCCAAAGTGAACCCCTTTGTGTGTGTCCCACAGATGTGGCGTTTCCGCTCTGCGTATGTTGGATTTGCACCGCTTAAAAAGTATGAAAAGAGATCCCCCCCCTTGAAGCCCATTAATGACATCATCAGTAAATTGTATGTAACAGATTCCAGTGTTTAGGGTTTATGACCCAATACTGCGATCATATCACTTATGACAAAAATCTGTATTTGTCATATTATTCAGACGCGCGTGCATCTTTGAGTTACATTTCCTGATACTTTTATTATCTTGATCTTTATATATTTACTAGCGACTTGCCCATCAAAAAATGGCGGCAATAAGATTGTAAGGCAGGTAATGGTTTGGACGAGACATTCATTTTGTTGGCGGTCGGAGATCCTTCGGCGCTCATTGCGAGGCTGTTGGTTGTATTTTTTTTCTGATAGGCGCTTTTGCTGTTATTCTTTGGTCGGCGGTGATGTGTAATATATGCAGGAAGCATTGTGCTGAAGAGCTGACAATCTGTTTTCATGTTCCTGCAGCATTTAATGTAGGTTTTCAGTGCTGTGGAGCTGCTGTGTAAGTGTCAGCAATGTGTGCAGTGTGTAGTGTAAATAGGCTGCGTGCGCGAGGGGAAGCCGTTAGGGTAGCTGGGTACTTCCGCATTGTGTAAGTTAGTGTTGTAAAATGGCGGGGAATGTGTATGTGGTACGCGGGTGTGGATGATTTAGCGTCCTTGTTAATAGTGTATCTTTACCTCGTACGGCTTTTTAGGAAAATCCATATGTGTTTCGCGTGTTTAGGGTCCTGTAGCCTCGTTTTCTTTTTTTCAATGGCCATTTTTTCTCTCACTTAGGTGATTTTCGGGTGTCTAAACTCATGAATTTGGACTTAAATGGAGGTGTAACTTCACTTGCAGAGGTCCTCGGTGCCCGCCTTGCTGTGGGTAAGCTTTTTATGTGTTTGTTGTGTGTATTTATTGTGTTTTTAATGTTTTTAAGTGCCTGCGGTTCGGGCGTTAAGGTCTTATTTTTGTGAGCTTGTAATGTTTTTTTTTCTAAGTCCCGTATTTTTGGATGGTAAGTCCGTAAATTTGATGGTGTAAGTCCCGCCTGCGGCTCATTGCAGCCGATGTGGGAGCCTTTGGCGCTCCTTGCCAGCAACTCTGGCCCTCGCTTCGCAAGCCCGCAGCGTTAGCTACAACCCGCCTGCTCACAACTATAAATGTGATATCTGTAACGTCTTCCCCAGTTGGCACTTGTAAATCGGCTAAGCGACAAAAAAAATGGCGTCCGGAAAAAATGAAAACGAGGCTACACGACCCCAAACCACGCAAAACATCGCCAGCCATGTACGACTTTTACCTAGGAACAGACGAGGTACAAAATACACTATTATAAATAATGGAAACTGCTGGCGAGCCGCGTAACACATACACAATCGCTGCCATTTTAGAACACTAACTTGCAACTAATAACATTACAAATCTAAAATGGCGCGTTACACGACTATACAAGCGGTTTCCACTCGTGCACTGCGCACATTGCTGAAACTTACACCTCGGGTCACCAACAGTCCAAATGTACACTGTAAGCTGCAGGAAAATCAAAACTGATTGTTAGCTCTTCAGGTTATTGATCACTGGATATATTAATTACAAATAGGTAAAGTATTTTAGTAATTATTAGATCATTATTATTAAAAAAAAAATATATAAAAAAATACGCTTAATAGCATATTTTACACTGCGGTTACTTTACATACATTAACGCTTCGCACTTCCTAATACATTTGTTCATTCACAATAGTTATTATCGTGCATTCATTTAATAAGTATTAATTAATAATGGAAAATAAAAATGTAGACTTTACACTACACTAAAATGTTTTACTTTTTACTCTGCAGTTATATATCTGGATTACTGCTCATTGGCTGACAGCGATAGCACTCTCAAAGCAGTTACAAATCTAAATCACTTTATTATGCTCTGAGACCTGAATACATTTTTTAATTTACACTGCACCAAAAAAAATATATATTTAACACTGTACTTATATATCTGTCTTTGCGATGAGCGCCGAAGATTGATCGTTGCAAAGCACGAAACATGAAGGACACGAGGGAAGAGACTCACAATGAGCGCCGAAGGTCCTCAGAAAACAAAAAGCATCACATTGTGTGGCAAACAGCATTGCCATGGCTTCAAACTTTATTGCCCCATCATTTGTGCCAGGCAAGTCGCTAGTGATATAATATAACATAATGCGATGCAATATTATACAGTACACATGGGTGTTGGAACTGGGGGGGTATGGAGTAACCCCCCCCCCCCCCCCCCAGATTTCTTATCGTATGTATGTATGCGTATAGAAGCTAACAGGGGAGGAGAGAGGGGGAGGAAACACAGGGGAGAGGGGAGAGGAAGACACAGGAGAGGGGGAGGAAGACACAGTGGAGAGAGGGAGGAATACACAGGGCAGAGGGGGGAAGAGAAACAGGGTAAGGGAGAGGTGAGGGGAAGAGACACATGGGAGGGGGGAGAGACACAGGAGAGAGCGGGGGTAGAGACACAGGGGAGAGGGGGGAAGAGACTAATGGGAGGGAGTGGTGAGGAGACACCGGGGAGAGAAAAGGGGGTAAAGACACAGAGGAGGGGGTAGGAAACACAGGGGAAGGGAGAGAGGGTAGAGACACAGGGGAGAGGGGGTAGAGACACAGGGGAGAAGGGGGAAGAGACACAGATGAGGGGGGAGAGACACAGGGGAGAGGGAAGGGGGGAAAGACACAGGGGAGGGGGGAAAGAAACACGGGAAGGGAGAGGGGGTAGAGACACAGGGGAGGGGGGAGTGACACAGGGAAGAGGGAAGGGGGAAAAGACACAGGAGAGGGGGGAAAGAAACACTGGGGAAGGGAGAGGGGGTAGAGACACAGGCAAGGGTGGGAGAGACACAGGGGAGAGGGGGGGAGAGAGACACGTGGGGGGGAGACACAGGGGAGAGGGGGGGGAGAGACACATGGGAGGGAGTGGGGGGGGGAGACACAGGGGAGGTCTTCTGCTTTATTATTATTCTTATTATTATTACTATATAATGTGTAGATGTACCGGCTGGGCATGCTCTTGTGCATTATTATTATTATTATTACTATATAATGTGTAGATGTACCGGCTGGGCATGCTCTTCTATATTATTATTATTATTATTATTATTATTACTACTATATAATGTGTCGATGTACCGGCTGGGCATGCTCTTGAGCATTATTAATATTATTGTTATTATTATTATTATTATTAGTATATAATGTGTAGATGTACCGGCTGGGCATGCTCTTCTACATTATTATTATTATTACTATATAATGTGTAGATGTACCGGCTGGGCATGCTCTTGTGTATTATTATTATTATTACTAAATAATGTGTAGATGTACTGGCTGGGCATGCTCTTGTGCATTATTATTATTATTATTAGTAGTATTTTACTAATAATAATAATGCACAAGAGCATGCCCAGCTGGTACATCTACACATTATATAATAATAATAATTATAATAATTATAATAATAACAATAATAATAATAATAATAATAATAATGCATGCCCAGCTGGTACACCTACACATTAAATAGTAGTAATAATAATAATAATAATAATGCACAAGAGTCCTTCAGCACTGCACTGGACACTGAATAAACTTGCCTAATGCCTAGCTATGGTTTTCCCTATTGATGCAGTATCATCCAAACTGTCCCTCCTCTCAGTAAGACTGCAAGTTACTTATGATTCCAAAATGGCTGCTGTCCATGAGGTAGAAGGGTGTGGAAGGGAGTGTATGCTGCTGATTGGCTGGAATGTGTCTGCTGACTGTGACATGCAGGGTCAAAGTTTGCTCAATGATAAAGTATTGGGGGCGGGTCGAATCTCGCATATGTTCGCAGTTCGACGCGAACATGCTATGTTCGCCAAAAAAAGTCCGCCGGCGAACTATTCGCGACATCTCTATTCTTAGGGCCAATACACTTACAGTATAAAGACAGTGAAGGCCCTGTATGAAATCCTACATTGGTTCCTGTGAGAAATAAGATCAAAGAATAATTCATTTATTTTGAATACACCATTAAAAATGGAAATGACGTTCAGGTTACACTACAGTCATGTATGTGTATGGAAAACCACGACCCCGCTGTCTAGTTTGTATTTAGAAGTAGGACTTTAAGTAAAGATTTATAATAAATGCTTCTACTACATTGATACTCAGATGTGACTGACATCTCCCACACTGTGTAAGTATAACGTATTGAGACCGGCTGAGTAAGGAGACAAATGTTTTTCTTTCTTTTATATCCATTGAGAGGTAACCAACATGGCAGACACACACGACATTACGTGTTAGACAAGGCTACGTGTCTCTGATATCTCTGCGGCGCTCAGATTCCTCCTCCATTGGCATCTCTACACAGTTACACCAAGATCACCGGTCATTCCCACCCACCATATCCAGCTCAGCTATTGGTGCTGCTGGGCCAGCCCCAGATACTGCAATAATGGGATCCCACTGATGGCGTCTTCAGGCCAGAAACACAGGGGGTGGTTGTGATGCTCCTCATCTAAGACAACTTTATATATGAAAGAAGATAATTATTAGTAATATAGACTTCAGAGGTTACAGGTAAGATGTGAGGACTTTCTGGAAGGATTGTATTCTTGTTCTTACCTCCTCTGCACTCTTACCTTATTATGTCTACCCCCTGTACTCTCTCACATCACAATGACTATTTCTTGTAGAGTCTCACAAAGCCGACCTCAATGCAGTCTCATGTCACTATAATTACATCCTCTGATACACAGAGGCTCTGAGGTCACACTGATCACTCACTAGTTATTATATAACATGGCTGATGTCATAAGGATTGTGATGTCATCAGCATTCTACTGACTACAAGTCCACTATCACAGAGGCTGCAGCCGCCATTATCTGGTCTCCAGTTACTAGTAACCAGTACTGATACTTTATTGGGTCAAAAAAGGATTCCTGAAGGGAGACCGGATCTGACAAAGTGCTGGATGGTGACAATTTCTAAAGGTGTGTTTGAAGGGTTAAGGGCTATATGGTTATATATGGTTCATATATATATATATATATATATATATGTAACGGTACCCCCACACATAGAAGGGGGCGCCCAGGCCGTTTTAGCCGATCCACCCGTCCAGTGATATAGGGACAGCTACTGCAGGACACCCAATCCCCCAAACTAGATCCAAGGGGAATATACTCCAAGCCTGCAACTGGAACCTCACGAATAGCCGCTAGCAGCTGAGCAGGAAAAGCACCCCAAGATGCTTACACTCCTGGCAGTCAGTCTGTAACAGCCTACCATGAATTCCCCCAAGCATGAGACATAAGCTCTGTGTTTGAGGGTCAAGCAGTGAACTCTCTCCTTTATCAAAAACAAAGACATATATAAAAACCATTTCCACATACACGGTAGGGGCAGTGACTACCTTTGGTCAACCCCTAATTACCTCTGGCCAATCAGACAGGGTCCATACGTGGGAACCATGAGACTCCTCCCATGGGCCAACCCCAGGCGTGGCTACTATGCTCATTCTCACCCAGACTGTCCCAGTGAACACTTCCTGTTTTTCCTCCTGGACTATGCCCCTAGGGAAACCCAATATACTGGCCCTTTGTTCAAGTCCTGGAGACACCCTGTGAGGTTTATCTTGTTCAGGATCTTGCTCAGCTGCTGCTATCTCTTGTGTTTACCTAATGGGGGATGGTCAGAATCTGTAACACATTTCTACAGATTTTTCATAACTTTAAAAGTATGCATCACATTCACATAAAACATACATTTTCAGAATTACCATACTCCAAATACAAACATGTGTCAAAATGATACAAATTGGTCCAGTGGTTCAAAAGTTAGATCATAGTCCTTTCTGACCAAATGAAGCATGGCTTCCATGTCTTTGTAGGGGGAAAGTCAACATGGGCCGTAGTCAAACGGCAGAATGTGGGCAACCAAGCTTCTCCAATTCGCAGTGACGAGACTGATCTCGTCACAATATATATATATATATAGTTGTGGTAATTACCAATGTTGGTCACGCAATGTTAAAAGTTATTGGTTGGCGCATGTGCAATGAGAGCCCAAGAACTTAGTCTGCATTGAGTGCCATAGGCGCTCTATGTAGGGTTTGCGATCAGCACCACATGCGCTCATTGTGAGGCCCGCAGGACTTAGGCTGCAATGAGCGCTGAAGACCTGCAAGACTTTCAAAATTTGAAATGACGGGGGCTACAATGAGCGCCAAAGGCACTCATTGCAGGGCTCGCGATGAGCTCCACAGTCGCTTATCGCGAGGCAAGACTTTGAAACAGGCTCGACATGAGCACTAAAGGTGCTCCTGTCGATGTCCGCAATAAGCGCAAAGGGCCGTAACACTTTGGCAAGGATCGAGAGGCATGCAAGACTTTCAAAAAAATACGGCTTTAACAGCAATATATTTTTTAAACCTGTAACTCGGAAGACGTTGGAAGACCACCAAAAGACACGAATTAATTAAAAAATGTACTTATAACCTCACACACAGCGCAGGGGAGAGGCAGGGAGCCTGCGAGTGAGGTTACAAGATAATTTGAGGATTAATTGGCATTTTTTGGTGATAGGAAATCAGCTAAAAGATATCAGTAACACCACTTAGCCCAGACTAAAGGATATCAGTTACACCCCTTAGCCCAGACTAAAGGGTATCAGTTACACCCCTTAGCCCAGACTAAAGGATATCAGTTACACTACTTAGCCCAGACTAAAGGATATCAGTTACACCACTTAGCCCAGACTAAAGGATATCAGTTACACTACTTAGCCCAGACTAAAGGATATCAGTTACACCACTTAGCCCAGACTAAAGGATATCAGTTACACCACTTAGCCCAGACTAAAGGATATCAGTTACACCACTTAGCCCAGACTAAAGGATATCAGTTACACCACTTAGCCCAGACTAAACGGTATCAGTTACACCACTTAGCCCAGACTAAAGGATATCAGTAACACCACTTAGCCCAGACTAAAGGATATCAATTACGCCACTTAGCCCTGACTAAAGGGTATCAGTAACACCACTTAGCCCAGACTAAAGGATGTCAGTTACACCACTTAGCCCAGACTAAAGGATATCAGTTACACCACTTAGCCCCTGACTAAAGGATATCAATTACACCACTTAGCCCAGACTAAAGGGTATCAGTAACACCACTTAGCCCTGACTAAAGGGTATCAGTTACACCACTTAGCCCTGACTAAAGGATATCAATTACACCACTTAGCCCAGACTAAAGGGTATCAGTTACACAACTTAGCCCAGACTAAAGGGTATCAGTTACACCACTTAGCCCAGACTAAAGGATATCAGTTACACCACTTAGCCTAGACTAAACGGTATCAGTTACACCACTTAGCCCAGACTAATAGATATCAGTTACACCACTTAGCCCAGACTAAAGGGTATCAGTTACACCACTTAGCCCAGACTAAAGGATATCAATTATGCAACTTAGCCCAGACTAAAGGGTATCAGTTACACCACTTAGCCCAGACTAAAGGATATTAGTAACACCACTTAGCCCAGACTAAAGGGTACAGTATCAATTATCCTTTTGATTCCTCAATGAATTAACCTCCATTAAGTAGCCTGATGACTGGTTAACTATTTTCTCATGCTAATCCTTTCTGTCAATCCACACAACTCTCATTAAGCACTGGAGGAGCCTTCTATTGCTGCAGTGCAATTATGTGTCAAAGCCAAAATGGCAGAGCAGAGGCTGGGCATGGTGCCTGAACTATAGGGTGGGCAGAGGTGGTAAAATAATTTAAAGGGACATGTGTACATGTGTCAGCATTTTAAACTTTCCTCCTAATAAGATCATCCATGTTGGATCGGCTGCTGCCATTGCTTGGCAGAATGTCAGTCATGTGGATTGTCCTTTGGTCCTGCAGAAGTTCTCAGCCCCCAAAACACACAGCCCCACAACAGAAAACACAATGGTTTAGTGAGCCCACTGTCTTAGAGACCATGGTTTCCAGATATATGTCATATCACTGCAAGAGAAAGGCAAAACATATATATATTCCTCACTAAGAAGGCCATCACGTTAAACATTATTCACTGGAGCATATGTGAACTAAACTCTACTTGAAACCATGAGAGGTAATCAGCACTTCTGCTACCACAACAGAAAAATGGAAACATGAATCTGACAATGCAAGCTGCTGATACGCAACCAGGGGGCATGGCCACTGCTGATGGTATACAATGACATTTCTATGAGTCTGCTATGAAAGCTGCTTTGTTGTTATAACAGAAGATGCACAATATTTATACTGCACATGGTTGTGATAAAATGGAGAGATTTTTAGAGCATGTGATCAGTGATAAGGAAAACAACACTTCCTATTGGCAGCACTAGGGTGTTTAAACCAAAATGAGATTGTTATGTCTGAGCTCGAAAGATAATCCAGACATGGAGCCTATCGTCACTGTGAGGCAATGATAAGTCTATACTTCTCTACAAAGTGCAGAGAGAGATATCTTCAGGAGCCTGCATCAGCACTACAGCTTGAGGAGGGAACAACACACACCCCAGGCTGGGGGCAACGCTTCACAACCCTCCTTCTAGAAGCTGGCAGGACTAGAAATTGGTCTATCAGATAAATTCATTGGGGGAGTGGACAGAAGACTTCAACCCTGCCTAAAATATTATAGGACTTAAAACCCCATGCTTAGTCCTGTGCTGTCACGAGTGTAGGAGATACAATGTATTTTTCACCTCAGTATACGCTTCAAGGAACGTCAGTGTTTTACATACAAGCATTTTTACTCCGTGCAAAAGTTGATTTCATTACATCCCCCACAAAGAGGTTAAGTAATATGACATAACTGTTAGAAACAGTGACATTGATTATATATCAACATGGCAAATAAAAGAGGGAACCAAGAGCCTCATTCATTTCAGGCATCACAACTCAATCACAGATGGCTGAATGTCTGCGATTGAGTTGCGGGCTCCGTTTGCGATGCTATTCAATTCGGCAAGGCCGCTTGTTATGGCCCGATAGGGTAATTCGTAAACCATGCCATCCTATGTAGCATTTCCGGGCCTGAACATGATCAATTAAGCAAGCCTCTAACTCCCTAGTCAAAAACAGCTAATAGAAATGGAGCCCGTCAGTGATTCAGGCTCCGATATGCAATCAAACTCGTAAACCCTCAAATATAACCCCGTGATGCAGGGGTCACAGTTGGGACCCCCATAGGGTCCCCATATTAACCCCATGATGCAGGGATCCTGATTGGAACCCCTGCAGCATTTAAAAATATAAATCCCCTGCCACAGGTCCTTAAAGGGCCAGCGGCACACATACAGGTAACCCCTGCTGCGGGAATACTGTAAGCACCCCCGCTGCACCTAACATTAACACCCCCCATGCTGTTGGGACCCCATCGGGACCCCTGCAGGGTCCCTACATTAAGCCTTGCTGTGGGGGTCCCGATCTGGACCCCCACAGCATTCAAATTTCCCGCTTTGCAGGTCCTTAAAGGACCTTAAAGATCCTTAAAGAACCCACACTAGAAATTAACCGCCTGTCTAAAATTATCCCCATCACTCATGGGGCTCTATACAGACCCCCATGAGCCTCTAATTAACCACCCCAATAAAACAACTAAATCTAAATTAACCCCCTCTTTGTAATTAACCTTTTTAACCCTCACCATACCTAATAAACCCTATTACTAACCACTGAACCCTATTTAGACCCAGTTATCCCTATCTAGTCCTATTTAATCCTAACTGTACCTAATTACCCCTAACTGTACCCAATAAACCCTAACTATACCAATTTAACCCTAACTTTACCCAATAAACCCTAACTGTATCTAATTAGCACTAATTGTACCAATAAACCCTAACTGTACCTAATAAAACCTTACTGTACCTAATTACCCCTAACTATACCTAATTACCCCTAACTGTACCTGTTTAACCCTAATTTTACCAATAAACACTAACTGTACCCAATAATACCCAACTGTACCTAATTACACCTAATTTTATCTACAGTGAGTGTATATACAGTATCTCACTAAAGTAAGTACACTCCTCACATTTTTGTAAATATTTTATAAATCTTTTCATGTGACAACACTGAAGAAATGACACTCTGCTACAATGTAAAGTAGTAAGTGTGCAGCCTTTATAACTTTGCTGTCCCCTCTAAATAACTTAACACACAGCCATTAATGTCTATACCGTTGGGAGCAAACTGAAAATGTCCAAATTGGACCAAATTAGCCATTTTCCCTTCCCGGTGTCATGTTACTCGTTATTGTTACAAGTTCTCAGGTGTGAATGGGGAGCAGCTGTGTTAAATTTTGTTAGCGCTCTCAAACTCAAAGTTTGGAAGTTCAAAATGGCACCTCATGGCAAAGAACTCTCTGAGAATAAAAAAAAAATAATTGTTGCTCTACATAAAGTTGGCCTACGCTATAAGAAGATTGCAAAGACCCTGAAACTGAGCTGCAGCACGGTGAGTAATACCATACAGTGGTTTCACAGGACAGGTTACAACTCAGAACAGGCCTCGCCATGGTCAAGTAAAGAAGTTGAATGCACATGCTCAGCGTCTTTGGGAAATAGACATAAGAGTGCTTCCAGCATTGTTGCAGAGTTTGAAGGGGTGGGGGGTCATCCTGTCAGTGCTCAGACCATATGCCGCACACTGCATCAAATTGGTCTGCATTGCTGTTCTCCCAGAAGGAAGCCTCTTCTAAAGATGACGCACAAGAAAGCCTGCTGAAGACAAGCAGACTAAGGACATGGATTACAGGAACCATGTCCTGTGGTCCGATGAGCCCAAGATAACTTATTTGGTTCAGATGGTATCAAGCGAGTGTGGCGGCAACTAGGTGAGGAGTACAAAGATAAGTGTGTCTTGCCTACAGTCAAGCATGGTAGTGGGAGTGTCATGGTCTGGGCCTGCATGAGTGCTGCATTCACTGGGGTGCTACAGTTCATTGAGGGAACCATTAATGCCAACATGCACTATGACATTTGAAGCAGAACGTGATCCCCTCCTTTCGTAGACTGGGCCGCAGGGAAGTATTCTAACATGACAACAACCCCAAACACACCTCCAAGGTGACCACTGCCTTGATAAAGAAGCTGAAGGTAAAGGTGATGGACTGGCCAAGCATGTCACCAGACCTAAACCCTAATGAGCATCGGTGGGGCATCCTCAAACGGAAGGTGGGGGAGTGCAAGGTCTCTAACATCCACCAGCTCTGTGATGTCATCATGGAGGAGTGGAAGAGGAATGCAGTGGCAACCTGTGAAGCTCTGGTGAACTCCATGCCCATGAGGGTTCTGGATAATCAGCAATATGGGAAAATACCCATTAATACGGAGAGGACACAAAGATCAGCAGCCAGATTCAATTTTACTTACATCAGCCCCAAGGATCTGTTCTCAGACCGATAATGAGGTCAGGATCACATGATTCTCTAGTGCATATATTAATGCTGGCTGTTATTAACATGCCATTGTAAGACTTTGCAAGTCCTTTCCCATAGCGGTATTAGTCTACATTTAAACTAACAACAATCATGACGTTGATGTATGGCTATATAATAGCTTTAATAATACCAAGGAACAGGCCCCCAACCTCTGTGGCTGGCTGCCATCTCCCTGCTGGTGAGGGTGTGGGGGGCACGGGGAGGTACTCCCTCCAGGAGGCAGCGCACCTGCAGTGGTGGAGGCATGATGGAAGGAGAGGAGGAGCCGGGTTGCAGGTGGCCGGGGGTTGCCTCCGGGTGCAGGAGGAAGGCCTGCAGACCAGAGCACGTCACATGGCCTCCGCGGTCACTCCCTGGAATTAGCTCTGGTCCGTTTCAATCCTGAGCATCCCGGCCAGGTAGGACTCTGTCATTAGATGATGCATCCTCTCCTCCCTTTTGCACCTTGCCATGCAGCGCATTGCCTCCTCATGATTGACAGAGAGGCCTGGCCTGATGTTGGGGATGAAGGTGCCAGGGGTGTGATGAGGAGATGGGGAGGGTCTGTGGCCTGGCTGGAGTGAGCTGCAGTGTCGGCGGTGATGTGGTTAGGCCCGGTGATTGTGGTGGCGGCCAGTCCAATGCTCTGCTGTGGGGTGGGGGGGTGGGGGCGAGGTGGTGCCTGGCTGCAGTCTTTATCGCTCCAGTGGGAGGGCCCTGGTTATATGCTCAGTCTTTGGAGGAGGAGGATAGTGGCGTCAAACCCTGCCGGTGTTGCTGGTGATCCTGATGGTGACCCCACTAGCCATATAAAAATCTCTGCCTCTGAGCCTGGGCCCACGGGTCCGCTTCCTTCCTCCACCCCCTGCACCAGTTCCTGCTAGGTGGGGGCTTGCTCCTCCACTTCCTGCTTTAATGGAGCCGACATCCCCGCTGATGGCTCGCCACTGGACCCAGCCCTCCTTGTTGCTGAAAGAGAAAAGAGAGGTATATGTTATTAGTATCACATATATAGCTGTCAGTTCAAGAATGTTGGTCACTTTTGCGGGTTTGTCACGCTTTGTGAGTCCAGTTGCAGCCAGGATGTAAAACTACTCCGAGGACGTAAAGCTAGCTCGAAGGACGTAACAATGAGCCCTAACCAGTAATTCTTCCCGAAAGGCAGTCACACTTAACCCAAGCCACTAACACTTAACCCAAGGCAGTAACACAACCGAAGACAATAAGACTCAAGCACAAGGCCTATAAACTACACAGGGCGAGAGCCTTGCAATGAGTGAGTGCCTTGCATTTTGTGGCAAACAGCATTGCTAGCCTTACAATTGTACAGTAGACAGAGGGAGAGGCTGCAATGAGCACCGAAGGCGCTCAGCACGGTGCTTGCGCTGAGCGCTGAAGGTACAGCATTCCCAGCCTTAAAATGTTATTCCCGTCATTTTTGATGGGCAAGTGTCTAGCAATGAATAATACATTGTTTTGGGTGCATCTGACATCTAGGCTTGAACCTGGATGATTCTCCTATTTGCAATTCAGATTAGCTATCATTTTCTAGTTGTGATCTATTCTTTGGTTCTTGGTCTTGATCGTTCTTGTCTCCTAATGCTATCTTGATTCCGGCTGCGGTCTGTAAGTGCATAGGCTGCAGTGGTTGATGACATCGAGGAGGACCACATTCTCCTGGTGCGTCTAATTGGGGCCCTGTGCTTGCCCTTAGCCTCTTGCCCTCCCAACTGGTGATGGGGATCCTCCCCTCCCTGACCTTTAACTGAGTCCTGTCCCTCCCCCAAACTACCACCGTCCCCTCTTTCCCTCTCCTATGTGTCCCTGCTGCTCGGGCCAACCTGCCATCAGCCACCTTCTCCTCTAAACTCCCCTACTTCTCCTCTCTGCCACACCGCTCCTTCTCCACCTCCTTCACCTCTCCATCACTCCTCTCCTTCTCCTCCTTTCCACCACTCCTCTCTGCCTCCTCCTCCTCCCCACCACTCCTCTTTACCACTCCTCTCTGCCTTCTCCTTCCTATCACTACTTCCCATGGCCACCTCTCTCTCCTCTCTCTTCTCCTAGCCTCTCCTCTTCTCCTTTTCCCCACCTCTCCCCTCCTCTCTCCTCCCTCGAACTCAATCCAAAAAATAATAAAATGATAAATAAATATGTGTAACTGTTAATATATGAATGGAAAAAATGTGTATTATGTGTAATTTAATAACTGTTGGGGAATGGGGTGTTGGGAATGAGATGGGTGGGAGTGTATGGAGTGCATATGTAGGGAGAGTACATGTCTCTAAATGTTTTCTTTAAATTATGTGTATTCCAAATATGTGTAATCTGTAAATATGTGTACTCAAGGATTAAGTGTAAAATATGAAATAGTAGAAAATACATGAACAAAATTGCAAATTACTCCTCTAAAATAACTCCATCTCTCTCTTACTCTCCAAAACCACCAACACTTGGACCTGCGTGCTACTTCGAAAGAAAATACAACACAGTCAACGTATGGGCAGGTGGAATGCAAATGTATAATCTCCCTCTGTCAATCATCTGCGGCTAGACCACTTTCTATTGGATTAGAGGCCTGTGTTGCACTACGTTATATCGTGATTGGATCGTAACGTCCGATCGCATCTCGGCCAGTTTTCAGCCGCAGGAGGGATTTACAAGCATGAGGCTTTGACTTGTAACTCGCGCCCTTAATTGAATAGCATTGAAATCAGTGACGAACGGGAGCAGGCAACCTGCAAACATACGGCCTACAGTGATCGAGTTGCGGGCTTGCAATTGAATGTGCCTCATAGTTTGCAAGGTTTGGTATCATTTTCTCGGTGGTGCTGTTTATTGTCTAATCTTCTGATGACGAAGGTTTGTCCCAGATTCGGTGGTTGTCTAAATCCAAGAATGGGAGGTTTGAGGAATATATGTTTTAATTCTGAGTCCTCTGTTAGTATTGGTTGTAAATCCTTAAATATTTTGTGTATTTCTTCTAGAGCCGAATGGTTTGTGGTTACCAGAGGTGTATGTGAAGTTGTTTCTTTAGTATTGTATTATAACTGGTGTTCTTGGGCACATTAATGGCAGATTGTACTGTCTGTGTAACACATGGATTATAACCTTTCTGCTTGAAGGACCTAGACTATGTGTTTAAGTGTTTATCACAGTCATATGTGGTGATATCTGAGGCCTGACTATGAATCATCACTTGTTTAGTATGAGATGGATGGGAACTAGAGCTGTGGAGGTAACTGCATCTGTCCGCAGGTTACATATACACGGATGAGTGGTGTGTGCCAATTGTGATGGATATGGTGGTGTCTAGAAAGCTCACCTATACATGAGTGTAATCCATTTTAAGTAGAATAGATGGGTGAACGATATAAAAAAATGTGGAAGTCTCTGACGTTTTTTCTCCTTCTCTTCATATGAGGAACAGGTCATCTAGGTAGTATCTATATGGCTTGTGAATATATGTGGACAAGGATCTCTGTCCCATAAATAGTTACGTATAGACAGGTTATTGCGGTGCTATTTTTGGACCCATTGCTGCCCCATTATTTGTAGGTAAACATGTTTGGTGAAGATGAAGTAGTTATGGGTCCGGACATATTCTAGTAGTTTGGTGATGGTATGAGGGTTATATTTCTGGCTCTGTATGTGTGTTGAGAGAAACTTAAGGCATGCCTCAGTGCCATCTTTGTGTGGGATGTTGTTATACAGAGATCATCCATGGTGACAAGTATTTAAGACACTCAGTGGTGTCCTGGATATAGCTGCTGGTGTTTGTAACTAGTATCTTAAGGATGTTTACAACAAGGCCAGATAAATGTTCAGTCGTTGTGTCCATACCCGTATTGGTCTCCCTGGGTTGCCTGGTTAATGAAACTATATAATGTATATTGTTGTTGTGGTTTTTTAGTCGTGTCCGACTCTCTGTGACCCTATGGAGCGCAGCACGCTAGACACATCTTATTTCAGGTTGTGCTGATCCATTAGGTTATCTTGGCAGACATACTGGGGTGGTTTAGATTTCACAGCTTCACAAACCCATTCACAGGAAGTAGATCAGCAGAAACCACAATGGGTAAATCACTGCAGTATACATGTATATATTAGTATAACTACAGGACTACAGTGGCCATTTGAAGGCTGGTTTTAGCCACTCTGACCATACAGACATTATATAGTTACTGTTACACGCGGTGACAATGACCACCAGGTTACACAATACCAGGTAAATACAGATATAAATGTCATGTTTAGTGATAGTATTAACACTGATCTTCACTTCTGTAACTGGAAGTTAATCGTCTGGAATTGAACATGTTACAGAATAAAAAAGCACAAGAAATATGGCGGCTCTGCACTAGACTTAGTGATGATCTATTATCCTCTGGGCTGGGCCCTGTCCTGTGTAATATATGTAAGCAGGTCTGTATCATTAGTATCTTTACTAGTAAATGTATAATTGTTGGGAAGTAATTAAAGTAATTAACAGGCAGCTGTACAGCCAAGGCCAGCTAGTGGGATGTTTGTCTGTCTAAGTATAAATAAAGATTTTGTAGTTTTGATGAATTGTAGTCCTTTATCTGCCTGTGATACCTCAGCTCCAGCTGTCAGCCATCTTGTGTTATATAACGTGTCTCTTTACCTTGATATAAGTCACACTGGTGAGTTCTGTCACATTTATACAGATTTATCCATCACATTTACACAGACAGTTTATAGTATAGATCTGTGTTGTGTATAAATCAGATCTGTGTCACACAATAAGTGCAGTTTAGATGGTGATTTCTTCTCTTTCCTCCTCACAAATGAAGCTCATGAGTTAAATGTGATATTATATGTCATATGTAATATATAAACAGTGCAATTAGGCAAATTACACCAGCAAATTACAGTCATATTACTGAGGAGCTATTGGTTACATTCATATAATTTACTTTAATGAAGAACTTCACTTGAAAATGTGCAACATGTTAGAATAGAAATAGATCACCATCTGGACTCTGATTTATTACTTGTACTAGCGAATTGCCCGTCAAAAAATGACGGCAATGAAATTGTAAGGTAGCTAATGCTGTTTGGTGTATAATAATGAAATATATAATACATTAATAAATGAATATACTGTACCTATTTTGAAGCATTGTGTTGAAGAGCTGGCAATCTGTTTTGATGTTGCAGCAGCATTAGTGGTGTGGAGCTGCTGTGTAAGCGTGATGAATGTGTGCAGTGTAATTGTGAGCGTGCGCGAGCCGTAACCATTAGCGTAGTTGTGTACTTCCGCATTGGGGTAAAATGGCGGGCAATGTGTGGTATGAATATCCGTAGGTCGTTTGTGGCGTTTTGCGAGTTTCTTGTGGTGTTTTGCGAGTTTAGAGTGCTGTAGCCTCGTTTTCGTTTTGTTCGGCGGCCATTTTTTCTGTCGCTTACAGTTTTGTTTACTGTCTAAACTCTTTTATTTTGAGTAAAATTAAGTTGTAAGTTGCATTTTTGAGGTCCTGGATGCTTCCTGTTTCTGTAGGTAAGGTTTTTATGTATGTGCTGTGTGTATGTATTGTGTTTTTAATTTTGTAATGTTCACGAGTTGCGTCCGAGTGTTGCGAGGCCGTAATGTGTGTGAACGTGTGTCGTATGTTGTTTGCGAGTGTCGTAATGTGTGTGTCGTGCTATTTGGGTTGCGACGTGAAGTTTGCGAGGGTCCTCAGTTGCTGGCAAGGAGCGCCTTTGGCGCTCCATGCCAGCAACTGAGACCCTCGCCCAGTGCCCTCGCTTTGCGAGGGCCGTGGCTCTTTGTGCGAGCCAAGGCCCTCGCTACGCGAAGCCCGCGGCTCGCTGCGCGAGCCAAGGCCCTCACTACGCGAGAGCCGCGGCTCGCTACGCGAGCCCGCAGCGTTAGCAACAACTCGCACGCTCACAACTATATATGTGATTTGTATTTACGCTGCTGTGGAATCGGCCATTTTTTCGTTCAGTCAGCCATTTTGTGTCCAGTCAGCCATTTTGTGTTCAGTCTGCCATTTAGTAGCTCAGCTGCGTGAGGCTTGAGCAGACTATGAATACACAGGAAGTTTGTTTCTGCAAAGTGAGTAAGGGGCAGTAACTACAGCCAGAGCTCCCAGTAGCATTAATGGGAAGCTCATTAGTTTACGAACCTTAGGAAGTAACATGCAGCAGCAGGCAAGAACACAACATGGGAACTATTGGAGGTGAAACCACTGTTAGACATGAAAGAAACACTCTAATCTCATGTTATATATATATACAATGAAATGCTGAGGTGTGAGTGACAGATTTAAGCACCTGAGGGGCAGTTGGGGGCGGGACTAGAATGTTGATGCAGTTTGAAGTTACTGGTCACTCATTCCTGGCACCATTTTGTGTCTCAGTATAAATGACTTTCTGTTAGTATTGGCTGCTATTAATCATTTCATACTACTCCACAGTAAGAGTTACATCGTCACAATGGAGGTTCCCATAAGATATAGATTAATACTATAGGCATAACAAAGTACTTTATCACTTGTGTAATATTGTATTTTCTACTTCCAAGATCCCGTCTGTACCCCAGTGATACTATGAGCCCCTTTGCTGCACCATGTCATCCTCTCTCCATTCTCTACTCACACAGATACTCCAGACCTCATCTTGTTACTCTGCACCCAGCAGTTCCTGTCACAATATTTCAGGAGTCATTCTAGATAATGGAGGTAAGTGATACTACTGTGCATTTGTACGTGATTTATTGTTAGGTTTTAATGTGTTATTACAGTAGTCAGTGTTGTATTTAAAGGGCCACCTAATTCAGCACAATTTAGACCAAATCACAGTAAAGCATGATAAAATATGTTTTGAATGTTTGAAAATACCTGCATTTCTCATTAAGAAATCTAATCAAATAAAATCTGTGTTTACATGTATAACAGACTGCCCACCTGCTTTTGCATTACTCCAGCCTATCAGGTTTCTGGGGTGTCCCCCCCCCCCCATTCAAGTCAATGGTAAGACTGCTTATATTTCCAGGATGAAGGGAACAGACCTTTATTGGGTTAAACTGTGTTACATACTGCAGAAAATTGCAGTATTTGCTCTCTTGCTTCTCTGAATTTTGAGCAATGTCGATCATCTTAGGGGAATTATTGCAGCTCAAGCTCTATGTAGTGAGCAAAAGAAATAAAATAACCCTTATGCCATAGAACCGTTTTTCTCTGCCTGGGTGTTGGTCATTGAGCCCCCATAAAAGCTCAGACTGCTGGAAATGTCAACAGATTAAAAGGGAATAGGACACAAGGGGGTATACAATACAACAATAAGAGGGAGTCACAGATAATTGCAGGAAATTTACCCCACAGGGAGTCTAGCAGTAGTATCCTGTCTGGCACCTCTAATAAACATAATGCTGTCTCTGACTGTCTAGACCATGAATAGAGCACATAGGAAATGGGATTAAAGGGTCACTAAACTCCCACTCCACTACTCTCTTCAACCTGAACCCTTCAAATATTAATACAAGAAAAGTACAACAAAATGTAAAAACAAAAGCATGTTTCCTATTCCATCTACCCATGGTATCCACCTAGTATATCTATATTCCTTCTCAGAGGCTGATGATGGCTGCTCTGATCCTCCTCAGCTCCTCTGCATGTCTTAATGAGGTGGGTGTGAGTGTCAAAGCCTGTTAGCTCTGTACCGCGTGGATAATTGTACTCAATGGGCAAGATTTTAAATGACAGCTATAGGGTGGGCTTAACAGTGATGTCATGTATGATGTCACTGATAAGCCCAACCCAGATTCAGCACAGGCACTCAACCAGCCACTACCACTGCCTACACTGATCCCACCTACCTCCACCTCATCTACCTCCCTCCTCTAAACATGGCTGCCTGTGAGGACCGCCACTAGCAGGTAAGAGCCATGTGTTATATCTGTCTGTATCTAGCTGTCTGTAGATCTCATTACAAAGACTTCTATGAGACACCCCCCCCCCCCCCCACAACCTAATTGGTTGAAGTGAAGATAAACAACCAAACCCCCCGTGGCTTTCATCTAGAAGAGCCTGTGGGCGGTCCTCACACACATAAACACACATATTATATCATCTCATATCTCTGGCAAAAATTAAGGGATTTTCAAAATTCAAAAAGTATTTCAACATTATTTTAGGAGAACTTCATCGTGGTGTGGTCCAAATTGTGCTGAATTAAGTGGCCCTTTAACTTAAAAGGATAAAAACAAATAATAAAATACAAGTATTATGGACAGCAAATAGTCCAAAATCCAGGGCTACCGTGACAACTACCCTGCCCTTACTCACTATTCTAACCCTAAACCTTAACCCAAAACCTGACCCCAAAGCCTAACACAAACCTAACTCTTAACCCTAAACTCAAACCCTAATGCTAACCCTTACCTAACACTAAACCCTAACCATAAAACCTAACCCTAACCACTACCCGTCCCTAAACACTAACCCTAATAATTACCTTACCCTAAACCCTAATCCTAAAAACTACCATATCTTAATTCCTAAAACCTAACCTTAAACATAAACCTAAACCACAACCCTAAACTCTAACCTTAAACCCTAATCCTACCACAAAACATAACCCATAAACCTAAACCGTAATTCTTAACCTTAAACATTATCCTACCCTAAACCTCTTAACCTAAAACCTGACCCCTAAACCTAACATAAACCTAATTTGTAACCCCAAACTCTAATCCTAAACTCACACCCTAATTCTAACCCTAAACATAAAACCTGAACCCTAAACCCTAACCACTACCTTACCTCAAACCTACACTTTAACCAAAACCCGAATCCTAATCCATAAACCCTAAAACCAAACCCTAAACACTAACCCTAACCATAACTCTTAGCGCTAAACCAGAATCCTAAACCCTAATTCTAAATCCTAAACCTACATCCTAACACTAAACCCTAATACTATCCCTAAACTCTAACCCTAGCACGGCATGAGGATCAGAAGCACTACATAACGAGTAATAATAACACTATATGAAAACAATTGTACTACATGAGAAAAAGAAATACTGGGTGCAAAAACATAACATGAGGATAAATGCCACTACATAAGGAGTACTAACACCATATGAAGAACAGTAGTAGTAGCAAAACATGGGGATCATTAGCACTGCATGAGGAGTAATAACACTGCATGAGGAGTAATAACACTACATTATTAGTAAAAGCACTACACAAGGAGTAATGCCATTACATAGGAGCAATATAACTAGATTAGGAGCAATAGCACTAGATGAGGATCAAAAGCTCTGTATAGGAGTAATAACACTACATGAGGATCAATAGCACTACATGAGGATCAATACATAGGAGTACTAGCACTACACAAGCAGAAATAGCAGTACAAAATAAGCAATAACACTACATAAGGATCAATAACACTGCTGCATGATGACACATAGCGCTTCATGAATATCAGATGCACTTCATGAGGAATAATAGTACTACAAAGGAGTAATAACATTACATAAGGAGCAACAGCACTACACAAGGAGGAATAACACTACATGAGGATCAATAGCACTATACAAGGAACAATAATACTACAAAGGAGTAAGAACATTACATAAGGAGCAACAGCACTACACAAGGAGGAATAACACTAAATGAGGAGCAATTGCAATAGCACTACATGACAAAATGTAATTTTGTCCTAGTAACAAACTCACTGATCAGATGGATTTATTGTCTTTTTTAGGTACAATTTGATGAAATTGCTGTTTACTTCTCCAAGGATGAGTGGGACAGTTTAACATTTGAAGACAAAGCTCTGTATAAGGAGGTGATGACTGAAAATTACCAGAACCTCATGTCTGTAGGTGAGAAAATAGGAAACTTTATAGGACATGTCATTTAGTATATCATACATTATACATCATTTAATTAAAAACTCATGTGATATACAAATAAAAATATAGTTTAATCACTTTCATTGTTCATATACAGGACATGGCAGAGTGACACCTACAGTCATCTCACTGATAGAGCAAGGAGAAGAGCCGTATGTGAGGGATCACCTGCAGCCTGTAGAGAATCCATTACATGACAATGCAGGTGAGTAATCACTAAACAATAACATAACAGCAGCATCATCATATCAGTTAGTCCTTACACAAATATTATATCCTATTGGTTGTGTTTGGATCATGATTTGGGTTGTTGGGTCTTAATACAATTTGTTTCTTATATCAGGATAACATCCCTATGTATGTGACAGTAACCCAGGGCTGCACTACATTGTGTGGGGGTTTATATCAGGATAACAGCTCTATGTGTGTGACAGTAACCCAGGGCTGCACTACATTGTGTGTGTGTGTGTGTGGGGGGGGGGGGTTATATCAGGATAACATCTCTAGGTGTGTGATAGTAACCCAGGGCCGCACTACATTGTGTGGGGGTTTATATCAGGATAACGGCTCTATGTGTGTGACATTAACCCAGGACTGCACTACATTGTGTGTGTGTGTGTGGGGGGGGGGGGGGGGGGGGGGGGGGGGGGGGGGGGGGTGTTATATCAGGACGACAGCTCTATTTGTGTGATAGTAACCCAGGGCTGCATTACATTGTGTGTGGGGTTATATCAGGATAACATATCTATGTGTGTGATAGTAACCCAGGGCTGGACTACTTTGTGTGGGGGGGGTTATATCAGGATAGCAGCTCTATGTGTGTGACATTAACCCAGGGCTGCACTACATTGTGTGTGGGGTTCAACCCTTTTGTGTTATGTGACATGAGAGACATTTGTGAGATGTGTGGTGTCAGTAATTGTTAGGATAAGGACTGTGGTCTTAGAGTTCAGACAATTATGTATAAATGAGAGGGGTAACAAAAGAGAAAGTAGCCATGATACTTGCTTTTAGGAGAAGACACCACCCCTAGAATATTTCAAATTAGAGAACAAACATGACCAGTAGAGATACTGGGGGATTCTTGGCATCCTAAGGGACAAAACATGATCCTTAGAATTACCGTGAGCGGGTCTTCATATCTACACGCTGGGCTTTGCAGAGACACAAAGATAATTATTTTATAATTGCAGCATTTGGTACTACTTTGTGGGATTGTGGCATTGAAAGGCCGTTTCCAGTGCACTGGCCACTGATGAGTTATCCATATTTGTTGGCATAATACCAGCACCACTTTCCCACCATCATCTTACCTGGGCTACTTACCTGGGCTACTTTCAGAGTCTCATCAAATAGCCAGTTTGCCCTCTTAGTTTTCTTTCTTTTTGGGTATATTCTTAGTTACTGTTTTCTGGACAATGTCATAAACTTCTATCTAAAGTTCTTCCAGCCTTCTGTCTTATTATTTACCTCCTCTGTATAATCACTGGGGATATTACTTATTTTATACCTTCTTGGTCTGATGATTTTCCCTCTTTTCCTTAGTTCAGAACTTTACAATAAGTCTCAGTCAGCTCCAGGTCTTGTTGTTGGTGATTGTATAGAGCTCCTCCATTTATGCTACAAAGTGTATAGTCAAACTGATTTCTACATTGTCCCTCTGGTGATGTCCATGTGTAGCGTAATCTCTAAGGGCCTCATTCTATTAAGGGCCATAAGAGCTGCGAGGTCGCAAGGGATGGACGCAAGCTACTTCCCTATTCTATTCCATTGCAGCCGAGTGCTCCGGCCGTCTTGCGGCCAGTGCCCTGTTATGCCTTGCGGCAACCCCCGCCGCAGGGAAAGCCTTTGATCTTAATCTGCCGCAAGAAAGCCCAGGTCGCTATTCAAATACTATGCAAACCCTTCCGTCCAGGCCGTAATTAGCTAAAACCAAGCCGCAGCTTACTTACACCAAAAAGGTCCCTCAAGGCAGTAGTTGTCATTGAGGTGTGTTTTTGGTTGTTATCATGTTGGAATACTGCCCTGTGCCCAGTCTCCGGAGGGAGGGGATCATGCTCTGCTTCAGTATGTCACAGTACATGTTAGCATTCATGGGTTCCCTCAAAGAACTGTAGCTCCCCAGTGCTGGCAGCACGCATGCAGGCCCAGAGCAAACATATATACACGTCTATATATGTTTTATATAATATGTTGTGTGGATTCACCCTATATGCATTTACCTAATGATCTCAGATGCTGCCTCCACTCTCTTGTCATCACTGTTTACGTTCAAACTGAGGGTTTCATCTCATATCCATTTACCTGTAATCTAGGGATTATTTCAACTACTTTTCCTCAGTATAGATGTATACTTTTGGTGGTGGGAGTGTCGTGGTCTGGGCCTGCATGACTGCTTCCGCCACTGGGGATCTACAGTTCATTGAGGGAACCATGAATGCCAACATGTACTGTGACGTACTGAAGCAGAGTATGATCCCATTCCTAGGAAGACTGGGCTGCAGGGCAGTATTCCAACATAACAATCCCAAACACACCTCCAAGACGACAAGGTAAAGGTGATGGACTGGCCAAGCTTGTCACCAGACCTAAACCCTATTGAGCATCTGTGGGGCATCCTCAAACTGAAGGTGGTGAGTGCAAGGTCTCTAACATCCACCAGCTCCGGGATGTCATCATGGAGGAGTGGAAGAGGAATCCAGTGGCAACCTGGGAAGCTTTGGTGAACTCCATGCCCATGAGGGTTAAGGCAGTGCTGGCAAATAATGGTGGCCACAATAAATATTGACATTTTGGGCCAATTTGGACATTTCCACTTAGGGTTGTACTCACTTTTGTTGCCAATGGTTTAGACACTGTATTGAGTTATTTGGAGGGGACAGCAAATTTACACTGTTATACAGGCTGTACTTTACATTGTAGCAACGTGTAATTTCTTCAGTTTTGCCACATGAAAAGATAACTAAAATATTAACAAAAATGTGACGGGTGTACTCCTTTCTGTGAGATACTGTATGTTCACTATTGTGATGTGAGCCACTTACAGATACCTGACTCATTATGTTTGTCTGGCTTTATGTCATGGATTTAAAGGCTGATCTAGATTGTCAATACCAATCTCCCCTCATGGTTGAAATCAGTACTGCAAACACACTGTGAAAATACTATTGACACCCATAACTTATGCAGAGCACAGATGTTGAGTATGAAGGTCCTTTCATTGATGTTACGGAAATGCTATGGTATCAACATTGGCGAGGCACACACAAACAACATATAGAATAAATCATATTTACAATTTACAAAAATTAACAAAGCAAGCTTGCCACAAAGCCACAGGCTGACTAATCATCACAGGTATGCAAAGGATCATGGTGGAGGGGGGTAGGATACAAAGTTCAAGTAACACAGGGAAATAGGGATATGAGAGCAGAATGCAGGCAGTGGGAATTACATTGATATATATGATCAGTGGATTTACAGTATAGGGTGATATACATAAGGGGAAAGCAAAATGTATGCTTGTGTGTTCAACGGACACTTCGATGCAACATCCGAAGTATAGGTGCTCAATCAGTGAATGCTATGAGCCCATGAGGTCAGTTCTCATGCAACAATAAGCAGCCTTTACATACATAACCTTGGCCAAAAAGATGGGGACCTGACCAAGACCATATCAGTCAGATGTTACTTATTCCAGAGATTCACTCCCAACAAACCAGGCAATGTCAGGGGTATTGTGTTCTCTGATTGAGCATCTATACTCACTGCTGTTGCATATGCATAACCTGAAGATTAAGGTAACCTCATTAACTGTTATGTCCCAAGCCTGGATTTACTCTTCCCCATATGTACAGGGAGGGTCACATCAGCACTGAAGCAGAGATCTGGAAGGAAGTCTGCTGCAGGCTTCACAACAGTCCAAGTAGAGGAGAGTATAAAATGCCTAAAGCAATAGATACATATGAATTAAGGGAGAGTATGTGAGCATACACATGCTGTGGATATACCAGGAACATCAGCTGACAGATGTCACATCACATCTGTATTGTATAGTGAATTTGTCTTGTGACACATATCGGCTATTCAGTCAAGGTAATCAGATATCACACTGGATCCAACAAAGCAATGAAATGGACACATGTACATACATGATGACATTGACATGGCCATGGAATGCCAGGATGCTTATCTTCATTCCTTTTATTGACCGTGATCTGGAATACAAACACAAAAATAATATATTAGTGGAAACCTTACATATGCCATATGAGCAGCCACCAGCAGATCCTGATGTGGGAATATTATGATTATTATAATTATATTTTATTTGTATTGTGCAAACATATTCTGAAGTGCTGTAAAGGGGAGGAGAACAAGAAAATATACAATATGTAATATTGACAACGACAGAAAATGGTGGGCCCTGTTTTGAGCTTAAAGTCATGTAAAAAGTGATTTGTTCCCAAAGCCCCCCACAAGATTATAAATTTGCCACTTCCAATCTAAAGGTAATGGACCTGGGGAAGAGTAGATAAGGAATAGCAAGGTCAATAAGGAAGTGAGAGATACATAGGAAGGAAATTGTGTCAAGTAGAAAGTTATGCATTAGTTGGAGAGGAAAGGGATCAGATGTAAAGTGAGAGGCACTATTATGTAATAAGGTATCTGCCCCATGTGGACAGATAATGTAATCTGCAGATGGGACAGTCAGGAGACACATAGTTTAACCACAGATTAAGTAAGATTAGCTGATGGGCGAATAAAAGGGGAGAGGAGGGTATGAGAGGTGAGATGGGTATGTTGTAGACAAAAAGGGGAGAAGTAAATAAGAGTCTGAGGAAAAGGCAGGGGATATGAGGAAGAAGGCAAGAGGAAACATAGTGTAAAGGGTTAATAGGAATAGTTAGGAGAAGTTGCTAATCGTTCAGGTGCCAAAGACTTGTGTGACTCAATAAAATTAAGGCTAACCAGGGGTGGGTGGGATGAGATGATTGATCCGGAGAGAGATTGAGAGAGACCTGTGCCGCCTGTAAGAGAAATGGAAGATCACAACTATCACACATTGATGCATGTTCGGACATCCACATGTGGTGCTTTACCTTGGATGGGTCAAGTGGAGTATTCAACAAAGAGATCTGTTCCCCCTGGACACGTCTGCATGGTCCGATAAGCTTTTCTGAACGCTTCAGCAATACGTTGGGGATGTCTTGGAGAAAAGAAAGTTAAGCCTACATTAATAGAGTTGTTCGTCATTTCCTCTCATGCATACATGCACATGTTTCCCAAATGCTCACTTCCAATGTAGACGACATTGATGCAGCTGATGTTCTGTTGCTGTACAGGTCGTTTCCGATGTCTGTGTGGGTAAACCATGTGACACACGGCAGCAGTTCTGTAAT
Source organism: Discoglossus pictus (assembly GCA_027410445.1). Taxonomy (NCBI): domain Eukaryota; kingdom Metazoa; phylum Chordata; class Amphibia; order Anura; family Alytidae; genus Discoglossus; species Discoglossus pictus. The sequence continues at coordinate 48,857,627 of CM050170.1, read as the reverse complement.
GGCAATATGATGGTATGAGTCACACAATCCACTTTGTACATGATATATTGCACAATGATTCCTAGTTTAAAATGTTAACACATCATTGAGGCCATTCCTGTTATCTGACTGGGAATGCTTTTGCCGGCATTCGCTGACACATAACAGGAGAGATCCTCTCTTTGCATCCCATGCTGAACATTGATTATGGTTTACAATATGCTGGTATTTTCATATTCCCAGATTGCTATGAATTGCATTGACCTCAATGGGATGTGGATTAGCATGATCAGACAATGGGAACATTACTGTTCTGTGAAGAGGTTTTCAAATACGATTGTGTGGCCTATATCCATTGACATTGTGGAATATATCATACCATCCATTTAGCTTAGTTTCTGGAGGTTTGCAGATATCAGTATGTATGATGTGTATGGGAATGTGCGCATACTTACCATTAACGGATATCAGAGCAGGCTGTAGTTGATCCAGTGTTAATAATGCATCACGAGACATACGTTAGATCACAAAGCTATCCTCTACTGTGGACTCTTGGATATTCTGTATGACAATGGGGAAGGAGAAAAGAGATGTATTAGTAACCATAATCAAGGTACATTATAGTTGGTTGTTATTTGTTTCAGACTTACATGGGAAGTACTCCCGAATGACGTGGGCACATAGTCGTGACCCCTGAACGTTATCCACACCAGGAGCTGGTACTGGATGCTCCTCCGGTTCCAGCAGAGCATCATCAATGTTCCCCAGACAGTTTGCCTGTACTGCTATATTGTGCAGACAACAGCAGGCCATGATGATGTGAGAAACCTTAACTGGTTTATACTCCCCGCCAGTGGAATGTAAACATCTGAAGCACATCTTCAGGAGGCCAAAGGTGCGCTCTATTACATTCCGGATTCTGGCATGGTCCGCATTGTAAATCTCCCCATCTGTGTGTGGAATGCTCACAGGGGTCAAAAACCACAGCAAACACCCATATCCTGTGTCACCTGAAGGAAACAAAAATGGGAGATGTAGATATGAAAATGATGTTGTGATGCTCGTTAAAGCATCTGTACATATACACAATGATTCATGTGACGTTAGTTTAGGGATCTCTGGGTTGGAACTTCCTACTCCTATGACCAGGTCACATTGGGTTCAGCACATCAACAAGCTATGATGCAATGGCTCAGTCAGTGGTACTCCCTTAGTCGACACCCCTACTTTAGGGCACAGGGCAAATGAGCCCGGACAATACGGCTCTGACAGAAGCGTGCCAACAGTAGCGCGCTGTTGAAATTCGGGTGGCAAATGTGCGTCGCTAAAAGAGCGCAAGTTATAGAATATATCGTCTAACGGCCCGATCCCCTCTAACCCAAGCCCTCAGACCCCATGCCTTACCCTAACCACTGAGACCCCATGCCTAACATTAGCACTCAGAACCCTAACCCTTAACCCAAAGACCCCTAACCCTAAAACCCCTACGTCCACCCTGAAGTCCTTATCTTAACTCCTGCGCGCAGATGTCGGGTGCGCTATTGACGGACGCAATTTTGTCTATTGGTGCATGCGTCTGTGCGCATTTGTCGTGCGCTCGAAAGTTGTGTTAACCCCTTAGTCACATGCCAACGTCATAGCATAACAGTCGAACATGATGTATATGTTAGGGGATTCGCTCTTGGTTAGATATGCTTGCCTGTGTTCCTTTATGGATACTCACCCAGTAGCCACCCAGGTTAAGCTTGTCCGGATTCAAAATAGCGATGGGTGGATGACTGATGCAGATATGGGCATAGTGAGTACTTCCTAGGAAGCCTGCAATCACACTTTGTATGCACATGTCTGCATCACAAACAACCTGTACATTGAGGGAATAATAGTGTTTGTGATTTCTCTACAGCGCTTCCTGATCTCTAGGAGGTATCAATGCTACATGTGTACAATCTATAGCACCGAGCACATTGGGAATACCTCTTATTCGAAATAAATCCACTTTGACCTTCAAGATGTCTTCCACAGTGTGGGGGATAACTGATGTATCTGGCAGTTTTCGGAACAATACCATGGCGGAATGTACACGGGCACCTTGATAGGCTTGCCTGAGACATTCCTCCTACTATGCTAGCAGTGGTCTGAAAACTACCAGATGATAGGATGTGTATGGCGGCTAACATCCGTGTCATGCCTAGGATGGCTCAATTGGTCTGTGAGGAAGACTCCAGGTCCTCCCTCAGGACCGCATAGAGCTCCTCCCGGCTGGCACGGGTTAGCCTAAAATGCTCATACACTTCCACATCATTTAACCCCTCTAATGTGACTCTCTCCCTGTACACACTGGGTGCAAAAAGCCTCCTGACAGGCTCCTGGCCCTGCTCCCCCCCCCCCCCTGTGGGTCCCTCATCTGGCCCCCCCAACAACTGATCACCCACATCAAGGTCCTCCTCCCTGTCTGCAGGTGCCCTCACATCCCCCTGTCCCTGTGCCACGGGAGCTCTCTCCCCTACCTGACCCCCCACCATGACCCTAGGCATATCCTGTGATGAGCCACTTGCCACCATGGATTGCATCAGCATGCTCACCCACATTCACTCCCAGCTGCCCCTCTCTGTCACGCCTCAGCCACTCCTCAGCCGCACACCTTACATCCGGGTTTCCACTATGCAAACAAATATCCATTCCTATGATGCTGCACTCTACTCACATACCTATACACCATACTCAGGTTGCTGCTATCCATGATGGTTCAGACTTGCTAATTCCTGTCTGATGATGTTACATAGTAGTTACATAGTATTTGAGGTTGAATAAAGACTGTTAGTCCATCAAGTTCAACCTTTTTAGATCTCTTCTGATCCTTTTAATATGTGGACTTTTTGTTATTAATTGTTAATTGATCCAGTGGAAGGCAAACAAAAAAAAAACATTGAAACTTTGCCAATTGTCTCATAAGGGGGAAAAAAGCAAAATTCTTTCCTGACCCCAGAGACTGGAGATCAAATTTCTTCCTGGTTCAGTATTCCCTCTCTAGTTATCTAGGATAACATTGAATGCCCTCTTTTTATTTAAAATATATATCTAACTCCTTTTTAAAGTTCTCTATCTAATTCGCTGTCACCACCTCCTTTGGTAGAGAATTCCACAGTTTAACCCCCCTAACTGTGAAGAACCCTTTTCTTTGTTTAAGGTGAAATCTTTTTTCCTCTAACCTCAAGGGATGTCTTCTTGTCAGTTGAAAATCTCTTGCTACAAAAAGTTAACTTGGCAAAGCCTTATATTGACCCTGGATGTATTTAAATAAGGTAATCATATCCCCTCGTAGATGCCATTTTTCTAGGGAAAATAAGCTTAATTCGGTTAGTCTTTCTTCATAACTTAGCCCCTCCATTCCCATTATTAGTTTTGTTGCCTTTCTCCGTACTTTTTCCAGCTCTAAAATGTCCTTTTTATGAAGTGGTGGCCAAAATTGTACTCCATATTCCAAATGAGGGCGTACTAGGGATTTGTATGGTGGTAAAATTATATTTGCTTCCCTTGCTTCTATACCCTTCTTAATACATGCTACTATTTTACTTGCCTTTGCAGCTGCTGCTTGGCATTGAGCACTGCTACCTAGGTGGTTGTCCACAAGTACTCCCAAATCCCTTTTAATATCAGATACCCCTAGATTTGCTCCATTAAGATTATAAATTGCATGGCTATTTTTCCTTCCCAAATGCATAACCTTACATTTATTTGTATTAAATCTCATCTGCATATTAACGGCCCATTTTTCTAATTTATGCTAATCCCTTTGTAGGGAAAGTACATCATTATCTGAATTACCTTGCACAATTTAGTGTCATCTGCAAAATTGAGACACTACTTTTGAGTTCTACTTCTACATCATTAATAAATATGCTAAAAAGGAGAGGACCTAATACTGAACTTTGAGGAACCCCACTTACCACATTAGTCCAATCAAAGTATGTTCCATTTACAACAACCCTTTGCTTCCTGTCTTTTAGCCAGCTCTCGATCCATAAGCAGATATTTACTGCAATTCATGTATCCCTTAGTTTGTTAAAAAGTCTCCCATGTGGCACTTTTTCGAAAGCCTTTGCAAAATCCAAAAAGACTACATCCACTGAGTTGCCCTGATCCAAGTTCCTACTAACCTCCTCATAGAAACTAATTAGATTGGTCTGACATGACCTATCCTTCATAAATCCGTGTTGACTGCTACCTATGATCTTGTTCAAATAGACATTGTATACTGTCCCTTATTAACCCTTCTAAAAGCTTCCTAACTACAAATGTGCGGCTCAGTGGTCTATAATTCCCCAGATTTGCTCTTGCTCCCTTCTTAAATATAGATATCACCACTGCTTTTCGCCAGTCATCTGGTAGCGACCCTGTGGTGAGTGAGTCTTGAAAGATTAGATATAATGGGTTGGCTATTACAGAACCCAGCTCCCTCAGTACCCTTGGATGTATTCCATCAGGACCTGGGGCTTTATTAACATTTATTTTCTCCAATTTCTTTTGGATTTCTTCATGCGTTAACCAATTATTTAGTGATGGTTGTGTAGCCCCATTTTGTTGCGGTGTCCCAACCACTGGTACCTCCCTTGTGTAGCTCATCTGCCTTTTCTTGGTCACTAATTATTATTTAGCTCATCTGCCTTTTCCTGGTCACTAATTATCAGATGGCCTGTGTCACATTGTAATGTTTCTATAGCTTCCTTCCTCGCCTTCTTCCCATTAATATATTTAAAATATATTTTAGGGTTAGTCTTACTTTCCCTTGCAACTGACTTCTCATTTTCTATTTTAGCCAGTCTAATAGCCCTTTTGCATTCCTTGATTTCCTTATAGTCATATAAAGCTGCCTCTGTTCCCTCCTTCTTGTATAATTTTAATGCATGTTTTTTTTCCTTATCATGATCTTTAAGTCATTGTTAAGCCACGTGGGATATGATTTACTCCTATTCATTTTAATTCCACATAATACATGCCGATGAGTATGTATATTTAGAAAGGATTTGAATGTTGTCCATTTATTTTCAGTATTTTTCCCTGTTCTTTAAAGTTCTTTATCCTTGTCTATATGTTGTAGCCCTTTTAAAATTTATAGTTTTTGTTGGCCCCTTACAACTCTGTTTTTTGTATACAATCTCAAATGATACTGTGTTGTGATCACTGTTCCCCAAGGGTTCCCCTATTTTAACATTTGATATTATATCAATATTACTTGTGATGACTAAATCCAAGATGGCCTCATTTGTAGTAGGTTCTTGTATTACCTGGGTCAGATAATGATCCCTGAGTATACTCAAGAACCTGCTCCCCTTAGCTGAGCTGCTGCTCTCATATATCCAGTTTATTTTAGGGTAATTAAAGTCTCCCATTATTCGAACTTGCCTGTGCTTAGCTGCATTTCCAATCTGTAACAATAATTGTATTTCCTCACTTTCAATTATATTTTGGGTTTATAGCATACTCCCACCAATATGCGTTTAGAATTAGCTCCTCCACTATTTAGCTCAACTCACAAAGATTCACTGTTGCCGCTAGTTCCACCATAAATATCTTCTCTGACTATAGGCTTAAATTCAGGCTTAACATACAGACAGATCCCTCCTCCTCGTTTACCATTGCCTCTATCTTTTCTAAAAAGGTTATAACCATCCAGATTAATAGTCCAGTCATGAGATTCATCCCACCATGTTTCAGTAATGCCTATTAAATCCCATTTTCCATGAATTCCTAATAATTCTAACTCTCCCTTTTTCCTGGCAAGCTTCTGGCATTAGCAAGCATACACCTTATGTTATGAGTCTGTAGTTCTGAAGTGCCTGCCACTGTACTTGAATTACTTAGTACTACCTCCCTATTGACTATACTACCCTCCCCATCTCCTCCCCTATGAGTTGTTAATTCATCCCTTATACCCTCTACACTTTCTATCCCATTACTTATATCTAGTCCCTCCCCCCCATCTACTAGTTTAAAAACTTTAAAAACTCCTCCAGCCTTTCTGCCACCCTATCCCCTAGTACAAAAGCTCCCTCATCATTAAGGTTCAATCCATCCCTACTGTAGAGATTGTACCGAAGTGAGAAGTCAGCCCAGTGCTCTAAAAACCCAAACCCCTCCTTAGTGCACCACATCTTTAGCCACACATGAACCTCCCTAAGCTCCTTCTGCCTCCCTGAGCAAGCACGTGGCACTGGTAGTATCTCAGAAAATACTACATTGGAGGTCCTTGCCTTCAGCTTATTACCTAGTTCTCTTAAATCATTCTTTAGGACACTCCATCTTCCACTAACTTTGTCATTGGTACCAATATCTACCAAGACCGCCGGTTCATTCCCAGCCCCTCCCAATAATTTGTCTACCCGATCCACAACATGACGAACCTGAGCACCCGGGAGACAGCAAACTGTTCGATTTCTGGGATCTGGGTGACAAATCACCCTGTCTACCTTCCTAATAATAGAGTCCCCTACCATTGCCATTCCTGAATGGATATCCCCAACACTTTCACTCAATCTGGCAAATCTGTTGGTGTTTGCCAACTCAGAACTGGCTTAACTCCTCCTCCTGTTCCCCCTGATTCCCCTTCTAACTGTAACCCAGCTACCTCCCTGGATGTCCTCCTAGCCTCATCTCCACCTTCCATGCTAGGCCCAGCAAAACTGTGCTCAGTGAGCACCAACTCCCTTCCCAGTGGATTAATATCACTAAGTGCTGCAATTCTCCGCTCCAGTTCTCCAGTTTGAGCTTCCAGAGAGGCAACATGCTCACAGCTGTCACAGAGGTATGGATCCTGGATCAGTTGCTCCAGCAGTTCATACATATGCCAAGATGTACACTGAGAGAGGTTGCCACTGGACTGACTCAGTTACAAAAATACAGTGAGAAAACAATCCAATGTATTAGTATAAAGATTGCTTTTCTACCTTAACCCAAACAAAACAAAAAATATATGTATTTTTGTTTTCTATTACTTCTTATAATACCTCTTTTCTTTGAATTCCTCCCTTTTATTCAATCTCCTACACACTAACTACACTAGAAATGTTTGCAAGCTCCCAAGCTTGCTCTTCCCTTGTTAAAATAGACCCTGCCTACTCACCTGTACAATGATAAACAAGCACAGGAAACACTGCACTGCCTCACAGAACTGATTAAAAAAAAATAGCTTGCTAATTACCGCAGCTGTCTATCCTGGTGGATTTCACCATTGGAATTGCTCACTGGTGTATCTGAGCTTGATCATGTTATGAATTTCCCTGATCATGGATTGGTTTAGCCAGTTTAATTTGTAACCCCTAATCTTTTGGCCCACATTTTTTATTTGGGCCCATGCTACTTGATCTATGTAATGTGGCTTTGAAATATAGCCACTATTCGTGTTCCCAAATGTAGATGTGATGAGTGAGATGTAAATCAGATGATGTTAATATGTTTAGGGGACACATTCTAGCCTTTGTGAGTGCTAAAGGGTTAATATGGCAGCCATATTGAGGATTTACATGACAATAAAAATATATATTTTATTTTCATATTTGATCATTGGGAATTGCTGTGCCAGTAATTCTAATGCCTTTTATTGCCTTATCAATACTTTTAGAGCCCTTGCAGCCCAATTTTATTCTAAACCCGTAAGTGCATCGTGAGACCTGCAACGGATGTAGCCTTAAATGTAATATCTATTCGGGCGCAAATCACGGCCTTGAGACTCAAGGCCGTGACATTCAGGTGCACTCGCAAGCTGGAAGGGGGTCGGCCTAGCCGCAACCGGCCCGAACCATCCAATAGCAGAATAACGCAGTGCGCCACAGGTCTCACAGCCAATCATTTACAGGATAGACCATTTGATTGACAGTGGGAGGTTATAAATCTGATTGACACACGCCGATGCCTTGACTGTGTTGTGATTTCTGCCGAAGTAGCACGCAGTTCCTGGAGCTTGTTAGGTTATTGGAGCAGGACTGTTGGAGGGAGGTACTTGCTTTACTATCAAGTTGCGGTTTATGTTCTTTTTACGTGTTTACAGTTACTACATTTACTGAGTACAATGTAAAGAAGTAAAATTGCTTTTTTTTTTATTGTTAATAGGTTTTTTGATTTTGAATCGGATTTTGGCTGGCAAGGAGTTGTTTGGAGGGAGGTAAGTTGCATTGTACATACTTTTCATCCAATCAAGCTGTGTTTTAAATTCTTTTTAGGTTTTTACACTTCCTACATTTACTGAGTACACTGGAGAGAAGTACAATTGTGTTTTTTTATTATTTATAGGTTTGGAGAGGAGGTGTTTGTGGGGAGAGGAGTTTGGTGGAGGGAGGTAATTTATTTTTATTTTTTTCTGTTTTGTATTCTAATTCATACGTTTCTACACTTAATTCTAGATTACACATATTTGCAAGACACATAGGTGTTACAACCTGCTTCTTCAATGGGGACCATGTAGTTTGTACTTCCTCTGGTACAGAAGATGGCTTCAGGATAGGTACCACGCCCAGGAATATGTGCAGGTATAATGCAGACAGGATATTAGTGGCCTCAGACATGGGCCACTCCCCACACATGATAGAGGCACACAGTTAATAGCCGCATACCTTGTATATATGCGAACTGTAACTGACCTTTCCACATTGGTTATGAAAGTTTGGATCTAGCGTGTTTCATCAGCACCACTCAGGTCCAGAGTGAGAGGTGCTGTACACCCCTCCCACTGCTCTGTCACTGGCTCTGTCCACTTAAGGTGGATTACTACAGTTACAACAATGATATACAAGCAGAAAAAGTGTTATAGGCGATCAGAATGGGGGACGGGGGGGGGGGGGGAGCAGGCAAACTCACTCAAACATTTCTTAATTTCTCTTTCTTTTCTTTTCAGGTGGTGATGGAGGGAGAGGAGCAGAGGGGCGAGGAGGGGAAAGTTGGGGGAGAGGAGTGGCAGAGAGTCCTGGGTCGTGGAGGTGGGGAAGAGGAGGGGGTAGGAGGAAAAGAGGAGGTAGGAGGAGAAGAGGAGGGAGAAGAAGAGGAGGAGGAAAAGGTAGGAGAGGAGGAAGGAGGAGAAGAGGAAGGAGAAGAGGAGGGAGGAGGAGAAGAGGAGGGAGGAGAAGAGGAGGAGGAGAAGGGGATGAGAGTAGGAGGAAGGAGTAGGGAGGAGAGAGGAGGAAGGAGTAGGGAGGAGAGTGGAGGAAGGAGTAGGGAGGAGAGAGGAGGAAGGAGTAGGGAGGAGAGAGGTGGAAGGAGTAGGGAAGAGAGAGTAGGAGGGAGTAGGGTGGATTGGAGGAGTAGGGTGGATTGGAGGAGTAGGGTGGATTGGAGGAGTAGGGTGGATTGGAGGAGTAGGTTGGAGAGGAGGAGTAGGTTGGAGAGGAGGAGTAGGTTGGAGAGGAGGAGTAGGTTGGAGAGGGGGAGTAGGTTGAAGAGGGTGGAGAGTGGATTAGGAGATGGTCCTCAACCCCAGTCGGGGGAGCAAGAGGCTGGCGGCAGGTCCAGGGCCCACAATTATAGCCGGGAGGAGAATATGGTCCTCCTGGAGGCAATCCGTGACCGCCCCATCATCACCTCGGGGGGGAGGGAAGTTAAGGCTGGGCCCAGGGCTGATGCTTGGCAGCAGGTGCTCCATTTGGTGAATAGTGTGGCGGACCGTGGACGGAGTCTGCGGTCAATAAAACACAGATTTGATGACATCAGGGCCTTGGTGAGGAGGAAGATGGCGCAGGAGGACGAAGGGCGGAGGGTCACTTACCTTAGCCATGAGAGGATTGCAAGGGCCATTATTGCATCCTCAGCCGCAGCTGGAGCTTCAGCCCCGGTGGACCAGCAGGACCCAGCCTCCATGGCAGGTGAATATGACATACCCCAACATGCCACCACATGTGCTTCACACACACTACACATGTACATGATGACCAACAAGGACACTGACATGTCGGCTCCATGAAATTAACAAGGGATAGATGGATGCATCATTAAATTCATGAAGCTGACAATTCACTGTCATTCCTGGTCACCACAACAGTAATCAAGCAATAGAACAGGTGTGTCCTGGAGGGCCACACACATGCCTGGATTTGATGATAACCCTGCTGCGCACAGGTGAGTCAATCGCTTCTTCAGTCATCCTGTGCAACCTGTGCACAGAAAGGATATCTTTCAATCCAGGACAGAGTTTGGACACCCCTGTATCAGAGAGTCCATGTATTGGTGTTCCCGTTCAGCCTTTGCAGTTACAGACAGCAGCAGTAATATAGCGTTGTGAGTAGAGAACCATCAAGAACAGAAACCTAACAATAGATAACAGCTAGTATAAGATAACTATTCAGAGTTGCAAAGAGGAGAATTACCCATATTCAAGGCTAGATGTCACATATGTCACATATCAATGTGCTAATCAACATACTAATGACATGTACCTTTCTTCTCTATCTCTCAGCATCCAGGAGGAGGTCTGGGTCCTGTGACCAGCCAGAGGCGGCGGGGGCATCGGCCCTAGTCCAGGAAAATTCGGCTGAGGGGGAGGAGGAAGAAAGATCGGAGGGTCCTAGGTCTTAGGATGGGCAGGTCATTGACCTGGTAGACTCACCCGCCACAAGCCCTGGAACATTTGACCCAACTATGCCCATCCTCCAGAGACTTTCGCTAGCTCTGGGGCCCTCCCACAACCTTGGGACGACACCTCCTTCCCCACACAGCAGTGTGCCGGCCTGGTCGCCACCGGGCCCAACACCGATGTCACCCCAGGCTCCAGCTGGGGACCAGACCCTCCCCACTACACCTCCTCACCAGGCCCACCCAGGAGGAGTGACCTCACCACAGAGCCAGGCTGTGCAGGTGGAGATGCTGGTTGTCATGCAGTGCATTCAGGGTGTTATGCAGGAGCAGCTGGCCAGCATGCAGAGGATGGAGGCCAGCATGCAGGGGATGGAGGCCAGCCTGCTCCAGATGGCAGCCAGCATCTCTGCCCACAATTCTCATGTGACGCACAGCCTGGCCAGGCTCTCCAGGGAGGTGAGTAGGCACCACCTCACATCTGAGCACCCTCAGGTCAGGCTGCTCAGGCAGGAGATGGTCCCCAGCCCACCATCAACGGGGATCTCCCACTCTCCCCGTCAGGAGCAGCCTGGCCCCACCTCTCCTTCCATAATGTGTCCGCCACCTGCATTCCAGCTGCCTTGCACCGCCCGCCCCCCACCAGCACCACCAGTGGGGAGACGGAGGATGGGCACAGATAATGTGGGTCCTGGGCCCAAGCGGAGGAGGACATAGGGCCTCATTCGATTGCAATGTTGCCAATTGCTTAGGGCTCAATATCAGCACAGAGCATATTTCTTTTACAGATGTTTGTAGTTAGTGAACTTCTATGCAAAAGCAAGCTCTTCACTAACTACAAACTTCTGTAACTAAATATATGCTCTGTGCTTATATAGAGCCCTATTGAATTGGCCAAATCGCAATTGAATGACGCCCATAGGGTCTGCAGACATGTTTTTGCCTTCTCAGCAGCACTCCTCAGTGACCATCAATTGGTGACAGGTTAAACTTAACACAACGGGCCTCATTCAAATGCGATTTGGCCAATTCAATAGGGCTCTTTATAAGCACAGAGCATATATTTTTTAACAAAGTTTTTAGTTAGTGAACTTATATCCAAAAGCAAGGTCTTCACTAACTAAAAACTTCTGTCAAAAAAATGTGCTTATAAAGAGCCCTATTCAGTTGGCCAAATCGCATTTGAATGAGGCCCAACGTGTCCAAAGAGAAGAGGATCATAGACCATGTAATGGAAGGTAGCCATTTGCATACCAAGGGCCTCATTCAATTGCGATTTGGGTGATTGAATAGTGCTCTGTATAAGCACAGAGCATATTTCTTTACAGATGTTTTTAGTTGGTGCACTTCTATCCAAAAGCAAGGTCTTCACTAACTAAAAACCTCTGTCCAAAAAATATGCTCTGTGCTTATATTCAATTGGCCAAATTGCAATTGAATGAGGCCGAAATATCACCATCCCATAGGCCAAGATCCAAAACTCTGGTTAGTAGTGTGACCAATAAATTGTCACTAAGGAGTGCTGTTGAGAAGAGATGCTGCAGGCCCTATGATGTTTTCAGGCCTTATTGTGATAGGTTTTGTCTTTTTTTGCTTCTTTCTTTTTGTTTTTTTCAGGTCCATGAAGGCATCTCCTACATCTGCAAGCATTGTGGAGGAATTATATGAAATGTAAGGTTTTCCCAGTGCCTCTCAGGTAGACATCATGTTGCCAGATATCTTAGACATGCTTGTTAGCTTAAATGTAGACGAATACCGCTATGGCGGTGGACTTGCAAAGTCTCACAATGGCATGTTAATTACAGCCAGCATTAATATATGCACTAGTGAAGCATTTGATCCTGACCTCAATATCAGTCTGAGAACAGATCCTTGGGTCTGATGTAAGTAACAGTGACTCTGGCTGCTGACCTTTGTGTCCTCTCCGTATTAATGGCTATTTGTCCATATTACTGATTATCCACAGACCTAGCTAATGGTTAGTAATGCTTGCAGATGGGAATCAGGTGAGTTGGTATATTGGTACAGTATTTAGAACTGTACTGTACATACATTGTGATTCTTTTTTTTGTTTGTTTTTGATCCTCCTCCGCTTTTTTTTATTTGACCACTTATTTCAGATTTTTGTTTTGTCAACACACTGTATGTGTGAAACTGGATTGGATTACACAGTCCAGAGGTTGAATCATCTGTTTCATTGAGCAGATCTAGTTACAAGTTGTAAGTGCTATGCACATAAATGGTTTCTTCAGTTAAATGGAGAGATTTCTGATGATCCTTTTTTTCATCAGATTCCGGTTTGCAGCGGTGTAGTGACCGCATGTGACCCTGGTAGGTGCTATGCATCATGCTTATTCTAGACTATTAGATTGACCCCTGTAGGTTTTCCCTTTTTTTCCAGCCTCTTGCTCTCCCAGGACCCGCCCGCACCACACCCATGATATTAATGCAGTTTTGACCACTGCTGATTGTGGTCTGTCTAGCAAATAAAGCTTTGTTATACAGTTATGTGAATGCTCTAACTTGACCACTGCTGATTGTGGTCTGTCTATCAAATAAAGCTTTGTTATACCATTATGTGAATGCCCAATCTTGACCACTGCTGATTGTGGTCTGTGTAAAAAAATGAAGCTTTGTTAGACCGTTCTGACTGTGTCCGTGTGTTATGAATATTTTGCATTACATTAGTGTCACATTCCTATAGATGTAAACTGATGAGCCCTAGTTAACATGCAATAGATCAATACATATAAAACTGTTGAAGAGTCAGAATAGCTTTAGATATCATATGATCCCAAATATCAGATCTACTACTAATATAGGGTTAATACCCAGGACAAGTGTTGTAGGAACATACCCCTGAGGGCCTACAATGAATAGGACAGGTGACACTGGAGTGGTTTGCCAGTTCCTTCTCTAGTTGATTGGGATTAGTCTGACCTCTCTGCTAAGACGTACCCACCTACACTGGCCCTACATGGTATAGCTCACAGCTTCATTGAAGTACACAAACCCCTTCACCACTTAGCATATGTCTGAATACAGTTAGTTGCCCAATAATGAACACGCATTGGCTAAATATCCTTTGGTTATCATATGTTGTAATGGTGATGCACATGTCAATAACAAACCATGCTGCAACATGCAGAATATGATTAAAGCCACGCTACCCAATTCAATAGCAAGAGTAAAACATGAGTGAGGTCATATGAACCCTTTTCCACGCACATGAGCTCTATTGTGAACCCTGAAATCTCTATCTAATTGCATATACAACTCGCTCATCACATCTACATTTGGTAACACAATTATTTTGCTAATTACACCGCCACATGGCATATATCAAGTAGCAGGGAAACATTTTAATGTATGTTGTTCAGTTCTTCAGTTGTGTCCAACTCTCTGTGACCCTTTGAGCTTCAGCACATTCAGCTAGGTCTCTGCCTGTGCTGTTATTCACGGTTTGCATGGTAAATATACTGGTGTGATTTGTAAGTTCCTTCTCAAGTGGATTGGACCTTGTCTGATCTCTCTGCTCTGACGTGCCCACCTACAGTGGCCCTACATGTTATAGCTCACAGCTTCATTCAGGTACACATGCCCCTTCACCACCACCACTACTTAGCAATGCTGAAGGGGACCAGGGGAACATACACCACACATATATACTCAGACCCATCAGGAAGGGCCGCAAACACAAAGGGAGACTGTCCAGAGGCTCGGGGATCGACAGTACACTCACCGCGAGGGATAATCTCCGCTACGCCCATCCTGGTGGTAGCCATGTGCCAGATGTCTAGCCATTTCCATTTAGGGAACTTCCAATCTGCTCTGCTATTTATCAATTTTACGTGGGTGAGGGTAGCTAAGTGGTGGTGGTGAAGGGGCTTGTGTACCTGAATGAAGCTGTGAGCTTTTGTAGGTGGGCAGGTCATAGCAGAGAGATTAGACAAATCCCAATCCACTAGAGGAGGAACTGACAACCCACTCCAATCTCTTTGGCATTCAAACTTTGGAATGTGCTGCAGTCCATATGGTTACAGAGAGTCGGACACAACTGAAGAACTTAACCACATATATTGAAATATTCCCCTGGTACTTGATATATGCCATGTGGCGGTCTAATTTGGCAACTATTTGTGTTCTCAAATGTGGATGTGATGAGTGAGATGTATATTCTATTGTTGGTCAACTTTAGAGCGCGCATCGAATGTGCGCTGTCATCTGCCTGCCGACATATGCGCGCAGCAACAACAGCAGGCCCGACAGGAGGATATGGGATCTAATTATTAGGATTAGGCTGCGGGGTGTAAGGGTTAGGATTAGGCTGCGGCTACAAGGGTTAGAAGGGTTCGTTGCATTAGGCCATATCACTTGCGCCCTTTCATCGACGCACAATAGTCCAAAACCTTAGAACTGCACAATGCTGACGGCGCGCTCATGTCAGCCACATGTTGTAAAAACACATTTGCTGTGTGTGCCAATGTTGGGGTGACATATTCTATTATAGAGCTGTTTTAGAGGCTACAATGGAACCTGTATGTGTGTTGACCATTCCAACATATGAGGAATATTAAACTAATTTTAACAATTATTAATTTGGAGGCCGTAATGCTTTGGCCTCCATTTTAGGGTTACAGGCTTAAACGTTTTTTGCAGTCTGCAAAAAACGTTACAAAATGGATACCTTCAACCTCCAAGCACGTACAAGCTTTAATAATGAGCTACGGGCTTGGTCATTGAAGTTCGTGGGACTTGGACGGATTCTAAAATCAAAGTATAATTTGGCGATGTGCAAGCTTGAGAATGTTTTGCTATTTAGCCTCACACCCCCCATTGTGTTTCCCATCATTACAGTGCTTTGCAGTGCGGGATTGAATATATATTGGCTTCTAAAATGCTTTGAGTTTGCGGCCTTCAACCTCCAAACCCTACAGGTTTTAACAAGGATGAGCCCGCAGGACTTGGGACGGAAAATAAACCGGAAATGAAATATTGGATTTGGGCAATGTGCAAGCCTGAGAGGGTGTTGCTATTAATCCTCATGTCCCACATTATGATGCCTATCATTTACAGAGCTTTACAGTGCTATCTTGAATTTATATTTGCAATTACAGTTTTCCGACTTTGCTGCCTTAAAACAAGATTTACGGGCGCGGGGGAAACGCTTGCGGACGATTGCATGATTTGCAGACGGCCATAAGGGGGATATCCTTGCGGCGCCGTCCATTTGAATAACAGGCTAGCAGTAGCGCTACAAAGGGCCGTAAGATGGCCGCAAGGAATCGCAGCATTGCGGCCATTTTATGGCTGTTAATTGAATGAGGCCCTAGGTAACCCATGTAATAACACTATAAGTGTCATGAGGGTCATCCAGGACCCTCACAGCACAAAGTGTAAGCACTACAATATTAACCCTAACTATACCCCATTAACCCAACCCTGGCCCTATTTAATGCTAACACTACACATAGGGGGTATTGTATTTTACATAGGGGGTATTATGTATTTTAGATAGGGGCTATTGTATTTTATTTGTATTGTAT
>CM050170.1:48792740-48841525 GCA_027410445.1 Discoglossus pictus | reverse complement strand
TAAAGTGGTACAAACCCCCCAAATATTTGTATTAGCCTAATGCATAATTTATACCATGAAACATGTTACACATATAGATTGTGTGTCCAGAAAAGGTAAAATGAACCCAAAGAGCATTCAATGTACCCAAAAAACTCTAGGATTTGGGAAACTCAGTGAAAATCATCCTTGATGGGTCCAAGGCAGATAACCTGGGTTTGGGGAAACATCAATGCCGTAACATTTTTAACAATTGGACCTTTGTCCTACACTCATACATTGAGTGACATACACCCTTTACGCTTGTCCTTATGGCCATTTTAATAACCTTTGGTCCACCTGACTATGTGGCTAGCATACATCAGTGCCCAGTTCCCAGATCCAAAAAGTCCTGGGATTCATGACAACAGCATATTCCATAGATATGTATTTATATAAATACCAAACTTTCAAGCTCAATTTCCGAATACAGGAATGAACATACCAGCCGGGAGTGTTTCCTAAAGCTGTGCCAGATGTTTTGGACGTGTCTGGGCGTCGGGAGGACAGACAGCTAGTGGAGGATCACCTGGCAGCGGCTAAAAATGACAAATTCATAATTATTATTTTTTTATTACAGCCAGATCATCTTCAGTCAGCCAAAGAAGGGATTTTACATCCATAACTGGATACAGTGTATGTATTGTCACAAAGTCAGGTGGACCCATGGATACATTATAGAAGGAAGGTATGTCAGTACTAGGCTGATCAGGTCCGTTAGTCCAGTGCTGACAGAATTAAAGCAATTAGCTGCACCTGAAGTGTCAAGCAGACTATTTAAATCCCCAGGAACTAACAGCCAGAGAATGGAGTCTGGGGTAGAGTAAGAGGACAGACACAGGAAGTGTGAGTGCTGGAATCAGAGAAAGAAAAACCAAGGAAGCTGCTTTTGGAAACATTTTCCTATCTGCTGAGGGCCTGGGCTTCAGATTGAAGCCACCTACAAGATCGACTGCAATACTGAAAGGACAGAAACTCCTTTTGTTCTTTATTACCCCCAGGGAAGAGACTGGTGCTTTACAAGACTTTATTTTCTAGAGTATACTTGGTACTCGTTACAAGGGTCCCTGGGGGTGGGTACTTGGAGAGAAGGGTGGGCCGGTACCCTGGCCACAAGGTGGCACTATACCACATATAAGAGACTGTTTGTATCCTGGCCACAAGGTGGCACTATACCACATATAAGAGACTGTTTGTATCCTGGCCACAAGGTGGCACTATACCACATATAAGAGATGGTTTGTATCCTGGCCACAGGTGGCACTATACCACATATAAGAGACGGTTTGTATCCTGGCCACAAGGTGGCACTATACCACATATCGGAGACTGTTGTATCAGATCCACAAGAACTTCCGCTGGAAGTAGCACAACAGGATACATTGTTTTCTTTGTGAATCATAGTTCTCCGGAGCAGAGAAGCTGCCTGAATGTAGTCAGGGTGTTCCTGAATGTTTAGTAAGAACGTTTATGTAGATTTTTATTTTTTTCTTAAAGTTAATTACTACTTCAGGACCCTTGTTTATGAGCCCTAAAATAAACAAGTCTCCTGCATCATAAATCTATGTGTTGCAGAACCTTTTGTTATAAAAAAATCCCTGTGGTAAACTGCCATCTTTGTCACAGTGTATATATATATATATATATATATATATATATATATATCCGTATATACTCGAGTATAAGCCGACCCGAGTATAAGCTGAGGCACCTATTTTACCACAAAATACTGGGAAAAATGAGTGACTCGAGTATAAGCCGAGGGTGGGAAATGTGCTGCCCCCTGTGTCACTCTTGTGCCCCCCCCTTGTGTGCCCTTTTCTTATGCCCCCCCTCTCTCTCCCCTGTGTCTCTTCTCCCCTCTCCCTCCTCTGTGTCTCTCCCCCCTCTCTCTTCCCTGTCCCTCTTCCCCCTCCTCATTCTCCCTCCTCATTCTCAACCCCCCTCCTCATACTCCCTCCTCATTCTCAACCCCCCTCCTCATCCTCCCTCTTCATCTTCAACCCCCCATCCTCAACCCCCATCCTCAACCCACCCTCCTCATCCTAAACCACCCTCCTCATCCTCCCTCCTCATCCTCCCTCCTCATCCCCCCTCCTCAACCTCAACCCCCCTCCTCAACCTCAACCCCCCCCATCCTCAACCTCCCTCCTCATCCTCAACTTCCCTCCTCATCCTCAACCTCCGTCCTCATCCTCAACCTCCGTCCTCAACCCCCCTCCTCAACCTCAACCCCCATCCTCAACCTCAACCCCAGCCCTCAACCTCAACCCCCATCCTCAACCTCAACCCCCCATCCTCATCCTTAACCCCCATCCTCAAACCCCCTACTCATTCAAAACCCCCTCCTCAACACCACTCTTCAACCTCAACCCCCCTCCTCAACCTCAACCCCCCCATCCTCAATCCCCCATCCTCAACCCCCCATCCTCAACCATCCTCCTCATCCTAAACCCTCCTCTTCAACCTCTCTCCTCAGCCCCCCTCCAAAACCTCTCTCCTACTCAACCCCCCCATCCTCATCCTCAACCCCCCATCCTCATCCTCAACCCTCCCCATCCTCATCCTCAACCCTCCCCTTCCTCATCCTAAATCCTCCCTATCCTCATCCTAAACCCTCCCTATCCTCATCCTAAACCCTCCCCATCCTCATCCTAAACCCTCCCCATCCTCATCCTAAACCCTCCCCATCCTCATCCTCAACCCTCCCCATCCTCATCCTCAACCCTCCCCATCCTCATCCTCAATCCTCCCCATCCTCATCCTAAACCCTCCCCATCCTCATCCTCAACCTCCGTCCTCAACCCCCCTCCTCAACCTCAACCCCCATCCTCAACCTCAACCCCAGCCCTCAACCTCAACCCCCATACTCAACCTCAACCCCCCATCCTCATCCTTAACCCCCATCCTCAAACCCCCTACTCATTCAAAACCCCCTCCTCAACACCACTCTTCAACCTCAACCCCCCTCCTCAACCTCAACCCCCCCATCCTCAATCCCCCATCCTCAACCCCCCATCCTCAACCATCCTCCTCATCCTAAACCCTCCTCTTCAACCTCTCTCCTCAGCCCCCCTCCAAAACCTCTCTCCTACTCAACCCCCCCATCCTCATCCTCAACCCCCCCATCCTCATCCTCAACCCTCCCCATCCTCATCCTCAACCCTCCCCTTCCTCATCCTAAATCCTCCCTATCCTCATCCTAAACCCTCCCTATCCTCATCCTAAACCCTCCCCATCCTCATCCTAAACCCTCCCCATCCTCATCCTAAACCCTCCCCATCCTCATCCTCAACCCTCCCCATCCTCATCCTCAACCCTCCCCATCCTCATCCTCAATCCTCCCCATCCTCATCCTAAACCCTCCCCATCCTCATCCTCAACCCTCCCCATCCTCATCCTAAATTCTCCCCATCCTCATCCTAAACCCTCCCCATCCTCATCCTAAACCCTCCCCATCCTCATTCTAAACCCTCCCCATCCTCATCCTAAACCCTCCCATCCTCATCCTAAAACCCCCTCCTCACTTTACTCCGCTAAATAACTCCCCCTCTCCCTTTGCCCTCACTTACCTCAATTTGCAGCTGCTCCTCCGCTCCTCCATGCTCCTTCCTGCGTCTTGACCCGGCCAATGCTAATGTCGTGGCGCGCATTTTCATTCCTCCTTTCCATTAGTACACTTTGGGTCTCCTAGGGATATACATACAGTTAGTAGTAGGAATGGTCGGTAGTTTATCCCTGGTCTTTCTTCCTTCCCCAGCAGTTCCCCAGTAGCTTCTCCCCCTTACCTCCTTTCCATTAGTACACTTTGGGTCTCATTGGTATATACATACAGTTAGTAGTAGGAATGGTCAGTAGCTTATCCCTGGTCTTTCTTTCCCCCCCCCCCAGCAGTTCCCCAGTAGCTCCTCCCCCTTACCTCCTTTCCATTAGTACACTTTGGGTCTCCTAGGGATATACATACAGTTAGTAGTAGGAATGGTCGGTAGTTTATCCCTGGTCTTTCTTCCCTCCCCAGCAGTTCCCCAGTAGCTCCTCCCCCTTACCTCATTTCCATTAGTACACTTTGGGTCTCATTGGGATAAACATACAGTTAGTAGTAGGAATGGTCGGTAGTTTATCCCTGGTCTTTCTTCCCTCCCCAGCAGTGGCCCAGTAGCTCCTCCCCCTTACCCCTTTCCATTAGTACACTTTGGGTCTCATTGGGATATACATACAGTTAGTAGTAGGAATGGTCGGTAGATTATCCCTGATCTTTCTTCCCTCCCCCTTACCTCCTTTTCTTTTAGCTGAACAGAAGTTCTCACTAGTACTTTCAAGATTATCTTGTATGATCTTCTGAGACCGGTATCAAAAAGCAGCAGGTAGGGGAAGCTGATGGGGAACGTGGTAATCTGGGGGTATTTGTCCCCCTCATCTACCCCAGTTCTTATGCCAATGTATATAATATATATATATATATATATATATATGTGTGTGTGTGTGTGTGTATTATATTTCAGAGTCTCCAGGTTAGCAGTAGTTCATTTGTTCTTCTTTCACCAAGAAAATGAGCTCAAGGTCCATAACGCAGGTTATTTTGAGGTTACACGCAGACATTTTAGTATGTCATGCAGAAGGACACAGGAAGATGATTTATATAATGAGGTAGACTTAGGAGAAGACACAATTTACCTAATACCTTATTTCTGAATTTGGAAGCTTTATGAGGAATTGATACCAAATGTCATAATGCAGATCCTCCTGTTTAATACGCTTTAGGTCTAATAACGATGATTCCCATGTCTGAGACAATGCCGACGAGCACAGATTTACCAATATTACAGGGCCATTTTATATGATATCCACTGTATAATAATATAGAGTCGCATAGAATCACTAATAATATATTATTACTCATAATACACATAATTGCTATTTAAGGACACAGCACAATTTGTTTTATAGGTGCGCTGTTACCCCAAATAGTTTTCTTTCAAGATTATTAAAATATACATTATGTTAGCCATTTGTTCCTATTACACAGTGTTCTTCTCTCTTTATGTCCCAGTCTGTCATATCTCGTAAATGAGTGATTGTTACTGTCCTCACTTATTATGATACAAAGGTACAATAATCTATAAAAAAGCTCCAATGGGGTTGGAAAGGGGACAAGGCATTAATTATCAGGGCTTTGCCTACTTTCTTATTTTGAGGACTGACTCCATGTAATCCACAATAATATCCTTCTTATTGGACGACCACATAAAGATGGCTGACGCCTCCTTGAAGTCTGGGTAATCTTCTCTCTATTGATTACTGTTAAGTGTGTTTTTGTATGTCTTACAAATTCATTTGAAATTACATTTTGGTCATTTTTATTCCTAGTGTTTTGAAGTTGTAAAAATCTGGACTCCATATTGCACAGGTGGGAACTCTATGGTACGGATAGGAAGATCTGGAATCCATATTGTACAGTTGTGAATATTAGGCCTCCATATTGTACAGTTGTGAATATTAGGCCTCCATATTGTACAGTTGTGAATATTAGGCCTCCATATTGTACAGGTGTGAATATGAGGCCTCCATATTGTACAGGTGTGAATATTAGGCCTCCATATTGTACAGTTCTGAATATGAGGCCTCCATATTGTACAGGTGTGAATATTAGACATCCATATTGTACAGTTGTGAATATTAGACATCCATATTGTATAGGTGTGAATATGAGGCCTCCATATTGTACAGGTGTGAATATTAGACCTCCATATTGTACTGTTCTGAATATGAGGCCTCCATATTGTACAGGTGTGAATATGAGGCCTCCATATTGTACAGGTGTGAATATTAGGCCTCTATATTGTACAGTTGTGAATATTAGGCCTCCATATTGTATAGGTGTGAATATGAGGCCTCCATATTGTACAGGTGTGAATATTAGACCTCCATATTGTACTGTTCTGAATATGAGGCCTCCATATTGTACAGGTGTGAATATTAGACCTCCATATTGTACTGTTCTGAATATGAGGCCTCCATATTGTACAGGTGTGAATATTAGACCTCCATATTGTACTGTTCTGAATATGAGGCCTCCATATTGTACAGGTGTGAATATTAGACCTCCATATTGTACTGTTCTGAATATGAGGCCTCCATATTGTACAGGTGTGAATATTAGACCTCCATATTGTACTGTTCTGAATATGAGGCCTCCATATTGTACAGGTGTGAATATTATGCATCCATATTGTACAGTTCTGAATATGAGGCCTCCATATTGTGCAGTTCTGAATATGAGACCTCCATATTGTACAGGTGTGAATATTAGGCCTCCATATTGTACAGTTCTGAATATTAGGCCTCCATATTGTACAGTTGTGAATATGTGGATTACCTGATGTGCAGTTTTGAACTTGTGGAATCCATATTGTGCAGTTCTGAACATCTCGACTCCATATTGTACATTTCTGAGCTCCATGTTGTACCTAAATGTAATCCATTGGTATCGGTACCTGTCATAACACAAAGCAACAATGCTAAATAAACAACATGGCTGACGTCTCCTTGAAGCCTGCAGTGCTATCAGTCACATCGCATCATTACAGTTGGTATCACATATTGTTTCTCAGACGTGTAAACACCTGATGGTAAAAAAAATCACTGCAGCCAAAGAACTATTCCATCCTCCGATCTGGCTCATAAGGCGCCCTGACAGAAGAGGCTTTGAGCTATGAGAGGTGCACTCGAGGCCTTCGGGGGCCGAGAGTTTGCGCCGAACATAGCAATGGCCTCTCTGTCGACTCAGCGACGTTCGAGTTGCGCCACGTTGAAGGATGGAATAGTTCTTTGCCTGCAGTAATTTTTTTACACCACCAGGTGGTGCTGTGGCGCAGAGCTCAACCCCACTATTTTCATGGGAAATGGATCTGAAATACACTAGATCCATTTATCTATATTGCTCTATATAACCTCTCCCTATAGTTCTTTATATTGCTCCATATAACTTCTCCTTATAAGGCTCAATATTCCCTCATATAACCTCTCCTTATATAATGTTATTATTACTGAGCTTTGTCTTCCTATTCTCTGTCAGATTAATCCTGAAGCAATATCAGGTATCTTTTACTTTCCCGCCTTTTTCAAGCCTGCTGATTGGCTGTAAATACTATCACCTTGTTGCTCGACCAATCACACTTCAGCTTCTCCTCCCGCCCCCTCTGATAGTTCAGAACAGTGAGGTTTAAATCACTTCACAGTTAGTCTTCCCGCCCCTAGTGATTGGCTGCTGGGCGTGCTCATTATCTGTGTTCAGCCAATCAGTTATTATCCGTTCAGATATGAATGTAAAATATCACTACATATATAAAATATATTTTACCATTAGTCTCTATACTGGAGGAGGTCAGTAGTAGGATGGGGAGGCCAGTTAAGTTGGTGTTGGCGACACATGGGAATTGTCACTGTTCCCAATCCTTGACATTGATGACAAGTGGGTAATCACAATGGCAGACAGCGAGTATGCAAAGAGGGTCACAAGAGGGCTGTGAAGAGTCATTTTTCATGGTAAGGGAGTTGAAACCTTGCGTTATTAGCTTCCTGCAACCTTGCCAGCCATATGATTGGTGAAAAGCTCAAGGTGGAGGGTCCAGTAAACCTAGGAGATGTAAAGAAACATTAAGACACAAGGACATAATCTCCCAGGTCAATATCATGCATTGGTTTATAAGACATCTCACCAGAAGACTGTAAAGAGTCCTTTTTCATGCTGAGGGGCTTGAAACTTTGCGGCATGAGCTTCCATTGAGCCATTCTGACCCTTTCTTCAACTTTGACAGCAGATTAATTGGAGAGGAACACAAGGTGAGCGGTCCAGTAAACCTAGGAGATCAAGAAACCTTAATAAAGACTTCACAAGGATATAATCTCCCAGGTCAGTATCATGCATTGGTTTAGTCCTTTCTCATGGTCAGGGGCTTGATACCTTGCGGCATGAGCTTCCATGAAATCATTATGACCTTTCCTTCCACCTTGACAGCAGTTAATTTGGTGAAGAGCACAACGTGAGGTCTCCAGTCCACCTATGAGATAAAGAAACCTTATTAAGATTCGGCTTTGTGATGTTACCTATTGTGATATCTGATGCTGCCATACCCGTATACCCAGGTACTTATTAATAGATTAATAGGTTGGTGTCATTTTCTTGGAGAAGTTGGCAACATAAATCTATGTGGTAGTCACTAAGGCCACGCTCCTCACATAATTACTCACAAGGGATCACATACACAGAGACATATAGCAACACTCACATACACTAAGGTGACAAAACTTCCCCTTTAATGGGAGACACTTATGAAAATAGACACATTGCAGAGCTGCTGTAAAGCCAAGTGCATCCCCGCCATGCCAATTAAAGGTGAGGTCTGGCCAGTGTAGAGTCTATAAAGTCAAGTAAAATAAACGGAAGAGACGTCTTACCTCACATATGTAATTATATCTTATATTTATAGTGTGCTGCCATTTTCTGTAGAAGGATACAAGGGATACAGTAACTACACAAGACTTGAGACTATACAATCTTTTACATAGAGTAGAAAGTTACAAGTTTTATGGGGTGCACATTTGTTATGCCACTTTAAAAAAAATAGTGTTACCCCAATTGTTATACTGTACTTTCCTGTCTGTATAATTCACCTAATTACCCAATTATTACTCCTTACCTTTATCTATAGAATGTCTCAGTCTTCATGTGGGAGGTAGAGTTTGCTCCTTTAAGACTTCCTATACCCATCTATATAAGGCCATGGACACAGCTGCTCATCTTTTGATCTTCCTGGTATGAATGTCTCTGTGTCTCAGTCCAGCTCCTTATATAGGGCCCTGGGCTCTATGACATCATCATTATGACATGTTTCTGATGTAAGAAGTGCTTGTTACCTGGTGGGCCCAGCCTTGTGATTGCAGCCATTACACAACTCATCCAGCTCAGCCTTGTGATTGCAGCCATTACACAATTCATCCAGCTCAGCCTTGTGATGGCAGCCATTACACAACTCATCCAGCTCAGCCTTGTGATGGCGGCCATTACACAACTCATCCAGCTCAGCCTTGTGATGGCGGCCATTACACAACTCATCCAGCTCAGCCTTGTGATGGCAGCCATTACACAACTCATCCAGCTCAGCCTTGTGATGGCGGCCATTACAAAACTCATCCAGCTCAGCCTTGTGATGGCGGCCATTACACAACTCATCCAGCTCAGCCTTGTGATGGCGGCCATTACACAACTCATCCAGCTCAGCCTTGTGATGGCGGCCATTACACAACTCATCCACCTCAGCCTTGTGATGGCGGCCATTACACAACTCATCCAGCTCAGCCTTGTGATGGCGGCCATTACACAACTCATCCAGCTCAGCCTTGTGATGGCGGCCATTACACAACTCATCCAGCTCAGCCTTGTGATGGCGGCCATTAGACAACTCATCCAGCTCAGCCTTGTGATGGTGGCCATTACACAACTCATCCAGCTCAGCCTTGTGATGGCGGCCATTACACAACTCATCCAGCTCAGCCTTGTGATGGCGGCCATTACACAACTCATCCAGCTCAGCCTTGTGATGGCGGCCATTACACAACTCATCCAGCTCAGCCTTGTGATGGCAGCCATTACACAACTCATCATACAGTGCTTTAGAAATATCCAAGTATCCAACAGAGGTTCCTTTGTACACCTTGACACACACACATAAGGGTGGACACAAACATCAGAACGTAGAATCCAGAATCATTTTGGATTCTGATAACAGGAAGGGTCACCGGGTGTCGGGTATTTTACTAGACTGTCCTGTTCAAACCCTAAAGCGCCTCTGTGGTCAGAGCTTTTCTATATGGTGTTTTTTAATAATTAAACTTGATCATGGGCAAAATGCTATTAGATATAAATGCAACCTTTACTTTTGTGGGTGTTATGCCAAATCATTGTAAACTAATGAGCTTTCCATTACTGCTTCTGAAATTCTGTTGGTCATAGATGCCACATTCCTGTTGTTTAGATACCAACTTCTTGTGTAATCAGAGTCTCCTGTTACCCAAGGAAGATCACCAGAAATCACACTGGTAGATCCAACAGTGGCATACTAGTACATAAAAGGTGATATATTACAAGTAGTGTATGTTATTTTCCAATCTAAAAACATTTGAGGTATTGTCAAGTGTAGTTCTATAAAATACTGTATTATAAATATATAACCACAGGGCCCCTTATAAGAAAATACTGGTGAGGTAAAATTGGTATTTTCATACTGACCCCAGAGGACGAGCGATTGTGTTCTCCAAAAGTAAGAATCTCCCCCTCCCCTCTCTTACTTTCTCTCTACCTTCTGTATCTCAGTGATTATTCTCTTTCCCTATCTCTCCTCCTTTCCTCTCCCAGACTTTTTTCTCCCACATTCTCCGTCCTCCCTCTCTCTTTTTTCTCCCCTTCCTTCTTCTCTCCCTTCACTTTATTCCCCATCTATCTTTATTTCTGTCTCACATTCTTTCTCCACTTGCTTTGTCTTTTCTCTTTCATCTCTTACCCTTTTCTTTGAATTTTAGGTACTGGTCGGCCACTCATTTTCAGGCATCGTCCGTTCCTGGGCTTTGTTGGAAAAATTATTTTGCCGGACTAGCTGTGTTTTCGAAAAAAAAAAGCTGATCCACTTTACAAGAAATATGTCATAATGATTAAGACCAAGTACACAAGATGTTGAGCGAAACCATTTTACTGTCTCAAAAAAGATCAATACAGTTTTACTGAATGAAAGGAGCAGTGGAGCTTTACAGAATGAAAAGGACCAATGGAGTTTTACTTATTGAAAAGGACCAATGGAGCTTTACTGAATGAAAAGCACCAGTAGAGCTTTACTTATTGAATAGGACCAGTAGAGCTTTATTTATTAAAAAGGACCAATGGAGCTTTACTGAATGAAAATGACCAGTAGAGCTTTACTTATTGATTAAGGGCAGTGGAGCTTTACTTATTGATTAGGAGCAGTGCAGCTTTTAAAATCTCTCTTTTATCCTGATAGTTCGTTGTTTACACTTAAAAGAGGTTCCGGATTATCCGAACCCTGGATAATCGTTGGTGAACCTTTAATTCCTTGTAAAATGTCCTTGTCAGATTGATATATACCTGCCCAGAGCCACTTTCATGCTTTGCAATGAGCACCTTCTGTGCTCATCCCGAGCCTCTTCCAGATCATTGCAGGCGTTGTCCAACCGCAAGTTTGTTGCTTTGCAATGAGCACCTTCTGCGCTCATTGTGAGGTCCTGCGTGCCTGCATTGTTCGGCTAAGTGTTACTGGCTTTGGCTAAGTGTTACTGGCTTGGGATAAATGTTAATTGATTGGCTTAAGTGTTACTGGCTTAGGTTAATATATACTGGCTTAGCTTAAGTGTTACTGGCTTACGTTAATAGTTACTGGCTTCGGCTAAGAGTTACTGGCTTTGGCCTCGTTTTCATCCTGTTTGAGAATGTATGTTTTTCCGGCGGCCATTCTTTTCTATCTACTAAAATCAGCAATTATGGATCAAATTGGCTGGCAATCTCACTCACAGGCTCCCTGGCTGTCCCCCTGAGTTGTGTGTGAGGTTTACAACTTATTTTGTACATTATTGTTAGTTTTTTTGTCAGTGTTGCGACTTACGGGTTTTGGCTAAGTGTTAATGGCTTAGGTAAAAAGTGTTACTGGCTTAGGTAAAAAGTGTTACTGGCTTAGGTAAAAAGTGTTACTGGCTTAGGTAAAGTGTTACTGGTTTAGGTAAAGTGTTATTGGCTTAGGTAAAAAGTGTTATTGGCTTAGGTAAAAAGTGTTATTGGCTTAGGTAAAAAGTGTTACTGACTTAGGTAAAGTGTTACTGGCTTAGGTAAAGTGTTACTGGCTTAGATAAAGTGTTATTGGCTTAGGTAAAAAGTGTTACTGGCTTAGGTAAAGTGTTACTGGCTTAGGTAAAAAGTTTTATTGGCTTAGGTAAAGTGTTACTGGTTTAGGTAAAGTGTTATTGGCTTAGGTAAAGTGTTATTGGTTTAGGTAAAGTGTTATTGGCTTAGGTAAAGTGTTACTGGTTTAGGTAAAGTGTTATTGGCTTAGGTAAAGTGTTACTGGCTTAGATAAAGTGTTATTGGCTTAGGTAAAAAGTGTTACTGGCTTAGGTAAAGTGTTACTGGTTTAGGTAAAGTGTTATTGGCTTAGGTAAAGTGTTATTGGCTTAGGTAAAGTGTTATTGGCTTAGATAAAAAGTGTTACTGGCTTAGGTAAAGTGTTACTGGCTTAGGTAAAAAGTGTTACTGGCTTAGGTAAAAAGTGTTATTGGCTTAGGTAAAAAGTGTTACTGGCTTAGGTAAAAAGTGTTACTGGCTTAGATAAAGTGTTACTGGCTTAGATAAAGTGTTACTGGCTTAGGTAAAGTGTTACTGGCTTAGGTAAAGTGTTACTGGCTTAGGTAAAAAGTGTTATTGGCTTAGGTAAAAAGTGTTATTGGCTTAGGTAAAAAGTGTTATTGGCTTAGGTAAAAAGTGTTACTGGCTTAGGTAAATTGTTACTGGCTTTGATAAATTGTTACTGGGTAGGTAAAAAGTGTTACTGGCTTAGATAAAGTGTTATTGGCTTAGGTAAAACATGTTACTGGCTTAGGTAAAGTGTTACTGGCTTAGGTAAAGTGTTACTGGCTTAGATAAAGTGTTACGGGCTTTGATAAAGTGTTACGGGCTTTGATAAAGTGTTACTGGCTTAGATAAAGTGTTACTGGCTTAGATAAAGTGTTACTGGACTGTATTGATATCATGTGCAAAAGTAATTTATTAATTCCACAATGTCGTTATTGGGTATTGGTAACAAGGATCTCTCGAGATATAGCTAAAATCTAAGATTTATTTTACAGTCACAACAAATGAGGCCGGTGGTTGACCTGTGCACTGTATGGACATCCTGGCTTGTGTTTTGGAGATCAAATACAAAATTGTCACACCCAAACCTGGGTCACAATCACGAGTGTAGGACAACTGGTGGGCTGGGAGTATTCTCTGGTTTTATAGAACAAGTAGTCAATAGGATATTATCTCCATTTCATAAATCTTGTTATCCCCACTTAATAAATACCACCCTATATATGTAAAAAATATAATACATTGTAGTCTAGTATGGGGGTAGCTCAGTTTGGTCCTGGAGAGCAAGACACAGGCCAGGATGTCAGGATTTCCCTGCCATACACAAGCCATACTATCACTTCTTTGGTTATCCTGATTAACTCTGTGTCCAGAAAGGACATCCTAAAATCTAGGCCTGTGTGTGACTCTTTTGGAAAAACTTGCCTACCCCTGGTCTAGTACAATGATTATTAGCCGGCCCTGGACCAAGTGCTGGTCTGTGAGATCTTAAAACCTATAGTACTCTTGGTTATAGAGATATATTTTTCTTCCTAAAGTCAATAAAAGTTATATATATGTAATACCTATCTAGATGTCAAACTTAAATAACCACTCTGTTCATTTTTTTAAAATAATTAATGGATTAAATGCTTTTTTATTAAATAAATCAAATAAAAATAAAATCAACATAAACTTTACAATTTTCGTTTTTTTATACAATTATTCTCTACTGTAGGGTTCCATTTTTTCTTAACTTTCTCATGAGGACGTGTCTTTAAAAACAAATACATTTTTCATTAGTGAGGTTGATCAGTTTTAGCTACCACATTACCACATTTCCTTTGTGCAGATAGAAGCTTCCTCTAGATGCAACGTATCATCAGAAACAAAAATGGTAGCTTCCTACCTTTCCTCTACTCCTAGTCTGAAATATTGTCAATTTCGGAATAGGTAAAGATAAAATCCAACATTTATTAGGGCATACGTTTAGATGACCGTGTGAATGAGGCAGTACATGCCTAGTTCTATACTAGTGAGTCACCACTAACTCCTATACAATAATTATGTATATGATTTTTAATTAAGAACTTTATGTAGAGCGGCCTTCACGTCTTTATTTTTTAAGCTGTATATAAGCGGGTTCAGCATGGGAACCACAGCAGTGTAGAGTAAAGAAAACACTTTTTCCGACTCTGTTGAAACACTTGATGCTGGTTTTAGATAAAGACAGAATAGGGTCAGGTAAAAGATGGTTACAACTGTTAGGTGAGAGGTACATGTGTAGAAGGCTTTACTCCTTCCAGTTTTGGAATGGATTCCCAGTATAGTCTTTATGATGTAAGTGTAAGAGATAAAAGTGAGGAGAAATGGGATAAAACCAGAAAATATGGACTCATATAGAATTACATTATTTAGAAGCATAGTATCACTGCAGGAAATGTCTATGAGAGCTCGGAGATCACAAAAAAAGTGATTGACCTCATTGGATTTAAAACAGGAAAAGCCAAGAAATATACAAAAGTAGGGCAATGTCTCCACAAAACCCAGGACCCAACAAACAATAGCCAGTGGGATGTAGACATTATGCGTCATGACCATGTGGTAGTTTAAGGGATTGATTATAGCGACATATCTATCATAACTCATCGCCGTCAATATTAACATCTCGATTCCGACAAAGGACATGAAGGAGTAGAGTTGGGCCATACAAGCTGGGTAAGGAAGAACATTGTTTCCTGAGATAAACATAATCAGAACTCCATGAAGAGTGTCTGTTGAGTAGCAGATGTCTAGAAAGGACAGATTACATACAAAGAAGTACATGGGGGTATGAAGGTGCGGATCCATCCAGGTCAGGAGTAAAATGGTGGTGTTTCCTCCTACAGTGATGACGTAAATCACCAAAACCAATAAAAATATTGGAATTTGTAACTCAGGGATGTTGGATATACCCTTCAGAATGAAAAAGGTTAATGTCTGATTATGCACTTCCATTTTTTCTCAGACATGTATTATCTAAGATGTATTAAAAACAACATACATTACGACATTAGAGTAAACCGAATTTATACTAACAATATGTGATGTTTATCCGAATACACATTTATTGTAGTCACCAGAAGATTTTTCAAAATTTAGATGGTAATTTGGTGTAAATTTGGTGTAAACAGAAAAAAAACATGACCTCCTTGTGCCATGAACCTTATTTGAAGGAATAACTTGTTTTTTTATTTAACCCAGAAAAAGTCTATGCATGGTCAGTCACTTTACACCCATCTGTAGCACTTAAGTGTTATTTGGAAGGATGATAATAATAAATTAACCCTAAATGAGCAATACATGTATTTTCTCACACAGCGTACAACATAGCCAAATCCACATGGCCAAATCCAAATACATGGCTAATTCCAAATAGCTCTAAAAAAATTACTAGTTTATACACTCTAAGGGCTTCATGAAATTGCGATTTGGCTAATTGAATAGGGCTCTATATAAGCACATAGCATATTTTTTTTAAAGAAGTTTGTAGTTAGTGAAAACCTTGCTTTTGGATAGATGTTTACTAACTAAAAACTTCTTTAAAAAATATATGTTATGTGCTTATTTAGAGCCCTATTCAATTGGCCGAATCGCAATTGAATGAGGGCCTAGGTAAAGAACAGAAGGGCTAAATACTTAGGGCCTCATTCAATTGCGATTTGGCCAATTGAATAAGGCTCTAAATAAGCACATAGCATATTATTTTTATAGAAGTTTTTAGTTAGTGAAAACCTTGCTTTTGGATAGATGCTTACTAACTAAAAACTTATTTAAAAAATATATGTTATGTGCTTATTTAGAGCCTTATTCAATTGGCAAAATTGCAATTGAATGAGGGCCATACATAGCTAACTTGCTATAAAGATCCACTCAGTAAAACAAAGCACTGAAACATACACTAAAAATCCTAGACAGTAAATTTTAAGTTAAAGTTCCAGTAAAAAAAGACTATAACAGTATATAAAAAGTAATATTTCTAACTTATTTAGAACAATCAAATACGGTAAATAGAAAAAGGTACCAAGAAATTGCTGGAAAATGGAGTAAATTATGTAACTAAATAAATAAATAAACAAACTAAACAAAATAAAATAATAAATAAATAAAATATTAAATAAAAATAAATAAATGATTAAATCAATTTATAAATAAATAAATGGGTAAATAAATGAATTAATAAATACTCTGACTGCTCCACATATAATAGGGAATAAATCAAAGGTTTATTAAGGAAGACTTAATATGTAGACAAGATTTTTCCTCATCTCCTAGCTTCTGTTTTTTTATATTTATATGTTGGTTACCAAAAATTCATAAAGCTACAGAAAATATTGGCTCCTATAAGTAAAAAAATCAATAAATATATTTATTATTATTATTAATATTATTAATAATAATAATCATAATTATAATCTTTCCCATAGATACATGTTTTTGTTTTTCCCAATCGGAAACTTATTACAAGTTTTAAATTAGATGAAATAATTGCTGTAAAATATTCTTTCAAAAAAATTACATATTTTTTGCTAAGAGTACAAATAAAACTGGTTCTCATTAAAATGACAGGGGAACTCACCAATATTTCCTTAATATAGTGTATTGTGATGATTTATAAAAGCCAAAGATATTCCACAATTCCTTCTGACCCATTTAGAATAATTCCTATAATCCAGAAATATTGAAGAATGTATAAAATATGTAATTTTGTCATATGTGGCATATGTTCATATATTCAGAGAGAACCAAAGTTAATAAGTATGTAAACTGATACCTTGTAACTGAGGCAATTTATACAGTTCTTTTTTTATACATAACTGAATAATGAGACAACTGGGAGGTAGGGATTAAGAGGTCTCATGTGATTAAAGGTTCTTAAACATGTTGGGAATAATAAATATCCCCACTAGTACACTTTTATTTATGAAATCAAATTCAGAGGATACATATTGAAATTAACCTTTCCTTAGTATAAAATACATATATCTACTCCTCTGAAATAGAAAATTAAAAAACTTGAGTATATATATATATACATATATTTATATATTTAAATTTAACATACTTAATGCTTTGCATGAAAAACCAGGTGACATAGATATAGATCCTTAAATCTATTTGTTAAAATAGTCTTCTGTCCATTTATGGCAAATTTTTGGGAAGCACCCGACGCGCTTATCACATATAGCCTGATGTTAAGAGGGGTTTGAGATTACATACAATCTAAACATTTAAAAATGTAAAGCTTGATGTGTGTTAAATGATTCACCTCATTATTATGTATTTCTATATACAAACTCACAGATAGATAGATAGATAGATAGATTTATTTTTTTATTTTATTTTTTAAAGTCAGTTTTACATTGGTCACCAAAGAAAACTGAAAATATATATAACTGTAAAGAGTTGATGATGTAAATATGGGTGTTTTTTCAAGATGAATATTTAACACGTTATATTTTCATTATTAGCTCCATGTTACTTATATTGTTCCTTTTCACCAGTGGAAAGTATGTAGAGGCATAGTTCCATGCTTTTAAGAATGTCTGACTCATGGTTTTGGTAGAAATACCATTAATAAAGGGCAGGTAGAGCATGGTTCAATGGTTCCAATTTATTTTTCATTATCATACTGGATTGATGACTTCTTGGACCAACTGTGTTGCACTAAAGCTTCGAATTATCCAGATGCTCAATCTCCAGTTAGGTTATACTATGAAAAACCAGGGGACAATAAACATGTATAAAAATAATAATTATTATTATACAGCCATACTTACAGCAGACAAGTCACACATACATAGGGTTAATGGACAGTCTGCTCTGCACCTGCTCACCATCTTGTATGGTAGTAGCTAATCTGGAAGGTGGCTGGCACGTAGGTTTGGAGAAATGTTAGCACCCCCTTTAATTGGTTGAGTCTGTGGAGCAATTGAAGAGGATTTCAGCTTTTCAGTTCATTAAGCTCTTCAGATCTATTTCCACCCTAGTATGTGACTTGACAAGTAATACCAGCAAGTCCCTGATTGATCTCTCATCAAGTTTAGTTAAATACATTTCAAGTTCATATTCAAATTCAACCCCTTCTATACAAAATTATCTACGGTATATGCTGCATATACTAATGGGATAAAGCGTACAATCCAGGAGCCTCATTCAATTTGAAGCCTGCATCTCGTGGTATATAGGCCGTGTGTCTGCAAGCCTGCTACGGGCTTGAAATTTGCTACAATTCTTCTGCTATTCAATTAAACAAGCCTGCAAGTTGCGGGTCCAAAGCCGAAACCGTAAACCTTGCAATCGTATGTAGCAGTTCAGGGCGGGAACATCATAAATTAAGCAAGGCCATAACTACCCATTTAGAAACCGCCAATAGAAAATGAGACCTTCATCAATCAATTAGCGTTTGGAGGATTGGACTTGCAAAACGCAAAATAATAAAAATGAATGCCGATACTGCTCCAGTTCATGTGGGTGGCCTGATATGTACAAACTCACTGATTCCTAAGATTGATCTAACCCCAAAATGAAATATAATAAAATGATTTTTGATTGCCGATTTGCGAGCTTGAGACGGTTGTGCAATTAATTCTCATGTTTTTTTATCGCTTTCCCCGTCATTTACAGTGCAGTATTGTGGTTTTATTTCCTGTTACAGTGCTACGGATATGTCTTTAACCCCTTTGCGGGTCGTCTCTAGTACTTGTAGGATTTTCTTCTACATTTGCCATTTACGGGTGTGAAAACATTTGCTGGTTTGAGTAATTGTAGCAATTGAATAGCGATTTGCGATTGTAACTCATGCATACGTGAAAGATCAAAGGCTTCGATGGGTTATAAGTTCCGTTTGTAACAACTGCAAGGATTTCAAGCCCGTAACACGTAGCTCACAAAAAACAAAACAAAGTGAATAGATAATTAACTTACCATTACAGGCTATTGTAACTTACAATTGCTCAAGTGAATAAGGCTCATGGAGCCTCATTCAATTCGAAGTCCGCATCTCGTGGTATGTAGGCCGTGTGTCTGCGGGCCTGTTGTGGGCTTGCAGTCATCTACAATTCCGGTGCTATTCAATTGAGCAAGGGTGCAAGTTATGGGCCGAAGCCTCAAGCCCGTAAACCTTTTTCGCGGCCGCAAACTGTTAATGGACTAAACTGGATGCGGTCCGCAGTTACGATCCAATCACCGTATAATGGAGTGGGACACAGTACTCTCAGCCAATATAAGGCTGTCAAGCAAAAGAAGATTGACAGAGAGATTATAAAATTATATTCCACCCGCCCATGTATTGACTGTGTTGTAGATTCTGACAAAGTAGCATGCAGGTCCCGGAGTCGGTGGTTTGAGCAGAGTGAGTGAGAGTAAGGGAGTTTTCAGAGCTGTATATTGGGGTTTTGTTCATTTATATTCATCTATTTATGAATTTACACTTAATCCTTGATTACAAATATTTACAGATTACACAAAATACCAATACACATAAATTAAATTACACACATAGATACATATAGAGGAAGGTCACTCCATACATACATCACCCATCCCGTTCCCCAAACACCATCCCCCAACAGTTAATAAATACTCATAATACACATATTTTTTTTATATATTTATACAAAAATACTTATTTTTCTTTATCGTTATCTTGTTTTTGGGATTTAAATTGAGGGAGGATAGAAGAGGGGAGAAGAGTGGAGAGGCAGGGAGGAGGAGATCAGGAAAGGAGAGGAGGAAAGAGATGTGGCCCTGGGGAGTGGTAGAGGAGAGGAGGAGGAGGTGAGGAGTGGCGGAGGAGAGGAAGAGTTGGAGGAGTTGGAGGTGGAGGAGATGGTGGAGGAGGTAGAGAGCAGAGGAGAGGAGAGTGGTGGAAGAGTGGAGGTGGAGAGCAGAGGAGAGGAGGACAGTGGAGTGGAGGAGGTGGGTGGTGGCAGGGTGCCCCGAGAAATAGGCGCTTCTAGTCCAGCGACAGAAGGGGATGGGCCTGATCCCATGGGGGGCAGTTCGGGGGAGGAACAGGCTTCAGGGGCAGTTTAGGGAGCCAAGGATCCCTGTCCACAGGGCAAGCACAGAAGTGAGCCGAGTTCCCTGGTTGAGAGGATGCCATTTGTGATGTGGGGTCACGAGCAGGACCATTGGCCACACAGGCGGCATTTGACTCCACTGTCCCCCTCCTACAGAGACCCAGCATCTCACCAGGGCCCTCCTACTAGAGGGAACAGCGGGGCATGACCCCATCTCCTCATCCCATAACCAGTGCTCCAGACTGGTCACCACCACTAGGCACAGCAATGACACCACCACCCAAATGGAGCGAGGCTCCAGCCAAGGCCCAGACCCTCCCCACTGGGCCACTGTCACCTCCTCACCAATCAATTGCCCAGGGACCTCCTTCCCCACAACCAAGCCAAGCTGCGCAGGCAGAGATGCTGGCCATCATGCACAGCAACTGGAGTGCATCTCCGCCAATCATGAGAAGGTCATGTTCAGCCTGGCCAGGCGCAATAGGGAGGTGAGAAGACACCATCTGATGACTTGCTTGGCTGCTCAGGATGGGGGCCGACTAGAGCACATTTTAAAACCCTACTACAATGCCTTATGCAGCGCTCTGGTCCCCAGCCCTGCCTCCTCCATCCTGGAGGCCTCCCCCGCACACCCGCAGCCTGGCTGCTACTCTCCCCACCCATGCCTGTGCCAAGGCCACCGCCACCAGCACTACCACCACTGCTCTTTGCCGCTACCTCCTGCCACTACCACCAACACCAAGGAGACGGCAGCAGACCACGGGGGATTGGCTCCCTGCTGCTAGGGGGAGGAGGTTGTAGGGGCTGCATATATGTTTGGTGCCTGGTCAACAGCACTCCTAAGTGACAATCTATTGGTTCAAATGTTAACCTAATCTAGCTTGGCTAAAGAGTCTTGGATCTCGGCCTATGTGATGGTGATATATTGTACTCAGATAGCTACCTCCCATGATCATCTTCTCTGTGGACACGTAGGGTTCACCAACTGAGGAATGCTGTTGAGAAAAGATGATGCAGTCCCTATATTTTTATGGCCTTATTTTGCAGGTGTTATGTTTTTGTTTTGTTTGGTTTTGGGTACAATTCAGGTCCATGAAGGCATCTTCTGTATCTGCTAGCATTGTGAAGGAAATGTACGAGGTTTAAGGTTTTACCAGTACCTCTCAGGTGGACATTGCTTGAATGACAGCCCCCCCCTTAACATGTAGCTCCCACAATATTAGAGCTATCATATGGCTAGATATCTCAGACATGATTGTTGTTAGCTTAAGTGTTGACTAACACCACTATGGTGGTGGACTTGCAAAGTCTCACAATGGCATGTTAATGACAGCCAGCATTAATATATGTACTAGTAAAGCATGTGATCCTTTATTATTATTATTATTATTAATTTTATTATTATTATCTTTTTTTATATCGTGCCAACATATTCCGTAGCGCTGTACAGGGGTTGAGTACATAGCAGAAAACAAATTAAACACCTTGTAAAGAATGGAGGGCCCTGTTTTTGAGCATAAAATCAAATGTACATAGAGCTTGTTTCCAAGGCACTGACACAAGATTGAAAACTCGCAAACTTACAATCTAAGGGTTTATGTGTGATACAAGAGGGTGACAAATGCAATTGAAAGCATTTGGTTCAGTAAAGTGGAGGGGTCTGTGTGTTGTACTGTAGAGTGTGGGTGTAAGTGTTATTAAGCTGTGGAATGTTCAGTTGTACAAATTAAGGCTGAAGGTGATAAGATTTTTTAAACAGGTGTGTTTTTAATAATTTCTTAAAGGTTTTGAGGCAGGAAGATAATCTAATGGAGCGGGGCAAGGAGTTCCAAATAGATGGGGAAGCACAAGAAAAGTCTTGAAGACCGGAGTGAGAGGAGGTGATGAGAGAGGAGGAAAGAAGAAGGTCGTTAGCAGAATGAAGGGGCCGGTTGGGAGAGTATTTTGAAACAAGAGCAGAGATATAAGGGGGTGCACTGTTGTTGAGGGCTTTATATGTTAGGGTCATGATTTTAAATTTGATTTGGGAAGCTATGGGAAGCCAGTGGAGTGATTGACAGAGAGGAGCTGCAGACACTGATCGTTTGGTATTGAAGATGAGTCTAGCAGAGGCGTTCATTATGGATTGGAGGGGAGACAGACGAGAGATGGGGAGGCCAGCAAGGAGGGAATTGCAGTAGTCGAGTCGAGAGATGATGAGAGAGTGAATTAGAATTTTAGCTGTGTCTTCTGTAAGATAATGACGAATTTTGGAGATGTTTTTTAGGTGAAACTGACATGATTTTGTTATTGCTTGGATGTGAGGAATAAAAGAGAGGGCGGGATCCAGTAGAACCCCAAGACAACGGGCCTGGGAGGTAGGGGTGATGATGGTGTTGTCAACAGTGAGAGATATTTGAGGTGTGGAAGCTGTAGTAGAGGGTGGAAAGATTAGAAGTTCAGTCTTAGACATGTTGAGTTTGAGTTGACGGGTGGACATCCAGGAGGATATGCTAGAGAGGCAGTTGGAAACTTGAGCTAAAAGAGAGGGGGATAGATCGGGAGCAGAGAGGTAGATTTGAGTATCATCTGCATAGAGATGATACTGAAATCCAAAGGATTTTATAAGGGTGCCAAGGGAGGAGGTGTAGATGGAGAAGAGGAGGGGGCCTAGGACAGAACCTTGGAGAACGCCAACAGACAGAGGGATAGGTGAAGAAGAGGTGCCAGAGAAGGAGACACTAAATGTACAATCTTTAAGATAGGATGTGAACCATGAAAGAGCTGTGTCCTGGATGCCAAAGGAGCGGAGAGTTTGGATTAGAAGAGAGTGGTCAACTGTATCGAAGGCAGCAGAGAGATCCAGGAGAATTAGAATAGAGTAGTGACCCTTTGATTTGGCGGTTAGCAAGTCATTAGTGACTTTTGTAAGGGCTGTTTCTGTAGAGTGTTGGGCCAGGAAACCAGATTGGAAGGGGTCAAGTAGGGAATTGGAGGAAATAAATTGAGTGAGGCGATTGTAAACAAGCCGCTCAAGGAGTTTAGAAGCCAGGGGAAGTAGTGAGATAGGGCGATAGTTGGAGGCAGAAGCTGGGTCAGAAGAGGGCTTCTTGAGAATGGGTGTAACTGTGGCGTGTTTTAAGGAGGATGGAAACTTGCCAGTGTTTAGGGAGAGGTTGAATAGATGTGTGAGAGCTAGAATAAGCGTGGTGGATAGGGGAGGGATTAGCTGTGATGGAATAGGATCATGAGGACATGTGGTAAGGTGAGAGGTTGATAGTAATGTAGATACTTCATCCTCGGTTACAGGGTCAAAGGAGTCCATAGTGGAGGTGGGATTGGGGAAGGGTAAGGGCTGGGTGTTGTCGGTTTGGGGAGAGGGTGGTGGGGTAGGGCCAAGTTGGGAGGAGAGCTCATTTCGGATGGTATCGATTTTATTTTTAAAATGGCTGTCAAAGTCATCAGCAGTGAGAGAGGAAGGGGCAGGAGGTGGGGGTGGGCGGAGGAGGGTGTTGAATGTAGCAAATAAATGTTTAGGGTTGGAGGACAGGTTTGATATTAGTGATGAGAAGTAGTGTTGTAGATAAGGAAGAGGAGGGGGCCTAGGACAGAACCTTGGCGAACGCCAACAGACAGAGGGATAGGTGAAGAAGAGGTGCCAGAGAAGGAGACACTAAATGTACAATCTTTAAGATAGGATGTGAACCATGAAAAGAGCTGTGTCCTGGATGCCAAAGGAGCGGAGAGTTTGGATTAGAAGAGGGTGGTCAACTGTATCGAAGGCAGCAGAGAGATCCAGGAGAATTAGAATAGAGTAGTGACCCTTTGATTTGGCGGTTAGCAAGTCATTAGTGACTTTTGTAAGGGCTGTTTCTGTAGAGTGTTGGGCCAGGAAACCAGATTGGAAGGGGTCAAGTAGGGAATTGGAGGAAATAAATTGAGTGAGGCGATTGTAAACAAGCCGCTCAAGGAGTTTAGAAGCCAGGGGAAGTAGTGAGATAGGGCGATAGTTGGAGGCAGAAGCTGGGTCAGAAGAGGGCTTCTTGAGAATGGGTGTAACTGTGGCGTGTTTTAAGGAGGATGGAAACTTGCCAGTGTTTAGGGAGAGGTTGAATAGATGTGTGAGAGCTAGAATAAGCGTGGTGGATAGGGGAGGGATTAGCTGTGATGGAATAGGATCATGAGGACATGTGGTAAGGTGAGAGGTTGATAGTAAAGTAGATACTTCATCCTCGGTTACAGGGTCAAAGGAGTCCATAGTGGAGGTGGGATTGGGGAAGGGTAAGGGCTGGGTGTTGTCGGTTTGGGGAGAGGGTGGTGGGGTAGGGCCAAGTTGGGAGGAGAGCTCATTTCGGATGGTATCGATTTTATTTTTAAAATGGCTGGCAAAGTCATCAGCAGTGAGAGAGGAAGGGGCAGGAGGTGGGGGTGGGCGGAGGAGGGTGTTGAATGTAGCAAATAAATGTTTAGGGTTGGAGGACAGGTTTGATATTAGTGATGAGAAGTAGTGTTGTTTGGCAAGATTAAGGGCAGAGAAGTAGGAGCGCAAGGTAAACTTGTAGTGGATAAAGTCTGCTGAAGTGCGAGATTTCCTCCATAGTCATTCTGCAGTGCGTGAGCATCTCTGTAGATAGCGTGTTTGTGTGGTGTGCCATCCTAACCTCAATATCAGTCTGAGAACAGATCCTTGGGTCTGATGTAAGTAACAGTGACTCTGGCAGATGACCTTTGTGTCCTATCAGTATTAATGGGTATTTTCCCCTATTGCTGATATCATGAGTATTCCTTAACATTTGCTAACATCTGTATAGCTGATGGATGTGATATCAATGTTGATGAACAATATCATATTATGAAGGTGATAGTACACCTGGACCACTGACGCTGATCACAGCTAAGCATTTATTGTGAGCATTTTATTGTATCAATCAGAGACTCATCTGCTTTAGAGGACTCATCCAGCATTCGGACATCGGCGGCTAGTTCTTTAAGGTCTAATGGGGCTTCTAGATCATTTTCATCTAGATTGACCTCCAGAGTCTCCTGACTGTACTGAAAGGGCTCGCTATCTTTATTTATTTTAGAAAAGTGCCATTTTAAGATGATATTTCTAATACATTTATTAAGGTGAATAAATAATTCAAAAAATGTGGGTTCACAATGAGGGGCAAAGGATAAACCTCTTCTCAAGATGTTCATTTCATGTATGTTTAATTTATTTTTAGAGATATTAAAAATCTTTATGGTTTTATTGTGTTGTTTCTTATATTTTTTAGGTTGCACCATTTTTCTTCCTCTGCATCCCTTCTCCTTCTACGGGCGGACCTTTTTTCCTTCTCATCGGGAGAGATATGAGAGGACGAGGGTTCATATTTTGGGGATGGTTGGGTAATTGGTGTTTTTTCTCCTTTACTAAGAGGAAGAGGGATAGAGGACTGCTAGGAATGGGTGTCAATTGTGTTTAAATGGGATCACTGTCCTTGCTTTAATATTTAAATGGTCTAGTTTGGGGAATGGAGCTGTCCCTTTTGAATCTAGCCAAGTAAAATTTGGGCTTTGTGTACTAATTGGTCTATAATTCTATCCCGTCTATCCCGTCCCTGTTGCATTTATCCATTTTTCATTTGCTGATCTCTGATTCTAGCTTTGTGACTCTTAGTTTATTATCCCCAACTACTCGGCACTGGGCCTCTTGTGCAAACAGTTCTAGTTTATTAGAGATATCCTTCAATTGGTCAGAGATCAAATTGAGTTTTTCTGCTCTAAATTCTATCAGGGACCTGATGAAGGTAAGGGAGCACTCCTCCATAATTGTGTCCCACTTTCTAGATGTACCGGGATCTATTATGTCAAAGGAGCATTTATTTGGGATTCTAAGTCCTCTGGGGATAATTCTGAGATTTAGATAATTTTCCAAATTGGTAAGATCGTACCAGTTCCTTATCTCTTGTTTGTTCAATGTCTCTAGTTCTTTTAGTAATATATTTGGTTCATTTTCACAAGGGGGTTCATCATAATCTGGTACCAATAATGGAGTGGGACACAGTACTCTCAGCCAATAGAAGGCTGTCAAGCCAAAGAAGATTGACAGAGAGATTATAAAATTATATTCCACCCGCCCATGTATTGACTGTGTTGTAGATTCTGACAAAGTAGCATGCAGGTCCCGGAGTCGGTGGTTTGAGCAGAGTGAGTGAGAGTAAGGGAGTTTTCAGAGCTGTATATTGGGGTTTTGTTCATTTATATTCATCTATTTATGAATTTACACTTAATCCTTGATTACAAATATTTACAGATTACACAAAATACCAATACACATAAATTAAATTACACACATAGATACATATAGAGGAAGGTCACTCCATACATACATCACCCATCCCGTTCCCCAAACACCATCCCCCAACAGTTAATAAATACTCATAATACACATATTTTTTTTATATATTTATACAAAAATACTTATTTTTCTTTATCGTTATCTTGTTTTTGGGATTTAAATTGAGGGAGGATAGAAGAGGGGAGAAGAGTGGAGAGGCAGGGAGGAGGAGATCAGGAAAGGAGAGGAGGAAAGAGATGTGGCCCTGGGGAGTGGTAGAGGAGAGGAGGAGGAGGTGAGGAGTGGCGGAGGAGAGGAAGAGTTGGAGGAGTTGGAGGTGGAGGAGATGGTGGAGGAGGTAGAGAGCAGAGGAGAGGAGAGTGGTGGAAGAGTGGAGGTGGAGAGCAGAGGAGAGGAGGACAGTGGAGTGGAGGAGGTGGGTGGTGGCAGGGTGCCCCGAGAAATAGGCGCTTCTAGTCCAGCGACAGAAGGGGATGGGCCTGATCCCATGGGGGGCAGTTCGGGGGAGGAACAGGCTTCAGGGGCAGTTTAGGGAGCCAAGGATCCCTGTCCACAGGGCAAGCACAGAAGTGAGCCGAGTTCCCTGGTTGAGAGGATGCCATTTGTGATGTGGGGTCACGAGCAGGACCATTGGCCACACAGGCGGCATTTGACTCCACTGTCCCCCTCCTACAGAGACCCAGCATCTCACCAGGGCCCTCCTACTAGAGGGAACAGCGGGGCATGACCCCATCTCCTCATCCCATAACCAGTGCTCCAGACTGGTCACCACCACTAGGCACAGCAATGACACCACCACCCAAATGGAGCGAGGCTCCAGCCAAGGCCCAGACCCTCCCCACTGGGCCACTGTCACCTCCTCACCAATCAATTGCCCAGGGACCTCCTTCCCCACAACCAAGCCAAGCTGCGCAGGCAGAGATGCTGGCCATCATGCACAGCAACTGGAGTGCATCTCCGCCAATCATGAGAAGGTCATGTTCAGCCTGGCCAGGCGCAATAGGGAGGTGAGAAGACACCATCTGATGACTTGCTTGGCTGCTCAGGATGGGGGCCGACTAGAGCACATTTTAAAACCCTACTACAATGCCTTATGCAGCGCTCTGGTCCCCAGCCCTGCCTCCTCCATCCTGGAGGCCTCCCCCGCACACCCGCAGCCTGGCTGCTACTCTCCCCACCCATGCCTGTGCCAAGGCCACCGCCACCAGCACTACCACCACTGCTCTTTGCCGCTACCTCCTGCCACTACCACCAACACCAAGGAGACGGCAGCAGACCACGGGGGATTGGCTCCCTGCTGCTAGGGGGAGGAGGTTGTAGGGGCTGCATATATGTTTGGTGCCTGGTCAACAGCACTCCTAAGTGACAATCTATTGGTTCAAATGTTAACCTAATCTAGCTTGGCTAAAGAGTCTTGGATCTCGGCCTATGTGATGGTGATATATTGTACTCAGATAGCTACCTCCCATGATCATCTTCTCTGTGGACACGTAGGGTTCACCAACTGAGGAATGCTGTTGAGAAAAGATGATGCAGTCCCTATATTTTTATGGCCTTATTTTGCAGGTGTTATGTTTTTGTTTTGTTTGGTTTTGGGTACAATTCAGGTCCATGAAGGCATCTTCTGTATCTGCTAGCATTGTGAAGGAAATGTTCGAGGTTTAAGGTTTTACCAGTACCTCTCAGGTGGACATTGCTTGAATGACAGCCCCCCCCCTTAACATGTAGCTCCCACAATATTAGAGCTATCATATGGCTAGATATCTCAGACATGATTGTTGTTAGCTTAAGTGTTGACTAACACCACTATGGTGGTGGACTTGCAAAGTCTCACAATGGCATGTTAATGACAGCCAGCATTAATATATGTACTAGTAAAGCATGTGATCCTTTATTATTATTATTATTATTATTATTATTATTATTATTATTATTATCTTTATTTATATCGCGCCAACATATTCCGTAGCGCTGTACAGGGGTTGAGTACATAGCAGAAAACAAATTAAACACCTTGTAAAGAATGGAGGGCCCTGTTTTTGAGCATAAAATCAAATGTACATAGAGCTTGTTTCCAAGGCACTGACACAAGATTGAAAACTCGCAAACTTACAATCTAAGGGTTTATGTGTGATACAAGAGGGTGACAAATGCAATTGAAAGCA
The DNA here is from genome assembly GCA_027410445.1 of Discoglossus pictus. Lineage (NCBI taxonomy): Eukaryota > Metazoa > Chordata > Amphibia > Anura > Alytidae > Discoglossus > Discoglossus pictus. The sequence continues at coordinate 48,813,073 of CM050170.1, read as the reverse complement.
TTTGGTTCAGTAAAGTGGAGGGGTCTGTGTGTTGTACTGTAGAGTGTGGGTGTAAGTGTTATTAAGCTGTGGAATGTTCAGTTGTACAAATTAAGGCTGAAGGTGATAAGATTTTTTAAACAGGTGTGTTTTTAATAATTTCTTAAAGGTTTTGAGGCAGGAAGATAATCTAATGGAGCGGGGCAAGGAGTTCCAAATAGATGGGGAAGCACAAGAAAAGTCTTGAAGACGGGAGTGAGAGGAGGTGATGAGAGAGGAGGAAAGAAGAAGGTCGTTAGCAGAATGAAGGGGCCGGTTGGGAGAGTATTTTGAAACAAGAGCAGAGATATAAGGGGGTGCACTGTTGTTGAGGGCTTTATATGTTAGGGTCATGATTTTAAATTTGATTTGGGAAGCTGTGGGAAGCCAGTGGAGTGATTGACAGACAGGAGCTGCAGACACTGATCGTTTGGTATTGAAGATGAGTCTAGCAGAGGCGTTCATTATGGATTGGAGGGGAGACAGACGAGAGATGGGGAGGCCAGCAAGGAGGGAATTGCAGTAGTCGGGTCGAGAGATGATGAGAGAGTGAATTAGAATTTTAGCTGTGTCTTCTGTAAGATAATGACGAATTTTGGAGATGTTTTTTAGGTGAAACTGACATGATTTTGTTATTGCTTGGATGTGAGGAATAAAAGAGAGGGCGGGATCCAGTAGAACCCCAAGACAACGGGCCTGGGAGGTAGGGGTGAAGATGGTGTTGTCAACAGTGAGAGATATTTGAGGTGTGGAAGCTGTAGTAGAGGGTGGAAAGATTAGAAGTTCAGTCTTAGACATGTTGAGTTTGAGTTGACGGGTGGACATCCAGGAGGATATGCTAGAGAGGCAGTTGGAAACTTGAGCTAAAAGAGAGGGGGATAGATCGGGAGCAGAGAGGTAGATTTGAGTATCATCTGCATAGAGATGATACTGAAATCCAAAGGATTTTATAAGGGTGCCAAGGGAGGAGGTGTAGATGGAGAAGAGGAGGGGGCCTAGGACAGAACCTTGGAGAACGCCAACAGACAGAGGGATAGGTGAAGAAGAGGTGCCAGAGAAGGAGACACTAAATGTACAATCTTTAAGATAGGATGTGAACCATGAAAGAGCTGTGTCCTGGATGCCAAAGGAGCGGAGAGTTTGGATTAGAAGAGGGTGGTCAACTGTATCGAAGGCAGCAGAGAGATCCAGGAGAATTAGAATAGAGTAGTGACCCTTTGATTTGGCGGTTAGCAAGTCATTAGTGACTTTTGTAAGGGCTGTTTCTGTAGAGTGTTGGGCCAGGAAACCAGATTGGAAGGGGTCAAGTAGGGAATTGGAGGAAATAAATTGAGTGAGGCGATTGTAAACAAGTCGCTCAAGGAGTTTAGAAGCCAGGGGAAGTAGTGAGATAGGGCGATAGTTGGAGGCAGAAGCTGGGTCAGAAGAGGGCTTCTTGAGAATGGGTGTAACTGTGGCGTGTTTTAAGGAGGATGGAAACTTGCCAGTGTTTAGGGAGAGGTTGAATAGATGTGTGAGAGCTAGAATAAGCGTGGTGGATAGGGGAGGGATTAGCTGTGATGGAATAGGATCATGAGGACATGTGGTAAGGTGAGAGGTTGATAGTAATGTAGATACTTCATCCTCGGTTACAGGGTCAAAGGAGTCCATAGTGGAGGTGGGATTGGGGAAGGGTAAGGGCTGGGTGTTGTCGGTTTGGGGAGAGGGTGGTGGGGTAGGGCCAAGTTGGGAGGAGAGCTCATTTCGGATGGTATCGATTTTATTTTTAAAATGGCTGGCAAAGTCATCAGCAGTGAGAGAGGAAGGGGCAGGAGGTGGGGGTGGGCGGAGGAGGGTGTTGAATGTAGCAAATAAATGTTTAGGGTTGGAGGACAGGTTTGATATTAGTGATGAGAAGTAGTGTTGTAGATAAGGAAGAGGAGGGGGCCTAGGACAGAACCTTGGGGAACGCCAACAGACAGAGGGATAGGTGAAGAAGAGGTGCCAGAGAAGGAGACACTAAATGTACAATCTTTAAGATAGGATGTGAACCATGAAAAGAGCTGTGTCCTGGATGCCAAAGAAGCGGAGAGTTTGGATTAGAAGAGGGTGGTCAACTGTATCGAAGGCAGCAGAGAGATCCAGGAGAATTAGAATAGAGTAGTGACCCTTTGATTTGGCGGTTAGCAAGTCATTAGTGACTTTTGTAAGGGCTGTTTCTGTAGAGTGTTGGGCCAGGAAACCAGATTGGAAGGGGTCAAGTAGGGAATTGGAGGAAATAAATTGAGTGAGGCGATTGTAAACAAGCCGCTCAAGGAGTTTAGAAGCCAGGGGAAGTAGTGAGATAGGGCGATAGTTGGAGGCAGAAGCTGGGTCAGAAGAGGGATTCTTGAGAATGGGTGTAACTGTGGCGTGTTTTAAGGAGGATGGAAACTTGCCAGTGTTTAGGGAGAGGTTGAATAGATGTGTGAGAGCTAGAATAAGCGTGGTGGATAGGGGAGGGATTAGCTGTGATGGAATAGGATCATAAGGACATGTGGTAAGGTGAGAGGTTGATAGTAAAGTAGATACTTCATCCTCGGTTATAGGGTCAAAGGAGTCCATAGTGGAGGTGGGATTGGGGAAGGGTAAGGGCTGGGTGTTGTCGGTTTGGGGAGAGGGTGGTGGGGTAGGGCCAAGTTGGGAGGAGAGCTCATTTCGGATGGTATCGATTTTATTTTTAAAATGGCTGGCAAAGTCATCAGCAGTGAGAGAGGAAGGGGCAGGAGGTGGGGGTGGGCGGAGGAGGGTGTTGAATGTAGCAAATAAATGTTTAGGGTTGGAGGACAGGTTTGATATTAGTGATGAGAAGTAGTGTTGTTTGGCAAGATTAAGGGCAGAGAAGTAGGAGCGCAAGGTAAACTTGTAGTGGATAAAGTCTGCTGAAGTGCGAGATTTCCTCCATAGTCGTTCTGCAGTGCGTGAGCATCTCTGTAGATAGCGTGTTTGTGTGGTGTGCCATCCTAACCTCAATATCAGTCTGAGAACAGATCCTTGGGTCTGATGTAAGTAACAGTGACTCTGGCAGATGACCTTTGTGTCCTATCAGTATTAATGGGTATTTTCCCCTATTGCTGATATCATGAGTATTCCTTAACATTTGCTAACATCTGTATAGCTGATGGATGTGATATCAATGTTGATGAACAATATCATATTATGAAGGTGATAGTACACCTGGACCACTGACGCTGATCACAGCTAAGCATTTATTGTGAGCATTTTATTGTATCAATCAGAGACTCATCTGCTTTAGAGGACTCATCCAGCATTCGGACATCGGCGGCTAGTTCTTTAAGGTCTAATGGGGCTTCTAGATCATTTTCATCTAGATTGACCTCCAGAGTCTCCTGACTGTACTGAAAGGGCTCGCTATCTTTATTTATTTTAGAAAAGTGCCATTTTAAGATGATATTTCTAATACATTTATTAAGGTGAATAAATAATTCAAAAAATGTGGGTTCACAATGAGGGGCAAAGGATAAACCTCTTCTCAAGATGTTCATTTCATGTATGTTTAATTTATTTTTAGAGATATTAAAAATCTTTATGGTTTCATTGTGTTGTTTCTTATATTTTTTAGGTTGCACCATTTTTCTTCCTCTGCATCCCTTCTCCTTCTACGGGCGGACCTTTTTTCCTTCTCATCGGGAGAGATATGAGAGGACGAGGGTTCATATTTTGGGGATGGTTGGGTAATTGGTGTTTTTTCTCCTTTACTAAGAGGAAGAGGGATAGAGGACTGCTAGGAATGGGTGTCAATTGTGTTTAAATGGGATCACTGTCCTTGCTTTAATATTTAAATGGTCTAGTTTGGGGAATGGAGCTGTCCCTTTTGAATCTAGCCAAGTAAAATTTGGGCTTTGTGTACTAATTGGTCTATAATTCTATCCCGTCTATCCCGTCCCTGTTGCATTTATCCATTTTTCATTTGCTGATCTCTGATTCTAGCTTTGTGACTCTTAGTTTATTATCCCCAACTACTCGGCACTGGGCCTCTTGTGCAAACAGTTCTAGTTTATTAGAGATATCCTTCAATTGGTCAGAGATCAAATTGAGTTTTTCTGCTCTAAATTCTATCAGGGACCTGATGAAGGTAAGGGAGCACTCCTCCATAATTGTGTCCCACTTTCTAGATGTACCGGGATCTATTATGTCAAAGGAGCATTTATTTGGGATTCTAAGTCCTCTGGGGATAATTCTGAGATTTAGATAATTTTCCAAATTGGTAAGATCGTACCAGTTCCTTATCTCTTGTTTGTTCAATGTCTCTAGTTCTTTTAGTAATATATTTGGTTCATTTTCACAAGGGGGTTCATCATAATCTGGTACCAATAAATTCTTGCTTCTTTCCTCACTCTTAATATGGGAACCAACACAAAATCATTGGCCGTGTAGAAAGATACTCCAGATAAAAAGCACCAAGATCTCAAAATCTTATTAGAAGGCATGAACGAGAGCACAGAAAGTAAATCAATGTACTACACCTTAGGTATATGTACCGATATCGTAGCGCGAAAGGATGTATTTCTACAAAGGATTAACTAGTTGTTGGATTGAACTAGAGATAGCTTTTTAGTACCCCATACTAATCATAGTACCACCTTTAATGCTTGTGTCATAGAGAGAGGAGTCATGTGACTATTTAAAATGTCACCTTATGTACAAAATACCAATACACATAAATTAAATTACACACATAGATACATATAGAGGAAGGTCACTCCATACATACATCACCCATCCCGTTCCCCAAACACCATCCCCCAACAGTTAATAAATACTCATAATACACATATTTTTTTTATATATTTATACAAAAATACTTATTTTTCTTTATCGTTATCTTGTTTTTGGGATTTAAATTGAGGGAGGATAGAAGAGGGGAGAAGAGTGGAGAGGCAGGGAGGAGGAGATCAGGAAAGGAGAGGAGGAAAGAGATGTGGCCCTGGGGAGTGGTAGAGGAGAGGAGGAGGAGGTGAGGAGTGGCAGAGGAGAGGAAGAGTTGGAGGAGTTGGAGGTGGAGGAGATGGTGGAGGAGGTAGAGAGCAGAGGAGAGGAGAGTGGTGGAAGAGTGGAGGTGGAGAGCAGAGGAGAGGAGGACAGTGGAGTGGAGGAGGTGGGTGGTGGCAGGGTGCCCCGAGAAATAGGCGCTTCTAGTCCAGCGACAGAAGGGGATGGGCCTGATCCCATGGGGGGCAGTTCGGGGGAGGAACAGGCTTCAGGGGCAGTTTAGGGAGCCAAGGATCCCTGTCCACAGGGCAAGCACAGAAGTGAGCCGAGTTCCCTGGTTGAGAGGATGCCATTTGTGATGTGGGGTCACGAGCAGGACCATTGGCCACACAGGTGGCATTTGACTCCACTGTCCCCCTCCTACAGAGACCCAGCATCTCACCAGGGCCCTCCTACTAGAGGGAACAGCGGGGCATGACCCCATCTCCTCATCCCATAACCAGTGCTCCAGACTGGTCACCACCACTAGGCACAGCAATGACACCACCACCCAAATGGAGCGAGGCTCCAGCCAAGGCCCAGACCCTCCCCACTGGGCCACTGTCACCTCCTCACCAATCAATTGCCCAGGGACCTCCTTCCCCACAACCAAGCCAAGCTGCGCAGGCAGAGATGCTGGCCATCATGCACAGCAACTGGAGTGCATCTCCGCCAATCATGAGAAGGTCATGTTCAGCCTGGCCAGGCGCAATAGGGAGGTGAGAAGACACCATCTGATGACTTGCTTGGCTGCTCAGGATTGGGGCCGACTAGAGCACATTTTAAAACCCTACTACAATGCCTTATGCAGCGCTCTGGTCCCCAGCCCTGCCTCCTCCATCCTGGAGGCCTCCCCCGCACACCCGCAGCCTGGCTGCTACTCTCCCCACCCATGCCTGCGCCAAGGCCACCGCCACCAGCACTACCACCACTGCTCTTTGCCGCTACCTCCTGCCACTACCACCAACACCAAGGAGACGGCAGCAGACCACGGGGGATTGGCTCCCTGCTGCTAGGGGGAGGAGGTTGTAGGGGCTGCATATATGTTTGGTGCCTGGTCAACAGCACTCCTAAGTGACAATCTATTGGTTCAAATGTTAACCTAATCTAGCTTGGCTAAAGGGTCTTGGATCTCGGCCTATGTGATGGTGATATATTGTACTCAGATAGCTACCTCCCATTACATGGTCCATGATCATCTTCTCTGTGGACACGTAGGGTTCACCAACTGAGGAATGCTGTTGAGAAGAGATGATGCAGTCCCTATATTTTTATGGCCTTATTTTGCAGGTGTTATGTTTTTGTTTTGTTTGGTTTTGGGTACAATTCAGGTCCATGAAGGCATCTTCTGTATCTGCTAGCATTGTGAAGGAAATGTACGAGGTTTAAGGTTTTACCAGTACCTCTCAGGTGGACATTGCTTGAATGACAGCCCCCCCCTTAACATGTAGCTCCCACAATATTAGAGCTATCATATGGCTAGATATCTCAGACATGATTGTTGTTAGCTTAAGTGTTGACTAACACCACTATGGTGGTGGACTTGCAAAGTCTCACAATGGCATGTTAATGACAGTCAGCATTAATATATGTACTAGTAAAGCATGTGATCCTTTATTATTATTATTATTATTATTATTATTATTATTATCTTTATTTATATCGCGCCAACATATTCCGTAGCGCTGTACAGGGGTTGAGTACATAGCAGAAAACAAATTAAACACCTTGTAAAGAATGGAGGGCCCTGTTTTTGAGCATAAAATCAAATGTACATAGAGCTTGTTTCCAAGGCACTGACACAAGATTGAAAACTCGCAAACTTACAATCTAAGGGTTTATGTGTGATACAAGAGGGTGACAAATGCAATTGAAAGCATTTGGTTCAGTAAAGTGGAGGGGTCTGTGTGTTGTACTGTAGAGTGTGGGTGTAAGTGTTATTAAGCTGTGGAATGTTCAGTTGTACAAATTAAGGCTGAAGGTGATAAGATTTTTTAAACAGGTGTGTTTTTAATAATTTCTTAAAGGTTTTGAGGCAGGAAGATAATCTAATGGAGCGGGGCAAGGAGTTCCAAATAGATGGGGAAGCACAAGAAAAGTCTTGAAGACGGGAGTGAGAGGAGGTGATGAGAGAGGAGGAAAGAAGAAGGTCGTTAGCAGAATGAAGGGGCCGGTTGGGAGAGTATTTTGAAACAAGAGCAGAGATATAAGGGGGTGTACTGTTGTTGAGGGCTTTATATGTTAGGGTCATGATTTTAAATTTGATTTGGGAAGCTATGGGAAGCCAGTGGAGTGATTGACAGAGAGGAGCTGCAGACACTGATCGTTTGGTATTGAAGATGAGTCTAGCAGAGGCGTTCATTATGGATTGGAGGGGAGACAGACGAGAGATGGGGAGGCCAGCAAGGAGGGAATTGCAGTAGTCGAGTCGAGAGATGATGAGAGAGTGAATTAGAATTTTAGCTGTGTCTTCTGTAAGATAATGACGAATTTTGGAGATGTTTTTTAGGTGAAACTGACATGATTTTGTTATTGCTTGGATGTGAGGAATAAAAGAGAGGGCGGGATCCAGTAGAACCCCAAGACAACGGGCCTGGGAGGTAGGGGTGATGATGGTGTTGTCAACAGTGAGAGATATTTGAGGTGTGGAAGCTGTAGTAGAGGGTGGAAAGATTAGAAGTTCAGTCTTAGACATGTTGAGTTTGAGTTGACGGGTGGACATCCAGGAGGATATGCTAGAGAGGCAGTTGGAAACTTGAGCTAAAAGAGAGGGGGATAGATCGGGAGCAGAGAGGTAGATTTGAGTATCATCTGCATAGAGATGATACTGAAATCCAAAGGATTTTATAAGGGTGCCAAGGGAGGAGGTGTAGATGGAGAAAAGGAGGGGGCCTAGGACAGAACCTTGGGGAACGCCAACAGACAGAGGGATAGGTGAAGAAGAGGTGCCAGAGAAGGAGACACTAAATGTACAATCTTTAAGATAGGATGTGAACCATGAAAGAGCTGTGTCCTGGATGCCAAAGGAGCGGAGAGTTTGGATTAGAAGAGGGTGGTCAACTGTATCGAAGGCAGCAGAGAGATCCAGGAGAATTAGAATAGAGTAGTGACCCTTTGATTTGGCGGTTAGCAAGTCATTAGTGACTTTTGTAAGGGCTGTTTCTGTAGAGTGTTGGGCCAGGAAACCAGATTGGAAGGGGTCAAGTAGGGAATTGGAGGAAATAAATTGAGTGAGGCGATTGTAAACAAGCCGCTCAAGGAGTTTAGAAGCCAGGGGAAGTAGTGAGATAGGGCGATAGTTGGAGGCAGAAGCTGGGTCAGAAGAGGGCTTCTTGAGAATGGGTGTAACTGTGGCGTGTTTTAAGGAGGATGGAAACTTGCCAGTGTTTAGGGAGAGGTTGAATAGATGTGTGAGAGCTAGAATAAGCGTGGTGGATAGGGGAGGGATTAGCTGTGATGGAATAGGATCATGAGGACATGTGGTAAGGTGAGAGGTTGATAGTAAAGTAGATACTTCATCCTCGGTTACAGGGTCAAAGGAGTCCATAGTGGAGGTGGGATTGGGGAAGGGTAAGGGCTGGGTGTTGTCGGTTTGGGGAGAGGGTGGTGGGGTAGGGCCAAGTTGGGAGGAGAGCTCATTTCGGATGGTATCGATTTTATTTTTAAAATGGCTGGCAAAGTCATCAGCAGTGAGAGAGGAAGGGGCAGGAGGTGGGGGTGGGCGGAGGAGGGTGTTGAATGTAGCAAATAAATGTTTAGGGTTGGAGGACAGGTTTGATATTAGTGATGAGAAGTAGTGTTGTAGATGGAGAAGAGGAGGGGGCCTAGGACAGAACCTTGGGGAACGCCAACAGACAGAGGGATAGGTGAAGAAGAGGTGCCAGAGAAGGAGACACTAAATGTACAATCTTTAAGATAGGATGTGAACCATGAAAAGAGCTGTGTCCTGGATGCCAAATGAGCGGAGAGTTTGGATTAGAAGAGGGTGGTCAACTGTATCGAAGGCAGCAGAGAGATCCAGGAGAATTAGAATAGAGTAGTGACCCTTTGATTTGGCGGTTAGCAAGTCATTAGTGACTTTTGTAAGGGCTGTTTCTGTAGAGTGTTGGGCCAGGAAACCAGATTGGAAGGGGTCAAGTAGGGAATTGGAGGAAATAAATTGAGTGAGGCGATTGTAAACAAGCCGCTCAAGGAGTTTAGAAGCCAGGGGAAGTAGTGAGATAGGGCGATAGTTGGAGGCAGAAGCTGGGTCAGAAGAGGGCTTCTTGAGAATGGGTGTAACTGTGGCGTGTTTTAAGGAGGATGGAAACTTGCCAGTGTTTAGGGAGAGGTTGAATAGATGTGTGAGAGCTAGAATAAGCGTGGTGGATAGGGGAGGGATTAGCTGTGATGGAATAGGATCATGAGGACATGTGGTAAGGTGAGAGGTTGATAGTAAAGTAGATACTTCATCCTCGGTTACAGGGTCAAAGGAGTCCATAGTGGAGGTGGGATTGGGGAAGGGTAAGGGCTGGGTGTTGTCGGTTTGGGGAGAGGGTGGTGGGGTAGGGCCAAGTTGGGAGGAGAGCTCATTTCGGATGGTATCGATTTTATTTTTAAAATGGCTGGCAAAGTCATCAGCAGTGAGAGAGGAAGGGGCAGGAGGTGGGGGTGGGCGGAGGAGGGTGTTGAATGTAGCAAATAAATGTTTAGGGTTGGAGGACAGGTTTGATATTAGTGATGAGAAGTAGTGTTGTTTGGCAAGATTAAGGGCAGAGAAGTAGGAGCGCAAGGTAAACTTGTAGTGGATAAAGTCTGCTGAAGTGCGAGATTTCCTCCATAGTCGTTCTGCAGTGCGTGAGCATCTCTGTAGATAGCGTGTTTGTGTGGTGTGCCATCCTAACCTCAATATCAGTCTGAGAACAGATCCTTGGGTCTGATGTAAGTAACAGTGACTCTGGCAGATGACCTTTGTGTCCTATCAGTATTAATGGGTATTTTCCCCTATTGCTGATATCATGAGTATTCCTTAACATTTGCTAACATCTGTATAGCTGATGGATGTGATATCAATGTTGATGAACAATATCATATTATGAAGGTGATAGTACACCTGGACCACTGACGCTGATCACAGCTAAGCATTTATTGTGAGCATTTTATTGTATCAATCAGAGACTCATCTGCTTTAGAGGACTCATCCAGCATTCGGACATCGGCGGCTAGTTCTTTAAGGTCTAATGGGGCTTCTAGATCATTTTCATCTAGATTGACCTCCAGAGTCTCCTGACTGTACTGAAAGGGCTCGCTATCTTTATTTATTTTAGAAAAGTGCCATTTTAAGATGATATTTCTAATACATTTATTAAGGTGAATAAATAATTCAAAAAATGTGGGTTCACAATGAGGGGCAAAGGATAAACCTCTTCTCAAGATGTTCATTTCATGTATGTTTAATTTATTTTTAGAGATATTAAAAATCTTTATGGTTTCATTGTGTTGTTTCTTATATTTTTTAGGTTGCACCATTTTTCTTCCTCTGCATCCCTTCTCCTTCTACGGGCGGACCTTTTTTCCTTCTCATCGGGAGAGATATGAGAGGACGAGGGTTCATATTTTGGGGATGGTTGGGTAATTGGTGTTTTTTCTCCTTTACTAAGAGGAAGAGGGATAGAGGACTGCTAGGAATGGGTGTCAATTGTGTTTAAATGGGATCACTGTCCTTGCTTTAATATTTAAATGGTCTAGTTTGGGGAATGGAGCTGTCCCTTTTGAATCTAGCCAAGTAAAATTTGGGCTTTGTGTACTAATTGGTCTATAATTCTATCCCGTCTATCCCGTCCCTGTTGCATTTATCCATTTTTCATTTGCTGATCTCTGATTCTAGCTTTGTGACTCTTAGTTTATTATCCCCAACTACTCGGCACTGGGCCTCTTGTGCAAACAGTTCTAGTTTATTAGAAATATCCTTCAATTGGTCAGAGATCAAATTGAGTTTTTCTGCTCTAAATTCTATCAGGGACCTGATGAAGGTAAGGGAGCACTCCTCCATAATTGTGTCCCACTTTCTAGATGTACCGGGATCTATTATGTCAAAGGAGCATTTATTTGGGATTCTAAGTCCTCTGGGGATAATTCTGAGATTTAGGTAATTTTCCAAATTGGTAAGATCGTACCAGTTCCTTATCTCTTGTTTGTTCAATGTCTCTAGTTCTTTTAGTAATATATTTGGTTCATTTTCACAAGGGGGTTCATCATAATCTGGTACCAATAAATTCTTGCTTCTTTCCTCCCTCTTAATATGGGAACCAACACAAAATCATTGGCCGTGTAGAAAGATACTCCAGATAAAAAGCACCAAGATCTCAAAATCTTATTAGAAGGTAAGCCGTCTGGAGGCATGAACGAGAGCACAGAAAGTAAATCAATGTACTACACCTTAGGTATATGTACCGATATCGTAGCGCGAAAGGATGTATTTCTACAAAGGATTAACTAGTTGTTGGATTGAACTAGAGATAGCTTTTTAGTACCCCATACTAATCATAGTACCACCTTTAATGCTTGTGTCATAGAGAGAGGAGTCATGTGACTATTTAAAATGTCACCTTATGTAAGCAATATGTTGATTCATGCTGTGGTCTGGCCTCTGCAGCACATGCATATACTTGCTCTGCATAAATTGCTGTGCATTGTGTCATACTTACCAATCAGTGAAGATCTCTCAGCAATAGGTGGTAAGACATTCCCTGTTGGGCTATTGCACTACACTGCACATTCATCCCTACAGATTCTGTATCTGCACATGCTGCAGTGGGCCCACCCTTAACTGTGGACTCAATTGGATGTTTACTAAATGTATATATATATATGATATTTGCTACGTCTATTTGTTACATGTCTGATGCTGCCCACCAATGAGAATTATATGTAAAGTTCCTGGATTTGAGGAGGGATAGATGATCCATTATCCCTAGTGAGATCCAGGGAGCTGCCATCTCACTCTTATTGTTGTGAAGCATTTCCATGTGATTAGAGTTATCTATGTGTATGTAGTGTACATGTGGTGTACATGTAAGTGTATGTTGGTGTAGGTTTTATTCACCTGACAAGGGGGCTGGATCCTTTGTAGGCACAAGGCCTGGAGCTGCAGGGATGGTCCCTACTTCCATCATCTTCTTCACTCTGGGGCAACCACTTGGTGCTGCGGCTGATCTGACCTCCTCTTTCATCATTCTCCTGACATTTATCCAGCTGTCATCATAACAATGCCTTACAGACCTACCACTCCTATTTGCAAAACCGATCTCAGTGACTGCGGCTGCTACCTCCTTCCAGGCCTGGCCCCTGGGGTCGACCTTAACTTCCCTTCCCCCCAGTAATAATATGTGCGTGGGCGTAGATAGCATTGAGGAGTACCACCATCTCCTCTGGCCTGTAGTTAGTTTGGCTCCAGCCTCTTGTCCTCCTGACTGTGGGCTGGGATCAAACCCTCTCTGCTCTGACCCTGAGTCTTATCCCTCCCTTGGCCCTGAACTATGTGTGCATAAATCTGTAGGCTCATCCCACCCTCTCTTCCAGAATTACCACTCCAGCCCTTCCACTCAACTTCCACCCTCCTTAAGTCTCCTTCCCTCCACTTTCCTCCACTTTCTGAACCCCTAAATCTTCATCCCTCCCTTCCACTTTCTCCCTCCTTATGTCTCCTATCCTGCCTTCCTCTTCCTTCCTCCCTCTCCACCTCCACCTCCTCCATTTGAAATCCTCCCATCCACTTCCTCCCTCCCTTTCCCCACTTCCTCCCGCCTCCATTTCCCATCCTCCCTCCTTCCCTCTCTTCCTCATCTCTTCCTCCTCTCTTCCCCACCTCTGCCCTTCTCTCCTCTCTTTGCTCCTTCCTGCATCTCAATCCCAATATTAAAATAATGTTAAATTAAATGATGTGTCTTTGTATATATTTTTAATGTAAAAATAAAGTTTATGTTCTATGTGTTTTTTTTATAGTTCAGTATAGGTGGGGGGTGTATAATGTGTCCTACTTATAAATGTATCTATGTGTATTATTAACCTATGTTTATGTATATCATGTGATATCATAATATATTAAGTGTAAAATAGTGATGTCCCGAACAGTTCGCCGGAGAACTATTCGCGGCGATTTTCGCATGTTCGCGTCCGCCACGAACGGCGAGCACATGTTCTTTTCGGTTCGCCCCCTATACTTTATCATTGAGGAAACTTTGAACATCATTTATTTTATTTTATCATTTTTTGTGTGTAATCTATGCCTGCCTGCCAGCGTGTGTGTGTGTGACAGGCTAACACCTAACAGCTTATATTGTGCTTATTTTCACTACTCATACCTGGTGGTGTAACATACATTGAAAACAACCATTTTTTTCCTGTAATCTAATTTCAGTTGCCTGCCTGTGTCAGGCTCACAGCTTATATTGTGCTCAGTGAAATAAAACAACACTTTTTTGACTGTAATAGATTGAATAGCATCTATTGCATCTACTCTGCCAACTTTTGCCAGTGCACAGTGATTCGTCATATCTGGTGCAACCGTAGTGTATAGTGACATAAAACAACACTTTTTTTACTGTAATAGATTGAATAGCAATTGCCTGCCTACAGGCTTATTTGTGAAGCCTATTGCATCTACTCTGCCAACTTTTGCCAGTGCACAGTGACACTCATATCTGGTGTCACAGTAGCTTGCACGCATAGTACCACTAATCAAAAAAAAAAATGACAGGCAGAGGCAGGCCACCCCGCAGGGGCCGTCATGGTCGTGGTGCTGTGATTCCCTTTGGCCCTAGAATAATGCCCAGTTTTCAGAGGCAATGTACCCTGAACTTGAAAAGTTCTGAGGACATGGTTGACTGGCTAACACAGGACACCCAATCTTCTACAGCTTCCGCTCAGAACCTAGACGCACCATCCTCCTCTAGCTTAGCTTCGAGCACCTCTCCAGTTACCACTCGCCCGCCTGCCACTACCACCAACACTAGCACCACAGTGGCTTCACTTGATCCGTCAGCAGAGTTATTTACACATCCGTTGGAAGAAATGAGTGATGCGCAAACATTAGTGCCAGAGGATGTAGATAACAGGGATATGTCCCAGTCAGGCAGCATTACACACATGGACGTACAGTCTGATGATGATGATGATGTTGTACCCGGTGCTGCTTCCTTTGTTGAGTTGTCGGATACAAGTGAAGCGGTTGATGATGACGATGCCTCCGTGGATGTCACGTGGGTGCCCGCTATAAGAGAAGAAGAACAGGAGGAAAGTTCAGATGGGGAGACAGAGAGGAGGAGGAGACGAGTTGGAAGCAGGGGGAGGTTGTCGCAATTAGCTAGTGGCACAGTCAGACAGCATGCATCGGCACCCGGGGTCAGCCAGACAGCACGCCAGTCAACGCATGCTGTTGCCACCACCAGAATGCCGTCATTGCAGAGCTCAGCAGTGTGGCAATTTTTTGGTGTGTCTGCCTGTAACAACAGCGATGCCATTTGCAACCTGTGCGAAAAGAAGCTGAGTTGTGGGAAGTCCAACACCCACCTAGGTACAACTTCTTTGCAAAGGCACATGATGTCACATCACAAATGCCTATGGGATCAACACATGAGTACAAGCAGCACACAAAGTCAAAGCCGCCATCCTCCTCCTGGTCCAGCATCTTCAGCCACGTCAACCACTGCTGCCCTGCTTGCCCCCTCTCAACCATCCGCCACTCCGTGTCTCGCCCTGACCAGTCCCTGATCATCTGCCCACAGTCAGGTGTCTGTCAAGGACATGTTTGAGTGTAAGAAGCCAATGTCACAAAGCTCACCCTTGCCCGGCAACTGACAGCTGGCTTGTCTGAACTCTTAGCCCACCAGCTTTTACCATACAAACTGGTGGAGTCTGAGGCGTTCAAAAAATGTGTAGCGATTGGGACACCGCAGTGAAAGGTACCCGGCCGAAATTTCTTTGCACAAAGGCAATCCCCAACCTGTACTCGATTGTGCAAAAGGAAGTAATGGCATCTCTGGCACACAGTGTTGGGGCAAGGGTCTATCTGACCACTGATACCTGGTCTGCAAAGCATATTCGCCAATTTGATGTTTGCGACATCACTAGTGTAAAATAGTGTATAGTTATCAATAATAATTAAAAGAATATAAACCTACAATCCAATATAAGTCTCTCTCTCTCTCTCTCTAGAACTAAACCTCCAACTACCGGCGATTGCGTGCTAATTTGTAAAAATCTACAACACAGTAGGCACTGGGGTGAGAGCTCGCAAATATATACGGTATGCCTGTCAGTGACTAACCCATTTGCTGATTCACATTGGCGCCCATGGCTGTGTCGCAGCAGGAATATTCAGAAGAGTTTGTTTATTGGTGTAATTTAGCTCAAGTGCCGTAATACAGCCCCTTCAGCGCATGTGACAGAAGCATGGTTTATGGACGTGGCCTGAGTGCCATATTGCGGGGTAGCTAAAGATTAACATACACGTGTAACGTAGGAGGAAAAGCTCCCGTAGCCGATGTACGGCATTGCTGCAATTTGCACTGTACAATTAGTATAGGGCCCTAAGAAGGTCATTGAGTAGATATGAAGATGTCACCCTGATCTGAGGCTAGTGTATGCAGTGTGAGGAAATAAAATGGAGCACAGGCACAAGATTAGATATCCACATTCAGAGAACATTATTACGTAATTACCAAATGATGCTTTTCGCTGCTACATTTGACAGCTCAGTGTGGAAATTTACTCAGTAAGTGGTCCCTGAGCACAATAATTTTAAGCTAAAATGTGAATAGGAAAACTGTACACCATCAAACAGTAATAGGTGCTCTGAAACACTCAGCAACATCTATGGTGTAACCACAATTGTACAGGCCATGATCTTCTGCCATAATGATAAGAAGAAGAAGCAATCAGGTAGCTCTGCTCAGTGGAGAGATGATGGCGGAGTAAAGAGTAGCTGTAATTGTACCCTTTTTGAGAAGTGCTATTTATAACAAATGTGTGCATCAGCTGTATTTATGTAAAACAAGTTTAATTGTTTATTAACTATGACTTTCAAGTTGACCAGATTTAGATCCTTTTGAGAATTATAACTTCAGGTTTCCTTATCTTCAGTGGAGAATTACACGTATATTAAGCTTATATTTAAGAAAAAAATATTTATACCAATTGATTGTAAGTATACATTCAAATTTATAAATCTTTCTAGAGAAGTCAACTCAGACTAAGTGTAGGACTCTTTCTTAAGCATTAAAATTATTAAATGTTTTACAGGAGAAAAACATATATATAAATCTTCTAAGATGGGAAAAAATATATATACATTTTCTAAAATAGGAAAAACATTATAAATCGTTCGTTTACTTGGGAAGAATAGAGAAAGGTATTTCCGTAAGTTTAGAGATCCCATCGTCTACATTTTTGGGAAAAATATTACAAATCATTTATTTTTTTTATAGACAACCCATTGCTTGCTGGGTGTAACTGCATACATTTGGAGAATATTTGGGATAGAGCTTTTATGATCATGAAAGAGTTAAATGATGTGAATGACTCCAAACGCTGAAGTTTGCCCTTCTTTATTTCTTCCCATATAGTTTAAATGTAAAATATAGTAATTGGATTGTTCACTGTTATGTCAATAAAATTACAGATTACTAGAAATTCAAAAAGGAATATTCACAATAATGTTGTGTAAAATACTTCCACACAAATACTGTTCATTATAGTGTCCCAGACTGTGAAAGATATAAAATGGGTGGGGGAGAAAGAAGGCGCAAGGACCCTAGTGCAGATCACTTAATTATCCCAAACATAAATAGTGCAGTGTTTAAGGTCAACTCTCACCTTTATTGACCCCACGGTATTAGGTATATAACGTGCATGCTTCCAGATAGTTTGTGCAGGTTTTCTGTGGGTCCAGTTGCTTTAAAGTATATGATCCCTCTGGTGCCTTTAAAGGGCTGGGTTTCCGTAAGTTTATGTACAAGTGTATCCAGGTACACTAAGGTGCATGTACATATATATATATATATATATATATATATATATATATATATATATTTGTAGGTACCTCTATATAGGTCTTATATTTATATAACATAAATCTTAAAGCAAATACCTGATATGTGCAACTAAGAAAAGGAAGTTATTTTTTTCATTGAGAATAAGAGGAGATATAACAAAATATGGGAACATAAAATAATTATTTCCTCTTCTATAATTTGTCATAATAAATGCAAGATACAAAAAGAACATATTGGATCCACCATATGGAAGTATCAACATTTTTCTGGATATTTCTCCAAATACCCTGTTGAAGAGAAAAGAATATAGGAACATTACAATGGCTCTAAGGAAAAACGATATTAATTATAAATGGAGAAAACCGTCAGGACTGATGATTCTGAGGCAATCCATATGGCACAAAATAAATTCAGTGAAAGAAGGATTGGAGATGATGGCAAATTGGAAAATCCAAATTGAAAATCCATCTAATCCAAGAACAGATGTTGAACTATTATTCAACAAACCAAAATGGCAATTAGTAGGAAATAAAGAAACTGCCCCTGCAGAAAGTTAGGAAAAGAAAATGAAGGACAACACACAAAGACATTGACCACTTGATACTGGCTAGTTTTAAAATCGTAAAAGAATAATGTATTAACTGTAAATTATAGAGTATACTTAAATGAAATCTTCTAGAACTTTTAGAGAATAACAAGAGATTGTGTATAGAAAATTATTAGACTAACCCTGACCTTCTCAATTTATTGTTTTCTTGTCTTCTCTTTTTCTCCTCCCCATTTCCTTACCGATTGAATAATATTTTTTTTCCTCTCCTACTTTTCCCCTTTCCTTTCTAAGGGTTAGGATTAGATACATTTTTATTACCTATCTCTCCATGGTGAAATGAAAAGGAAGACAAGTGGAATATAATACATAAAGGTGTTCACTAAATAATGAAAATTAAAAAAAATTATATACAGAGCTCTAAACACATATTAAAATTAATCATGTTTTCTCTACTTATGGTAATTAGTATTAATGCTTTAGAAATGTTTATATAATTTATAATTTAGATATTGGTAACTATTGCACTAATCACAAAGTCAAGAAAGAATGGAGTTGCACTTCCAAATTGCTCATGATGGGTTAAAGGAATAAATATTGGTGGAAAGGGAATTTAAAAAGTTGGAGATAATATAGATGGGTAAAATAAAACTACTAATTTGAAACACAGATTAGATTTGAATAGTTAGGTTGTAAAACCATACTAAACACCTTAGCATTTCAATATTATATTGGACCTTTAAAAATGTAGTAAAATGGGGAAATTGTTTAATTTGCACTATAATATAAGAAGGAAAGCACTTTAAATATTGAATAGTATATTACAATAAGCACCTTAAGCTCTGTACTATTACATTTGATTTGAAGAAAGATAGGTAAATGAGAAAATGTATTTATTAGGATAAAGAGAAAAGGGGGAAAAAGAAAGAGAAATGCAAAAATGGATAGGGTGAGAAAGAAAAATAGAAGGGAAAAGGGAAAAGAAAAAAGGAAAAAGGAACATTTTAAACAAAGCATTACAACTGATGGCGTTGGGAGAGAGAGGAGGGGCGGAAAATACAAGAGAATCCAAAAGCAATTTATATTATAAAAGATTTCTGGTTAAGAAATGTATTTTATGGACAGTTAAGATGGAAATTGTGTATCCCCCCAACAGGGAGCTCAAGTTGCTTTGATCTCCCCAAAAACACCTAACATTTTTGCAAAACAACTTAATAGCCCTGTTAAAAGGGAGCCTAGAAGATAACAACAAGAAGGCTCCCAATGAATGTAAGAAGAAGAAGTATGTTGTATAGTGTGAATCGAACAGGTATGAGTCAACATGGTTTTCTATATAAGAAAGAAAAGGCAAACATTTAAATTAAATTACCATTTAGATGACACTAAAAATAGTTACTCACAACACTAAGGGACTAAAAAACCCATATAAGAGGAAAATCCATGGGAAGCTATGTTAAATTAAAAGCAGTCGTGATCTGTTTGCAGGAGACACACTGGAGGAAGGATACATCTTAAAAACTAAAGAATAAATTTAACATGACCACCATTGATTCTACATACTCCTCTAAAGCTACAGGAGTATCAATTATATCTCAAAAGTATTTAAAAATATAAGAAAGTTTTAAGAAAATTGACCAACAAGGTAGATATATAATTTGGTCAGGCATGATAAACCAGCTGCAAATTACAATAGTTAATATATATATATATATATATATATATATATATATATATATATATATATATATATATATATATATTCACCAAATGTAAAACAAATATCCTTTCTCAATAAAATGATTAAAATGAAATTTACTGGAGGTCCCACAATCATTTGCAGAGACTTTAATATGATCAATAATATCTCAGTAGATAGAACCTCTGCAAATAAGCTGAAATCAGTAAAAGTGGCTGAAAGTCAGGCTCAAACAATTACTCAGAAAACCTCAGATAGAGGACTGTTTGATGTATGAAGAGTATTTCAGCCTCAACAAAGAGATCATACTTTTTACTCCAGTCGTCACTCCTCTTATACTAAAATAGATTATTTCTTGGCGGACACACAGGATTTGAATATAACTCAATCATCAGAAATAGTAACAACCTCATGGTCTGATCATTCAGTGCTAAGCATTTCCTTATTTTATCTCAAAAGTATTTAAAAATATAAGAAAGTTTTAAGAAAATTGACCAACCAGGTATATATATAATTTGGTCAGGCATGATAAACCAGCTGCAAATTACAATAGTTAATATAAATATATATTCACCAAATGTAAAACAAATATCCTTTCTCAATAAAATGATTAAAATGAAATTTACTGGAGGTCCCACAATCATTTCCAGAGACTTTAATATGATCAATAATATCTCAGTAGATAGAACCTCTGCAAATAAGCTGAAATCAGTAAAAGTGGCTGAAAGTCAGGCTCAAACAATTACTCAGATAACCTCAGATAGCGGACTGTTTGATGTATGAAGAGTATTTCAGCCTCAACAAAGAGATTATACTTTTTACTCCAGTCGTCACTCCTCTTATACTAAGATAGATTATTTCTTGGCGTACACACAGGATTTGAATATAACTCAATCATCAGAAATAGTAACATCCTCATGGTCTGATCATTCAATGCTAAGCATTTCCTTATTAGATAAGAAAAGAGATACAGTTAGAAGCCAATAGAAAATTGATAATAATCTGTTTATAGATTAAGATCAAATTAAAA
>CM050170.1:48493189-48792719 GCA_027410445.1 Discoglossus pictus | reverse complement strand
AACTCACCTAGGCAAACCCCCTTAAACCCAATAAAGGTTTGCCACCCAGGAGTGTTTCCCTGCTTACAGGGTACTCTTGTCTGCTAACCAACCTCACCACCCTCCTCTAGGTTCCCTGCTTAGTGGACACCTTCTCTCCAATAACCCAGGTGTTTAGATTTCTGGTCCCTAACCAGGGTTAGACCTTCACCGCTTGCCCAGACCCTCTGGCTCCAGTGTATACAGTATCCTAACAAACCCCCTGCTGAGTCCACACACTCACCAGAGATGTGTGACATCTGGGGCCATAGTCACATCAGCACCTAACTTCAGTTTTCGAGGTCCTGGGTGCCCCCTCTTCCTGTAGGTAAGCTTTTTATGTATTTGTTGTGTGTATTTATTGTGTTTTTCATGTTTTCATGTGCGCGGGTTTTAGACATTTTTTGCGAGGTCGTAATGGGTGCGTAACGTGTCTCGTATTTTACTTTCGTAACCCCGTAAATTTCGTGGTGCAACCCCGCAAGCGTTAGCAACGGACCGCATGCTCACAACTATATAAGTGATTTCAGTAACAAGTTTATATATTTTGCCATCACATGTAAGGTGAAAATGTATACAGTTATTAGGCTTTCAAATCAGATCACCATCTTGTTACTGAGCTTCCAACTAATGACATCACAAGGACTTCCATTATGTGAGGAGGAGTAATAGTCTTCTATAGGCTAATTACCTGTGTACATAGATATGATAAATTGCATGGTAAAAACATATATATATATATAGTGAAGATAATGATATATATATATATATATATATATATATATATATATATCACATATTATAATTGTCTAACTGCGATTCGTCGTCACGCTTCAGACGAATCGCAGTTTGACAATGATAAACTGCTGCGCATTGCGCAGAGCGCATTGCGAGCCGCGCATGCGCCCAGCGCGGCGCGAGCCGCGCATGCGCAGAGCGCGGCGCAAGCCGCGCTTCGAGAGCAGATGAAAGAGTGGGGAAGAGTGGGGAAGAGGGGGGGGGTAGAGGCACAGAGGGAGAGTGGGGAAGAGGGGGGGAGAGGCACAGAGGGAGAGTGGGGAAGAGGGAGAGTGGGGAAGAGGGGGGGGGAGAGGCACGGCACAGAGGGAGAGTGGGGAAGAGGCACAGAGGGAGAGTGGGGAAGAGACACAGAGGGAGGGGGGGAGACACAGAGGGATAGGTGGGAAAGAGACACAGGGGAGGTAGATGAGAGGGAAAAGACACACGGGAGGGAGAACAGGGGGAAGATACACATGGGAGGGAAATGGGGGGGGAAGAGGGGAACAGACACAGGGGGAAGGGGGAAAGAGACACAGGCCAGGGGGGAACAGGCACAGAGGGAGAGGGGGGAAGAGGCACAGAGGGAGAGGGGGGAAGAGACACGGTGGGGAGAGATACAGAGGGTGAGGGAGGAAGAGATACAGAGGGAAAGGGGGGAAGAGGTACAGAGAGAGGGGGGGATGAGACACAGGGGAGTGAGAGGAGGGGGAAGAGACACAGGGGAGAGAGTGCAGGGGGGAAGATACACAAGGGAGGGAAATGGAGACACGAGGAAGGCCGCAACAGACACAGGGGGAGGGGGAAAGAGACACAGGCCAGGGGGGAACAGACACAGGGGAGGGTTGGGGGAGACACAGGGGGGGGAAGAGATGCATGGGAGGGAGAAGGGGGAAAGAGACACAGGGGAGGGGTTTAGAGACACGGGAGGGAGAGGGAGGTAAAAACACAGGGGGGCAGGAGATACAAAGGAGGTAGACGAGGTGGAAGGAGACACAAGGGAGGGAGAGGAGGGGGGAAATAAGACACGAGGGAGGAAGTAGACAGAGGGAGAGACTCGCAATGAGCTCCAAAGGGGCTCATTGCAAGGCCTGTGATGCGCGCCAACGGCGCTCATCACAAGGCCAGTAAAGTAGAGGGGGAGAGGCTTACATTGTGTGGCAAACAGCATTGCCAGGCTTTAGTTTTTATTGCCGTCGGGCAAGTCGCTAGTATATATATATATATATGTATATATATATATATATATATATATATATATATATATATATATATATATATATATATATAGTAAATAAAAAGTATATCTGTGTTTGTTCACATTTGAATGTCTAGAGCAAGTTAAAAAAAACCTGCTTCCAACTCAGAGATCCAAGAAAAACAGTTATTACACTGCATTCTGGGAAGATCAGCTGGGACACACAATTGTGCCCACAAATGCTTCGCTTTTCATTCCGTAGCCATTATCAAACATGGCTTCCTTTAAGCTTATGCATGCTGTATGTGTAAAGCATATAATGTAAATAATAAGCCATCTAGAGTATAAAGTTTTAATATATACATATATACACTAAATGTAAAGACACATGACCACCACTCTATCTCTCTTTCTTTCTTTCTATCTCTATCTATATTTCATGTAAATAAGAATCCATCTAGAGTATATTAAGGTTACATAAAAGTCCAGGTCCTCAGAGATAACCCTCCCTACCACAATATATAAATATATACACTAAAAGTGAGACATAAACTCCCTCCCTCCAAGTAATGTAACGTTTATCACTTGGATCCCCAGGTCTGAGCAGCTCCACATAGATGTCTCACACAGTGAATGTAATACACACATTACAAGCAGCAATAACATAAGAAACGGTCCTGGCCAATAACATCATTGCACAAGCGAAGACATCACTAGTTACTCGGCAGATCTATACAATACAAAATCCGTCCTATCCTTACAGTTGTATGGGCAGAGTGAGAGAAAGATTTATATACACAGCGTCACCATGGAAACAATATTACATTAGAGACCCGCCCCTATTGTGCCGAGTGACTCCTGCTTGTGCTGCTTTGCATTCTGGGACTTAAAGTTTAATGCAGGGACTTCCGGTACATCTGGCCTAGAGCGGATCCGGTGTGTGTGCGGCCTCTGAGCAGGTAAATAAAGTGATTAATGTTCCAATTAGTGATCAGCAGATAATACAGGAGGTTATTTGTGTCTGTGACTGGTTATCAGGTGCGAGTGGGAGAAAGACAGGGGGAGATACCGGGATATAATGATATTATACTATATATATAGTACAGAGTGATGGGAGTGGGGCTGTCTGTCTATATATCTATATATTTAACTCTCTCTCTCTCTCTCTCTCTCTTTCTCTCTCTCTCTATATATATATATATATATATATATATATATATATAGTGTGCACATCAGTGTATTTATCATATGAGGAGGGAGAGCTCAATGTGCTGTTAGCCTGGGCGGGCTTGAACCTGATCATGGCTCAAGCTCGTCAAACTACAAAGTCAAATATATATTCACTAAAGCCCTGTAAATGATGGTGGTCATGAGGATTAGACGTACTACAATCACAAGCTGGCACATCGCTGCTAGCCAATACTGTCATATTTGGCCACATCCCTTCGGCCTTCAAGTTACTGGCTTGGAGGTCACTCGAGCCTGGAGGTCCCGTGCGTGAATGACCTCCAAGCCAGTAACCCGTTCTCCAAGGTCGGCGGACTTTGGCCACAAATTACAATATTGGCTACTGGTGATGTGCCAGCTTGCCAATGTAGTACATCTAATCCTCATGCCCCCCATCAATAACAGTGCTGTACAGTGCTGCATTGAATATCTATTTAAATTATAAGATATCCAAGCCCGTACAAGCTTGGATTTAAATTCCCCACCGCGGCTCATTAAAGGGACTGCGGCACACTAAGGCTAACCCCATTGCCACGTGGGTACAGTAAGTATCTCCACAGTAACTAACATTAACCCTCCTATGCTGTGGGGTCACCATCCGGATCCCTGGAGGGTCCCCACATTAACCCTTAGACCCTAAAAATTCAAATATCTTGCAGCACTGGTCCTTAAAGGTCCTTAAAAGACCTGCGATAAATACAACTATTAACCCCTGCCGCTGGGGTATGATAAGTACCCCCGGCACCTATTTGTGTACTAATGTAATGTTTATTTTTTAACATGGTTCGAGGAGAAGAAGACAATAAGAGGGACAGGGACATGCTGGAAAGGTGAGTTTAATATTTAGAATGTTCAGAATGTTTATTTTTTTCTATGTAGTGTTGAATTCTGTACTAATTTGTAGATAGGGGGTAATGTTTAATAGATAGGGATAATGTTATGTAGATAGGGGGTTAATAGTAAGTAGTTGGGGTATATTTGTACTGTATTTATTGCTGTAATGTTATGTATATTTATTTATGTATTTTCTTTGCAGGTGCGTAATCCTTTTTTATTTTTTGTAGTGGGTGGGTTTATAATGTTCTTTTTTATTTTTTGTAACATAGTTTTTTTTATTTTTTGTAACTGCTTTTTTTATTTTGTGTAATTAGTGGGGTGGGGGTTTAATAGGTGGTTAGTGTAGCTGTTAGGTAGGTAGGGGTTATAGGTTAGGGTAGAGGGGGTTAGTTTAGTGGTTTATTTGGGGGGAATAGTGCAGTGTGGAGACTGATTAGGTTAAATAGAGGCTTACTGGGGTCTGTATGGACCCCCATATGTGATAGGGTTATATGGGGTTAAATAGGCCTAGATGGGGTAAGATAGGCCCAGTTAGGGTTATTAGGCCTGGTTAGGGTTAAATAGGCCCGGTTAGGGTTAAATAGGCCCGGTTAGGGATAAATAGGCCCAGTTAGGGTTAGATAGGCCCAGTTAGGGTTATTAGGTACAGATAGGGATATTAGGTACAGATAGGGTTAAATAGGTCTAGAAAGTGTTAAGTAAGCCCAGTTAGGGTTAAATAGGTCTAGAAATGGTTAAATAGGCCCAGTTATGGTTAAATAGGGCTTAGTATGGGTCAATGGGGTATAGTTAGGGTTAATAGTGTAGTGTAGTGCTTCAACTTTTTCATGAGGGTCCTGAAGCGTTAAACTTTGGGTTAATAGTGTCCTATAGGGGTCTATATAGACCCCTATTGGACTGAAGGCGTTAATGTTGGTCTCATGGGGGTCTATATTGACCTCCATGAGTGATGGAGTTAATTTTAGGTGCCAGGGGGTACTTATAGTACCCCCGTGGCGGGAGTTAATTTTTTTATGTATCGCAGGCCCTTGGATATCTTTAGTGGGTAATATATATTCAATGCAGCACTATACAGTGCTGTAATTGATAGGGGGCATTAGGGGGAACATGGGGGTGACGTGAAGTAGATTGGCTACCTGGCACATCGTGGTTAGTCAATACTGTCACTTGTTGCCACAAGTCCGCCGGACTTGAGGAACGGGTTACTGTCAAAAATGACAGTATTGGCTAGCGGCGATGTGCCAGCTAGCCAATGTAGTACATGTAATCCTCATGTCCCCCATTGTGTTACCCATCATTTATAGTGCTGCACAGTGCTTTATTGAATTTATTTTTAACTTTTTAGTTTGGCGGGCTAGCACTCTGATTCGCGGGCTAACGCCCGAGATCAGGTCCAAGCCTGCCAAAGCTAACGACCCATTGCCTGTCTTGCGATCAGCCATAGGAAGGGATCGCAGGGATACGGCCGTTTTGCGGCCAGGATTTGAATGAGGCCCATAGTGTGTACATCAGTGTATATATCTCAAGAGGGGGAGCTCAGTGTGTGTGTATATATATTTATATATTATTGCTTCTATTGCTCTTTTGCCCACCTTATGTTAAATTATTGTTGTGGTGAGCTACCTACTCATAAAGTCCACAACACAAGCTGAGATCCCACTCCATGCTGATGATAGCCAGTAAGCTTGAAACCGCTGTACGTGGATGGGATTCTCAGCTTGTGTATAATCCAACCTTGGCATTGCATTAAAGCTGTGTAATACTTCTGGCATAAGCTTAAACAAAGCCATTTTTAAAATGGTTTATGGACTGAAGAGTGAGACATTTGTGGGCACATTTGCATGTCCCTGCTCAGCTTCCCAGAATGCAGTGTAAAAACTGTTTTTTCTCGGAGTTTTTACACAGATGTACTATTTATTTACTGTACATATATACTAGCGACCTGCTTGTCAAAAATGATGGGGCAATAAAAAAGTGTGGAAATTCTCTTTGTCACACAATGAGATACTACTGTGTGCCTTAGCTGCTCGCCTCGCTTTGCAAGGCTCCCAATGCAATGAGCGCCTTTGGGCGCCAAGGGAGATCAGTTTATTCCTCAACTGAGTCCAATGAGCACCTTCGGATGTCGCATAGAGCGCCTTAGTCCCCCCTCGTGTCGCCTTGCGAAAATGTATCAGTTGTCAGAGCATAATAAAGTGATTTAAATATTTAACTGCTGTCAGGCAATGAGCATTATTCAAAAAGTAAGGGCAGTGGAAAATATAAGATTTTTTTTTGTTTGTAATAATTAATAAATTAATATACCTGAAGAGCTAACAATCTGTTTGGCTTTTTTTTTTAAATGTACAGGGAGACTGTTGATCTGAGGAGAAAGTGTCAGCAATGTGCTAAGTGTGCAGTGTATATAGGCTGCGTGCGCAAGGGCAAACCGTTTGTTTAGGCGGGAGAACCGTCATTTCAAAAGCGTAATGTGGTAATGTGCAAGTTAGTGTTGTGAAATGGCGGCGACAGTCTATGTCACGCCGTTTGCGAGTATTTTCCGTCCTTCCTAATAGTGTATTTTTGTACGTCCCTGGCAAAGACGTACGCGGCTTGCAGTGTTTTGCGCGGTTCGAGGTCGTGTAGCCTCGTTTTCATTTTTTTGGGCCGCCATTGTTTTTTCTCGTTTAGGTGATTTTTGAGTGCCGAAACTCAGCAAATTCAGCTTAAATTTGCGTGCAACCTCACTCCCAAACGTTCAGTCTGTCCCCCCATGCTGTGGGTGAGTGTTTTTTTATTTTATTTTTTTATTTTTATTTTTTTCTATTTGCGCGGCTCAGGCGTTAACGTGGTATTTTTGCAAGCCAGGGTTTCTTTGGCTAAGGGATTGCGAGGTCGTACAAGCCCTGCGTTTCTTAACTGCTTGCAGCTTAGGTCCCCCGTGCTTCAATGCCTTCAGCACTCATTTCGGGTAAGTCTTGCGTTTTTCAGTGCCTCAACTGCTCGCCTCGCTTTGCGAGGCTCGCAGTCAATAAGCGCCTTTGGCGCTCATCGCTTAAGTCGTGCAAGCTCGGAGGACTTCTGTGCCTCATTGCAGCCAGCTGCGCTATCACACATGCGAGCCTCGGAAAGCGAGGCGAAGCAGCCGCCCAGTACTTAAGCAGACGTGCAGCAAGGGTTAATGTGGGAACCCTCCAGGGTTCCCGATGGGGCCCCCGCAGCATAGGGGGGTTAATGTTAGTTGCTGTATAGGTACTTTCTGTACCCCCGCGGTTCGGCGTAACCATTAGTGTGCCTTGGGCCCTTTAAGGCACCCTTAGAGTAATTTAAAATATTTAAATACTTCAGGGGGCACGATTGGGACCCCTGCAGCAAGGGGTTGATCTGGAGACACCTCCTTGGTGGACGTAAGCTCAAATTGGCTTCTTACCATTTACGGGCTTGACGGGAGGGATCAAAGGAGTGCCCACAGCAATTGAATAGCGATTAGCGATCCGGGGCTTGCAGGCCTAAAAAGATCGAAGGCTATGGTGGACGTAACAGCCGATTTCTCAAATTGCAAGAGGGGTCGCAGAATGTAAAGCCGTCTGAGCCCACAATTGGAGGGGAATTGAATAGCAATGTAGCTTGCGTTCACACCTTGCGAGTACTTTGGCAGAAATTGGATATAATATGTGTATCGTATCAGTGTATACGATAGTGCATTTATCGTATGAGGAGTGGGAGCTCAGTGTGTATATGTATGTGTGTGTGTGTGTATATATGTATATATATATATATATATATATATATATATATATATATATATATATATAGCTATTTTCAAACATGGCTTCCTTTAAGCTTATACCCGCTGCATTACACAGCTTTTATGTAAAGCCAAGGTTGGATTATACACAAGCTTAGAATCCTATCCATGTTCAGCTGATTCAAGCTTACTGGCTATCATCAGCATGGAGCGGGATCTCGGCTTGTGTTGGGGACCTTATGAGTAGGTAGTTCACCACAACAATAATTTAATATATGGTGGGCAAAAGAGCGATAGAAGCCTCCACCGTACAGTAGTACAGTAAATAAATATTACATCTGTATTCACATTTGAATGTCTAAAATAAGTTAAAAAAACCTTCATGTCACAGCTCAGCTTCCCAGAATGCAGTGTAATAACACTAGAGTTCTGAGCTAGAAGCAGGTTTTTTAACTTGTTTAAGATATTCAAATGTGAACACAGAACTATTTATTTACTATATATATCACTATAATAGTTGTGGAAGCAAGTCGTCACGCGGGACTGGAGGCATGTAGGACTTAGGTGGCGCTCATTGCAGCCAGCGGCACAGCACTTAGGCGGCAATGAGCGAGCCGGGCACACAAATGCGAGCAGTTGTTCAAGCTCGTAACTCTAAAAAACGGAGATTGTGTATAAAAAAATATAACACACAGCACGGGGGGGGGGGGGGGGGGGATGGGGTTCGCAAGAAGGAAGCCTGGGAGTGAGTTACTAGTGTGTGTGTGTGTGTGTATATATATATATATATATATATATATATTGTGGAGTGCAACCAGGGGGCAGAAGAGAACTCTTGAAGACTTCTCCCCTGGGTAGTTCAAGAGTTAAGCCTCCTACAACAGACTGATTAAGCCAGCTGCATTCTGGCTTTAAAAGGACTCCTGAGCACTCAGCAGGGGGGTGTGGCTAATTAGACTCTGGCCTGAGTGCCATGAGGAGCTGTGTGTGTAGCTGCTTTTTGGATCCTGAGAGCTGGGATTTGTGCTGAAGCGAGAAATCAGGAAGACTGCTGTGTTCCAGAGTTTGCTCACAGAGAAGACTTCTGTGGCATCGGAGATATACCACTGAGTAAGGATTTATCTGAAGACCCTATCCCTAAGAAGCCAGATGCAATAAGGGAAAACAAAGGTTGGTGATCAATGCATGTTATTCTCATCATATCCAGAGAAGGATTACAAAGGCCCCAGGGAGAAGAAGAGTGCATTAAGTGAGAGTAAGAGTCCCTCATCACAAGAGGGTGACAAGGGTCCCTGGGGTGAAGCATAAGAGAGAGAAGGGTGAGCCCTATGCTTCACCCACTATTGACAGAGAAAGAAGAGGAAAAAGTCCTTGAGAGCTACAAGAATCAAGCAGAGAGCTTACACTGTGGACTGTATTGTTATACCTGCAGGCCGAGAAGTGGTCTCAGGGCTAGTCAGGGTGTTCCAGGTTACAGTAAGCCCGTTTATGTAGAATTCTTTCTGTTGGCTTTCAAATAAACAGCAGTGAAATTAAGCCTCTGACAAGCCTACTGTGTTTTCCTCCCTAAAAACGTGAAAGAGCAGGACGCGAACCCCGTCAGAAGGGGGCGCTCTGTTACATTGGTGGCAGCGGTGGGATGAAAAAGTGTCTGTGTTGAAGAAGACAGCCCACAGTACAGCATACATATGGAGGAGGCCTTTAAAGCTTTAATAGAAGCACAGCGGGTAATGAACAAGCAGCAGGCAGAGATGAACAGAGTGCTGGCTGCTAAGCTTGGTCAGAGCCAGTCAGAAAAGAGAGAAATGATTGCAGAGGATAGCTTCCAAGCCGCAAAAGAGGAAGATAAAGGTTTTGGAGAGGTTGCTGCAAGATTTAGAGAGGCCATAGAGAAATGGCAGAGACAAATGGAAGAGGACAGGGTCCAAATGAGAGAGTTTTTAGAAGCACAGAAAGTGCAGCTGCAGCAATTGAGATCTACAGAGAACATTGTGGTTTCAGAATCAAGCAGGATTATGAACCCTAATTGCTTTCTAAAGAAAATGACAGCTCAGGATGATGTAGAAACCTACCTCCTGAATTTTGAGAAGATTGCTACCAGGGAAGGTTGGCCTAAACAGCACTGGGCCACAGTCCTGGGTCCCTATCTGTGTGGAGAAGCACAGAAAGCGTATGGGGTTTTGCCTGAAGAAATGGCAACCAATTATTGCACCCTGAAAGAGGAGATCCTTGACCGTATAGGAGTAAAGAAAGTACAGAGACTGCCCTCCTGGGAT
Organism: Discoglossus pictus; assembly: GCA_027410445.1. Taxonomy (NCBI): domain Eukaryota; kingdom Metazoa; phylum Chordata; class Amphibia; order Anura; family Alytidae; genus Discoglossus; species Discoglossus pictus. The sequence goes on along the minus strand of CM050170.1, from coordinate 48,782,659 downwards.
TTTTTTGTCAAACCTGCTTATCGCTATCCAAGGGGAATGCAAACTGACCGGGGTAAAAGGGAGTCCGCAGAGACGGCCGGTGAGTCCGCGGCAAGAGAGACGGCTGGCGCTGCAAGAGAGACGGCTGGCGCGGCAAGAGAGACGGCTGGCGCGGCAAAAGAGATGGCTGGCGCGGCAAGAGAGACTGCAGAGTGCCCCAAAGAGACTGCAGAGTGCCCCAAAGAGACTGCAGAGTTGGTAAAAGTGACTCCAGAGAGCACAAGTGAGACCCCAGAGCGCACCAAAGAAACTGCTGAGAAAGTAACAGATATTGCCAAGAAAGCAAAAGAGCCTGCTGATGCAGATAAAGTGACTGATGCTAGTAAAGGTCAAAGAGAAAAGGACAAGGAGTTGTCACTGACTGGGTGCAAAATCAGCCTCTGTGTGAAGCAAACTGATCAAGTCACTGGAAATGATTTGAACCCAAAGCAAGGCAGAAACCTTATGGGCAAGAGCAACGAGAAGACCTCCATAAGAGACATGAGCAGACACAGCCACCTGTCCTTGATGAATACTCCTGAGGTGGAGGATGATACAAGAGAAAGGAAACCAGTCCAGCAAGAGGGAAAGATGAGCTCCATTCCAGTAGGACTCGAAAAGCCTACAATGGAAGGCAGGCAAGGTGCTATGAAAATGAAGGGTATCAGTAGGATACCGAATTATATTCCTGAATGGAGAAGGAAGTCTGCACGTGAAGACAACAGAGTTTTCTCTTGGAAGAAGACACAGATGTCTATTTGTGAGCAGAGGAAGAGTTTGCCCAAGTATAACATAATTGAGAAAGATATGAAGAAGCTGCAGCCCAGTGGCGAACAGATGAAGCATAATTTACTTCCTAATCATTTACCTCAGAGGATGAGGGACTTCTCTAAGAAAGAGGCACCAGAGAAGTCTGAGGAGAAAGCAAAGAAATTGCAAGTTGTCCCAAAGAGGAGAGAATGCATGTTAAAGGAGGAGCGTCTCTCCTGGGAGCAGGCAAAACGAACATGGCACAGCCAAGTAAATGATCTACACTTTCAGCTTCAAGACGCAGAAAGTAAAACCGCTCTCATAACAAAGAAGATGCTGATGCATAGTCCAAAAGAGCAGAGGATGAACAATCTGTCTGATATGGAGATGCCAGAGAGATCCAGGGAAGACATGAAGAAGAAGGGTGAGGAAGTTCTTCTGCTGGATATACAGCCCGAAATTCAGTGTCAGCAGAGAGAACTCGGTTTACAAGTTAAAGGAGAGAAAATACAGCTGAAGGTAGTAAAGAAAGATGAAAAGCTGGGGGCCTGGGAGGCAAAGCAAGTAGGGAAACAGAGCAAAGATGAAGAGAAGCAGTTGAAAGTAGATGAATTACGGGTGAAAGCTGAGGAAGTCGAAAACACAAGCTTTCTAAAGAAACCAAAAATGCTAAAGGCTTCTAAGTTGTGTACTGGGTATGGATTGAGCATAAGCCTGAAGTTGCTGTACCGCAAGAGACGTTCCAGCAAGATCAAAAATTTGAGAGATTCGTCCTGACAGAGATAGAGAGTCGCAGACCTTGCAGGATTGAAAGCACCATGAAACAGAGGATACCTGCTCTGAACAGTGGAAAAAAATGAGTTTCAAGTCAAAGGGCGGGGAGCTACCCTGCGAGAAGACATGCTTCCGGAGTTTACAAAGGACTACGTACCAGAACTGAAGCAAGATGGCCAAATGAATCAAACACCTCTTGGTGAGAATTATCAGCCAGACAATTTGAGCACCTGGAAGAGAGAGAGCCAGGTTGTCTATCCTTGTGAACCGCTGGCCCAGGACCGATTGCAGAGAGATAAAGTCAGCCGTGAACGGGAGTGGGAAGAAAGGCCACCCAAGTTGTGGTTCCGTAATGAAGGTCAGGATGACCCAGGTGATGACAGTGAGGCTGAAGCATCGAAAGAGGGAGAATCTGAGACCCTACAGAAAGTGTTGCAAAAGAAGGACCAACAGGCTCAAGATATCACAGTGGTTTTCCGAGATTTACCCCGAGCAATAACAGAAGGCTTAAAGGAGCAAATGAACTCCAAGCATAAAGAGACCGAAGTGAGGCAGCTCCAGTCCGAGGCTCCCGGTCTGCAGATGAGGCATAGATGCTGCCGGGATGACTTTGAACAGATGGAAACACACCATCTAGCCATGAACTGGCAGGAAGACAAGGTCACAGAAACCTGTAATGGCTGTGATGTACCCCCAGGGAAGCGACGGTATGGAGCAACATATTCTCATACCAAAGTACGAGTTGTACTTTTCAAGGGTCCCTGGGGCAGGACACTCGGAGAGATGGGCGGGCCGGTTTCCTACCCTCAAGGTTTAAGTGACAGACAGACGCTGAGAGAGACTGGCCGGGCCATGACCACGTCCTTTGGGTCAGACTGTGAAGCAGATGATCTATCCACCACGAATTTGAAACCGAAAAAACTTCCCCATCGGTTAATTGTAGATGTAATTATCAGTGAAGAGAACAAAGTGATGTTGATGACTCCGGCCCAGATGGATGAGCTTCTGTTGTACCAGTAGAACCTGTTTTTCTGAAAAGAAAGAGGAGACAGAAAACGGTGTGTATTGTTCTTGCAGATGACACCTGCCTAGATGAGAAGATCAGGAGGAACAGAGTTGTGGGTAACAACCAAAGTCTCCTGAAGGTCATTCAAGAACTGCGGGAGTCCTTGATCACTATGGAGGAAAGCAGCCTCAAGAGGGCAGAGCGGGAGAAGGTGTTGGCACTTGAGAAGGACAATAGGAAAAGTCATGTGATGAAGTGGAAGATAACAGTAGAGATAAAAAATGTAGATACTCCTGGAAATAAAAAGAGGAGAGTGCCAACGGCTGGTACGGAGGATGCCTTGGATTGCAGATACAGCCTTACGACATTGGACGCTCAACGACATGGTGTTGAGCTGAGGGGGAGGATGTGTGGAGTGCCACCAGGGGGCAGAAGAGAACTCTTCAAGACTTCTCCCCTGGGTAGTTTAAGAGTTAAGCCTCCTACAACGGACTGATTAAGCCAGCTGCATTCTGGCTTTAAAAGGACTCCTGAGCACTCAGCAGGAGGGGGTGGCTGATTAGACTCTGGCCTGAGTGCCATGAGGAGATGTGTGTGTAGCTGCTGTTTGGATCCTGAGAGCTGGGATTTGTGCTGAAGCGAGACAGTCAGGAAGACTGCTGTGTTCCAGAGTTTGCTCACAGAGAAGACTTCTGTGGCATCGGAGATATACCACTGAGTAAGGATTTATCTGAAGACCCCATCCCTAAGAAGCCGGATGCAATAAGGGAAAACAAAGGTTGGTGATCAATGCATGTTATTCTCATCATATCCAGAGAAGGATTACAAAGGCCCCAGGGAGAAGAAGAGTGCATTAAGTGAGAGTAAGAGTCCCTCATCACAAGAGGGTGACAAGGGTCCCTGGGGTGAAGCATAAGGGAGAGAAGGGTGGGCCCTATGCTTCACCCACTATTGACAGAGAAAGAAGAGGAAAAAGTCATCGAGAGCTACAATAATCAAGCTGAGAGCTTACACTGTGGACTGTATTTTTATACCTGCAGGTCGAGAAGCGGTCTCAGGGCTAGTCAGGGTGTTCCAGGTTACAGTAAGCCCGTTTATGTAGAATTTTATTTCATTGCTGAGGATAAGCACTGTTTTTCTTTCTGTTGGCGCTTGCAAATAAACAGCCTTAAAATTAAGTCTCTGACAAGCCTACTGTGTTTTCCTCCCTAAAAACGTGAAAGAGCAGGACGCGAACCCCGTCAGAAGGGGGCGCTCTGTTACAATATATATATATATATATATATATATATATATATATATATATTATTGTGTACATCAGTGTATTTATCATATTCAGATTGTAAGTCTGGGAGTTTCAATCCTGCGCAGTGCTTTAGGGAAAGTGCTATGGACACGGGATTCCAAGCTCAAGGACAGGGCCCTGTAACTTAACTTATTTATAGCTCTACGGAATATGTTGGCGCATTACAAATAAACATTACTTATCATTATTATTATTATATGAGGAGGGGGAGCTCAGTGTATATATATTGTGTTTTGTTGCTACAGGAAAGCTGAAAGTAAAATGTAGGAGCCAGCCATACTAATGTATGAGCCCATCCCAAGCAGAAGTAGGAATGTTGTACTGCTGGCTCTTACATATCTTCCCCAAAAGGTATTAATGTTCTTCCTATGTATATATATCAAGTCATTGCAGAACACGTCCTATTACATGGATCCCCTCACTAATATACATTTATGTGAGATCTTCTCACTTAGTATCTGGAGACAGTGATCGGCCATTTATTAAGTGTCTGCTATTTGTGTCTTTGACCCATTAGAGTCCTGGGGTGTGGTCATGTAACAAATCCCAGTGTGTGACCGTCTCGTGTATTTATACAGACCATAAACACGTGTAACAAATCACAGCGTGTGATTGTCTAAATTGTATTTGTAAAGACCATAAAGACCTGTAACAAATTCCAATTTTATTTGAACTGACCATAAAGACAAGAAGCATCCCAGCGTGTGACCGCCTGATGTTTATTTGTACAGACCATAAAGACATGTAACAAATTACAGCGTGTGTGACCGTCTCATGTTTATTTGTACAGAACATAAAGACATGTAATAAATTCCAGCGTGTCACCGTCTTGTGTATTTGTACAGACCATAAACACGTGTAACAAATCCCAGTGTATGACCATCTCATAAAGACCTGTAACAAATCCCAGCATTTGACCGTCTCAAGTTTATTTGTGCTGACCATGAAGACAGGTAACATCCCAGCGTGTGACTGTCTCATGTTTAGTTGTACAGACAGTGACAAAGTGACACCATCAGTTCTCTCAGAGTCTGACCAAGAAGAAAAGACCAATATGAGGGAGATTAAAGAGGAGGAAAGTCCTGTAAATGTCAGTGAAGGTGAGTAATATCTTATGGACAATTATCACTTACTTCAGTCTTTATTGGGGTGTATTTATCCTTGTCTCACCCATGAAGTTTACACACAACGCAGCTTATAAAGGTGATTTTATACCCAATGACACAATATCTGGTCTTCTGTCCATACTAAGTAATAACAATTGGATGTTTCTGTCTTTGTGCATCTTTCAACTAAAGGATTTAAATAGATTTTAAGGCACAAATGGTGAAGGTCTATAATCTGTTTATCTATATCTGTAGGACCTTTAGATGTGAAGCCTCCAGTTGTCTCCAAGATTGAACAAGAGGAGCTGATTATAAGAGATCAGCAACAGATGAAGGAGGAGGAGAGTCCTGGGAATATCATGGAAGGTGAGGAATTATTACACAATAAGAACATGAATAATCGATTCTGTAACGTCACACTGGCATCATAACAATACATTTATTTTATCTTAAAGATAATTAAAAACTGTCTATACATTGCAATAGCTATTTATCTATATAGTACATATTTCTTCAGATATACAGCATTGTTTGTGCAGCTCAGTATTACTATATATGGCTCAGAGTGTTTGATAAGGTTGGGGGCATCTAGAATGTAGTACTTGCCAATCATTACTAATATCAGTCTATAACTTAATGTCTAACACATCCACAGCATATGTACAGAATTAATGTATTAATAATATTGTTCAATTTATTAAATTAGTTTATTGTTTTGTATATACAGAGTTTCTCACATTAGTTATAAACTGACTAGAGACTTGCCCGTCAAAAATGACGCTAATAAAAAGGGAAGTCTGGCAATGCTGTTTGCCACACAATAGGAGCCTCTTCCCTTCTACTTTACTGGCCTAACGATGAGTGCCTTTGGCACTCATCGCAGGTCTCGCAATGAGCACCTTCGACGCTCATCACGGGCCTCGCAATAAGCGCCTTTGGCGCTCATCATGGGCCTTGCAATGAGCGCCAATGGTCTCTCCCCCTGTCTACTTCCTCCCATGTGTGTCATTTCCCCCTTCCTCTCCCTCCCTTGTATCTCCTCCCCGCTCCTGTGTTTTTACCTTCCTCTCCCTCCCATGCCTCTAACCCCCTCCCCTGTGTCTCTTTCCATCGCATGCGTAATGCGTGGCTCATTGCGCGCTCTGTGAATGCGTGGCTTGCACCACACATTGCACCTGCGCAGATTGCGGTGCGCTCTATGTCGTTACGATCGAATCAGTGTCAAACTTCGATTTGTCGCAAGATTAACGATGAACCGCAGTTTGACAATAATAATATGTAATAAATATAATAATAAGTACAGACCTGTAAGCATCACATGTTTTGGAGCTTTTAGAAGGGTTAATATACAAGATGATGTCTACTATTTTGGTTATCACTTCATAAAAAGGACATTTTAGAGTTGGAAAAGGTACAAAAAAGGGCAAAAAAACTAATAAGGGGAATGGAGGGGCTACGCCTAAAGACTAACCAAATTAAACTTGTTTTCTCTAGAAAAAAAGGTGTCTTAGAGGAGATATGATTCACATTATATAAATATGTCCAGGGTCAGTATAGGGATTTGTCAAGTACTTTTTGTGCCAAGAGGTTTTTTATCTGACAAGAGGACATGCTTTGAGCTTAGAAGTAAAAATATTCTGCCTTAAAGAAAAGGGTTCTTCACAGTAAGGGTGGTTAATCTGTGAAAGTCTCTTCCAAAGGAGGTGGTGATAGCGGATTCAATAGATACCTTTAAAAAGGTATTGGATATATTTTTAATTAAAAAGGGCATTTGGGATAGTTATTATGGATAACTAGAGAATGAGTATTGATCCAGAGAGGAGTCCGATTAGCAGTATCTGGTTTCAGGAAGGATTTTTTTCCCCCTTGTGAGACAATTGGATCAATTAATAATTTGCAATTACCCACATATTATAATAAACAAAAGATATCTAAAAAGGTTGAATTTGATGGACGGAACATCTTTAATCAATCTCAATTACTATGTAACTAAGGAACTATGTAACTTCCTGTCAGTAACTACAGACCGTGCTCTCATCAGCACTAATGGGTAGATTGTTAGTTTACAGAAACGCCCACCTTGGGAAGTAACAGTAAGCAGCAGGCAAAAAATGACAGCCTGCAGCAAGCAATAATTGCATGTATAAGTTGTAATATGTAAAGTTTGTGTTTATACAGTATTTGTTATTTTCTTTTAAATAACATTTTGCAGACCATCGTATTTAGTTAAACAAAATATCATAATTGACAATCATCGGTGTGCACCGGATCACACTGCATTCAATAGACATTCAGACATCTGTTGCCTCATTTTCATATGATTAGAAAACAATGTTGTATGTTAATAAAGAGTTACATAACTTCCACTAAATTAATAGACTAAACTAAACCCTGTTGAACCAAATTGGCCTTTTATTAACTGCAAATTGGTCTCAGTACGATATAGCTAATAATTGTAACTATAATAGATATATATACTAACTAATCATTTCCATTTAGAAGTATGTTAAAGCTGTCACAATTTAATTCTGGTGCTTTTGTTTCCAACAGATGGATCTGAGATTTGGAATACCCCTGGAGAAGACCACATTTCTCATACAGGAGAAAAACCTTTTCTATGTTCTGAATGTGGGAAATGTTTCAGTCATGCCTCACAGCTTAAAAGCCATAAGAGAACTCACACAGGAGAAAAACCTTTTCCGTGTTCTGAATGTGGGAAATGTTTTAGTCAACTCTCAGATCTCAATGGACATAAGAGAACTCACACAGGAGAAAAACCTTTTCCATGTCCTGAATGCGGGAAATGTTTCAGTCGAGCCTCATATCTTAAAGAACATAAGAAGACCCATACAGGAGAAAAACCTTTTGCATGTTCTGAATGTGGGAAATGTTTCAGTCAGCTCTCAAGTCTTAATAAACATAAGAGTACTCACACAGGAGAGAAACCCTTTCAATGTTCTGAATGTGGGAAATGTTTCAGTCAGGCCTCACAGCTTAATAGCCATAAGAGAACGCACACAGGAGAAAAACCTTTTCCGTGTTCTGAATGTGGGAAATGTTTCAGTCAGTACTCAAATCTCAATGAACATAAGAGAACTCACACAGGAGAAAAATCTTTTCCATGTTCTGAATGCGGGAAATGTTTCAGTCGAGCCTCATATCTTAAAGAACATAAGAAGACCCATACAGGAGAAAAACCTTTTGCGTGTCCTGAATGTGGGAAATGTTTCAGTCAGCTCTCAGATCTCAATGGACATAAGAGAACTCACACAGGAGAAAAACCTTTTCCATGTCCTGATTGCGGGAAATGTTTCAGTCGAGCCTCATATCTTACAGAACATAAGAGGACTCATACAGGAGAAAAAACTTTTGCCTGTTCTGAATGTGGGAAATGTTTCCGACATCGCTCATCTCTTAATAAACATAAGATAACTCACACAGGAAAGAAACTTTTTGCATGTTCCGAATGTGAGAAATGTTTCAGTTATCTCTCATCTCATAATAAACATAAGATAACTCATACAGGAGAGAAACCTTTTGCATGTTCTTAATGTGGCAAATGTTTCAGTCTGGCCTCAAATCTCAAGCGACATATGAGAACTCACACAGGATAAACACCATTTGCATGTTCTGAAATTTACACAAGAGAAAAAATGTGTTTCAGTCAGATTTGAAATGACACAAGAAAACTCACACATTATAAAGACCAGTTGTATGTATTGGATTTGGGGAATTTTTATTATGAGTCCGCCATTGCACATCAACATGACATATTATGAAATTCTACTAAGATCATATAAATGCAATTAATTAAACTAAGTTATATATGTATTTTTTATATAATCTTTTAATGAATTTTCTTGTTTTCTATGTGCGTTTGTTGCATCAAACAAAACATTGAGTCTGTAGAGCTTTAAAAGAAAAACACTATGCTCTTAGGTCCTGAAAGGCTCATAAATGTCAAGCTGTCTACAATTGTATTCTCTGTTTATAAGTGATACTAATATGTTTAGTATGATAAATCTGTATGTTACAGATGTTTTAATTAATTAAAGTGATTGATGAGCTCATTGTCAATTACAATTACACCTTATACTATACAAAAATATATATTTTTAAATAAATATAAGGTGCTGATACTTTTATAATGAGTTAAACAGACATCTGCACTAAAAGTAACTTTTTTTAAATGTGAAATCGTTACAGCTAAAGTTATTTTTTTAATTGGTTAAGAATTGACTTGGATATTGCTTGATTATCCATCACCTCATCCTCTCTGTTTTCCCTCCTAACCCTCTCTACCCCAAATCTTCCTTTCCGTTTTCCCTTTTTCACCTCAGCCAATCTCTCCTGTTGTGGTAATTTACAAATATTCTTACATTTGAGTATATATATATATATATATATATATATATATATATGTATATAATTTATCACTTTTTTCAGCAAGTGTGATATTTGGCTAAGATGTAAGCTGTGAACCAGTCATTTTTCCATTGTAGACTATAAGGTAGGAAACAGTTAATTATGTACTCTTATACATTTATTGTTTTTATTTGATAAGTGTAAACAAGTCGCTACTTCTCATAATAAATATGTTCTAGATACAGTAAACATAAACTAGCATAAACAAATATGTATTTCTGGAAGTCTACAAGGCCAATATCTGACCTATGCGCAGAAGATAAGAAATAAAGTGTTGTTGCGCATCTAGTGTGACGTACGAGACATGCTTTCAGTGCGTGACCTGCACATCTGGTTGTTAGTGGGTTATACCATGTTTCTGGGGGGTGGGGATGGATTGTCCCATTGTCTTTATGTAAACATTATAAAAGCTATGTTGTATATAGTTCTGTCAGTCAGCCAGCCAGTAGCAGCCATTTTGGATATTTTTGTTGCTGACCCACATTTTTGTCTGAATCAACTCTAATAAAAAGAAAATTATCAGAGGACTCTGTTTTTTGGTATCATGACTGGGTTTCAGAGTAAAAAGTGGTTTGTGGATATGATTATTTTTTCTCGTACACTACCTCTGCTATTTTTCGTCCCATTTTAACCCATCATTATACCTCCTATCTCCCCCTCACTCTCCTTCCTGTATAGGTCTGTATATTCCTGCCACCTCTTCTTTATCTGATCTGCTTCGGTTAAATCCATACCTTATTTTTCTTTTATCACACTCACTTTGGGATGAAAGATTCCTTTGAGACCCCCAATGTATTTGAAGAGATCTCTTCATTTACCCATTTGGTTATCTTCTTCTATCTCTTCATCACTCATTTATAGAATGTTTTCTTCTCTCTTCTAGAACTATACATTCAGTTGGACAAATATTTGCCTCTCTCCACTACCTTTCACTTTCCTTCTCTCCTGGGCTACTTTCAAAGCATAATCATACAGCCAGTTGCCCTTTTCACGTGAATAGCTCCCCATGGGCTTTTGTTCCATCAGGAGGAGTAGAGCCAACTCCACTGTTTATGTTCACTTTCTTGATATTGTGTTAGTAAATACAGTGAGCATTGTGTCAGCTCCACAAAATACTTTTTAGATCTGCCTTTGCAAGCAATAATTTGATGACATCTCCACCGACCAGGTCACACAGTATACCTTGCATTACCACCAAATCGTTTATAAAACAATACATAAAAATATCTGGCATGTTTAACATGAATATAATCACTGTTACCACAAACATAATGCACCTAGTAATACAATATAGTAAAACATACACCTCTGTAGTACAGTGACTATACCCATAGCTTAAAATGGTACAACCATTACAGTGAATCCCTTAGCCTAGAGGCCCAGTGCAAACAGAATACTTTATACAACCATGACAGGCACATGTGGGTTTTTGACTTTGCTCTGTGAGCACCAACTCCCTTTCCAGTGGAGCAATATCACTAAGTGCTGCAATTCTCTCCAGTTCTCTAATTTGAGCCTCAAGATAGACAACATGGTCACACCTCACACAGAGATATGGATCCTGGATCAGTTGCTCCAGCAGTTCATACATATGCCGAGATGTACACTGAGAGAGGTTTTACCTGAACTGACTCAAATTGCCAATTACATAAAATACATTTGTATAAAGTAAAAAAAGAATATATATATAAATCTTTTTTCTTCCCCCCTTATTTCCTCCTGCACTACAATTACCCCCTTTTCTTTGAATTCATTTTATTTAAACTCCTACACTTATACAGGCACTGCACTTTTAGGATTTCTGTTGGTCCAGACTAGGTGCTTCCACTTTTGTCGACCTGGGTTTGATTCTTACTCAGAAAACCAAGAGGTCACACCACCCTTAAGCCGAGCAGGGTGGGGCCTGGTCAGTACTGGGATGGAAGACCACCTAGGAATACCAGGATGCTGTGGCCCACTGAAGAAGGAACTGACAACCCACTCCAGTATCTCTGCCATGAATACCAAGAGGATCAGCATCACCATGGATATAAAGATGTTCTGGTGTGTTATGGTCCATGAGGTCATGGAGAGTCAGAAACGACTTAACAATGCAAACAAAATCTGTCTATCAATCTATCTATCTATCTATCTATCTATCTATCTATCTATCTATCTATCTATATATATATATATATATATATATATATATATATATTTATATATATATATAGCCTACTACCCCAATTAGCCAGCTATCCTCTGGATTCTTCACTTAAATAATAACCATGAGGGCCACCCATGACACCTAATATTAACCCCTATACCATTCAGTACCTACACACCCCCATGGTATATTATGTCATTAGAACCACCATGGCACCTAAAATTAACCTTGTTACTATGTGGCTCTCACATGGTATCCCAAACTATAATCTTGGGGGAACCTATGGACTCCCATTGACCTAATATTAACCCCTATAAAAAAGGGGTCTTTATGGATCCCTATGGTATTCTAAACTATAATCATAGCAGTCCCTATGGTGCCCTATGACACTTAATATCTATGGTGTCCCTACTGATTTGTTCATTCTGATTCGTTAGACATTTAACCAATCAGCAATATGGCAGGAGAAATCCAAATATTTAATTTTGATATATGAAGCTTCTGGTGGTAGATAGGATGCAATGGGAGTCCTTGAGGACCCCCAAGGGATGGGGTTCCTTTTAGGTGCAATGAGGTTCCATTTGACTTCTCATAGTTATAGTATAATATTCCATCAAGGTCCTCAGGAACCCATTATATAGGGGTTAATAGTAGGTGCCATGAGGTCCATGGCTATAGTTTACAATACCATAAGGTCTGTAGGTACCACCATGCTATAGGAGTTATTATTTGGTGTCATCAAGGTACATAAGGATGTCCATGGCTATACTTTAGATTGGGAATCCCCTGGGGTACCAAATCTCATTGGGATAGTGATAAGAGATCCCGGGATACACTGGCTCATAGGAGGTAGCGGTATTAAACCATTAATTGTGTCAGATTTGAGCAATAAACCTCAAATTTGACACAAGTTGTTAGTTCCTTCATAGCGACAGATTGAAAACATCCAGACTTCTCAGAGGCATTTTTTGCCTTCTCTCAACCCCCTTCTCTCTCTCCCTCCCTGCCTCGTCTCTCTCTCCCCCTCATTCTCTCCTCTCCTTCTCTCTCTGCCTCCCTCTCTCTCTTTGCTTCCCCCTCCTTCTCTCTCTCTGCCTCCTCTCCCTCTCTCTCATCCTCCTCTCTCTCTTTCCTTTCATCACTGCCTCCCCTCCTCTCTGCCTCCCTTCCTCTCTGTCCCACTCCTCCTCTCTCCCACTTCCATGCTTCCCATCCTCCTCTCTCCCCTTCCTAATCTCTCTCCCCCCTCTCTGTTTCCCTCTTTCTCCCCCTCGAACTCTCTCTCTCCCACTCTTTCTCCCTCTCTTTCTCCCCCTCCTTCCCTTCTATGCCTCCCCCATCCTTCTCTCTCTACCTCCTTTCTCTCACCCTCCTTCTCAATCTGCCTCCTCTCCTGCCTTCTCTTTCTCTACCTCCTCTCTCCCTCTCTCCTCACATCCTCTCTTTCCCTCCCTCCCTCACTCCCCTTCCCTCTCTCTCCCTCCCACTCTTTCTCCCTCTCTTTCTCCCCCTCCTTCCCTTTATATGCCACCCCCATCCTTCTCTCTCTACCTCCTTTCTCCCCCTCCTTTTCTATCTGCCTCCTCTCTCCCTCCTTCTCTTTCTCTACCTCCTCTCTCCCCTTTCTCCCCTCCCTCTCTCCCCACATCCTCTCTTTGCCTCCCTCCCTCACTCCCATTCCCTCTCTCTCCTCTCCTCTTTCTGCCTCCCTCTCTCCCTGCCTCTTCTCTCCCAACCTCCTCTCTTTCCCTCCCTGACTCCCCCATCCCTCTCTCTCTCTCTCCTTTTCTCTCTTTCTCCTCTCTCCCCCTACTTCTCTCCTGTTTAGAACAGGAAACGCCATGCAGCTTTCATCTCCACCCTCAGTGCGGTATCTGATGTCATCACCCAAGGACAGACAGTACAGGTCTGACACATGCTGGTCTCTGTGGAAGCGCATGACGTGAAACACGTGTGTCAGACCTGAACCAGTCATTAGCACTAAGAAGATTTCCTTCTATACATAAAACACAGGTGACAATGGGAATTAGTCCATATTGCAGTAAGAGTAGATTATAAGCTTAGGGATTGTATTTCTTATCTTAGACATCACTAGGGGTAAGTGGTGGGTCCCTAACCTCTGCCACACAAGAGTTATTGTAGGGACACAGTGTAATGCGTATCCATTCCCTTTATTATTCTCTTATACTAATGTCACCTGGGTCTCACTATACTTAATATCATTTACACAGTGATTATTATTGTGATTACCTTATCTCTCATAGGAATTATTAAATGTATGGATTAACCATTAATTACCTATAATGTATGGATTAACCATTAATTACCTGTAATATATGAGGATTGTTTTTCTCTATAAAGGGTGTAGATAAGGACTGTGCTACAAGTGTGTACCCAGGGATATCTTGTGTTGATAAAAAAAATGTAATTTACGTTTATTAATTACTCATGTTAAATATTAATTAATAAAAGGTATATTTTAACTACCGGTGTCTCAATCATGTTTTCTAATTGTTATCAACTATTTTATACTGTAATGATGCCACATCAAAGGGATGTTAATACCAGATACTAATAGTGTCTTTTTCTACATTTTTTATATATACAATTTTGCTTACACTATTCTGGTGTTTATACCGTCCATCATAGTATTGGTTAATATACTTCACAAAGGCTTATTGCTGAAATTACTATATCTTTTACTTAAAGTGGTCAAACCTATTCTCCTCTCCTAAACAATATGATATTTGGCCACAAGATGGCAGTAGAGTACTATCAGATACATTGTGGCATTGTGGCATTTGGAGTTGCTTTATTTATTTAGTACATATAATGCCCCTGTGTGTGCTCTGTGTGTGCCAGGTCAGTGATATGAGGTGTAAAAAGGTTATAATGACTTATAAGAAGTGTTTATGCTCTAAATAATATAAATGCATGGTGTGTTTTCTTAGTTTCACCTACTAACAAACTAACAGAATATATCACTAACACGTCCTGATGACTCTCACCCACGACTGCTTCCAGGATATCACTGTTCATACCTATATTACTCTCCCTGTGTAAATATTTCCTCTGCTCTCTGATCTTAGTGTATCTGTTATCAAGGGTGAATTAAGGCTTGGTTGTTGTTTAGTCGTTCAGTCAAGTCTGACTCTCTGTGACCCTATGGACCGAAGCACCCCAGGCACATCTTGTCTCTGGTTCTGCTTATCCATTAGGTTTTCTTGACAAATATACTGAAGTGGGTTGCCAGTTCCTTCTCCAGTGGACCTCTCTGCTATGACCTGCCCATCTTAGGTGACCTTACATGGTATAGCTCACAGCTTCATTGAAGTACACAAGCCCCCTCACAACAACAAGGTAGAGATCCAGAAGGGGATTTCAGGCTAGTTATGTATTAGGCTCCCCCAGATCTAAACTGATCTCATTGTAATAAAGAATAACAATATTATATAATAATTATTTGTAACTAAAATTATTATTGTACATTTCTTTTGATGTAATATTCACTACAAATTAAATCACCATAGTTTGTGATTTTGGTATCTTTATTGTAAAATTTAATTGGAATAAAATATGTAGTTATGTTCAAGGAACCAATATATAACCCTCCATGTATTTCATAGAATTTATATTTTATACTCATATTTTTTATATATTTTTATATTTTTTTATATTTATTATTCATTTTTATGTATTTTAATAAATACTTTTATACGTATATTTTTCTCACCCTTTATTTTAGGTTAAAATGTTTCCTATAGTCATCTTCCAAAGCACCTAACCCCACATGCTATGATATTTTGGTAAAAATTAGTGATTTTAATGATAATATAGAAAAGTGCAATATAATCTCATAAATAAAGTACTTGTTATTACTTATGGTTTTTATTCATTTCTACTTGAAACCTCCACTGTGTCACTGAGTGGAGACAAATCCCATAATCTAGAGGACGAAATCTAACAATTATTGTCCACAATACTGATATTATTTTATCTACTAACTCTTAATAATAAGGTAATTAAATCATTGCAATGACAAAACCAAGGTTATTACAATATTATTTTGTAATAATCCTACTGATAATTGGCAATGAAAACCTCCAGCGCCCTCTTGTGGCTGGTCATTGCTATCTCAGTTATATAGATGATGTTCTTAAATGATACATAACCTTTACAAATATGTGAGGCCTCATAGGAACTTACATTTAGTTATGAAGGTTATATGGGCCAATAGGAAGAGTTAAAGGAAAATGTATGATGCAATAGCGTTTCTTAGGGGAGGTTATATGGAGCAAAAGAATTTGTTATCTGGATACACGTTGTAATAGGAGAGCATACAGGGTTCAGTTATGTGACGCAATAGGAGGAGTTTTTTGTAAAGAGGATTTATATTGTAGCAAAATGTTATAAGGAACAATAAAATTAGTTATAAGGAAGAGTGATATGGACCAATAGAAGGTGTGGAATTGTAGCATTATGAAGCATTAAGTGACAGAGAAGTTATATGGATGAATTATAAATAGGGATCATATGGACTATAGGTGGACCTAAATACAGATGTAGTATGGATTATTTAGAGAAATTTGACAATACATTCACCCCACTTACCTCAATCCCTATGAACTCTACACAGACATCCACCCCACATAACAAGATTTAAATATGGACAGTAATAGAATGAAATATCAGAAATGATTAGTAAGTGATAAGGGATAAGAAAGAGAGGGCAATCATGATGAAAATAATATATTAATATAAATATATATAACATGATATAATATAACGTGGGATGTAAGTGACATTATAATAATTCATTTTAATTCTTCCAATTGTCAGACTCTGAAACATGCAGTAATCTCTTTCATAGACCACCTCATTGTTTGGATTTTTAGTCATAATGGTGTAGATATTCTTGTCTAGACCACAAGTTCCATGTACATATCTACCTGTTAATGCCAGTTGACCATGTGTGAATGTGAATTTGTTCTCGCCTATTTTCTCACACACTCTATGTGTTATCTCTGACCACCAAACCTATTTTAAACTTATATATTTGGTTCACATGTCAATTAATGAACATCAGCAAGTTTACCAAAGTGTTTGTTACTTTTTGTGACTTCCATGCTGAAAAATATGTTTCTTTCAATATAAATTTGGAATATGAATTTTGTGCCAAATAGTGTATATAAAGATTAAAAATGCTAAAAAAAAATTCTTTCTATTCTATACATAGTTTTAATCACAGTGCAAACTAATTTTACACTAAATGGGACTTGCTAGGTCATTGGTACCAAATGTATATAGATCAAGGTTTCATGTGCTTATGTCCAACATACAGTAAAGAAGCCAAATATATGTCTAATGTCAATGACTTCTTTGCCTATTTTCCAACTAGTTAAAGCCCACCAAAAATGCATTTTTTCTACACATGTTTATAACATATGAACACGGGTTAGATGATATACCAAGCTATTATATTTGTCTCACCGTCCAATGCTGCAGAATTGATTTTTAACAAGGACATTGAGGTTCAAGCATTACCCACCCAATCTTCACCTAATCCACCTTTACCCCATGGGTATCATGCCATGCAAGCTCTTGAGGAACACATTACTGATCACACTGTAAACACATTGAATAAATCCCATATTTCCATAGCATGGCTTGTCATGCAAATGTGATGGAAACATATTCATGTTTGATGACAAATTAAAAAATCTGTTTTTGAACCATTTCAATGTCGGCATAAATACATAAAATAAAAGAAGATAGTAGAAAGATATATTTTTTACACATAACATTGCAGTTTTCCACATTTTTGTTTAACTTGTAATCATGAACAAACACCAGGGTCATCATTAGAAATATTGTGGTTCAGGTCTGTTTTCCTTTTTTTTTTTTTTTTATTAATTTGGATCCTTTGGAGGATTTAGCAACACACCGATGTCAGAGCTGGACCACAGAAGGCTGAGCTCCTTAGAACTGACTCATGTGAATTGGGTTGTTGAAGAAAGCTGCTTAGAATCCCTTGGACTTTAAGAAGATCCAATCAATGAATACTACAGGAAATTAAGCCAAACTGTTCACTGGAAGGTTTAATCATGAGTCTAATAGTCAAGTGTTTTGGCCATATCATGAGAAGACAGGATTCCCTAGAGAAGATTATAAAGCTGGGAAAGATTGGAGGCAAATGAATAACCAGACAGAAGAGGTGGAGATGGATAGATGAGGTTATTGAAGCAATGAACATGACATTGAGGGAGCTCAGAGGGGCAATGGCTACAGATGTGCCTGGAGTGATGCAGTCCATAGTGGCAAAAAGAGTTGTAGATGACAAAACAATGACAACAACAGAGGGTCTTGAGTAAAAGTGCTGTAAATAAATATATATATATATTCATTTACTCTCAGACCTGGTCTATAAGGAACGCAACATCTCAGGAGTGGACAGTATCCATGCTTGAGAAACTTGTGCTAATCAGTCACCTGTGCGAGCGTAGGAATATAGGTAAATTGTGGCATGTTTGTGAGCCTTAGTACACATGGGTTAATAAATCACAAATATGAGGACTTGGGCAGCTCTCAGTCTTAGACCCTAAATATTACTCTCCTTGCCAGCAACTGCGACCCTTGCAAACCCTTCCTTAACTCCCCTCTGCCCCTGGTCCTGCCCCTCTCTCCTGCCTCCCCCAGACATCATGTGGATCCTTCGCCGGGACCGGCTGCTCCTGCTGTCCGTCCTCTCTGCGCTCCTGGCCGCGGATATTTACTTCCACCTGTGGCCGCAGCTCTGGATCAGACTGAGCAGGAGGTGTGATTGCGAGGAGCGGACACCCGGCAAGGGTAACACGACCAGCACTAGGACCCGGGGGGCAAGGGGCTCCAAGCTGCACCGGCTCTTCACTCATCCCCTGTACGTGGCCCCTGATATCCCCATCCATCCAGGGACCCCGCTACTGAGCACCGCAGAGATATACAAGACCTACAGGAAGAACCTGGGGACCATCAAACGGGGAGTGAGGCTCAGAGAGGGGGGGGGGGGAGAGAGGAGGGGGGGAGAGATAGAGAAAGAGA
The DNA here is from genome assembly GCA_027410445.1 of Discoglossus pictus. Classification (NCBI taxonomy): domain Eukaryota; kingdom Metazoa; phylum Chordata; class Amphibia; order Anura; family Alytidae; genus Discoglossus; species Discoglossus pictus. Next base: position 48,764,051 of record CM050170.1, on the reverse strand, counting down.
GAGAGGGGGAGAGAGAGATAGAGAGAAGGGGGAGAGAGAGAGATAGAGAGAGAGGGGAGAGAGATAGAGAGAGCGGGGAGGGAGAGATAGAAAGAGGGGGGAAGAGAGAGAGAGAGACATTAGAGAGAGAGGAGGGAGAGAGAGAGGGTGGACAGAGAGAGAGAGGGGAGAGATAGAGAGAGAGACAGGAGAGAGAAAGAGAGAGGGGAGAAAGATACAAAGATAGATAGATAAATAGATAGATAGATAGTCAGACAAATATAATATATTTCCATTCATAAGTACAAACACTATCACACAGGGATAGATAGGATATTGCTTGGCCATAAACTTTACATATAATGTCTGCAAATAAGCACTTCATAGATCACATATATAGTTGTGAGCATGCGAGCATCCAGGACCTCAAAAAAACAACTTACACCTTCAGTTAACTAAAAATAAAAGAGTTTAGACACTAAAAAATTCTCTAAGCGAGAGAAAAAATGGCAGCCGAACAAAACAAAAACGAGGCTACAGCACTCTAACCACGGAAAACAGCACAAGAAACTCGCAAAAACACCACAAACTACGGATAATCCGCTAAGACGCATACCACACATTACCCGCCATTTTATGATAATGCGGAAGTAAACAACTACGCTAACGGTTTCGGCTCGCGCACGCACACTATTACTACATACGTTCATCACGCTTACACAGCAGCTCCACACCACTAATGCTGCAGCAACATCAAAACAGATTGCCAGCTCTTCAACACAATGCTTCAAAATAGGTAAAGTATATTCATTTATTCATTGTATTATATATTTCAGCAGTACACACAGAACAACATCAGCTACCTTACAATTCCATTGCCGTCATTTTTTGATGGGCAATTTGCTAGTTGTTATTATAATTATAATATAGATTATAATATAGTGATACAGTGTTATTATAATTAGACTTGTGTTATACCGGTGTGAGATCTATGATTAGAAATGTAGGCTTGATGGCTATAATTATATATGTTGGACATTATTCAGGTATCACCAAGCACCAGCTGAATCCTTCAGATAAAATAGGTACTTTATTAGAGAATAGATATATACAAATGTTGTGTAAAATCACTGGTTTAGGACAGACGCGTTTCGCCATCAAATCTTATGACTTTTTCAATGATCAAAACCACCCAATGTATATAAAAACATATGTATAAATCAAATATACTAAACTATAAGTTATTGATATTTATCTAATACATAGCTGGTAATTTACATTAACATTATAAATAAGTTGTTCTACAAGACAAATAGTATAAAAAAAAGATGGAACATATATAAAATAATGTCCTTAAAGAATATACACATACATATAGAAGGAGCTGAGAGAATGTCCATGTAAAGCGAGTCCATGATATACTATGGTTAGCCACATCTAAACTGAACCAAGCATCTTAGTTTCACTCTTATATTATGTTCCATCATGTAAGAATCTTGAAGTCAAAACACCACTGTGGTCATGTATTTAAATATACTTATTAGAAAAAGAAAATACAACATACAACATAAAAAAATATTAAATTATTATTTATTTGTTTATTATTACTAATATTACTACTACTACTACTTTTTATTATTTTATGTATGTATTTATTTATTTATTTAGTTACTATCAATAATATTATCACAACTACAAGTTTTTTTTATTATTAAAATGATGTATTATTATTTATGTATTATTTATTTTTGCATACTAATGCATTTGCCCCTTATAAAGTTTTGTTCTAAAAAAAAAGCATAGTGATACGATTATTTTTACATAAAACACAAATATACTTTTGTTTACATATATATAATCCATTCATCACACCATCATACCAGATATTTTACTGCACTTGTTTTTTTAAATAGATAGTACAGTAATTATTTTCCTATTAGTTTTAGCCTCTTAGAATCACATATATAGTTGTGGATCTGCGGGGCTGTTCGGAAAGCTTACATTTTTAGTCAATTTAAGTTTATAATTTTAGTCAAAATTACCTAAGTGGAAAAAAAATTGGCGTCCGAAAAAGGTAAAAATTCTGAAACTGGATGAAAACGAGGCTAAACAAAGCCAAGCATGAGGCACTTAGAAAAAACACGACGGCGAAGAAAGTAACACTTACACTGACAATGCCAAGCACGCAGGACTTTGAAAATAAAACCAATGGCAGTCAGCACACGCAAACATAAAGCAGACACACACATGAGAAAGAGACAGAGATGGGACAGGGGGGAGATGCTGGAAAGAGACAAATGGCATTCCCAAGCACAGAACTTGCAGGTTTACGAACCCTGCAATGAGCGGACCATACAGTAGGCGGGAGGAAAGGCTTGCAATGAGCACCACGAGTGGCAGAGGCTCGCAATGAGCGCCGAAGGAGCTCAGAGGAGCAAAAGCCTCACATTGTATGGCAAACAGCATTGCCAGCCTTACAATTTTATTCCTGTCATTTTTGATGGGCAAGTTCCTAGTAGAGAATATAACATTAAATAGAAATCTGAGTAGGAGGGGTTAAAACGTAATTGTGTAGCTTAACCTAAACTTTCCATACAAAAAACATGGTGCCCTCTTCTTGGTGCAATGATTTCTCCAATCTCCTGCTCTACTCCCCCCGGCCCGCTTCCTTTTCTCTATGTTGCCCCTACTCTGGCCATTTTGTAGGATCCTGTGACTGGGAGGACTTCTGGTTGCTTTTGTGTCTTCCTGCTCTGTTCCTGCTCTATTCCTGTTCCGTATCGGACTGACCTTTTGCTGCTGACCCAGATCATTACTGACCTAAAATGGATGTGGAACAGTATTCCCTCATGTCTCACTCTAATTGAAAAAGTAATGTGAGATTGTGTGAATAAAGGAAGTGATTTTGTTTAGTCTAATAGACATTGCAAAGTTCTGGAAGAGAACATTGTCCTAGAACAGGGTCAGCTGGACCGGTCAAGCGAAAGATTCCCATGGGTTGACCTTTGTTCCAGATCTCTAGCGGTTATTTCAGCACCTCTTATGTCTTTCAGGAATCCACTGTATACTAATTTACCAAAAACATATAGTCACTACCTCATTACAAAAGGACAACAGCCCACAACAGCCCACAACTGTTTTTGAACAGAGACCAGATACCTTTTATGGGGTTAAACAATACAAGGTGGTAAATATAAACTGTGAGTACAATGCACTTCACTTGTTTGTAAGAAGCCCCAATGTAACGCATTATCAGCATCTGGAACCTCTCTCTTTCTTCCTGTTCTCTCTCATGTAGGGTGCCCTTTTTCACAAGTCAAACCCACAAAGCAAGAGCTTGATCCTAACAGTGTTAATCATGTCTCATGCTGATGCAAGAAGACAGTGGTATACTGTGTGTGCCCTTCCACTAAAGGTTTAGTTTCGGTAACACATGTGGAACATGGCACCTTACATGACAGGGAACTAAAATAATGAAGAGTATATTTTATGTGAGAAAAGGATAACATTAAATGTTACCTAGTTAATGCATTTATATAAAACACACAAAAAATCTAAATAATCTCATTAGTTAATACAAGCCATGGACCCTCAGATCCCTATAATGAGACCTCTTGTCTCTGATCTAGTTCCTTATACATAAAAGATTAGTTTACAGAGACAGAAAAATACAAGATAAAACATAAAAAGTGTATTAATTTCTTATGCATTTATTTATTACTATTATGTATTATTATTTAACTTTACATTCTAAAACAGATAACACATAATGTATATAATTAACATAGATATCCATCACCTGAACCCTCTGTGTGAAAAAGTGATTGGCCCCTTACAGATAATAACTGGTTGTACCACTATTGGCTGAGGAGACCTCTACCAAACACTTCCTATAATTTCATCACTAAATACATTTGACTAATAATAGTATAAAGTTTTAGGTTCTTCACAACCATCTTTGCTGATTTGGTCTGAGGGATCATCACTGGTACCAGTTGTTGAAAACCATTGCTCTAGAGAACAACCTGAGCCTTGACCATTCGAGTTTCTGGGCTTTGGTTCAGATGACATAATGTTGTATTAGTGATATAAATAATGGGTTTCAAGATAAAAATTTGCCTCTTTTAGATGACATACACGTATACAGCAAGCAGGAGGGGATGTAAGTCACATTTGGAATTATTTATTAAAATTAAGAGAATGGTCATGTATTTGGGATCTATGGTCAACGTCTAGAAGAATGTCAAATATTATACTGAAAAACAACCCTATTCTAAGTACACATGAAAAAAAAAACATCTTTCCACACCTCCATCTTGTATCTAACAAAGACATGTAAAAATATATATATATAGTAGAACAAGGTAATGTAGTAGTACATGTTATGTTTATGTTGTAATTGAAGAGAAAGCTTGCTAAGCATTTAAAGATAGATTAAAAGCACAAGAGGTTATAATCCAACATGTCCCATATAGCCTTTCCCATCTCCTTCATCCCTCCCATTGCCATAGTTATGTATCAATACCCTGTATGAAAAAAAAACACAACACATACATAAAGTCTAACAGTCCGGTTTTATCCTCAACTTGACTTGACATAATTGTCAAATTAATAAAGTTTTACAAACCCTCTCCCGTCTGCTTCATCCCTCCCATAGCTGTAGCACGTATGAAAAAAACAAACAAACATAGAACACGTACATAAAGAGTAACAGCCTAACTTTATTCCTCAACTTGACCAAGTATTGTTGTCAAATTGAAGTCTAACATATCCATTCCCGTCTGTTCATCCCTCTCATCAGTACTCCATACAACCCCCCCCCCCCCCCACAGCACGTACACAAAGTCTAACAGCCCAGTTTTACTCCTCAACTTGTCCATGTATGATTCTTGAACTAATAAAGTGGACGGGCAAGCCATTTTCACATGTAACACAAATGTAACCACTTGTCACTTCCTTTCTGTAAATACATTTCCTATGCTCGTGTTTGTCTTGATTTAATTTACATATGCTTAGATTAAATTTCCTATCGCTCCAGACACTTTTTGCATTCTTCTTTCTTCCCTTGCAGATTTCCCTTACGGCTTCTTCAGTCTTGGTATGGATAAAGGTGTTGGTGGACTTGCATTTACTCTTTGTATTTTGCTTCTTCATCGTTTCATTGCAGCTAATGGCATTTGTGTAAACCATGTGTTTTCTCTTGAAGCTTTCATAGTTCTGGGATTTGGATAGTGACGTGAGGACAAGGAAAATTCCAAGAGTCAGGAGAAGAGGTAGAACCTGGGACATCTCGATGGGGGGGAAACTGAATGAGAAAATGGACAGAAAAGCTAATGGTGCATGGGGAAGATGAAGAAACTAATGGGAAATTCCTGATCTACAGTAAATGATCTATATTATTTTTCCATCTATCTATCTATCTATATTTCTATATATGTATCTTTCTGGATAATATCATAAGAAAATGTTTAACTATGTACATCTTTATCGGAGAATATCGAAATAAAGAGATATCCACTATGGGGCACCATGACAATATAAACAGATAGGTATGGAATAAAATAATAAGCTAGAATTATCCTGATAAGTGAATATCTTCAGGTCAGACAACATTATGCCCGCTCTATTAGGAATAACATACATAAATAAATATACTTATTAAAATATATACTTTAAAATCCCATTTTTTTGATCCTTGCATTTCAGTTTAACATGTGGTGATTAAAACATATATTACAAAGGAAGTAATTGTTCTGATAATCAATATATCTAATCTATATTTATCAAACTATATCTTTTTCTGTATAACCTGTATTCTCTTTATATATATAAACTGTCTACTTGTTATATTACAAAGCAATGTCATATATTTTTCAATTTACATGATTAGCTACCTTAGACATATGTGATATATAATATTTTTAAACTGTGTACATCATCAATATACCTCTAGTCTGTATTTAGTGATCCAACCAAAGTCTGATATATAATCTTTTTAGAACATCAATATATCTCGAGTCTCTGTTTATCAATCTAACCCGGATATGATATATTTTGATTTTATATTGTGTATCAATATATACCTTTCATTTTTATTTCATTTTATAACCCATATTTTACATATAATTTTTTAGACTACGAATCATCCCTACATTTTTAGTTTCTATTTAGCAATCAAACCCATGGCTAATATATAATATTTTTAGACGTCATCTAACCCATATGTGATATAAAATAGTTTTAGGCTGTGCTTTATCAATATATATATACAAATATATTATCCTTTTAGAATGTATATTTGTCATGATTCCCCTGAGCACCAGTCCTTGGGACTAATATGATCCACCCAGGATGATTAGGATTTTGAAGATAGCCGTTACCCTGGCTGCTTAAAGACTCCTACCAGGACTGCCTCCTGGGAATATGCGGTTGTGGGACTGGGCTCGTTATTTAATATGTTTTATTAAGTTGATTAACCTATGTATGTTAATTACTGTATGTTATGCTATGCTATATTATGCTGATTACTGTATGTTTGTGTCCAGTTGATAGGGATTTAACTGGCAGTTAGAATGTTATGGGGTAGCCAGTAACTGACAGTTGAGTCAATTATGTAATGTGTGTCTCTGAGGTAAAGACAGCTTTGAATGTAGTCTGAGATGTCTCTGACAGGAGAAAGGAAAGGTAACAGCTTTTAGTGACTCTGAGAAGATTCATATATATATGGAATAAGATATCTGAAATATATATATATACTAGTGACTTGCCCGTCAAACATGACGGCAATAAAATTTGAAGCCTGGCAATGCTGTTTGCCACACACTGCCTCTTTGGCGCTCATCGCGAGCCTCTCCCCCCTGTGTAGTTTAGGGGCCTCGCGATGAGTGTTACTGATTTGGGTAGAGTGTTACTGCCTTGCTTAAGTGTTACTGGCTCATGTTAAGTGTTACTGCCTTAGGTTAAATGTTACTGGCTTACATTACGTGTTACTGGCATCGGGCTCTTTTTTAACTCTCTTTGGCCTCGTTTTCATCCTGTTACGTTTTTTTGTCCGCCATTTTTTTTCTCGCTTAGGCGATTTTCAATTGTGAAAAAACACCAAATGTGCCTTAAATTAATTTGCAACCTCACTCACAGGTTCCCTGGCTCTCCCACTGTGCTCTGTGTGAGTGTGTAAGTTATTTTGTGGCATATTTGGCATTTTTTTTTAGGTCTTTTGAGTTTAGTGGTCTGGCCATTAAATTCATAATTAAGTGCAAGGCCGCAACTGCAGGCCTCTGTTTGCGATGTCCGCAGTTTCATCTAAATCCTATGTGGCTCACCTTTGGCCTCATTGCAGTCTCAAAGTCCCACAGGCTTTCAACCCTTATTGCAGCTATATCATGTGGGTCTCGCGATGAGAACCAAACGCTTAGCGAGGCCCGCAACAGAACAACAACTCACAGTACAACAACTATATATGTGATTTATCAGAATCCCTATAGAATATGATAAGAGTTATCACTATCTGACTGGAAGATATATATATGTGTCAGAGTGCCAGCGATTATAGCTGTCCTGGTCCTGTACATTTACTGAAATGGATGTTAAGATGTTATGATGCCTTGCACATGAAACATTGTCAATGACAGTATAAGCAATGAATATAAAACCCAGAAGACTCACAGACTATTGAAGAATGTTATTAGTCCAAGTTTAAATATACATCTATTAGACCTGTTCTGAAGTTTCCACAGCAATAAAAGCAGTTCCTGATTTTTATAATGCTGAGTCTGCGTTCATATTTTTTAAATGCTGCATAAAGAGTAAGGGCATTTTAGAGACATCAGCTGTCTTGGTGAAGGGATATAAAGAACCTTTTGTATCTGCTGGGTAGGTTTGGCCATAACAGCATTATCAAGCCCGACTGAAGAAAAAGCATATCTCATAACATTCTAACTGCCAGTTAAATCCTTATCAACTGGATACAATTAAACATACAGTAATCAACATAACATAGCATAACATAGAAATAATTAACATACATAGGGTAATCACCTTAATAAAACATATTAAAGAACTATAAAACATACTGAGCTCAGTCCCACAACCACATATTCTCAGGAGGCAGTCCTGATAGGAGTATTAAAGTGCCAGGGTAATGGCCATCCTCAAAATCCTAATCATCCTGGATGGATCATATTAGTCCAAAGGACTGGTGGTCATGGGGATCATGACAATATTATTATTATATCTCTAGTTGATAATTAGCAACTTAATTTATTTATTTTGCATAATCTATATTTCTTCAATATAATTCACAAGCGTCTTGCCCGTCAAAAATGGTGGCTTGATAGAGTGTTCTAAATTGTGTCTCTCCCCATCTCTCCCTCCCTTGTGTATCTACCCCCTCCTCTCCTCCCCTATGTCTCCTCCCCCTCTCCCTCCCCTGTATCTCTCCCCCTCCCTCCCCTGTCTCTCTTCCCCCCTCTCCCTCCCCTGTGTTTAATTCCCCCTCACACCTTTTCTCCCTCTCCCTCCCATGTGTCTTCCCCCCTCTCCCACCTATGTGTCTCCTTTCCCCCATCCCCTGAGTCTCCTTCCCCCATCTCCCTCCCCTGTGTCTCCTTCCCCCTCTAACTTCCCTGTGTCTCATTTATCCCTCTCTTGTGCCTCCTTTGCCCCTCTCCCCATTCCCCCACTACGCAATGCGCATGCACTACCCTACTATGCAATGTGCTGCCCCTCCCATTCCCTCATTGCTCACCCTGCACTATTTACTCCCCATCACATTTCTACCCACTCATACCCTCATATATAGCCCTTGCTTAACTATCCAGACATCTCCCTTCTCTTATGTCCACCTTTCCCTTTCTCCTCTTCATGACTTTTTCCCATCTACCCCTCCCTTATCTCTCTTCCCTCATCTTTCTCGCATCCTACCTTACCATGTATTCTTCCCACATCTTTTATCTTCCTTATCACTCTGCCATTTCAACCTTCCACATATCTTTCATCTCTCTCATAACCCCCTCTTCTTTGCTCATCTCCCGCATGTTTTCCCATCTCTGACCTCCCTCGTCTCTTTGCAACTTCCCATCCCCACTTCCTTCTATGTTCCATTTCTCATCCCTCTCCATATATACTATTTCTATTTATCCTCATCTTCCATTCCCCAATCTCCCACATCTCAACCCCATCTCTGCCTCCCACATCTCTGTATGTATCCCCTCCCTCATTTATCTGCCATTCATTGTCTCCCCCTCCCTCATTTATTCACCTCATTGTCTCTCTTATATATCCACATCCATCAAATCTATCCTTTCCCTAATCTCTCCCCATCTACCCGTCCCAATCTACCTGATCTCTCTCATATCTTCCTCATCCATTCCCATTAAAATATTGCCTTTCTTCATGACTACCCATTTTCCACATCTCCTCGTCTACATTCACCCTAATCTCTCCCCATTTACCTCATTTTACCCATATCCCTCACCTATCCCCATCTCCATCCTTCATCTCTCCCTGCCCTTCATCTCTCCTCTTCTCTCATGTTTCCCCCTCTCTCATATCTTCCTCATTTCCCCCTCCCTCATTTATTTTCCTTCCCTCCTCATCTACCTCATCTCTCCCTATCACCTCCCCCCCTCATTGCTCTACTTGTCTAATCTCTCACAAACCCTCCCTTATCTCTGCTCTCCCCTCCCCACTCACCTTTCCATCTGTCCCCATCTCGTACATGTCCCTCATCTCTCAGCATCTCCCTTATCCCAACTCTTACCTGAATCATCTCTCCCCCTCCCTCAACTCTCCACTTCTCCTTTCTCCACATTTTACTCCCTTCCCGATCTCTCTCCTCATCTCTCCTTATATCATCCTCACTACCTCATATATCTCTCCCCATCCCATCCTCTCTCTCTTCTCTCCATCTCTCCTCTATATCTCCCCTCCCTCACACCTCCTCATCTTCAATCTGGCTATTTAAGCCCAGCCGGGCAAGCACATTAATTTTATGTGTTTAGCACTATGGGGGTTACTATAAATTTATCAATTTGTTTGATAAATATCTCACACAATTCTCTATCCAACATTAATTCTAATATTGCTCGTTATTTATATCTTATACAGATCAATTTAGACTCCACAGACCAGAATTTCAGGAATTCTCTGCTCTGATTAGTTGCTCAGTTAGAATAACTGAAATAACTGAGATCACTAAATACTGGAGAAAACTTGAATTAAACAGACTTGCTGTATATAATATCTAATTATAATTCATATAAATAATTTAGCACTCTCTCATATTGGATATGCTATGGTATACCTTATGTACCTATAATATGTATGTAAGGTACAGGACAGTGTATCCTATATGAGAGAGCACATACAATTATTTATATAAATAAGAATTTATAATCAGCTTATTGGGGCAACACAGAGAAAATACTTCACCCCTTCCTCACCTTAGCCTGTCTCTCATAAATATGTTCTTTGCTTTAGTTGAAGTAGGGAAGGAAGACCCCTTTTAATGTCACCAGGATGGCATCATAACAGAAAAAAGAGAAAAGAGACACATAGATTTTACGCTTCAGTTTAGTTAGTAATTATAAACAAGAAGAACTTCTCCCAGAGCAACAGAGTAATAGTCTCCTTAGTTGCCACTAACGGATTCTATAATATATATATATATATATATATATTAAAATAATAACTAACATATATTCCAAGTTCTAAAAGAGTAATATTGGTTTATAATATATTACATAGAACCAGAAATGGTTAATAGAATTCACTTTGTTTTTATTCTACAGGAGAACTAGACAAGGTTGTCCTCTATCTCCTACACCAAAGACAGCACATAGTCAAAAAGTTATTTAATCCATACTTACTTCAGCTTGTCTCTTGCTGGAAGATGAATGGAAGATGAATGGAAGATTAATGGAATAATTACCCTTTTTTTATCTACAAGGTACATCACACCACAAAAAAAAATCAAAAATGACATATACAGTATGTCTATTTTTTTAAACTTCTCCCAATATCCCCTAGTTACTCATTTCTCCCTGTATCTTTTACTTCATCTATCCCCACTCCTCATATCTCCTCCTCCCTCATCTCTCACCATCTCTCTTATCTTTCCCTCTCCTCTCCCTCACTTCTTCTCATCTACCACCTCATCTCTCTTCCCTCCTCCACATATATCATTTCCACTTCTTTAACCTTATTTATCTCTCCCCCATTTCAACCCTCCTCATATCAGTCATCTCTCTCATTTATCCATCATTTCTCCGCATGTCCCTCTTCCCTTCCAATCTCACTAATATCTTCCCATCTCCCCTCTCTCTCATCTCCCCACCTCCCTAACTTTCTTCCCACCCCTCTCCATGTCTACGCTCTTTTATCTCTCACCATTTCCTCCCTCATCTCTCCCCCATTCCTTGTCTCCCCCTCCCTCATTCATTCCCTCCTTGTCTCCATTATATCACTGCATCCGTCACCATCTATCATTTCACTAATTTCACTTTGTTTCCCCTCTCCGATCTCCCTAATCACTCCCCATCTACATTCCATCATCTTTCTTCCTCACTCATCCTTACATTAAAGACAACACACAGAAAGTTCTTTAATCCATTCTCACCTCAGCATAGTCTCTTATCAAAATATTTTTCTACAGGAGGACTAGACAAGGTTGTCTTCCATCACCTACACTTAACACAACACATAGAAAGTTGTTTAATCCATCCTTACCTTAGCTTGCCCCTCAACAAAATATTCTTTTACAGGAGAACTAGGAAAGGTTGTCCTCTATCTCCTACAATAAAGACAACACATAATCAGGAAGATCTTCAATCCATTCTCACCTTAGCTTGCCTCATGCCAAAATATTATTCTACAGGAAAACTAGACAAGGTTGTCCTCTATCTCCTACAATAAAGACAACACATAAACAGAAAGATCTTCCATCCATCCTTACCTTAGCTTGCCTGTTGCCAAAATATTCTTCCTTTGGTAGAATAATGGAGGAACGTTACCTTTTATTATCTGAAAGTAGCGTTATACCACAAAAAAGAATAGATGAGACATATAGCTTCACACCTCTTCAGTAAGGGAAATGACTCTGAGAATAGATCAGAGAATAATCAGCAAAGACAGGAAGTATAAAAAAACCACAAGGACCGCAGAAGACGTGCATGTCCACAACCTTAAGAGAACAATGCAAATCTTATAATTATGGTGGAACTTTTAAACCAAATAACAATTATATTTTAATTGTTTGCAATAAAAAATCTGAATTAGTGCTACATTACAGAATGCAATTAAATTAATCAAAAATTAGATGTCTGAACCTGTCCTGATTATATACATTTAGGTGGTCACCCTACATTAGATAGACCCCCAGCTCTGTCTTAGCCTGTCCTGATAATGTACAGTCTGGAGGTCCCCCTACATTAGATAGACCCCCAGCACTGTTTGAGCCTGTCCTGATAATGTGCAGTAAAAAGATCACCCTACATTAGATAGACCCCAGCACTGTATGAGCCTGTCCTGATAATGTACAGTCAGGGGATCACACTACATTAGATAGACCCCCAGCACTTTCTGAGAGTGTCCAGATAATGTGCAGTCAGAAGGTCACCCTACATTAGATAGACCACAAGCACTGTCTGAGCCTGTCCTGTTAATGTACAGTCAGGAGGTCACCCTACATTAGATAGACCACCCCAGCACTGTCTGAGCCTCTCCTGATAATGTGCAGCCCGGAGGTGACACTGCATTAGATAGACCTCCAGCACTGTCTGAGCCTGTCCTGATAATGTGCAGTAAGGACATCATGCTACATTAGATAGACCACAAGCACTGTCTGAGCCTGTCCTGATAATGTGCAGTCAGGAGGTCATTCTACATTAGATAGACACCAGCACTGTCTGAGCCTGTCCTGATAATGTGCAGTCAGGAGGTCACCTTACATTAGATAGACACCAGCACTGTCTGAGCCTGCCCTAATAATGTACAGTCAGGAGGTCACCTTACATTATATAGACTCCAGCACTGTCTGAGCCTGTCCTGATAATGTGCAGTCAGGTGATCACCCTACATTAGATATACCCCAGTACTGTCTGAGCCTGTCCTGATAATGTACAGTAAGGAGGTAACCCTAGATTAGATAGATCCCCAGCACTGTCTGATCCTGTCCTGATAATGTGCAGTCAGGAGGTCACATTAGGTTAGATGGACACTACTCTTTATAAGGGTGTCTTTATTTGTTTTCTCTTTTGCTTTTAACTGTACTTAAGTCAAGTTTCAATCACTATATATATATATATATATATATATATATATATATATATATATATATATATATCAGAATCCCTGTAGAAGATGATAAGATACATCTCTGTCTGACTGGATTATTATATATGGTATAAGATATATGTAAGATATATATATATATATATATATATATATATATATATATATATATATCTATAAATCAGAATCCCTATAGAAGATGATAAGCGTTATCACTGTCTGACTGGATTAATATATATGGTATAAGATATCTGGAAGACATATATATATATATATATATATATATATATATATATATAAATCAGAATCCCTATAGGAGATGATATGTGTTATCACTGTCTGACTGGTTTATTATATATGGTAGCAGATATCTGGAAGATATATATATATATATTTATACACTGCTCAAAAAAATAAAGGGAACACTTAAACAACTCAATGTAACTCCAAGTCAATCACACTTCTGTAAAATTAAACTGTCCACTTAGGAAGCAACACTGAGTGACAATCAATTTCACATGCTGTTGTGCAAATGGGATAGACAACAGGTGGAAATTATGAGCAATTAGCAAGACACCCCCAATAAAGGAGTGATTCTGCAGGTGGTGACCACAGACCACTTCTCAGTTCCTATGCTTTCTGGCTGATGTTTTGGTCACTTTTTAATGCTGGTGGTGCTTTCACTCTAGTGGTAGCATGAGACAGAGTCTACAACCCACACAATTGGCTCAGGTAGTGCAGCTCATCCAGGATAGCACATCAATGCAAGCTGTGGCAAGAAGGTTTGCTGTGTCTGTCAGCGTAGTGTCCAGAGCATGGAGGCGCTACCAGGAGACAGGCCAGTACATCAGGAGATGTGGAGTAGGCCGTATGAGGGCAACAACCCAGCATCAGGACCGCTACCTCCGCCTTTGTGCAAGGAGGAACAGGAAGAGCACTGCCAGAGCCCTGCAAAATGACCTCCAGCAGGTCATAAATGTGCATGTGTCTGCTCAAACGGTCAGAAACAGACTCCATGAGGGTGGTATGAGGGCCCGACATCCACCGTGGGGGTTGTGCTTACAGCCCAAGACCGTGCAGTATGTTTGGCATTTGCCAGAGAACACCAAGATTGGCAAATTTGCCACTGGCGCCCTGTGCTCTTCACAGATGAAAGCAGGTTCACACTGAGCACATGTGACATAAGTGACAGGGTCTGGAGACGCTGTGGAGAACGTTCTGCTGCCTGCAACATCATCAAGCATGACTGGTTTGGCAGTGGATCAGTAATGGTGTGGGGTGGCATTTCTTTGGGGGGCCAAACAGCCCTCCATGTGATCGCCAGAGGTAGCCTGACTGCCAATAGGTACCGAGATGAGATCCTCAGACCCCTTGTGTGACCATATGCTAGTGTGGTTGGCCCTGGGTTCCTCCTAATGCAAGACAATGCTAGACCTCATGTGGCTGGAGTGTATCAGCAGTTCCTGCAAGACAAAGGCATTGATGCTATGGACTGGCCCGCCCGTTCCCCAGACTTGAATCCAATTGAGCACATCTGGGACATCATGTCTCGCTCCATTCACCAACGTCACGTTGCACCACAGACTGTCCAGGAGTTGGCAGATGCTTTAGTCCAGGTCTTGGAGGAGATCCCTCAGGAGACCATCCACCACCACAACAGGAGCATGCCCAGGCGTTGTAGGGAGATCATACAGGCACGTTGAGGCCACACGCACTACTGAGCCTCATGTTGACTTGTTTTTCCACTTTCATAATGGGGGTGACTCCAAATCCAGACCTCCATGGGTTGAAAAATGTGATTTCCATTTTTTTATTTGTGTGTGATTTTGTTGTCAGTACATTCAACTATGTAAAGAACAAAGTATTTTATAAGAATATTTAATTCATTCAGATCTAAGATGTGTTATTTTAGTGTTCCCTTTATTTTTTTGAGCAGTGTATATATAAATCAGAATCCCTATAGAAGATGATAAGAGTTACCACTGTCTGACTGGATTAATATATATGCAAGATTACTGGAAGATTCTGATATATATATATATATATATATATATATATATATATATATATATATATATATATATATATATATGTCAGAATCCCTATAGAAGATGATAAGAGTTATCACTGTCTGATGGGAGTGCCAGAGATTATAGCTGACCTGGTCCTGTACAACTACTGACATGTATGTAAAGATGGTATAATGCCTTTCTCATGAAACATTGTCAATGACTATAAAAGCAATTTATACAAAACCCAGAAGACTCACAGACTATTGCAGAATGTTATCAGTCCAAGTATAAATATACATCTATTAGACCTGTTATGAAATTTACACAGCAATAAAAGCAGTTCCTGATTTTTATAATGCTGAGTCTGTGATCATATTTTAAATAATGCATCTGAGTAAGGGTCCAAAGAGACATCAGCTGTCTTGGTAAAGTGAAATAAAAGAACCTGGTGGATCTGCTGGGTAGGTTTGGCCATAACAGTCTTATGAAGCCCGACTGAAGTAATATCGCCACAGAGGGTATACTGGATTATTTTGGAAAATTGTTGAATGAGGGGTGTTTATCTAGGGAATAATCCTGTTTGGGATCACTGAGGATTTTTCCCCTTATGATACAATTGTGTCGATAGGGTTTTTTTATTGCCTTCCTCTTGACCAATTGACAAGTTATTCATTACAAAGATCAGAGGGGATCTAAAGAGTTTGAACCTAATGAACTAAACATCTTTATTCAACCTTTATTCAACAGAAGCAGATTAGATACAGAAAAGGTGGCAGGTATACACAGAAGATCTATACAGGAAGGATCTTAAAGGTATATGGGCATTTCATGGATTATGATGCATCTGATAGTGGAGAATCAATAATGTATGTAAACATTTTTTTTGCATTAGAAAGTCCAACAATAAACACTAATAAAGTTGCTCTAACATTTGCAAAATTTCTTAAGTTTTCAGGTAGCAGATTTTGAGAAGGAACACCCAGAAGGATAAATTAGCATAAAATTCATATATAGTTGTTATCTACTAGAGGTAGGTACAACAATGTATCTGTTTCTCTCTCACTGACAGATACAAAGCTGTTTGGGAAGCAGCCGTGATTCAGACAGCTGATTCACTAGGAAATATTTCTACACAGCTCATTGGCTAGGACACCTTCGTAGCTCACACAAAAAATTTTAAATGGACTTTGCATTACAAATATATAAAAGTCCTCAATAAAAATGTTTTATATGAGATGCTGAATCAGGCAAACTTAAAACACATGATATCCAACAAACTTCCATATACCTTCAACAGCTTTGGTATCCTCAACCGTTGGTGCCAGACATCTTGGAGAGTGAAGTAAGATTGGCTCTAAGAAGCCTTCCTAATAACCAGGCTACAGGAGTTGATGGAATCTCAGCTGAACTATGCAAAATCGTACAAGGAGCTGTGAAATTGTTGTTTGTCTTATGTCATCAAATTCAGAAAACTCAACAGTGGCCAGACTGGAAATGGTGATTTTTATTAGATAAACAAATATTATTTTATTAGACTACACTTTTATTTAAAAGGCACTTACTACTCCAAGTTCCTAGTGCTCTAAAGCCATTTTTTTTTTTTTGCAGGAAGAAAATGTAATAAATACTTTTAGGCATTACTTAGAAATATTATTGTGGGCAACAGAACAGGAAAAAGGCCAAACCACTAAACTGCAATTAAGATGTAAATATGGACAGTAATAGTATAAAATATCAAAAGTGATTAGCAAGTGATAAGTGATAAGAAAGAGAGGGCAATCATGATGAGATAACAGAAACAATATATTAATATATATGTAACATGATATAATATTATGTGGGATATAAATCACATATAATAGTTGTCAAACTGCGAGACGTTGTCACGCTTTGTGTGGTGCATACGACTTAGGCGGCGCTCATCGCCTGCGAGCCTCACGAAGCGAGGCGAGCTGTTAACGCATAGCACTTAGGCGATGAGCGCCCGTTAAGGCACTACAACGCACTACAACTATCAGCACAAACACAAAAAAGGAATGAAACACGCAGGATTGGCCGCAAAACACTTCCTAAACACGGGATCGCTTGGCGTGCAAGCAGTTGACAAAAATACGGGACGCAAAAAATTCCGAGATTAACGGCCGAATGACAAAAACAAAAAAAACAATAAAAACACACTAAATACACCCTAAAAAATTACAAAAACATCACAGACAGCACGGGGCAACAGCCAGGACGTCTGGGAGTGATGTGGAACACAAATTTAACTTGATTTAGACGATTTTCGCCACAAAAAAATCGCCTAAGTGAGGCAAGACGTTAACGAGTAGCTTCGGCGCTCATTGCTGCGAGCCTCGCGTAGCTAGGTGAGCCGTTAACGCTTAGCACTTAGGCTATGAGCACCAAAGGCGCTCATCACTGCTCGCCTCGCAGAGCGAGGCAAGTCGTTAAAGCCACTCGAAAATCACATAAGCGAAGAAAAAAATGGCTGCCCCAAAAAATGAAAACGAGGCGACACGACCCCGGGCCGTGCAAAACACTGCCAAATACGTAGCACTTTACACATCAAACTAGGAAATACAAAATACACTATTACAAAAGCCGTAAAATGCTCACGAAACGCGTACCACATTAATAACATTACGACTATACAATGCCGCTTTACACAATATACCTGCGGCTTTACATGGCGCACGCAGCATATTTACAATGCACACTTGGAAAATTCATTACACTTTATACGCAGGGCACCAACACTCACAATGTATATTGTATGCAGACGCAAAATACAAACAGATTGTTAGCTCTTCAGCCTATTATTGGCTGCATATATTAAGTACAAATACTTAAAGTATATTAATTTATTTAATTATTAATTAATTATTACTTAACTTCATATGCAGAAAAATATAGATCTCTCTTTATCATGACTCATGAAGGTGCTCAGCGGACCAAAAGTATTTGACAGGAGAGGTTCGCAATGAGCGCCGAAGGTCCTCACAGTACAAAAAAGTTTACATTGTGTATCAAACAGCATTCTCATGGCTTAACATTTTATTGCCCCGTCATTTTTGACTGACAAGTTGCTAGTTACATTATAACAATTAATTTTAATATTTATTTTTGTCAGACCATGAAACATGCAGTAATCTCTTCATAGACCACCTCATTATTTCGATTTTTAGTCATAATGGTGTAAATATTCTTGTCTAGACCACAAGTTCCATGTACGTATCTACCTGTTAATGCCAGTTGACCATGTGTGAATGTGAATTTGTTCTCGTCTATTTTCTCACACACTCTACGTGTTATCTCTGACCACCAAACCTATTTTAAAATTTATATATTTGTTTCACATGTCAATTAATGAACATCAGCAAGTTTACCAAAGTGTTTTTACCTTTTTTGACTTTCATGCACAAGTTGAAAAATATGTTTTTTTCAATATAAATTCTGATTATGGTGTATGGATTTTGTGCCAAATAAAGATTCAAGATTAAAAAAGCTAAATAAAATTACTTTCTGTCCTATACATAGTTGTAATTATTAAGAAAATCACAGTGCAAACTAATTTTATGCTAAATGGGACTTGCTAGGTCGTTGGTACCAAATGTATATAGATCAAGGTTTCATGTGCAACATACATTAAAGAAGCCAAATATATGTCTATTGTAAGATTTTAGTGACTTCTTTGCCTTTTTTCCAACTAGTTAAAGCCCACAAAAAATGCCTTTTTTCTACACATGTTTATACCATATGAACACGGGTTAGATGATATACCAAGCTACTATATTTGTCTGACACGTCCAAGGCTGCAGAATTGATTTTTAAGGACATTGAGGATCAAGCATTACCCACCCAATCTACACCTAATCCACCTTTACCCATGGGTATCATGCCATGCGACCACTTGAGGAACACATTACTGATCACAATGTAAACACATTGAATAACAAATTTAAAAAAATATGTTTTTTAACCATTTCAATGTCGACATAAATGCATAAAAAGAAAAGAATATAGTAGACAGATATTTTTTTATACATAACATTGCAGTTTTCCACACTTTTGTTTAACTTGTAATCATGCACAAACACCAGAGGCATCATTAGAAATATTGTGGTTCAGGTCTATTTTCCTTTTTTTTTTTTATTAATTTGGATCCTTTGCAGGGGATTTAGCAACATACAGATGTCAGAGCTGGACCATAGAAGGCTGAGCTCCTTAGAACTGACTCATTTGAATTGGGGTGTTGGAGTAAACTGCTTAGGAAATTAAGCCAAACTGTTCACTGGAAGGTTTAATCATGAGTCTAATAATAAAGTGTTTTGGCCATATCATGAGAAGACAGGATTCCCTAGAGAAGATTATAATGCTGGGAAAGAATGGAGGCACATGAATAACCAGACAGAAGAGGTGGAGATGGATAGATGAGGTAATTGAAGCAATGGGCATGAGCTTGAGGGAGGTCCGAGGGGCAATAGCTGACAGATGTGTCTGGAGTAATGCAGTCCATAGTGGCAAAAGGGTCTGGAGTAAAAGTGCTGTAAATAAATACATGTATATGTAATTGCTCTCAGACCTGGTCTATAAGGAACGCAACATCTCAGGACTGGACAGTATCCATGCTTGAGAAACTTGTGCTAATCAGTCACCCGTGTGTAGGAATAAAGGTAAATTGTGGCATGTTTGTGAGCCTTAGTACACATGGGTTAATAAATCACAGATATGAGGATCAATCACACAGACGTTAAAAAGACTTGGGTGGCTCTCAGTCTTAGACCCTAAGTATTACGTAGGGCATCACTACTTATTCCCATAAGAGTGACACTTTATTCGGGTTTGAGGTGAACATTTATAGGGGTAAATCATTAACTTGGTACACAAGAAAACAACATTTAACTCCCTGCTTAAACATTGAACAGCCAATGGGATCTAGGGCTACTTTCTCATGTTGCTATTGGTCTGAGGTTAGGCAATCAACAGATAGTTTGGCTATATGATTCAAACTACCCACCTGGCATGGGCAGACCTATGATGTGGTGGCCTTTGTAGGAGTTGTTCTGATGGGCTTTGTGTGCCCAACTGGAAAGGGGCCATTAAGCCTACTTAATCCAATCAGCCAAGGAATAATAACAACAATGGGGTTAGGGCAGATAGTCATACATAATATTATAGCTCCTTTTGTGCCACTGGAGCTTAGTCCCAGGTGGCCAGTTTCAATAGCTTATTTTCAAACATCGTTCTTTTCACTCTTCTGGAAAATCCCCTGGGTTTCATTGGTGCTCATCCCATTGACCATCTGTTGTCCTAATGTCTATTTTCAACATTTCCTCCAAAAATTAAACATACCATCACAACTTTATTTTAAACTTAGGCTTTCTATTGGTCCACGCTTTAACCAGCACAGTCAATCAGTGAGGTGCCAACAAACCAGGACAGTCCAAATGGGCCAATAACAAGGCCAACCATATATGGGGAAATGTATGTAACTATCCACTGGTGTCTATGTTAGTAACTAGGCCCATGAGTCCCCTCTCCCAGACCCCAGCGAGTAGCTCTTTTATTCGGGAGGTAGGGTCCTGAAGTGCTGGGAGAGGGAAGTGTAATTCAGACCCTTACAAACTGCACATTGCATATACTTCTGTGTGTGTGTCTTTCTCCAACGGCTGCAAATCCTCAGTCCATCAGCAGCCTCACCGATATGCAAGGAGCAGTCTCTACAGGTGCAGCTAATCAACTGATTGAGAAAGTTAACCCATGCAGTTCTATTGTCTGAAGAGAGCTTTGTAAAGTCAGCTGCTGACATTAATCCCTTTTATAAATCTGTCAGAAAGCCCAAACGAGTAAATAGAATAAGCAGTATACATGGTTATTTTCATTTTTACTTACTGTTAAATATATTTTTTCTGTTTTAGGTAGACAAGATCTGTCTGGGATATCCGGGTTGGCCAAAAACATCAAGAGAAGGATCTCATGTTGGGGCCCTGTGCAGTAATGTTGATGTACTAATAGCATTAGGTAAGTGTCAGGATGTCTATAGGATCCTATGTGAGGGATTGACCATTACCCCAGCTGTTTATCCAGCTTTGTTCATCCAAGATAACTTTTATAAGGTCTATGTGGCTATAAACTCATTGGTGACCTCAATACCCACAATGATATTTTGATAGATAGACTGAGAGAAAGCAGATGAGAGCATCAGATTTCCAGCTTAAGCATACAACTTACACTTTTAAACTTTTAGGTATCTTCGGCTATATGTTCTAGATCAGTCAGAAATGCCTCTTCGAGCTTTGATGCTGTCTATCCAAAATTGGTCCTTGTTAAGTCCCGGTCTTTCCATCAGCCAATCACATCTCACCTGGCACTATTTATCGCTGCTCCGTCCTTCTCTCAGTGCCAGTTGTAGGATCCTCTGACTGGGATCACTTCTGGTTGCTCCTGTGTCCTCCTTCTCTGTTTTGCTACTGCTCCTTCACCATTCCTGTTTTCTATTGGACTGATCTTTTGCTGCTGGCCAGGATCATTACTGACGTTTGATTTCTGCTGACCCAGATTGTTAGTGATGTCATTTGTTACTTTACCCGGACAGTCCTGACATTGTCCTCCCTATTAAAATGAAGATGGAACAGTATTCCCTCATGTCCCTCATTTAAAAAGTACTGTAAGAATGTGGGAATAAATAAAGTTTTTTTGTTTAGTGTCTTAGACAACTGAAAACGTCTGGAAGAAAACATTGTCATAGAACTAGGTCAGCTGGACCGGTCAAGCAAAGTATTCCACCGGTTTGTCCATTGTTCCAGGGTTAATTCAGCACCTACTACAATCTTATGTCCTTCTCAGCAGCAGGATCAGGAACCCACTGTATACCAAGTTACCAAAAATATATCGCCACTATCCACAGTACAAAAGGACAACAGTCCACAGCTAGTTTCCTTGTTCCAAAAATCCACAAAGAAGCCGTTTTATCTTAACAGTGTTTTTTAATGTCTCATGCTGCTGCAAGCAGGCAGTGACATGCTGTGTGTGTCCTTTCCCTAAATAGAGATTAAACATGGCACGTGATATGACAAGGAACTAGAAGATTTTCAGAGTTCAAATTAAGTGAACTGTATATATTATATAAAGGAATGATAGCATTAATTGTCACCTGGTTAAAATATTGTAGGGACCATCAGATTGCTACAATGAGACCACCAATGTACAAGGTCCTTATACAGAAGGTATGCAAAGATACCGGGTAACAATAGACCCAGCCAATTCTCTGTAGCTCTCTTGAGAAGGATAGGTGTCGTAATAGTGCGTCCTTCTTTTTCTTCAGGACCTGTACGGGCTAATTCTTGTAATAAGGCAAATTGAACAGGAAATTTGAATCACCTCCTCTTGCAGGTCATCTTGGTGGTCATCTTGTTTGCAGCTGTTCTCATAAAGAAACAACGATCACTGTTGTATCTGTAATATATTAGGAGAGGGAATAGGGGGAGAAAGAGCGCACCACCACTAGCGCAGGTCACCTTGGGTGTGGTAATAGCCAAATATCTAACAGAAGTATGGGATCTGACTGTCACCTTTTATGACCTCATGAATGTGAGGTACATGGAACCACCTATATAAATGTACAAATCAAATATACTATACTATTTGTATTGATTTTTATCCATTACATAGCTATCAAATTCCATCACAATTATAAATAAATTGTTCTACAAGACAAATAGTATAAAACAAGAAAGACCATATATAAAATATGGATAATAATTAACTTAAAGAAAATAATAAATAATACCACATATAGAAGGTGCTGAGAGAATGTAAATGTAAAGTCCATGATATACTATGGTTGGCCACATCTAAACTGAACCAAGCATCTTAGTTTCTCTCTTCTATTATGTCACATGTAAGGACCTTGAGGTCAAAACACCTCTCATGTATTTAAATATACTTCTTAGAAAAAGATAAAACTTTAAAAAAAATATTAATTTATTCTTTATTTGTTTATTATTTCTAATATTATTACTACTACTACTACTTTTTTTATTATTTTATGTAAGTATTTATTTATTTCTTATCACAAATAACATTACTACTACTAGTTTTTTATTATTACTAATATGTATTATTATTTATTTATTATTTATTTTTGCATACTAATTTGTTTGCCAATTATAAAGCTTTGTTCTAAAAAAGCGCATAGTGATAAGAATATTTTTATATAAAACGCAAGTGCAAAAATACTTTATACTTATATAAACTTACATATATATAATACATTTATCACACAATCTAGATATTTTACTGCACCTGTTTTTTAAAATAATTATTATTTTCGTATTAGTTTTTGCCTCTTAGAATAGAGAATATAACAGTAAACAGAAATCTGAGAAGGAGGGGTTATTAAGTATTTGTGTAGCGTAATCTATACAGAAAACATGGTGCCCTCTTCTTGGTGTAATGATTTCTCTAATCTCCTGCTCTGTTCTTCTCCCCTTCCTCTTCTCTCTTGTGTCCCTTCTCTGGCCATCTTGTAGGATCCTGTGACTGGGCGTTCTTCTGGTTGCTTTGTGTCTTCCTGCTCTGTTTTACTACTGTTCCTGCTCTATTCTTCTCCCCTTCCTCTTCTCTCTTGTGTCCCTTCTCTGGCCATCTTGTAGGATCCTGTGACTGGCCGTTCTTCTGGTTGCTTTGTGTCTTCCTGCTCTGTTTTACTACTGTTCCTGCTCTATTCTTCTCCCCTTCCTCTTCTCTCTTGTGTCCCTTCTCTGGCCATCTTGTAGGATCCTGTGACTGGGCGTTCTTCTGGTTGCTTTGTGTCTTCCTGCTCTGTTTTACTACTGTTCCTGCTCTATTCTTCTCCCCTTCCTCTTCTCTCTTGTGTCCCTTCTCTGGCCATCTTGTAGGATCCTGTGACTGGGCGTTCTTCTGGTTGCTTTGTGTCTTCCTGCTCTGTTTTACTACTGTTCCTGCTCTGTTCCTGTGCCCTATTGGACTGATCTTTTGCTGCTGACCAGGGTCATTACTGACCTTGTTTGATTTCTGCTGACCCCGGATCTTTGGCTTGTTTGACCATTCTTAGACTTGTTAGTTCATCCCGAGAGCCCTGAAAGTTTCTAAGAGAACATTGTTCCGTCTATTAAAATGGAGGTGGAACAGTGTCCCCTCATGTCTTGCTCTAATTGAAAAAGTAATGTGAGAATTTGGGAATAAAGGAAGTGATGTTGTTCAGTATCTTAGACAATTGTAAAGGTTTGGAAGAGAACATTGTCATAGAACAGGGTCAGCTGGACCGGTCAAGCAAAGGATTCCCTTTGTTCCAGAGCTCCAGGGGTTACTTCAGCACCTCCTACAGTCTTATGTCTTTCTCGGCAGCAGGATCAGACACCCACTGTATACCAAGTTACCAAAAATATATATTTACTACCCCCAGTACAAAAGGACAACAGTCCACAACAACCCACAACTGTTTTTAAAAACAGACCAGATAGCTTTTATGGGATGAAACAATAT
This sequence comes from Discoglossus pictus, assembly GCA_027410445.1. Classification (NCBI taxonomy): domain Eukaryota; kingdom Metazoa; phylum Chordata; class Amphibia; order Anura; family Alytidae; genus Discoglossus; species Discoglossus pictus. The sequence continues at coordinate 48,739,263 of CM050170.1, read as the reverse complement.
AAGGAGTTACATATAAGCTGTGAGTACAATGCACTTCACTTTTTCTAAGAAGCCCCGGTGTAACGCATTCTCAGCATCCGGAACCACTCTCTTTCTTCCTGTTCTCTCTCATGTAGGGTGCCATGTTTCACAAGACAACCCCAAAAAGCAGGTGCTTTTTCCTAACCGTGTTATTATTGTCTCATGCTGACAGTGGTATACTGTGTGTGCCCTTCCTCTAAGGGTCTAGTTTAGGTCATACATGTCGAACATGGCACCTTACATGACAGGGAACTAAACTAATTAAGAATATATTTTATGTGAGAAAAGGATAACATTAATTATTACCTAGTAAATGCATTTATATAAAAAACACAAAAAATCTGAAGAGCCTCATTAATTAATATAAGCCATTGACCCTCAGATCCCTACAATGAGACCCCTTATCTCTTATCTAGTTCCTTATACAGAAAAGATTAGATCACAGAGACAGAAAAATATAAGATAAAACATAAAGTATATTCATTTTTTGTGCATTTATTTTTTACTATTATGTAGTATTATTTCATTTTACATTCTAATGCATTTTGCCCATTAATAACACTTTTTATTAAAAAGAGTATAATCATAAAATCTGATCACTGTGGTCATTTAAGGGATTTTAATCCTTTTAAAGGCTCTTAGAATAGAGAATATAACAATACACAGAAACCCGAGTAAAATGGGTCAAAATGTTTTTTTGTAGGATATTTGCTTAGCCTAACCTAAATTGTCCATACAGGAAACATAGGCAATGTAACTCCATCCCTACTCTCTGCTTTTAGCTTTCCTGTGCGTGATGATGATGTCATCGGGAGACTGGGACATGATTGCTATTACCCACAATGCTTTTCACTTCTGATATTATGTTCACATGTACAATTCTTATTGACATATGAAGTACTTACCTCTTTTCTGATCTCCTCTATATTTGTCCCACTGGAAGTTTTTAAATCTTTATATAAAATTCAATATTGAATAAAGGAAACCCGAGCGAACACATAACACATATGTTTACTTTTTAAATTATATAATGAACATTGAACCCTTTGTGTGAAAAAGTGATTGGCCCCTTACAGATAATAACTGGGTGTACCACTATTGGCTGGGAAGACCTCTACCAAACACTTCCTATAATTGAATCCCTAAATAAATTTGAATAATAATAGTGATAAGTATAAAGTGTTAGGTTCTTCAAAACCATCTTTGCAGATTTGGTGTGAGGGATCATCACTGGCACCAGTTGTTGAGAACCACTGCTCTAGAGAACAACCTGAGCCTTGACCATTCGAGTTTCTGGCCTTTGGTTCAGATGGCCTAATGTTGTATTAGTGATATCAATAATGGGTTTCCAGAGAAAAATGGTCTCTTTTAGATGCCGTACACGTATACAGCAAGCAAGAGGGGATGTAAGTCACATGAGTAATGATTGTAATAAAACTAAATGAATGGTCATATATTTGGGATCTAAGGTCAACGTCCAGAAGAATATACAAGATTATACTGAAAAACAACCCTATTCTGAGTACACATAGGAAAAAAAAAAAAAACAATCTTTCCACACCTCCATCTTGTATCTAACAAAGAATAAAAAAAAATATAGTAGAACAAGGTAATGTAGTAGTACATGTTATGTTTATGTGGTAATTGAAGAGAAAGCTTGCTGAGCATATAAAGATTAATTAAAAGCACAAGAGGTTATAATCCAACAAGTCCCATATAGCCTTTCCCATCTCCTTCATCCCTCCCATTGCCATAGTTGTGAATCAATACCCTGTATGTATAAAAAACACAAGACATACATAAAGTCTAACAGTCCAGTGTTCTCCTCCACTTAACTAGGCATCATTGTCAAATTCATAAAGTTCTACAAACCCTCTCCCGTCTGCCGCATCCCTCCCATAGCTGTAGCACGTACAAAAAACAAACATACAACACGTACATAAAGAGTAACAGCCCAATTTTATTCCTCAACTTGACCAAGCATTGTTGTCAAATTGATGAAGCCCAACATATCAATTCCTGTCTTTTCATCCCTCTCATCAGTGCTCCATACAACCCCCCCCCCCCCATAGCACGTACACAAAGACTAACAGCCCAGATTTACTCCTCAACTTGTCCATGTATCATTTCTGAACTAATAAAGTGGACGGGCAAGCCACTTTTACATGTAACACAAATGTAACCACTTGTCACTTCCTGTCTATAAATACATGTCCTATGCTTGTGTTTGTCTTGATTTAATTTACATATGCTTAGATTAAATCTCGTCTCGCTCCAGACACTTTTTGCATTCTTCTTTCTTCCCTTGCAGATTTCACTTACGGCTTCTTCAGTCTTGGTATGGATAAAGGTGTTGATGGACTTGCATCTACTCTTTGTATTTTACTTCTTCATCATTTCATTGCAGCTAATGTCATTTGTGTAAACCATGTGTTTTCTCTTGAAGCTTTCATAGTTCTGGGATTTGGATAGTGACGTGAGGACAAGGAGAATTCCAAGAGTCAGAAGAAGAGGTAGAACCTGGGACATCTCGATGGGGGAGAAACTGAATGAGAAAATGCACAGAGAAGCTAATGGTGAAGATGAAGAAGCTAATCAGAAATTCCTGATCTACAGTAAATGATCTATTTTATTTTTCCATATACAGTATCTATATTTCTATATCTATCTAGATAACATTATAAGAAAATGTTTAACTATATAAATCTTTTTGGGGTGAATACTGAAATAAAAAGATAGCCACCATGGGACACCATAACAATATAAACAGATAGGTCTGGAATAAAATAATAACCTATAATTATCCTGATAATTGAATATCTTCAGTTCAGACAACATTAGGCCCCCTCTATTAGGAATAACATACATAGATAAATATACTTATTAAAATATGAACTTTAAAATCCCATTTTTTTAATCCTTACATCTCAGCTTAACATGTTGTGATTATTACATATATTACAAAGGAAGTAATTGATCTGATAATCAACATATCTAATCTATATTTATCAAACATTATCTTTATCTGTGTAACCTGTATTATATATATATATATATATATATATATATATATATATAAAAATATATATATATATATATACATATATATATATATATATATATATATATACATACATACATATATATATATATATATATATATATATATATATATATATATATATATATATATATAAACTGTCTACTCTTTATGTTACAAAACAATGACATATATTTTTCAATTTACATGATTAGCTACCTAAGACATATGATATATATATATATATATATATATATATATATATATAATACAGGTTACACTGTGTACATCATCAATATACCTCTATGCCAATATCTGATATATAATCTTTTTAGACCATCAATATATCTCTAGTCAATGTTTATCAATCTAACACAGATCTGATATATCTCTAGTTGATATTTAGCAACATAATTTATTTATTTGAAACAATCTATATTTCTTTAATATAGTTCATTATAATCAATATAACTGTCCACATAAGAAATGTAAACTATTATTTCTATCTATCTATCTATCTATCTATCTATCTATCTATCTAGATATCGAAAGAATGATAGATAGATAGACAGATGGATAGATAGAGATAGAAAGATAGATAATGTTTATAATCATTTTATTTAACCATGTACTTGCCCGATTATTAGTATCTGATTGTTTGTTTGATTTATGACTTTAAACATTTTTTTCACCTGCCCCTCTCATTCCCTCATTGATCCCAATCTTCTACTCTCATCCTTTCATCTCTACCTGTTCACTATTTTCTCTTCATCACATCATCTCTACCCACACATTCCCTCATATATACCCCTCACTCATCCATCCCAACCTCTCCCTTCTCTTATGTCCAGCTCTCCTCTATACTCTCATTTATCACGTAATCATTTTCCCCATCTCTCCCTATTTCATCTCTTCCTCACCTCTTCTCTTCCGGACTTCTTCCCATCTACCCCTTCCTTATTTATCTTCCTTCATCTTTCCCCATCCTGCCTTCCAATGTGCTCTTCCCACATCTTTTATCTTCCTTATCTCTCTGCCATTTCAACCCTTCCCATCTCAGTCATCTCTCTCATAACTCCCTCTTCTTTGCCCATCTCCCTCATTTCTCTGCCATTCCTCGTCTCCCCCTCCCTCATTCATTCACCCCCTCATCTCTCTAATATATCTACATCCCTCAAATCTATCCTTTCCCTAATCTCTCCCAATCTCCCTGTCCCAATCTATATGATCTCTCTCCTGTCTCCCTCATTCATCCCCCCATTCCCCTTAAAATCTTGCCTTCCCTCATGACTACCCATTTCTCCCCTCCCTAATATTTCCCCATCTCCAATAACCATAATCTCTGCCAATTAACCTCATCTTTTCCCCATATTCCTCACCTAACCCCATCTCCATCCTTCATCTCTCGTCCTCCCTCATCTTCCCCCTCTCTCATCTCTTCCTCATCCTTCCCTCCCTCATTTGTTTTTCCTTCCCCCCTCATTTACCTCATTTCTCCCTACCACCTTCCTTATTTCTCAATTTGTCTAATTTCTCACAATCTCTCTTTCATCTCTGCTCTTCCCTCCCTCCCCACTCACCTCTCCTTCTGTCCCCATCTTGTACATGTCCTTCATTTCTCCACATCTCCCCTATGCCAACTCTTACCTAACTCATCTCTTCCCTCTCCAACTCTCCACTTCTCCTTCCTCCACATTTTACTCACCTTCCCCCATCTCTCTCCTCATCCCTCCTCATATCCTCCTCACTATCTCCTCTGTCTCTTCCTATCGCATCCTCTCTCTCTTCTATCCTAAATTCTTCTTCTTGATCTCTTCTCCACATCTCCCCTCCCCCATATCTCCTCACCTGGTTATTTAAGCCAAGCCGGGCCACCACATTTATTTTATGTGTTTAACACTATGAGTGTTGATATATTTTTGTCAATATATTTGATAAATATCTCACATGATTCTCTATCCAGCATTTATTCTAATATTGATCGTTATTTATATCTTCTACAGATCAATTTAGACTCAACAGACGAGAATTTCAGGATATCTCTGCTCTGATTAGTCACTCAGTTAGAATAACTGATAAAACTGAGATCATTAAATACTGGAGCAAACTTAAATTCAACAGACCCGTTCCATATCATATCTAGAGCTATTATCAGTATATTTACAATTCATATAAATAATTTTATGCACTCTCTCATATTGGATATGCTATGTTATACCTTATGTACCTATAATATGTGTGTATGTAAGATACAAGGCAGTGTATTCTATATAAGAGAGCTTGATAGCGCATAAGATTTTATATATATATATATATATATATATATATATATATATATATATATATATATGAATTTAAATTTATAATCAGCCTATAGAGGCAACACAGAGAAAATACTTTACCCCTTCCTCACCTTAGCTCGTCTCTTGTTAATATGTTCCTTGCTTTGTTTGAAGAATGGAAGGATGACTTATTTTATTGTCACCAGGACGACATCTTATCATAAAAAAAGAGAAAAGAGACACATAGATTTTACACTTCAATTTAGTTATTAATAATAAACAAGGAGAACTTCTCTCAGAGCAACAGAGTAATAGTTTACTTAGATGCTACTAACACATTTTATTCAATGGCATGGTAATATATTTATTTTAAAATAACAACTAACATATATTCTAAGTTCTAAAATAGTAATATTGGTTTATAATATATTACATGGAACAAGAAATGGTTGATAGAATTCACAGGCCCAGAAGTTTCATCCTTGTTTTTATTTTATAGTAGAACTAGACAAGGTTGTACTCTATCTCCTACAATAAAGACAGCACAGAAAGTTATTTAATCCATCCTCACCTCAGCTTGTCTCTTTTAAAAATGTTCTTCCTTTGGCAAAGGAATGGAAAAATGACCGTTTTATTATCTGCATCACACCACAAAAAAAGAAAAATGACAAGTGCATTTAGACACATATGTCTATTTCTTAAACATCTCCCAATCTCCTGTATCCACTCATTTCTCCCTGTATCTTTTACTTCATCTATCCCCACTCTACATATCTCCTCCTCCGAAATCTCTCACCATCTCTCTCATCTCTTTCTCTTTTCTCCCTCACGTCTTCCCATCAACCCCCTAATCTCTCTTCCCTCCTCCCCTATATAACCTTTCCACTTCTTTAACCTTCTTTATCTCTCCCCCATTTCAACCTTCCTCATCTCAGTCATCTCTCTCATTCATCCATCATCTCTCCCCATGTCCCTCTTCTCTTTCAATCTCACTAATATCTGCCTGTCTTCCCCCTCCCTCATCTTCACATCTCCCTAACTTTCTTCTCACCCCTCTCCATGTCTACACTCTTTTATCTCTCACCATTTCCTCCCATATATCTCGCCAATTACTAGTCCCCCATCCCTCATTCATTACCTCCTTGTCTCCCTTATATCACCCATCACTCACCTTCTATCCTTTCCCTTATCTCTCCATGTTTCCCCTCTCCGATCTCCCTAGTCTCTCCCCATCTACCTTCTGTCATCTGTCCTCCTCACTCCTCACTACATTAAAGACAACACACAGAAAGTTCTTTTATCCATCCTCACCTTAGCTTGTCTTTTATCAAAATATTCTTCTACAGGAGAACTAGATAAGGTTGTCCTCTATCTCCTGCAATAAAGACAACACATAATCAGAAAGAGCTTCAATCCATTCTTACCTTAGCTTGCTTCTTGACAAAATATTCTTCTACAGGAGTACGAGGCAAGGTTGTCCTCTATCTCCTACAATAAAGACAATATTGTTTTATAACACAGTCAGAAAGATCTTCAATCCATCCTCACTTTAGCTTGTCTCTTATCAATCTATTCTTCCTTTGGTAGAAGAATGGAAGAACAACACATTTTATGATCTGAAAGTCGCATCCTACCACAAAAAAGGATAAATGAGACACGTATTTTCATACCTTTGTCTATATCAGTTAGTTGGCACTAACAAACCCGTAGAGCGTCTCTTGTTATCTCTTCAGTAAGGGAAATGGCTCTGAGAAAATCAGAGAATAATCAGCAAAGACAGGAAGCATAAAAATACCACAAGGACCGCAGAAGACGTGCATGTCCACAAAGGCAACAGTGTAAATCTTCTAATTCTGGTAGAATGTCTAAACCAATTAATAATGATATTTTAATTGTTTGCAATTAAAAATCTGAATTTGTGCTACATTACAGAACGTGATAAATTAAAAATGAATGTTCAAGGTTAGCTGGACACTGTGCACTGACTGAGCCTGTCCTGATAATGTGCAGTTAGGAGGCCATTCTGCATTAGATATGCACCCAGCACTGTCTGAGCCTGTCCTGATAATGTGCAGTCAGTTGGTCACACTATTCGAAATAGACCCCAAGCAATGCCTGAGCCTGTCCTGACAATGTGTAGTCAGAAGTTAACCCTGCAATAGATAGACCCCCAGCTCTGTAGGAGCCTGTCCTGATAATGTGCATTCGGGTCACCCTACATTAGATATATGTGCAGAACTGTCTGAGCCTGTCCTGATAATGTGCAGTCAGGAGGTCACTCTACATTAGATATACTCCAGCAGTGTCTAAGTCTGTCTTGATAATGTGCAGTCAGGAGTTCACCCTACGATAGATAGACGCCCAGCACTGTCTGAGCCTGCCCTGATAAAGTATAGTCAGGGGATTACCCTACATTAGATAGAACCCGTGCACTGTCTGAGTCTGTCCTGATAATGTGCAGTCAGGAGATCATCCTACATTTGATAGACCTGAACACTGTCAGAGCCTTTCCTGATAATGTGCAGTCAGGAGGTCATCTTACATTAGATAAACCCCAGCACTGTCTGAGACTGTCCTGATAATGTATCGTCATGAGATTATCCTACATTAGATAGACCCCCAGCACTGCCTGAACCTGTACTGATAATATGCAGTCAGGAGATCACTCTACATTAGATAGATCACCAGCACTGTCCGAGCCTATCCTGATAATGTGCAGTCAGGATGTCACCATACATTAGATAGATCCTCAGCACTGTCTGAGCCTGTCCTGATAATGTGCAGTCAGGAGATCACCCTACATTAGATAGATCACCAGCACTGTCCGAGCCTATCCTGATAATGTGCAGTCAGGATGTCACCATACATTAGATAGATCCCCAGCACTGTCCAAGCCTATCCTGATTATGTGCAGTCATGAGGTCACCATATATTAGATAGACCCCCAGCACTGTCCGGGCCTATCCTGATAATGTGCAGTCAGGAGGTCACACTACAATAGATAGACCACCTAGCAATGTACAAGCCTGTCCTGATAATGTGCAGTCAGGAGATCAGCCTACGTTAGATAGACCCAGCCCTGTCTGAGCCTGTCCTGATAATGTGCAGTCAGGAGGTCAGCCTACAATAGATAGACCCCCCAAGCACTGTCTGAGCCTGTCCTGATAATGTGCAGTCAGGAGGTCACCATACATTAGATAGATCACCAGCACTGTCCGAGCCTATCCTGATAATGTGCAGACAGGATGTCACCATACATTAGATAGATCCTCAGCACTGTCTGAGCCTGTCCTGATAATGTGTAGTCAGGAGATCACCCTACATTAGATAGATCACCAGCACTGTCCGAGCCTATCCTGATAATGTGCAGTCAGAATGTCACCATACAGTAGATAGATCCCCAGCACTGGTTTGAGCCTGTCCTGATAATGTGTAGTCAGGAGGTCACCCTACATTAGATAGATCATCAGCACTGTACGAGCCTCTCCTGATAATGTGCAGTCATTAGATCACCATACATTAGATAGACCCCAGCACTGTCCTAGCATATCCTGATAATGTGCAGTCATAAGGTCACCCTACATTAGACAGACCCCCAGAACTGTCCGAGCCTTTCCTGATAATGTGCAGTCAGGGGGTCACACTACATTAGATATACCCCAAGCTCTGTCTGAGCATGTCCTGATAATGTACAGTCAGGAGGTCACACTACATTAGATAGACCACCAAGCACTGTCTGAGCCTGTCCTGATAATGTGCAGTCAGGAGATCATCATACATTAGATAAACCCTTAGCACTGTCTGAGCCTGTCCTGATAATGTATCATCAATAGATTATCCTACATTAGATAGACCCCCAGCACTGTCTGAGCCTGTCCTGATAATGTGCAATCAGTAGATCACCCTACATTAGATAGATCATCAGCACTGTCCGAGCCTATCCTGATAATGTGCAGTCATGAGATCACCATACATTAGATAGACCCCAGAACTGTCCCAGCCTATCCTGATAATGTGCAGTCATGAGGTCACCCTACATTAGACAGACCCCTAGAACTGTCCGAGCCTATCCTGATAATGTGCAGTCAGGGGGTCACACTACATTAGATATACCCCAAGCTCTGTCTGAGCTTGTCCTGATAATGTACAGTCAGGAGGTCACACTACATTAGATAGACCACCAAGCACTGTCTGAGCCTGTCCTGATAATGTGCAGTCAGGTGATCAGCCTACGTTAGATAGACCCAGCACTGTCTGAGCCTGTCCTGATAATGTGCAGTCAGGAGGTCAGCCTACAATAGATAGACCCCCCAAGCACAGTCTGAGCCTATCCTGATAATGTGCAGTCAGGAGGTCATCATACAGTAGATAGATCCTCAGCACTGTCTGAGCCTGTCCTGATAATGTGTAGTCAGGAGGTCACCCTACATTAGATAGATCATCAGCACTGTACGAGCCTATGTGCAGTCAGGTGATCAGCCTACGTTAGATAGACCCAGCACTGTCTGAGCCAGTCCTGATAATGTGCAGTCAGGAGGTCAGCCTACAATAGATAGACCCCCCAAGCACTGTCTGAGCCTGTCCTGATAATGTGCAGTCAGGAGGTCACCATACATTAGATAGATTGCCAGCACTGTCTGAGTCTGTCCTGATAATGTGCAGTCAGGAGGTCACCATACATTACATAGATCCCCAGCACTGTCCGAGCCTATCCTGATTATGTGCAGTCAGTGGGTCACCCTACATTAGATAGACCCCAGCACTGTCTGAGCCTGTCCTGATAATGTGCAGTCAGGAGATCGGCCTACATTAGATAGACCCCCCAAGCACAGTCTGAGCCTGTCCTGATAATGTGCAGTCAGGAGGTCACGCTACATTACATAGACCCCAGCACTGTTCGAGCCTATCCTGATTATGTGCAGTCATGAGGTCACCATATATTAGATAGACCCCCAGCACCGTCCTAGCCTACCCTGATAATGTATCTTCAGGAGATTATCCTACATTAGATAGACCCCCAGCATAATTATAACAGGAAAACAGTAATTAAGCGTGTTTTAAACATATTGATTCCTCTGCTGGACCCTGGAGGCATCCATTATGCATGGTAGAAGTTGTGTATGTGAGAGGGGGGGGGGGGGTTACATTTCTAATAACCAATGTTTGTTTTATTTTACTGATGCAAGCAGACTGCTTCTTGACCAGTGATGGTAAAGGGTGTGGTATCAATTACAGTCAGATCTAATTATCTAACAAAGTCTTCTGCCTTCTCTCTGTTACCACCTCCCCCACTTCTCACTCTACTAATAAATACACACCTGTATTGATTTAAGAGAAAAATGCCTAGAGGTGTAAGTGATGGGTGAGAGAAGACAGAGATTATCAGAGAGAGGGTATGTGACAAGTGAGAGAGGTCTGTGAGAAAGGACAGTGGGAGTTGAGAGGGGACAATGAGATGTGAGAAGACAGGGAGATATGAGAGAGGACAATGAGATGTGAGAGGACAGTGAGAGAGGACAGTGACAGGTGAGAGAGGTCAGTTAAGAGTGAGAGAGGTCTGTGAGAAAGGTCAATGAGAGCTGAGGGAGGAGAATGCGATATAAGAGAACAGTGAGATGTGAGAGAACAATGAGATGTGAGAGGACAGTGAGAGAGGACAGTGACAGGTGAGAGAGGACTGTCAGGGGTGAGAGAGGTCTGTGAGAAAGGTCAGTGTGAGCTGAGGGATGAGAATGCGATATAAGAGAACAGTGAGATGTGAGAGAGGACAATGAGATGTGAGAGGACAGTGAGAGAGGACAGTGACAGGTGAGAGAGGACTGTCAGGGGTGAGAGAGGTCTGTGAGAAAGGTCAGTGTGAGCTGAGGGATGAGAATGAGACATAAGAGAACAGCGAGATGTGAGAAAGGACAATAAGATGTGAGAGGACAATGAGAGAGGACAGTGACAGGTGAGAGAGGACTGTCAGTGGTGAGAGAGGTCGGTGAGAAAGGACAGTGGGAGCTGAGAGGGAACAATGAGATGTGAGAGAACAGTGACAGGTGAGAGAGGACAGTGTCAGGTGAGAGAGGACAGTCATGGGTGAGAGAGAGGTCTGTGAGAAAGGATAGTGGGAGCTGAGAGGGGACAATGAGATGTGAGAGGACAGGGAGATGTGAGAGAGGACAATGAGATGTGAGAGGACAGGTAGATGTGCGAGAGGACAATGAGATATGAGAGGGCAGTTAGAGAGGACAGTGACAGGTGAAAGAGAGGTCTGTGAGAAAGGTCAGTGGGAGCTGAGAGGGAACAATGAGATGTGAAAGGACAGTGACAGATGAGAGAGGACAAAATGGGTTGAGAGAGGACAGTGACAGGTGAGAGAGGACAGTCATGGGTGAGAGAGAGGTCTGTGAGAAAGGACAGTGGGAGCTGAGAGGGGACAATTAGATGTGAGAGGACACAGAGATGTGCGAGAGGACAATGAGATGTGAGAGGACAATGAGAGAGGACAGTGACTGGTGAGAGAGGACTGTCAGGGGTGAGAGAGGTCTGTGAGAAAGGACAGTGGGAGCTGAGAGGGAACAATGAGATGTGAGAGGACAGGGAGATGTGAGAGAGGACAATGAGATGTGAGAGGACAGGTAGATGTGCGAGAGGACAATGAGATATGACAGGGCAGTTAGAGAGGACAGTGACAGGTGAAAGAGAGGTCTGTGAGAAAAGGTCAGTGGGAGCTGAGAGGGAACAATGAGATGTGAGAGGACAGTGACAGATGAGAGAGGACAAAATGGGTTGAGAGAGGACAGTGACAGGTGAGAGAGGACAGTCATGGGTGAGAGAGAGGTCTGTGAGAAAGGACAGTGGGAGCTGAGAGGGGACAATTAGATGTGAGAGGACACAGAGATGTGCGAGAGGACAATGAGATGTGAGAGGACAATGAGAAAGGACAGTGACTGGTGAGAGAGGACTGTCAGGGGTGAGAGAGGTCTGTGAGAAAGGTCAGTGAGAGCTGAGGGATCAGAATGAGATATAAGAGACCAGTTAGATGTGAGAGGGGACAATGAGATGTGAGAGGACAGTGAGAGAGGACAGTGACAGGTGAGAAAGGACAATGAGATGTGAGAGGAGACAATGAGATGTAAGAGGACAGTGAAGAGTGAGAGAGGACAGTGAGATGTGGGAGGGCAATGAGGAGTGAGAGGGGTGAGACAGGACAGAGAAGTATGAAAGAGGATAGTGAGGGGTGAGAGAGGACAGTGAAGTGTGAAAGAGGAAAGTGAGGTGTAAGGGGACAGTGAGGGGTGAGAGAGGACAGTGAGGGGTGAGAGAGGACAGTGAGGTGTGAAAGAGGACAGTGAGGTGTGAGAGGACAGTGAGGGTGAAAGACGTCTGTGAGAAAGGACAGTGTAAGAGGATAGTGAGTTATGAGAGAGGTCAGTGAGTTATGAGAGAGGACAGTGAAGTGTGAGAGGACAGTGAGAAGTAAGGGAGGCCAATGAGGAGGGTTAGATGGCAGTGAGAGAGGACAATGAGAAAGGACAATGAAATGTGAGAACATAGTGACGTGTGATAGAAGGGGGTTTGGGGTGTAAAAATGACACTGAGGGGTTAGAGGTCATTGTGAGGGGTTTGAGAGTCAGAGGGCAATGGCAGATGTTGACAGGGGATGAGAGGACAACATGACATGTGACAACTGAGAGAGGACAGTGTGGACTTGTGGCCAGGTTCTGTTTCCCAGCACACAGAACAGATGAACCAGATCCTAGGACAAGTTGCAGATTCTCAGGTCAAGTCACCGGATTCTAGAACAAGTTGCAGATAAATAATAAACGCCTTCCCTCTAAATGAAACACACCATGCATATGTGTACCAAACAGAGGGTGGTGAGGCTGGATAGCAGACCCAGGGTGCTCTGAAAGCAGGGAAATGTGCATTCTTAGGGCCTGGTGTGTTAAGGGGAACTGGTGGTTGGGTATATCTGCTCCGTAGCTGATCCCCTCCTGAGTAGGGATACCTTTATTGAATCGGAAGGAGAGTTGGCTATGGGAGTTGAGGTAGCTCCAGGGTGTATTCACTCGTAGCCAACCAGCAATTTGGGCTCCCAATTAGATTAAATGGGGGATCAAGGACAATGTCAGTTCAAGTACTTCATAATTTGCATTGAACACCAAGACAAAGAATTAAAGGGGTATCACTTGCGAAGCACTTGACACCAATTGACCCTTGTCTGTTGAAGCAAAGGGTTTCACTGGCTATCTGACAGCTTAATGACTTAATCAGCTCTGTGAATCTTCCATAGAAGTCTATGGAGCCTGATCTACCACTTTCCAAGAGTTTGAATCCAGCCAGGAACCTATTCCTGCCCTGGCACTGGGAGCGCACTGGGTATTGCAGCTGTCTACTGGAAGTGGCTACTGGTCCCCCTTAAAGTGGATGTTGTTGTTATTCAGTCATTCAGTTGTGTCTGTCTCTCAGTGACCCTATGGACCGCAGCACGCCAGGCACATCTTGGGTCTGGTTGTGCTAATTCATAAGGTTTTCATGGCAAAGATGCTGGAGTGGGTTGCCAGTTCCTTATCCAGTGGATCATGATTTGTCTGACCTCTCTGCTATGACCTACCCTTCTTGGAAGACCCTACAGCTTCATTGAGGTTAACAAGTCCCTTCACCACGAGAAGGTATTGATCCAGAAGGGGCCTAAAGTGGTACAACCCCCCCAAATATTTGCATTATCTACACCATGAAACATGTTACACACATACAGTGGATATTAAAAGTCTACACACCCCTGTTAAAATGTCAGGTTTCTGTGCTGTAAAAAAATTAAACAAAGATAAATCATTTCAGAACTTTTTCCACCTTTAATGTGACCTATAAACTGTACAACTCAATTGAAAAACAAACTAAAATATTTTAGGTGGAGGGAAGAAAAAAAAATAACGTGGTTGCATAAGTCTGCAAACCCTCTTATAACTGGGGATGTAGCTGTGTTCAGAATTAAGCAATCACATTCCAAATCGTGCTAAGTAGGAGTCAGCATACACCTGCTATCATTTAAAGTGCCTCTGATTAACCCCAAATAAAGTTCAGCTGCTCTAGTTGGTCTTTCCTGAAATTTTCTTAGTCACATCCCACAGCAAAAGCCATGGTCCACAGAGAGCTTCCAAAGCATCAGAGGGATCTCATTGTTAAAAGGTATCAGTCAGGAGAAGGGTACAAAAGAATGTCCAAGGCATTAGATATACCATGGAACACAGTGAAGACGGTCATCATCAAGTGGAGAAAATATGGCACAACAGTGACATTACCAAGAACTGGAGCTTCCTCTAAAATTGATGAAAAGACAAGAAGAAAACTGGTCTGGGGAGGCTACCAAGAGGCCTACAGCAACATTAAAGGAGCTGCAGGAATATCTGGCAAGTACGGGCTGTGTGGTACATGTGACAACAATCTCCCGTATTCTTCATATGTCTGGGCTATAGGGTAGAGTGGCAAGACAAAAGCCTTTCCTTACGAAGAAAAACATCCAAGCCATGCTACATTTTGCAAAAACGCATCTGAAGTCTCCCAAAACCATGTGGGAAAAGGTGTTATGGTCTGATGAAACCAAAGTTGAACTTTTTGGCCATAATTCCAAAAGGTATGTTTGGCGCAAAAACAACACTGCACATCACCAAAAGAACACCATACCCACAGTGAAGCATGGTGGTGGCAACATCATGCTTTGGGGCTGTTTTTCTTCTGCTGGAACTGGGGCCTTAGTTAAGATAGAGGGAATTATAAACAGTTCCAAATACCAGTCAATATTGGCACAAAATCTTCAGGCTTCTGCTAGAAAGCTGAACATGAAGAGGAACTTCATCTTTCAGCATGACAACGACCCAAAGCATACATCCAAATCAACAAAGGAATGGCTTCACCAGAAGAAGATTAAAGTTTTGGAATGGCCCAGCCAGAGCCCAGACCTGAATCTGATTGAAAGTCTGTGGGGTTATCTGAAGAGGGCTGTGCACAGGAGATGCCCTCGCAATCTGACAGATTTGGAGTGTTTTTGCAAAGAAGAGTGGGCAAATCTTGCCAAGTCAAAATGTGCCATGCTGATAGACTCATACCCAAAAAGACTGAGTGCTGTAATAAAATCAAAAGGTTCTTGAACAAAGTATTAGTTTAAGGGTGTGCATACTTATGCAACCATATTATTTTATTTTTTATATTTTTTCTTCCCTCTACCTAAAAGATTTCAGTTTGTTTTTCAATTGAGTTGTACAGTTTATAGGTCACATTAAAGGTGGAAAAAGTTCTGAAATTATTTATCTTTGTCCTATTTTTTTACAGCACAGAAACCTGGCATTTTTGTGTAGACTTTTTATATCCACTGTATATTCATCTATATTTACCTAATCAATAATGAATTAATTATTTCTTGAATAAATGAATATACTTTACCTATTTGTTATTAATATATTCAGCAATTAATAGTCTGAAGAGCTAACAATCTGTTTATATTTTCTGGCACCATACAATGTACAGTGAGTGTTGTTGCTCTGATGATAAAGTGTAATGAATGTCCCAAATGTGCATTCTAAATTGTTTGTGTGCGCGAGGGAAATCCGTTGGTGTAGTTGTGTAAATCGCCATTGTACATTCATAATGTTATTAATGTGTTACGAGTCTTGCATGTATTTACCGTATTTTGTAATAGTGTATTTTGTATTTTGTTTGTTTCTGTGTGAGGGTGCTAAGCGTTTCGCAATGTTTTGAGTAGTCTGGGGTCTTGTAGCCTTGTTTAAAAAAAAATTGGCGGCCATTTTTTTTCTCACTTAGGCGACTTTCGTGTGGTGAAAGTTGTCCAAATCGCATTTAAATCGCGTTGCACCTCACACCCAGAAATCCTGGCTGTCCCCCTGCTGTGGGTGATGTTTTTGTTGTATTTCTTTTTATTTTTTGTGTGTTTTTATTGTTTTTTAGTTGTTCGCGGTTCGGCCGTTAACCTTATTTTTGCTCTCGTAAAGTGCCATGGTAAAGCGCTATGCGTTTGGCAGTGTTTTGAGTGGTTCGGGTCATGTAGCCTCGTTTTAGTTTTTTTCGGCAGCCATTTTTTTTCTCGCTTAGCCAATATTTGTGGGGTGAAAGTCATCGAAATCGGCTTAAATTCAGGTTGCACCTCACTCCCAGACGTCCTGTCTGTTCCCCCCTGCTGTGGGTGATATTTTTGTTGTATTTATTTTTATTTTATTTTTTGTGTTTGTTGGATGTTCGCGGTTCGGCAGTTAACCTCGTATTTTTCCTAACTCTTATTTTTTTTTTTCAAAGTACCGCATCTCAAATTTTTTTTTTCTAAGTCCCATGTCTCTGATTTTTTCTTTCAAGTCCCGCATTTGTCAACTACTTTCAGCCTAAGGCAAAGCAGCATTTTCTAGTGTTTGTAGGCTAAGTCCCACGTGTTTTATTCCCTCCAATGCTTGCCTCGCTTTTCGAGGCTCACAGGCAATGAGCGCCTTTGGCGCTCATCACCTAAGTTCTCCGTGTTTAACGGCTTGCCTCACTACGCACAGCACGCCAGCGATGAGCGCCTGCGTCGCTCATCGCTAAGTCGTACGCACCACGCAAAGCGTGACAAAGTCTCATAGTTAGACTCTTATAATATGTGATATGTAAATAGATATATATATATATATATATATATATATATATTGTATCAAAATGGAAGTATTCAAATATGTTTTGGCACTTCTATTGCGGCTTTCTCAGTGCATAATTTACCCAGCAGGCTACAAGGAGAGACAGCCAAGGACAAGGCTTTATATGAACACAGTGCACAAGGCAATAAACTTACCAGATGGATCCTGTGTGTTACCCTCTCCCCTGTTCAATGGTGATAATTCACTGAGGAAGCCACAATAGAAGCGGAGAAATGCATTTGAATACTTCCATTTTGATATATATACCGTATTTTTCCGTGTATAAGACGACCCCATGTATAAGACGACCCCTATTTTTGGATTTGGAGACCAAAATTCATAAATAAATAAATATGCAAATGTGTATTTTAGTTTTTATTGTGTTACCCATATATTTAAGGACACTTTCTGTCATGATTTTCACAGATTCCAGCTCAATATCTTTGTGATCACATCACTTATTACTCAGTAGAGATGTGCAATTGCATTTTTCCGGTTTACACAGGAATCGCAAAGATATTAAGCTGGAATGGAAATCAGTGAAAATCATGACAGAAAGTGCCCTTAAATATATGTGTAACACAATAAAAACCTATAAAATGCACATTTATATGCACACAAGCAACACACATATGCACATACAAGCTGATCAGCTCATTCATGATGTGTATCACACTGTAATGCTGCATCTGTTTTAAGGCAGGAGAAAAGTCACACATGCGAAAACACAGAAATGCGTTGGTTTCAATCAGATTGCATTACACTGTTTGTGAGCTTAAAAATGTGTTTTTAAAAAGTTTGCGTTAAACATTTATTTAAAGGCACTTTCTGTCATGATTTTCACTGATTTCCATTCCAGCTTAATATCGTTGCGATGCTGTGTTAAACCAGAAATATGCAAAGCACATCGCGACTGAGTAATAAGTGATGATATCACAAGGATATTGAGCTGGAATGGAAATCAGTGAAAATCATGACAGAGTGCCCTTAAATATATGTGTAACACAATAAAAACTTATAAAATACACATTTTTATGCAAAATTACAGTGTAATGCAATCTAATTGGAACCAAATGCATTTCCAAATGTGTGTCTTTTCTCCTGCCTTAAATCTAGTGGCCAGATGCAGCATTACAGTATCAGACCAGGGTATGTAATTGCACACATTCTGTGTATAAGACGGTCCCCCTATTTTAGACTTTAAAAACATTGGTACAAAATACTGTCTTATACACGGAAAAATGCAGGATATCTTTTGGCTGAGAGTTAAGTACAGGCCCTGTTAGACTATTTATTATTTTTCAAATGTTTTTTTTTTTTTTTTTTTTTAGCAATTTTTCTGCTTTATTTTCCTAAAAAATAAGGTTTTGTTGAAATGTCCTTATCATATTGTCAACTTGTAGTTATAAAGTCTTTTTAAGTTGTAAGTTCAGTGAATGTATCTGATTTACTGTTTTTTGTTTTTTTTAGGAAGAAGTTTATTGGATCTCTGAAGTTTAGCTAAGTCTAAATAGAGCTCCCTCAATGATCTTTGTCTATCTCTTTTAATTCTGGCTGACCGAACAAAGGGCCCTATTAAATTCACCAAATTGTAGTTCCAGAAGCCCATAAAGAAGCCTGCAAAAGACATGGCTATTAAATTGGCCTCTTTTAGCTACCCACAAATGATCTGCGGGTTACAGGCTGAAAAACAACAGCGGTTGCTAAAATCAGAACTCCGACCCAGCTAAGCCTTTGATCTTTCAAGCCTGTAAATGTTACAATCACAAATCGCTATTAAATTTCTCAAGCCCGCAATTGTTTTCACACTTGGAAATGGCAAATGTAGCCAAAAATCCTACTGGTACTAGAAAGGACCCGCAAGAGGGTTAAACTCCTGACTGTAGCACTGTAAATGCAAATATAAACACACTACTGTATTTTAAATTAAAGGGAAAGCAATAGAAGCTATTGAAATTAATAGCACAACATTCTCAAGCTTGCAAATCTGCAATAGAAAATAATATTTTTTAAGTTTAATTTCCGTGTTATATTGATCCCGGCAATCAATCTGTTAATACATACAAGAGAACTTGCATGGACTTAAATATTATATTCATTAATTTTTTCATATTGCTTTTTTAAAGCGGTCCGATCGTAATATGTCAAAACTGTAAGTGATTGAAATGTAACCTCCATATTTTAGTGACGTAATGATGATGGTCTCTTTTACTATTGGCTCCGTCTAAACCCATAACTACGGGTTTTAATAATTTATCATGTTCACACCAGGAAATGCTATGTGCCGAAGCACGGTTTACAGATTTGGATTCCGGACATGTCATTGCAGCCTTTTCTAATTTAATCGCTCTGTAACTCCTGCAAATTTTATACTTACGGGCTGTACAAAATCCACTGCGGGCTTGGTATTTAATAGGGTCCAATAAGTATTCCTCTAATATATGCTTTATGTGAACACCATATAGATGACTCAGAATTATTATTTACTATAAAATGATTTAAGATCTTATTTTTACATTTTTCAGATCTTTCTAATTAACTAAACAGATTAGGTCCATTCTCCAACTTAAAATAATCTCACAGAATCCCCAGGATTTGAATTTACCATATAAAAGGAAGGTAGCCATGAGAAAGAAGATATTATTGTCTTACAAGAAACCCACTGTATGAAAGGGAAGATTCCTCTTTTTTTTAAGAATATGTTTCCTGAAAGTATAAATGCAACTTTTACTTCCAAATCCAGAGGTGTTTCAATTTTCTTTGATAGAAAATTAGCAATTTGAGAGGAAGAGAAAATTATTTTAGATCAAGAAAGATACTCTATAATATATGGTTGGGTAAAATCAAAAATAATAATTATATAATAGTAAAAGTTTATGTACAAAATGAAAACCAAAATAGATTTGTCTGTTCACTATTGAATCAGGTTTTTAGAATTTATACTGTAATATGTAAAGATTTTAATATGGTATTGGATTCAAGTAAATATATGATCTCTTCAACAATCCAATACCTGAGGACTCATGTAAACAAAAAGCCTGAATGTTCTCGAAGGAGCAAATTAAACACAATCTATATGATTGTGGAAAACTTATTTTCCTAATAACAATGACAATCCTAATAACAAACACCAAAATTGACTATTTTTAGTTGATGTTCAAATTTTGAATATTAGTAAGGAGGCCAACATTGGTAATATTCTGTATCTTGGGCGAATTGTGCAATGATAAGTCTGACTCTGGAAAACTTTATGAAAATTATAATCAAAATATGTAGAATGAACCTAATCTATTTAGTTAATTAGAAAGATCTGAACAATTGAAAAATTAGATCTTAAATTATTTTGTAGTAAATAATAATTCTGAGTTAACTGATGGATGTATTAAACCCACAATATTTGAAATTAAAATGTTTTTAGACAAGATAAATCTGCCGAAACTCTCTGAATCTTACTTAGAAATGCTTAATCAAATATAAATTTGAATGAAGCAGAATCTTCTATTGCAGCCGTGAACCCCTAATAAAGCTATGGGACTAAATGGATTTATGAATTCATATTATAAGATCATTAAATCAGTAATATGCACTCCATTATGTGATATGTTCAACAAGATAAAAAATACTGGTTTAGTTTGAACTGAAACAACAGATGCTCAAATTGTAACTATTCTTAAAAAGGATATTAAACCTACTGATTGTACAAGTAAATAGACACTGGGATATTGTGTACCCAGTGACATCCAGAAACCTTACATACCCCTTTTAAAGGATCTCTGTGGTCATTGTTTTCTATATGGTCTTCTGGATAACTAAACTTGATATTGAGCAAAATCTATTTATAGAGTAAAGGAAATGGAATTTATGGCTATGTAAATATCTATATAAATTGTTGTAAATTATCTATATAAACTCTAGACCTATTTATCTGATTAATGTGGATATTACAATAAACTCAAACAAAAAGATTAAACCTGATATTTTTTAAATTAATAAATCTTGATCAAACAGATTTTATAAGTTGCAGACAAGCACCTGACAGTACAAGAAGACTTATAAATATACTATCCTATGCCAGCCCTGGGAACATCCCTCTGATCACAGGTATTTGAAAGGGTTAGCTGGGATTTTATAGATTTAGTAATGCAGACACGTGGACTGGGAGACTTTGGATCAAAGGCAATAAAAACTTTGCATAGAAATCTTATAGCTTTGGTTTCTGGGTCTAGTTTTTTGTCAGAGAAATGTTCTATAAGTAATGTCACACATGAAGGCTGCCCTCTCTCCCCTTTGATACTTAGTTTTGTTTAAAGAACCTCTGGAGGAGATTATTAGATATTCAACAATGGTTAAAGGTGTTGCGTGCAACCATAGCTATAAGATATTTCTCTTGTGCAGACAATGTTATTTTAACATTAATAGACCCAATAAATGTGTTATTCTATTTGGATAAAAAAAATCAAGGATTATAGTAAACATTCATATTATAAAATACATATGTCCAAATCAGAAATTATAATGAAGGGTTTGAACCTTTAAACAAATAACTACATTTACACATTTGAGAATAATATTTTCAATTAAAACATTTGTATTGAACCAACATTCTGTTGATTAACCAAATTAGACTCTTATAGATGAATTGGGATAAAGCTACATTATTTTGGATGGGCAATCAAAATGATGATCATCTCTAAAATTACTTAATGGGATGTAATCTAGAAGTAGTTTCCAATTATATATTAAAAATATCAAAAAATATTGATTGATACATTTATCTATTAGGGTTAAAAGTCTAGAAATAAATTAGATATAGGTAAAAAATATATAAAAAGGGTAGGCCGGCATCTCCCTCTATAAAAGATCAATATGATGCAATCATGTTGTCACCTAAACTTTCCTCAAAATATTTTTAAATGAATAAAAATAGAAAATGATTAATTTGCAGTTTTTCCAATGCATCTCTTACTATGGTTACCACAGTTAGACTTACAAAAAATTACAGATCTACCAAGAGGATTTAAATCCCTTTTACAACTTTTAAATTTAAATCCCTTTTACAATTGAAATTTTACACTATGGTAATAAAAATATTAATGTAAAAATATGGAAATTAAATGATATTATAACCATTGGGATTTATATTTTCAGAAAGCTCCCTGAATTGCTTTTCATTATTACAAAGGGAATTTCTTGGCTAGATTAGTCCTCTCTATGACTTAATCTTCTGGATAATGGCTACCATTTAAACAATTTTAGATAGTTATTGCCATTTGAAAAAAAAAATTGGCAAAGAAATATCACATAATTTTTAAATGCCATGATTTAATAAGATTACAACTGATGTTTTATAAGACCACAAGGATTACTAAATGGGAAAATAATTTAGAAATGTTTTTGCCTGAAAAAAACTTGTTATGGAATATTTATTTTAGTGCTAAATTCATCTAAATGTAGCACTTATAGAGAACTTTATTTTAAAATTATTTGGTATTTGATTCCAGTTTCTATAGACAAATTTAACGTTGCCAATTCCTTACAGGTGTTGAAGAAGATGTGGAAAACGGGGTACCTATATACATATGTAGTAGAGCTGTGAAAACATACAAAACAAAATGTGTGTTACAAATTTTTAAAATAACAAAAATGTAGATTAAAAATACTATAAAATATAATAATTTATAACGGAAGATATGAAATGACTAAATTAATGCTTAATATCACATGTTTTGCTTACAGTTAAAAGGGTAATAATTAAAAACTGGAAATTAAAAACAACTAGATGCTAGAATGAGATAGTAGCAATAATTAAAAGAAATAGAGAATAGTTGTCTCTCTCTCTATCCTCTAATTCTCTTTTTGCTATCTGTCTCTCTCTGAGTTGTCTCTCTCTCTCTTTGCCGTTTCCTTTTGCTGTCTCTCTCTCTGTGTTGTCTCACTCTTCCTCTGTGCTGTCTCTCTCTCATTGTTATCTGTCTCTCACTATGCTGTCAGTTTCTCTCTCTCTGTGTTTTCTTTCTCTCTCTCTCTCTCTCTCTTTTTCTCTCTTTGTCTGTGAGCCCATAAGTATAGTAAGCAGCTAAAATATCATGGGTGACTTTGCTGTCCCTATTTCTTGTTTGGTGGTTTCAGGGTCCACCGATTCCTCTCTATAGGCTGCCTATAAACATCTACGGCCCTACACTGTATTTTACTAGCATATAGAGTAGGTATGTATGCAGGAAAGGCTAAACGCGGACATTGCCACTTTTGTGCTCACAATTAGTATCTGACGTCACCAGCTATGGGATGCCAGACAAGAAAAAATTAGCCTGACGTGCATGGTTCACAATCTTGGCTTCTACAGAGGCTGATTACTATTATATTCTAAGGCTGCACTCCAGTGCTCCACTACAGCAAGGTTGTATATATTTTTATCCAACATATTTTTTATGTATGAATCAATGTTGACTATAAAGTAGTCATTGAGTTTAATATGACATAATAAAAGTTAAGACTTATTTCATTTTTCCTTGAGATATAACTACAGCATACCATTGGGGCATTAGCTAGTTTCTAATAGTGTTCCTTTTCCCTCTGTATTGATATATATATATATATATATATATATATATATATATATATATATATATATATACATATATCAAAACTACAAGTCTAACTTTGAGACACAAATAGATTACAGTTTTGTATTTAAACGTATTTATGACTCACCCGTTGGAATCCGCGGGTAGAAAATAGAGTGCATTCCCACCAGTATCTATACGTCTTTTCTCCTTTACATTAATAGACATAAGAAACCAGCAATTATTATATTAGATATGATTGGCTGCTTGTATGTTAAAAAAAAGAGAATAGCAAAAGGTACATTACTGTACAAAAAAAATCCTATGTGGGAAGTCAAAAAAAAATTATGTCCAGCATGCAAAATTTGTAATCATTGGAGTCCTTTAACATATTTTTCTAGTGTTTTTTAAAAATAAAAAAGTTAATTCTAAAATTTAGAAAACCTCCAAAATTTTGATTTTGAAATCAGAACTATTGATTTTGTTTGGTTTGTAATTATAAGACAAGAGTGCCCTTTTCCTCTAATCTATTTAAATTTTTATCTCATTAATTAAAATTAAATTCAAATATACACTTTTCTTTCTTTCTTTCTATTTATTAATAATCATATGTCTGCACTTTTTAGATATTATTGCAGCAGAACTTGGAAATATTTTAAGAATAAAAACTTGTGACAAGTGGAAAACTTAATCATAAAGGAAATTGCTAATACACATATTTAAATAAAAATAAACTTTAAAATGTAATCTCTTTAAAATATCTAATATAGGTTAAATAAAAAGAACATTTGATTCATGTTTCTGAAGGACTTTGCTTACCTAGGGCCTCATTCTATTAGCGGCCGCAGCCGTTGCGGGGCCGCAAGGACCGGCCGCAAGCTATCCGGCTATTCTATTCCCTCACGGCCAGAGGCTCCGGCAGGCTTGCGACCGGTGCCTTGCTATCTCTTGCGGCCGCTCGCGCCGGAGGAAAGCCTTTGATCTAAAACGGCCGCAAGAGTTTCGGCCGTAAGAAATTCCTATTTGCAATTCAATTGCTCCGGGAACCCTCTCTGCCAGGCTAAAAACGAGCCGCAGCTTACTTGCAGGAAAGAGGTCCCGCTAGCACCAATTAAGCACATAAAATAGCTCAAATAAAGCCATCCTGCACTTTGAGAAGACTATAAAGTGATTTTAGGTGTTAGAAAAAATAGCACATAATTATCCTATACTCAAATCCGTAAAATATTTTATTTTTAATAGCCGTAAAATATCCATGTAAAAAGTCCAGAGTGCTTGGAGCACTTCAGACCCGCCCACGCCGCAGCCGGAAAATAAACAGTTAATTTGAACTCGGGTTTGGGCTGATGTGCAAGCTTGAGAGTGGGTTACTTTTAATCCTCATGTCCCCCAATATGATCCCTAGCATTTACAGAGCTGTACAGTGCAGGCTTGAATTTATTTTTGCGTTTTTAGATTTCACAGCTTACGGCCGGTTTCAAGATATGCGGCCGGCCGTAAGAGGAGATCCTTGCGGGGCCGTATAATAGAATCGCGAGTTAACAAAACCCCTGCAAGGAATCGCAGCCTTACGGCCGATTTACGGCCGCTAATAGAATGAGGCCCATTCTGTTGAGTGGAGAACAGGTATAAACTATTAATCTTTTATAGTGATTATAATAATAATAATAATAATAAAAATCACTCAGGTAAAAAAGCCACAATTTAACATTAATAAAATTTTATTCTAAAAATTGAATGTTTTTTTCCAGTCAAACTTTTCATGCTCAACTCATTATAAGTACCGTATATACTCAAGTATAAGCCGCGTTTTTCAGCCCTTTTTTAAAGGCTAAAAAGGGCCCCCTCGGCTTATACTTGAGTCACTCTCCCTAGTGTCTCTCTAACAACCCTGTGTATCTCTACCCCCCCGTTTCTCTCTAACCCCCCCGTGTCTCTCTAACCCCCCCGTGTCTCTCTAACCCCCCCGTGTCTCTCTACCCCCCATGTCTCTCTACCCCCCCCGTGTCTCTTTACCCCTCTGTGTCTCTTTCCCTCCCCCCTCCTCATCCTCAACCCCCCTTCTCCTCATCAACCCCCCGCCTCCTCATCAACCCCCTCCTCACTGTCGGCACCCGGTATATGCAATTGACGCGGCGCGCATGTGACGTCACATGCTCGCCGGGGTCAAGACAGAGCAGAGGCCGGAAAAGAAGCAGGTAAGTGAGGGGGAGCTATTTAGAGGGGAGGCAGTGAGGAGGGGGTTAATGAGGAAGAGGGGGGTTGAGGGGGGTGAGGAGGGGGTTAATGAGGAGGAGGGAGGTTGAGGAGGGGGGTTAAGGTTGGGGGGGTGAGGAGGGGGATGAGGATGGGGGGGTTGAGGAGGGGGGTTGAGGATGGGGGTTTGAGGAGGGGGGTGATGAGGATGAGGGAGTTTGAGGTTGAGGAGGGAGGTTGAGGGGTGGGGGGGGCGAGGAGGGGGTTGATGAGGAGGGAGGTTGAGGAGGGGGGTTGAGGTTGAGGGGGGGTGAGGAGGGGGATGAGGATGGGGAGTTGAGGATGGGGGTTGAGGATGGGGGGTTTAGGAGGGGGTTGATGAGGAGGAGGGTGAGGAGTGGGTTGATGAGGAGGAAGGAGGTTGAGGAGGGGGTTTAAGGTTGAGGGGGGTGAGGAGGGGGATGAGGATGGGGGGGTGAGGATGAGGATGGGGGGTTGAGGATGAGGATGGGGGCTTGAGGAGGGGTGTTAATGTTGAGAGGGGGTCAGGAGGGGGATGAGGATGGGGGGTTGAGGATGAGGATGGGGGGTTGAGGAGGGGGGTGAGGAGGGAGGTTGAGGATGAGGAGGGAGGTTGAGAAGGGGGTTGAGGATGAGGAGAGAGGTTGAGGATGAGGAGGGAGGTTGAGGTTATGGTGGGAGGTTGAGGTTATGGAGGGGGGTTGAGGTTTAGGAGGGGGTTGAGCATGGGGGGGTTGAGGATGAGGGGGGAGAGGATGAGGGGGGAGGTTGAGGATGAGGAGGGAGGTTTAGGATGAGGAGTGGGTTTGAGGAGAGAGGTTGAGAATGAGGAGGGGGGTTGAGGAGGGTGATAAGGGAGGGGGGAAGAGACACCAGGAAGGGAGAGGGGAGAAGAGACACGGGAGAGAGAGGGGGGACACAGGGGGCAGCAAATTTCCCACCCTCGGCTTATACTCGAGTCACTCATTTTACCCAGTATTTTGTGGTAAAATAGGTGCCTCGGCTTATACTCGGGTCGGCTTATACTCGAGTATATACGGTAAGCTCCATACATTATTCATCAATTTCTAGAAGGAAAATACCTAACATCTCCAGTGTAGTTGTATCACTGCAAGTGAGTTTCATAAGAGGGACAATGTCACAGTAGAAGTGATTGATGACATTTGATCTATAGCAGGTGTAATTGGACAATACGATGAGTTGAGGTGTGCTGCATACAAAACTAAGTGACCAACATACAGTGGCCAAAGCAACACAGAATGCATTGCTCATGATCATTGAATAATGCAAAGGTTTACAAATAGCCACATATCGGTCATAACTCATGGTTGTAAGGATAAAAAACTCATTAGCTGTAAACAATAAAAACATATACATCTGAGTCATGCAAGCAAGGAATGAAATGGTGTTATCCCTTGATATGTAGGAAGAGAAGATCCTATGTAGAGTGACAGTGGTGGAGGACATGTCTAGGATCGACAAGTTTCCCAAGAAGAAGTACATGGGAGTGTGCAGATGAGGATCCAGGGAAACAAGTTGAAGAATGGTCATGTTACCACCAAGAGTGAAGAGATAAATGAGAAGGATTACAAGGAATATCGGAGTCTGAAGATCTGAGATGTCTGTAATCCCTATCAGTATGAAGTTTAGTACCTCCGTCTGGTTTTCTTTTTCCATATCTTTGTGTGTCTAAATGTTGAGAAAAAAGTCAAAACATTATTATTATCTGAAAGACAAGATTTATGATACAAGATTTCATGATCTGTATATGTATAGCTTATGGTACAGAAGTGAGTGGAGAGAAAGTACTGTAAATATATCAGAAGATTTAATAAAATTTAATTTGATAAAGTAGAAGATTCAAGGGCAACATGAAAATGACAATGTTACAGCAAGGGTAGAAGATAAGTGAATATACTTTCAATAGAAGCAATAGGGATAAACACAAGAAATTCCAACGTACCTGATTATGCTATGTTTTTAGAAAGATAAAATAGGTTTTATTTGTTTTAAATTATTGTGTTTCTATTTTTAATCTGATATTTTCTCCCCATAATCTAATGGATTACATGAAAAAAAATATAATTCTCATATATTTCTGTTCTGTATGACCAACGAAGAGTATACTAATGGGTTAAAGCTTTCTTTCCTTGTCATTACAGTAGGTTAAGTAAACATTTAAAATTGAGTAAATTAAATTGCCTGTTCCATTAAAGGGCCACTGATGACATTAAACTGTTCTGAACCGTCATGTAGAGAATATAAAACAATGAAACATACCTTGAAGAATAGAAGTCTTCTAGATTGCCATGGTGTTACAAGATCCTAGAAAAAGAAAAGGTATCTATGACGCATCTATGAAGATTGTTTCTATTGGAACCATCTTACCAACAAATTCCTTACTTTTGCACAGGACCAATAATAACAAAATAATCAAAATTTTGATTTTGAAATCAGAACTATTGATTTTTTGGGGTTTGTAATTATAAGACAAGAGTGCCCTTTTCCTCTAATCTATTTAAATTTTTATCTCATTAATTAAAATTAAATTCAAATATAAACTTTTGAAGCTTTTTAAGATAACTTTTTTATTTATTAATAATCATATGTCTGTACTTTTTAGATATTATTGCAGCAGAACTTGGAACTATTTTAAGAGTAAAAACTTGTGACAAGTGGAAAAATTAATCCTAAAAGAAGTTGCGAATTCACATATTTAAATAAAAATAAACTTGAAAATGTAATCTCTTTCTTTAAAATATCTAATATAGGTTAAATAAAAAGAACATTTGATTCATGTTTCTGAAGGACTTTGCTTACATACTGTTGAGTGGAGTTCTTATTGAATTAGGATAAATCAAATAGAGAACAGGTGTAAACTATAAATCTTTTATAGTGATAATAATAATAATAATAATAATAATAATAATAATAATAATAATAATAAAAATCACTCAGGTAAAAAAGCCACAATTTTACATTAATAACATTTTATTCTAAAAAATTGAATGTTTTACAGTCAAACTATTCATGCTCAACTCATTATAAGTAAGCTCCATACATTATTCATCAATTTCTAGAAGGAAAATACCTTTGCCATGAGCTTTTCCATCCTCTATCTTTATGTGTTAAATCTGGTGGTTTTACAATATTTGAGTTGCCGGCTAAGTGCTGACTTCACTTCATTATTTTTCAGGCTATAAATTAGAGGATTTAGTACAGGGACAGCAACTGTGTTAAATAGAGAGAATATTTTTGTAAATTTAATATTTCCCATTGAGGTTGGTCTTAAATATAAACAGAATAGAGTTATGTATAGAAGTATAACGACAGTGAGGTGTGAGGAACACGTGTAGAAGGCTTTCTGTCTCCCGGTACTGGAACGGATCTTCAGGATGGTGGTAATAATAAAAATGTAAGAGCACATAGTTAGAAAAAATAAAGAGGAACCTAAAAACATTGTTTCCATAACAATTAACATCTCCAGTGTAGTTGTATCACTGCAAGTGAGTTTCATAAGAGGGACAATGTCACAGTAGAAGTGATTGATGATATTGGATCTATAGCAGGTGTAACTGGACAATACGATGAGTTGAGGTGTGCCGCATACAAAACTAAGTGACCAACATACAGTGGCCAAAGCAACACAGAATGCATTGCTCATGATCATTGAATAATGCAAAGGTTTACAAATAGCCACATATCGGTCATAACTCATGGTTGTAAGGATAAAAAACTCATTAGCTGTAAACAATAAAAACATATACATCTGAGTCATGCAAGCAAGGAATGAAATGGTGTTATCCCTTGATATGTAGGAAGAGAAGATCTTATGTAGAGTGACAGTGGTGGAGGACATGTATAGGATCGACAGATTCCCCAAGAAGAAGTACATGGGAGTGTGCAGATGAGGATCCAGGGAAACAAGTTGAAGAATGGTCATGTTACCACCAAGAGTGAAGAGATAAATGAGAAGGATTACAAGGAATATCGGAGTCTGAAGATCTGAGATGTCTGTAATCCCTATCAGTATGAAGTTTAGTACCTCCGTCTGGTTTTCTTTTTCCATATCTTTATGTGTCTAAATGTTGAGAAAAAAGTCAAAATATTATTATTATCTGAAAGACAAGATTTATGATACAAGATTTCATGATCTGTATATGTATAGCTTATGGTACAGAAGTGAGTAGAGAGAAAGTACAGTAAATATATCAGAAGATTTAATAAAATTCAGGAGGAAGGGAAGTGTCTTCCAGAAAAAGAGGACCTGATTTCCATTTATTCTGATAAAGTAGAAGATTCAAGGGTAGAAGATAAGGGAATATACTTTCAATAGAAGCAATAGGGATAAACACAAGAAATTCCAACATACCTGATTATGCTATGTTTTTACAAAGATAAAATAGGCTGACTTTTATTTATTTTTTATTTTTATTATTGTGTTTCTTTTTTTAAATTGATATTTTCTCCCCATAATCTAATGGATTACATGAAAAAATATATAATTCTGATATATTTCTGTTCAGTATGACCAACTAAGAGTATACTAATGGGTTAAAGCTTTCTTTCCTTGTCATTACAGTGGGTTAAGTAAACATTTAACATTGAGTAAATTAAATTGCCTGTTCCATTAAAGGGCCACTGATGTCATTAAGCTGTTCTAAACCGTCATGTAGAGAATATAAAACAATGAAACATACCTTGAAGAATAGAAGTCTTCTAGATTGCCATGGTGTTACAAGATCCTTGAAAAAGAAAAAGCATCTATGACGCATCTATGAAGATTGTTTCTATTGGAACCATCTCACCAACAAATTCCTTACTTTTGGCACAGGACCAATAATAACTCAATTACAAAGAATATTTACATCAGAAACTTGTTATGCACAATTTCATTGATTTTGTTCAAAAATTAATCTGCAAAGAATATTGAAAATGGAAGCTTATTATCTGCAGGCTTATTGCTTTCTCCATGACCAAAGAATATTTGAATTGGGAAACATTATCTACAAATGTCCAGGTGCACAAATATATCTACAAAACAAATTGAATTCAACATTTATTATCTACAAGAGTCTTGATGTTCTCCATGAACAATACAATAATATGTATTTTTATATTAAAAAAACATGTATTACTAATATAGAAAGTGCTTCTGGATGGACATTAAGTCAATTTGCAACTCTCTACAAATTGACTCATATTCAAGAAGAACTCAAAATCACTAGATCTAGATATTAATCTGGCATTTATGGTTTAATTGTAAATATTGAAAAATAACTCACCAAGTTGTATTGTGTGGCAGCTGGTATAGTAGAAAAAAGATAGCCTCCTCCACTAGTACATACATTTTATAGAGCTCTATTTATGTTAAGACTAGAGGTTTAATCATGTGGAATCATATCTCTAGAGCTTCTAAAAACCCAAAGGTTTCATTATATTTGTTCAGACTGAGATATGTCCTTGTTGGTACAAAAAACAAAAGATTACATGAGTTTTGTACAACTGGAAGTCCATGGAGGTGAGAACCCAACAGACTAACCATTCCATGATTTTTTTAGTTTCAATAGTTTTTATTGTCACAGAGTTGTAAATCTTATACAGTATTAATGTTTCAGCGATGGCTCGCAGGCCAAATTTATGTTGTAGATTGCTTAACCGTAAACTTATATGATGGTGACATTTTCATTTAGTGACAGTTCCATTACATTTTCCTTTTTCTTAACCTTTCTAAGTAACATTAAACTGGTAGCATGGTTGTTTGCCTGTTTTTGAGATTTCTGATGGTTTTAGTATTATATGCTACCTCTTGTTACAGTTTTTAACATACAAAATAAAATTAACTGAATATAACAACTTTAACTACATTGTCATTCGTGTGTTTGTGTCTAATGATTCTTCTTTCCGTCCTTTCATGTCGAGGGACCGTGTTTGTATGTATACTAGACAGTAGTTTGAAGTAGGTCACTCACCTCTAAATCTTGCCGTTTGGCGCTGGTCTGTGGAGTCCGGCTAGGGGGGGGGCCCAGTTCACTTTTCTTGAATTGGTTTATCTCCTAGTTTGTCTGCTATCTGTATTTATGTTTGTTTTATTTCTATTGCCTGTGTGGAGGTTGTCCATGCCCCCCATATTTCTAGAAATATTGGGTATCTGTTGTTAGTCGTGTGTGTGAATCTGTCAAACAACATTATGCCATTTAATTTGTGTATTACCTCTTGTATCCTGAGGTCTGGGGTTCGCCATTTTTGAGCTATGTGGCTTTTTGCTGATAGCATCAGGTACTGAAACCATTTATTCTGGCTTTTTGAAATATGTGTATTAGGTCCTCCTAGGAGGCATGTGTCAATTGACCAAGGGATTGGTGTATGCAGTGTCTCTGAGGCTAGTTTTAGCACTTTGTTCCAGAGGTTTAGGGCTATGGGGCATTCCCACCATATATGTTCGAATGTCCCCCTATCCTGGCAGTGCCTGAAACATTGTGGGGGGATTCGCGTGTTAATGGTGTGTAGTTTTGCAGGTGTATAATATGCTCAATGGAGGAATTTTATGGATGTTTCCCTAAGGGAATAGCTCAGGGGGCTCTTCACAAGTTTGAGGCAGGTTTTCTCCCAGGCCTTATCGTCTTTTGGGCTTCCTATGTTTTGATCCCACTTCCACTTAAAGGGAGCTGTGTTGTTGTTGTGCTTCTCTCTAATTGCTGCATATAGTGTGCTTATGATGCCTTTTGTGAGTGGGGCTTTTTGGCAGATCACGCTTAGCCAGTTTGGTCTCGGGGCTCCCCATTTCCTAATAAGTGTTGTTATGTAGTGTTTTATCTTACAAAAGTTGAAATGTTCTCTTAATGGGATGTTATGGTTATGTCGGAGCTGGTCAAAGGTAAGGACCTTATCATTTTGTATCCATTTGTCTAGGGAGTCTAGTTTGTTCAAGGACCACAAGTTAATTGAGTCCTTGTCTAATGTATCCCATATCTTTGGGGTTGTTAAAGTGGGTGTTAAGTTTGATAGGCCTCTTGTTATGTGGTGTGCCTTGCTGGTTTTGTACCAGGTGTGTAATATATGTCTGATGATTGGGTTGCTGTGTTTCTCGCATGCGTGTGGTATGGTGGACGACCATGTCACATTGTCCCATTTATGTGGGTGCATTTGTATGTTCTCCACAAATACCCAGATTGGCTGGTGCTCCACGGAGTGGGATTGGGGAAGGAATGCTAGTTGGGCTGATGTATAGTACGCTTTTAGGTCCTGGCACGCTATGCCCCCGGTGTTATAATTGCTATATAGCAGCTTCTTTGAAATTCAAGGTTTTTTGTTGCCCCATATGAATCTTGTTAGATGCCTTTGAAATTTGTCTAAGTCTTTTCATTTTATGGGAATAGGGAGGGTCCTAAACAAGTACAACAGCCTTGGTAATATGTTTAATTTGATGGAATTTATGCGTCCCGTCCAGGAGATCGTGAATTTACTCCAATTTTTTGTGTCTGCATATAGGGTTTTGAATATAGGTGGATAGTTGGCCTCATACAGCCCAGAAAGGTTGGGGGTCAGTTTTATTCCCAGATAGTTGATTTGGTCTGAGGACCATGTAAAGTTATATTTAGTTTTTAGTCTGGTTAAGGTTTGTTCCGGAATGTCGGAGCCCATAGCCTCAGTTTTATTATAATTAACTTTTAATCCCGAAATCATTCCGAATTGGTCCAGGGTCTCCAGCAGGGGGGGTATAGAGGATTCCGGCTCGGTCACAGTGCATAGAATATCATCTGCATACATGCAGCATTTGAATTGGTGGTACCCAACCCAAACCCCCTTGATACCCCCATCCGCCCTGATTCTCTGTGCTAGAGGTTCTATCGCCAAAGCGAATAGTAATGGTGACAAGGGTCACCCCTGTCTCGTCCCTCTTTCTATGTCGATGTAATTTATGTTTTCCCCTTCTAGTTTCAGGAATGCTTTGGGTTTATTGTATAGGGTGTTAAAGACGTTGAGAAAATTTCCCCTGATCCCCATTTTGTGTAGCACTCCTTTCAGATAGCCCCACTCTAGGGAATCAAAGGTTTTCTCTAGGTCAAAAGCGATGGTGCAGAGTGATTTGTTGTTTGCCTTGGCTATATGCAAAACATTCATTATCCTTCTGATGTTGTCCCCCGCCTGTCTGTTCGGCACAAAACCAACTTGATCTTTGTGTACCAATTTTGGGATGAATTTTGAGATTCTGCAGGCCATAATTTTTGCTAGTATCTTAAGGTCGCCGTTTAATAGGGAGATGGGTCGATAGTTCTTGGCTTCTATGGGATCGCGGCCTGGCTTGGGGAAGAAAATGAGGCTTGCTTGTGTGAATTCGTTAGCTATCTGTTCCCCTTTGAGTATGGCGTTGAATAATTTGGCTAGGTATGGTGACAGGTGATAAGTGAATGTCTTGTAATAAATATTTGGGTACCCATCTGGTCCTGGCGCCTTTCCTAGTTTCATTCCTTCAATTGTTTCCCTGACTTCATTTAGTGTAATTTCTGTATTAAGGGCTTCTAGATCTGTGGTTGATATTTCTGGTAAATCTAGGCCGCTTAGATAGTTTTGGATCTGGTGTGTTGTAGAGGTTTTCTCTGATGTGTAGATTTTCTGGTATAAGTTTTTAAAGGTTTCTTGTATTTTGGATTGGCTTTGGGTTATATGGCCATCTGCTGTTTTTATTTGGAATATTTGATTGTTGGGTCGTTTTGTTTTCAGTTTCCTGGCAAGCATTGGGGAGCATTTGTTTGCCTGCTTCAGGAATGTGTGTTGGGATCTGCGCATTATTCTTTCTGTTTTAATTGTTAGAATGTTATCTAATTCTTGTCTTGTTTTTACTATTTCCGCTGTCCTTGTAGGGGTCAGCTTCATTTGGTTTAAGGTCTCTAGTTTGTGTAATTTTTTAGTTAAGTCTGCCTCTTTTTGATTAAGTTTCTTTTTGTAAGTGGTGGCTATCCTTATCATGGATCCTCGCATATAGGCCTTATGGGCTAGCCAGAGCCAGCCTATTCCTGTCTCTGGTTTTTCATTTTGTTCAAAGTATCGTGTCAGTTTTGATTGTATTTGCATTTTTGTTTCTGGTATGGCAATAAGGGACTCATTTAGTCTCCAGTTAAATTTGGATTTTAACCCTGTGTTCAGGTTCAAAGTGATGGCCACCGCAGAGTGATCGGACCATGGACAGGGGATTATTTGTGCGTTGCTAGAGTGGTCAAACAACCCAGAGTCCAGAAATATCATATCTATTCGGGAGTACGTTTGATGTGTGAGGGAGAAGAAGGTGTATTCCCTTTCCAGGGGGTGATGTCCCCTCCATGCATCTATTATGTTATTATTTTGCATTAGCATTTGAATCTTTTGTAGTTGCTTACTAAATCTTAAGTCTGATTTATTTCCCGACCTGTCCAGTGTGGCTTGTAGAGTGAGATTGAGGTCTCCCCCCAAAATTCTCTTCCCTGTGTCTAGAGGGATTAAGGTATTCAGTAGTTTGATTAGGGATTTGTGTGGCGCAGTGGTGGGTGCGTAGAGGCTTATTAGGGTGATTTTTTTCCCTAGTATCGATCCAATTAAGATAATGAAGTCCCCTTCCTTATCCACGATTTTACGTTCCAATTGAAATGGGAACAATCTATGTATTAATATTGTGGCCCCTGCTCTCTTGGTTTTCTGTGTGGCTGAGTAAAAGGTAGGGTATTCCCTGTGAAGGTATTTTGGTAGTTTGTCTTGGGCAAAATGTGTCTCCTGTATGAAGAGCACCGCCGGTTTATACTTTTTGTAAAAGAGGAATGCCTTCCTTCTTTTGAAAGGGGTATTAAAACCCTTTACATTATGGGAAATGAGATTAAATGTGACCTCTGCCATGTGTGTGTCGTGGTTTTTGTCTGTGTAGGTTGTTCTCACCTGTCTGTTGTTCCTGGTCCCGGGGCCCTCCCCCTGCGGAGTCCAGTTGACCTTGAGGCTCATGACCTTGTGTAATTGTGTAGAGCCGCTTGTAATGTAAGCAAACACAAAATGACTTTAGTAACATGCATAACATAAATACATAACATTCGTTTAACGTAAACTTGTAATAAGCAACCATGGTTAACAACAAATTCTCCTGGCACTTTAGTAGAAGTACCCTTAGTTTAGAGAGTAAAGGGGATCTGTTCTCCGCTTTCCCTCTGGGAGAATAACCGTGACCTAGTGCCTATTCTGTATTATTTAATTCAGTTCCTTATTGTAGTGTCCTTCTGTTATGAAGGGTTTTCAGTCTGTGTATATCTGGTTAGTAGTGCCTAGCGCACTACTCAAATTTTATGTTTTCCTGTATCAGAACTGACAACAGGAACTCCATGTGTGTTTCAGCTTAATCATCCTTTATGTCAAGATTTATTTTGTGTGCGAGCAACCAGGTGTGTTTGTTGCTAATGTCTTTGCTGTTTTCTTGTGTTATTTGTTGCAGTTGTATTGTATCTGGGATGATCTTTGTTTTGTTTGTTGTTCATTATTCCTAGAAGTGATTCAACCAGTTTTGTCGTAATGATGAGTTTGCACGGTTATTTTGTTCAGGTGACTCTCTCCTGATTTTTATTTGCTGTGTCTCTTGGAGGTGTGGGCTTTTCTTGTCGGGTTTTCTTTGTGCTTTTACTGTAGGTAGTCTCCGTCCAGGCCCAAATGGGCCTTTGGCTTGCGTCGTTGTTGGTATGTGGTTCTTGTCCGGGCGGTTGTTTTAGTTGTAGTTGTTGTAAAAGTTTGTGTCCTTCATCTGGGTTATTGACTTTATGAAATGACCCGTTCGCCTGCAGGATTAGGGCTAATAGGAATCCCCATCTGTAGGAGATTCTAGGTGAAATGAGAGTTTGCAGTATTGGTCTCATTGCTCGCCTTTTTTCCAAAGTTATGGGAGAGAGGTCCATGAAAATTTGCAGGTCACTGCTATCCGGGCCTTTGATAGCTCTTATCTTTCTTGTTGCTGATAGAATGAGATCTCTAGTGCTTTGTTTTAAGTATCTGACAATGACGTCTTTTGGTGTGTTTGTGTTTCTAGCAGGTCCTAGGGCTCTGTTTGCCCTCTCAATCTCATCTTCTTCTATTCCACCCTCTGGTAGTAGTGTGTGGATTACTGCTGTTATATATTGCTTCATTTCCGTGACTTGGGAGGAGATGTCTCTGTATCTTAAATTGTATCTACGGGACCTGTTTTCCAGGTCCTCGTATTTGCTTTCCATTTCTGCTATCTTATCCATGTTGCTGGTGATGTCTTTTCTGTCTTTGATTTGTGTTTCTATTATTTTATCTGTTATCTCGTCTAGTTGGTGGATCCGTTGTCCGATATCGTGGATCTCTTTCCTGATGTCCCTCACTGACGAAGTTATGTAGTCCTTTAATAATTTTTCAAATTTCTCCATTAATTTTTCTGAGACATCCATGTGTGGATATGGAGGAGTTGCCCTTTGGCTTGTGACCCTTAGCTGTTTGGTTATGTTTTCCTTTGCATCTTGTTGATTTGGCTTTAATCTGTAATTTCTGGTTGGTTATCTGTTTTTGGAGTTCCTGCTGTTTCTCCCCTTTTTTAGCCGTCTTTCATGGTTTCTTTTGTCTTGTTATCTTCCTTGGGGTTGGTGAATGAGTTGGGTTCCTTGTTGAAAGTGCCCGTTCTTGCTCATGGGCATTAATTTGACCCCTTGTCTAGTCCATGAGTATAGTGTTGAGGTTGTTCCGCTTCTGTTTTATCTTCCCACCTTGTTAGGGATTTATTATCAGGAGTTTGCCTTTTACTGTTTTTGGGTTGATAACCCTAAGTTTAGGTCTCTGTTGTTGCAGATAGGTTTTGTTGAAGTCTGGATTGTAGATATAGCTGCAGAGGAAGTGGTAAGACAAAAGGTGGCTTTGTAGACTCTTTCACATAAGTCAGCCTCTATAATGCTGCTGCAATAAGTGTGAATGGACACTAGGTGGCAGTGCTGGGTTGGAGTTTAAAGTGATCAGGACAGAGGCAGTTTCAGTTGCAGGTTATGCTGCTGCTGGAGAAAATAAAACGTTTGAGGAAAAGTTCTTTAAGCTCAAGGACTTTTCACAACATAAGGGGAAGATCCCTGTGCCCCCTGCTTTTTTTTTTTTTAACCCTTCTTCCAAAGGCCCTTTTATGTGGTACTGGCCTTTTAAAAACGTCTGGCAGGGATATCATGCAAACAGGCTTTTCCCCTTTACCTCTGGAGGTGAGCAGGGTCTTATTATTTCCCAGGGGAGGGTGTAGAGTAGTGGGTCTCAGTCTCCTGCAGCCCCTTAGTGTTAGGATGCCCCTCCACACTAATTTACTGTCCTGCTATTCTCTGCAGTACTCACTGTGCAGGCAGAGCCCCAAGATGGCTGCCAGTCAGGCACTGCTCCGGTGTGCAGCCTGCCTCTTCAGCCTCCTGCTCCACGCTTCCGCAGTTTACCCTCCGGCTGGTGAGTTGGAGGATCTGGGTAGGTGAGGGAGAGTTAGTCACCCCCGTGTGTCGGCGCCCAGGGGTTGCAGATGGAGTTGAGGGAGCACGTGGCCCACTATGCCTATGCAGGCACCCGGTCAAGTAGGCCCGAAGGGCTCAAAACAATTGTTGTGCTCCAATTCTGGAGCTCTTGCCGCTCCTAATCCTCAAGGGGGTGTTTCATTTCCCCACAAAGCTGTTTGGGGTTAATTTAGGCTTAATAGCCCCATATTGTGGCCCTTTTTCCCCCTAGATGGTGAGGAGCAGTTGCACCATGCGGCCACTCAGTGTGCCTGCTAGCCACGCCCCCTACCATTCCATGATTTTAACTATATTGGCTCAATGGCTCCACAATGAATAATAGCTAACTGGACATGATATCATATTCTGAGTACAATTATCAAGTTTAAAGGCATTTTCCTTTGTACTATTATTATATGATGAAAATTTGAGGATCAAATTTGAGCCAATTAAATATCTAAGCCTTTACCATTTAAAAAAAAATATATACCATAGGCCATACTAACATTGCCTATCATCCCCACTGTGAGAGTTAATTAATTTTCATTGATCCATGTGGTCAGGATTTGCTTGCTCCAGGTATGAATATGAATCTGTGGACCGGGATAAAGCTGCTGTGTTTACACTAGAAGGTGCAATATGGAAGTCTACACCTTATACAGTGAAATGCCATGGAGATTGTGAGAAGTGAGAAGTGAGAAAATCCAACATGGGATCCTCCTAAATAAGAGCATTGAAAAAGTTTAAAAAAAATATTGATGGATAATCTTTAAAAATCATTATTCGCACATAGCCTTGTGAGAACATAGCTCTCTTTTTTTACTATAGTGTAGCAAAGTAAAACTATCTATATAGAGTAAAATTATTAATAGTCTTAAAAAAAATATATCTTGTGGTTTATAAAATCAAAATTAGAATCATTATCAACTTAGGGCCCTATACACTTTCTTATTTCAAAAAGTGGTCAATAACTTTGTGAGTGAGTTGTTCATTATGCTCTAAAACAATCCATACTCACAATATTATGAGATGTTTTTCCATTGATTTTCACGCATTTTCAATATTATGAGATGCTTTTTCATGGATTATCACAGGTCTGCCATTCAGTTTGTAACTTTGAGTACTCGCAACTTTTAAGTTTTCAGATTTTTAGAAAAAACACTTAGCTGGCATAAATGCTTTTAAAAACCTTGCCAATCCATTGGCTATTAAAGGGCTAGCCACACCCTAAACAATACTCATCAACAGTATTGATCTTGATCACATCACAGTACTGAAAGCAGTCGTGTACATCTCAGCCATGAGAAGGTATGTCATCTACACAATTACATTGGGTGTTATACATTAGGGTTTGAGAAATGTTATTATAGGCAGTCTCTGGCCTTAAGAAGAGGAGTGGGGTACATTGATTGTGGCTAAATGGGGGGCACTAATTCATAATGAAGGTGAACGACACAGGAATACCACTATATATAGCACAGGCAAATCATAACAAGGGGTCCTAATGTGTATTAGCTGTTGAGAAAGGCCAGCAGTAGCACAAGGAGGCTGTGGAGAGTCAGATGGAGTCCCAGGAAACTTATCCACATTGATGGGAATCTTGGGTACACCTTTGCTGTGAAGTTCCACACCATTGTTGTTGTGCATGTGACAATGTGTATACTGGTAATGAATATGTGAAATTATATCTACTGTTATTATATGAATTAATTATAAATAATACAAGTTGGTTAACAAACCCTTCAGTGGAATGGTGATTCCAAGCAGTGTTATAAAGTAAAAAATCAAAGTATTAACTATTAAAAATGTGGTATTACTGTTGTTAATAAAATTATTTAGAACCTTGTGATAATAATATATAAATTAGTGCTTTAACTTACTTTGTCCATATTAAATCATTAGACCACTTGTAAACTACATCTGTGTCACTTTAATGGGCTGTATTGTTCACATGACAATGATTTCAATAGAAAATAAGGTAAAATATTTTATCATGATGCCACACTGAAGACAAATGTAATCATTGTTAATTAATATGAGAATATTGACATGAAACATAGGATTACAATAATCATATGCATCAAGACATAGGGGTCACCATTAAAGATTAGTGCTATTGAAATAGTTGTTATCCATGCAGATGATTACTGAAAAGATCAATTATACACATTCACCATACCTTAACACAGGATGGGTATAAGGAAAGATGATCAATGTACAAAAAATCTGATTGTTAAGTAAATGTAATGTATGTTGACGTCCTAAATCAGTAACCATTAGAAACACACAGACAAGTTGATTACAGTATAACAATCAAGAGTTTATTATTTCCACAGAGCACAGTAATACATGTGGCATACTATACATTAATATCATATGTGTGGTGTACACGAATCCAAAAAGGAAAAGAGGCTTTGTGGAAAACTGAAAAAAACCTTAAGGGTTAAAGGTAAGACAGAATAAAGATATTGATGCATAGCATCTACTAGAGTCACATGTGGTCATTAGACCACAGAAACAATAATCAGATGAATACTAATCTCATGATTCATCACTTCATATAATAGAAGAAACCATTAATGCACATAGCACTTACATTGTGTCT
Organism: Discoglossus pictus; assembly: GCA_027410445.1. Lineage (NCBI taxonomy): Eukaryota > Metazoa > Chordata > Amphibia > Anura > Alytidae > Discoglossus > Discoglossus pictus. Next base: position 48,698,393 of record CM050170.1, on the reverse strand, counting down.
TCATCTGTTCATTTAAATAGATGCAATAACTCCAGGATTATGTAATCCAATTCAATTACGCACATACAGTGTTGTCCAAAAAATCAAGAAAAGATGGCCATAAACAAAAATAATGGCAGAGGCAGAGGAGAAATATCTAGCAACATTTGTATGTATAGTACAGTTTCCTTATACTGTAACTGTAACAATAAACCAATTTACCCAATCTTCATCTACAAGCAGTGATAACCTAGTTCATGTTTATTTAACCCAGCAGCTGTGGAGGCAATGCGGGATCATGCACCTTTAGGTCCTCACCCTATCACCACCAAACAGTGGTATCTGAGAGCATAGAAATGGATTCTTCGTGGAGCAGGACGGATATTGGGAGATTCTTCTACCATATCTCAGTTTGCTTACTGCAAGGTACCTCAAGAATCAACAGTGTTGTCCCCCTTTGAGCTCCTTTTTGGGAGGCAGTTGCAATGTCCCTTGAATGTGATCCTAGAGGCCCTTAGAGGAGAGTAAAGGGTCTGAGAGGAGAATATAGGCAGAACCCTGTGCCTGTGGTGCTGTATGTGTAGGCAGCCCAGGCCAGACAGAAGCTTTGCTATGACTGGGAAACTAAGGACAGGGAGCTGGAGGAAGGACATGAGGTGTTGATTCTGGTCCCACATCCCCATAACAAGTAACAGGTGGCCTGGGAAATGCCCATACCAAATTTCACAGAAACTGATCTCCCACACCTATGTGCTAACCATAAAGCCCATGCGTCCCCAATTACCTACTGGCAATGACTCCGAAGTAAGGTTCCTGCCCAACCTCCTGGAACTATTACCCTTGATAGTCAGGCAGATTTTGTTAACCAGTTCTCTAACCTGACTTCCCCCCGAAGACCCTATTCAGGGTGAATAATGCCCCTTTCACCTTTCAGAGACTGGTAGATCAGCTACTGCAAAGGCACCAGGGCTTCACCCAGGCTGGATGATATAGACATTTACAGCATCTCATGGGAAGAACACCTCTTTCAAATTAGAGTTACGTTAGATGAAGTCAGGGGGCTGAGCTTACTATCTGCTTAGAATAAGTGTCAGTGGGCACGGGGAGAGGTATAGTACCTGAGAACTGGGTAGGTAGCCATGAGATTAGACCTGAATCAGTGAAGGTAGAAGAGATAGCTGCCTGGCCCACCCCCCAAACTAAACATCAGGTAATAGCTTTCATGTGGACTGCAAGTTATTACTGCAAGTTTGTTCCATGTTACAGTGCCATCACTAAGCCCTTCATGGACATGACTCGCAAGAAGATGCCAGGGATGGTGAGCTGGATACCCACCTGTGAGTCTGCCTTCCAAGCCCTGCAACCTGACCTCACCCGTTCCCCTTTTCTGTCTGTGCCTGGCTACCAGCACCCCTTCATCTTGCACATGATAGCTTTGCTGGAGTCTAGCCCTTCAATAGTTTAATTTTACCATCCAGCATCAGGAAAAATCCATCAGAGTGCCAATGAACTCTCTCACCAAGTGAGAGGTGTAGCTAGTGGACCACCCAACAGGATTATCCCACTGTGCTCCACTGACTGGAATGGGGAGTAGTTATCATGACCTCCCTGGACTCATGGACTCTTTTTTTAGTGAACCACTAGCTATGAATGAACACTAGCCAATATGGCTACCAAACCCAAGGGCTGTTGCAATGGCCAAAAAAATCGCCATGACAATGATACTTCTGTCACTATGTTGTTTGTAAAATTGGACCTCAGGCTCTGGTTATGTACCCAAGGCTTCCAAGAGCTTATTCCAACCAGTCATGTTAGCATACCAGGCAAACAAGATGTTGTTTTAACTGTTACGAAATCATTGCAATAATTAAACAAGTCCGCAGGATGGCCATGCTACATGTTATTTTGAGTTGTAATTCCTTTCAAAATCAGTATACTGTATGTGATTACATTGAATATTTGTCAAAATAATAATTTAAATGGCCATAGTATTAATATCTTTTTTTAATTTGGAAAAACAATATCATCAGACAATTCCCACCACACATAATCATATAATCCCTAAAATCATCAATAGATTGATGACTTGCAATAAAACATTTCCTACTGGATGAATTGGAGTGGCTACAATCATTTTTTTATAAATAATTTTAACTTTGATTCATAAATTCATCCCACATATTTCATTTTAAAGCAATCTTATTATTATTTTGTTTACACCTTTTTCCATTTCTTAAAAATCTCTCTCAATCTGTCTATTCCTGTCAACAACTTCCACCACCTCTGTCCAAGATGGCAATAATTGTTTTTTCAATTTTGTTGTTATTAACCCTTTTGCTGCTAAAGAAATCGGTATAACAAAAATCTAGTTGATTGCTTATATCTGTCACTTACGGGGACATTAGAGATCATCTCTTAGTTATACTAGATATTTGAATTATGCACAATGAGCCTCATTCAATTGAACTATCGTAAGTTACTTGAGTCCGTAAGTGAGGGCTCCAAATGGGTTACGGTTACCGGCATCAAAACTTTGCGTTTGTTAAAAATCGTAAATCACTATTCAATTACAAAAATCATGCAAGGCTCACTCAAAGTCAAGCCCACAAACGGCAAATGTCGGCCCAAATCTTACGGCTTCAAAATAAGACCTGCAAAGGGTTTACAGATTAGTTTGGAATACTGCAAAACACAATAAAACACACCAATGCACCTTAAAATATGGGAAAAGCAATGGAAGGCATTACAATTAAATGCACAACAACTCCCAACTATCAAATATAGAAACTATTTTTTTTTTCCTTATAGGTTGTAATGGTCATGCATATGCCAATATGAAAAAGCCATCCTGCAACATTCTGAAAGCTATTAAATACACATTACCTACCTCATTAAATTTCAACACAAATACATGGAAATGGCTGACATATTAACCCTTTCTCACTCACAGAGGCTCTAATGTGGACGCTAAAAACACAAAGATCATCTTATATACATCTCACTCATCACATCTATATTGGGAAAATGAATAGTAGCCAAATTACACCTCCACATTACATATATCAAGTACCAGGGAAACATTTCACATATGGTTGTTCAGTTCCTCTGTTGTGTCCGACTCTTTGTGACCTTATAGACTACAGGACACTTACTTATGTCTCTGTCTGGAGTGGGTTGCCAGTTCCTTCTCCAGTGAACTGTAATTTTTCTGACCACCTACAGTGGCCCTACATGGTATAGCTCATAGCTTCATTCAGGTACACAAGCCCCCTCACCACCAGCACTTAGCAATCTAGAAGGGAACCAGGGGAACATACACCATACTAATCTACTCTAACCCATCAGGAAGGGCCACAAAAACACATGGAGGCTGTGGAGAGGCACATGGAGCAACAGCCAAGATGAATACCCATTATCATTTGGTAAAACCGCATCATGGGCCTCATTCAATTATCGTCCGCAGCCGCTGCAGGGCCGCAAGGACTGGCCGCAAGCTATTCGGCTATTCTACTCCCTTCCGGCCGGGGGCTCCGGCAGGCTTGCGGCCGGCGCCTTGCTACGGGTCGTAAAGGGCTAACTTACAAGTCGTAGCATAGAAAAGCCATCCTGTACTTTTATTAGAAGTGAAAGTGATGTTTGGTTTTAGAATTAATAGCTCAACATTCCCCAACTCTTAAATCTGCAAATAAAGATATTTAACTTCATCTATCATGCAAGCCCGCACGGGTTTGAATAACGAGCTACGGGCTTGGAGGGCAATCATCCGCAAAACCCGTACGTGTTTCACTAAGAAGCTACGGCCAAGTCTCAAGCCCGTAATTCTGAAATCAAACCTGAAATCAATTAACCAATATGAAGATGACAATCAAGGGCACAAATAGTTTAAAAGGGAGTCAAATTCGTAAATCTGTGACTGTGTTGTATGCTGTGCAAGTGGACACACAGGTCTTGGAGTTGGAGGTTTTGTGAGAGCAAGAGAGAGAGAGGAGGAGAGATGGAGGGAGAAGGCAGCGAAGGGAGAGGTCAGGGAGAGCAGGGCCCCCAGCCACAGGCTGGCCAGCAAGCTGCTGCTGCTGCTGCACGCAAAAGGGCAGCAAATTTCACCAGCCAGGAGATCGAAACACTGGTTAGAGGAGTGCAAGCCCGACACTCCATCCTAACCGGTGGGAGTGAAGTGAGGCCCAGCCAGAGGACAGATGCCTGGAAGGAGATCGCGGCTGAGGTCTCCTCGCTGGGGTATGCCAATCGTCCCTGGCAGTCTGTCCAGCACCGGTTTCAAGACTGCCGTATTGCTGTGAAAACGAAGATGGCCAATGAGGCCAAAGCAGCACGTGGAACCGGTGGTGGGCCGCCAGAAACGTTCACATACCCCGGTTGGGAGGCCACAGTCCGCGACATGATCCAGCCATCGTCAGTCGTGGGCCTCCCTAGTCTGGTGGACTCCGGTCGGTCTGAAAGCCTGCAATGTGAGTACCATGTACACCTTAACACCCTCATATGTACGCACATGTACCCCACACAGATAGATAACTGACGTTGAATTGCACTGTAAGATATCTGGTTGTGACTACAGATATATGAGGCTGCAAAAATCATGTAAATCCAGTGTAAAGAAATATACTTGTCAGAATTGTTAGCAATGAAATATATGTCCAATACCTCCTCCCACAACTGATTATGATACCGTTTTGCATGATGTTACTGTTATGTTTGCTGTTGGTTCCCAGTGCATATAAAGCATACATGACAACTCTATTGCAATTGTTTTTTTATTGTCATGAGTTCCCCTGTCACACTCTACTCCATGTTAAACTGGCCCATCCCTAGCTGTTTGGCTTAACCCTCCTACTGCTTAGAATTCATGTACATTTTGATTATAGGTATAGCGGATGTATCCTGTTTTATGTGGGCATTTCAGTATGTGCTGGAAGAGTGCCGCCGCCGACTCTAGGGATGCAGCTGCGCTTGCGTCCCCATGTAGCCGTCAAAAATAGTTGGTACACCCAAAGCCCCTAACCCTCTAACCCTAAGCCCCTAAACCCCACTTTCTAACTCTAACCCATCCCCCCTAACTGTAGCCAGAACCTGAAACCCATAACCACTTACCTGGCCTGCTGGGCTGGCGTAGCTAGAGTCGTTGGTGGGGCACTTCCAGAGATGCGCACATACAACAGGATAGGTCCGGTCTAGCTGGTACATCCCCATGAGAGTACATGTATGGATGTGCACACTGCAGCATATGCGGATACAGACTCTGATGGACTGCAAGTTTGTGTCGTGTAACAGCATAATCTGGACCATGTTACATTAACATGTTAACTCACATTGCTGAGGATTGGTCACAGATTGGTCTGTCTCACACACTGGCCAACAGATTCAGATGAGCACGTGTCCTAATTAACTGCAGTTGGCACACCATACCAGCATTACATATAGTCATATGAGCCATGGGCCCTTTCCTGTTATCTGACCGTGACTGCTGGTATCAGCAGTGAGCAGCCTCTACATGTCACAGCATTTTCCTGGAGATTATATAATCATGCATATTTAGTGGGTTATGGTGTTGTTAAGGTAAGGGGTTCGGATAAGTGTGGGGGCTAGTGCTTTTGGGCTTCTGTGTAAGTTGAAAATGATGTATATAACAGCGGCAGCGCCATCTATCAGCCCCTTGGTCCAACTGCTGCTGCCAGCAGTCGCTGTCACATAACAGGAAAGATCCCAGCCAGGATCCACAATACTAATGATGCAGATCAATTTTGATTAGCGTCAAACATTCACAGCCAATTACAAGTCACTCTGATCTCAGAGATATGGAAACAACAATACTCAAATCAAAATCTTGTCTCATTTCAGTACCATCCAGGCGTCCCCTGCCTCCGCAGGTTCCTGCACCTTCTGAAGATGCAGGACCACCTGCGGCAACCTCACCTGTAGCAGGGCCCTCATATCAAAGTCCGCCTGGGCCATCCACATGGTGCCAGCAATTCCCTCCAGCCAGGATAATGGCACCGCCTGGCTCCCAGCCAATGTGGGCTGGCCAAATGTGGGGCCACCCAATGTGGTCCCATTCTGGTTGGGCCCACAATATGGATTCCCAATCAATGCTGCCCTGGAGCATGGGCCCCCGGCAGGGCATGTGGCCCCCGCAGGACCAGCAGGCCACTGTGGCCACTACCGCCCAACAGGCCCCGCAGGCCCAGACAGCCACTGTGGCCACTACCGCCCAACAGGCCCCGCAGGCCCAGACAGCCGCTGTGGCCACTTCCGGCCCAACAGGCCCGCAGGCCCAGACAGCCGCTGTGGCCACTCCGGCCCAACAGGCCCCGCAGGCCCAGACAGCCACTGTGGCCACTCCGGACCAAAAGGCCCCGCAGGCCCAGACAGCCGCTGTGGCCACTCCGGCCCAACAGGCCCCGCAGGCCCAGACAGCCGCTGTGGCCACTCCAGCCCAACAGGCCCCGCAGGCCCAGACAGCCGCTGTGGCCACTCCGGCCAAACAGGCCCCGCAGGACCAGCAGGCCCAGCCAGCCACTCCGGCCCCGCAAGCCCAGCAGGCGTCTCCCAGGCAGGACACACCAGTCAGCAGTGTCTCCACCCAGAGGACACAGTGGTCTGGGTCGCTGCCAGTTAGTCCTGCGCTGTCAGCGGCCCAGTGCCAGGATTTCCTGGCTCATCTCCAGCATGAGCGTGAGCAAAATCTACAGTTCATGCTGGAGATGAGACGCCACGATGCCAGGAAGCTGGAGGAACGGAGACGCCAGAATGACCGGAACTTTGAGGAGAGGAGACGCCAGAATGACCGAGTGTTTGCTGAAATGACACGTCAAAATGAACGGATGTTCCAGGAGGTGAGGCATCATAATCTTTTAATGGAGGAGTACGCCCGAAGGCCTGAAATGGCCCAAAAAGGCCAGCACCAAGACCGGGCTACCCCTTCCAACTCACCACCTTCAACATCCCAGACCCTGTCCCCAGCATCCAGGCCGGAAGAGCCTCAAAACATTAGAAGAGGTCGGGGCCGGCCTAGGGGAACATCTTCAAAAGGCCAGGAGAGCCAAGAAACACACAAGCGGAAGCGGAAATAGATGAGAACATGTTCATGTTGCATATAGAAGCAATTGATGTCCAAGATCTATTGACGTTGAGGTGTTGCAGTCAATGCGTATATTGTTCTAATTGATGTCTTGTTCTTATCTCTTTAGGTTCCAATCGACGGAATTTATGCCTCCAGTTTTCTTTTTTTTTTCTCTATCATTTGCAAGCATAAGATTAAAGATTATGTATTGCTCACATTATCATTGTTTGTTTTCGTTTGTACTGTACCATGATTGGTAAACACCACATGAATGCTACACACCAACGTTATTGGATTAGTACATACATCTTCCTTCAATATACCAGCCCTGTGTTAATGTAGGGTTGGGGTAACAGCCACTAGTGCAGCTGAGGGTGGAGGTAATATTCATGAGTTTGATTACAGTAACGATGATGCATGATATTCGTGTTCATGACACATGGATAGATTAATTCAGGGGAAATATCAAAAGTGAGTCCACCCCTAAGTGAAATTGGTGATTATTTTGTGTGGCCACCATTATTTTCCTGCACTGACTTAACCCTCATGGGGATGGAGTTCCCCAGAGTTTCACAGGTTGCCACTGGAGTCCTCTTCCACTCCTTCATGATGATATCATGGAGCTGGTGGATGTTAGAGACCTTGCACTCCCTGTAACGGAGTTGGAACACGCAGTCCAATATCTCCGCTGGTATACGGTACAATATCCCAGAAGCACTACAGTCTCACCATTCCCAACCTCCAATATTTGCCCACACTCAATTGGGAGTCAAATGAATACTGACTTTATTTTGTTGGGCAGAAATATATATATACACATCTCTTCCCACAGGCAATACACACATCCCCCATAGTTGGCCACACAATACACATTGAGGGACAACAGGTGGGTCACACCTCCCGGAGACTACCTGGCTACTTTGATACAATCAGACATTGCTTAGATCATCCTTCTTTGTTATGTCTGATAATGAAAACACTTTATACAATAGACTTCCTTATCCTATGCTGAGTCTCTGTACTAGGATTATCTATTATGCCAAGGTCTGCAATAGTCTGGGCTAAGATTTTGCAGAGCAGAAACCAACATACATACAGTATAACAGTATGATCATATTTTAACCATAACAATAAAACAGGGTAAAACAGTGATGGGTTCCGTTACACTCCACACCTTCCATTTGAGGAGTACCCCACAGATGCTCAATAGGGTTTAGGTCTGGTGACCTACTTGGCCAGTTCATCAACTTTTGACCTGCAGCTTCTTTAACCAGGCAGTGGTCGGCTTGGAGGTGTGTTTGTGGTCGTTATCATGTTGGAATACTGCCCTGCGGCCCGTTCTCCTATGGGAGGGATCATGCTCTTTCTCAGTTTGTCACAGTACATGTTGGCATTCATGGGATCCCTCAAAGAACTGTAGCTCCTCAGTGCTGGCAGCATGCATGCAGGCCCAGACCAAACATATATGCATGTGTATATATGTTTTCGCTAATATGTTGTGTGGATTCCCCCTATATGCATTTACCTAATGATGTCAGATGCTGCCTCCCCTCTCTCTGCATCACTGTTTTGGTTCAAAATGATGGGTTCATCTGATATCAATGTTTTTGTGTTCATTGTGACTTATCCATTTATCTCTGGCACTGGGGAGCTACAGTTCATTGAGGGAACCATGAATGAAAACATGTACTGTGACATACTGAAGCAGAACATGATCCCCTCCCTTGGGAGACTGGGCCGCAGGGCAACATAACATAACGACCCTAAACACACCGCCAAGACGACACTGCCTTGCTAAAGAAGTTAAAGGTGATGGACTGGCCAAGCTTGTCGACAGACCAAAACCATATTGAGCATCTGTGGGGCATCCTCAAACTGACGGTGGGGGAGTGCAAGGTCTCTAGCATCAACCAGCTCTGATGTATCATTAAGGAGTGGAAGAGGACTCCAGTGGCAACCTGGGAAGCTCGGGTGAACTCCCTGGCCATGAGGGTTAATGCAGTTGTGGCAAATAATGGTGGCCACACATAATTGACATTTTGTGTCAATTTGGACATTTCAAATTAGGGGTGTACTTACTTTTGTTGCCATTGGTTTAGACATTTATGGCTGTGTATTGAGTTATTGATGGGTCAGAAAAATTACTTTACATTGCAGCAGAGTGTCATTTCTTCAGTGTTGTCACATGAAAAGATATACTAAAATGTTAACAACAATGTGACGGGTGTACTCACTTATGTTAGATACTGTGGCCCTCATTTAATTGCAATTTGGCCAATTGAATAGGGCTTGAAATAAGCACATAACATATATTCTCTGAAAAATGTTTTAGTTAGTAAACATCTCTCCAAAATCAAGGTTTTCACTAACTAAAATCTGTTTGACACAATATATGTTCTGTGCTTATTTTGAGCCCCATTCAATTGGCAAAATCGCAATTGAATGAGGCCCTGTATGTTCACTATTAGGATGTGAGCCACTTACGGAAACCTGTCTCATTTGTCTGTTTCTGCGTCATATAGATTGTTAATACCAACCTTCCCTTATGGTTGAAATCAGTAATGCAAACACACTGTGAGAATTCTATTGACACCCCTAACTGATGGTGCAGAGCACAGATGTGGAGTCTGAAGGTCCTTTTATTGATGTTCCGGAAATGCTATGGTATCAACATTGACGAGGCAGACACAAACAACATAGCGAATAAATCATATTTAATATTTACAGAAATTAACAAGGCAAGCTTGCCACAAAGCCACAGGTTGACTAATCAACACAGGTATGCAAAGGATCATGGTGGAGGGGTGTAGGATACAAAATCCAAGTAACACAGGGAAATAGGGATATGAGAGCAGAATGCAGGCAGGGAAAATTACATTGATATGGATGATCAGGGGATGTACAGTGTATCAACCAACATTAGGCAATATAATAGATCTCATTATTGTTCCGACATATATATAACAGTCAATAAGGAAACATCATAATAATCCAGAATAAGGTGATATACATATGGGGAGAGCAAAATGTATGCTTGTGTGTTAAACGGGCACTCTGATGCCACATCAGAAGTATAAGTGCTCAATCAGTGAATGCTATGAGCCCATAACCTCAGTTCTCACGCAACAATAAGCAGCACATAGATAACCTTGGTCAAAAAGATGGTGACCTGACCAGGACCATATCAGTCAGATGTTACTTATTGCAGAGAACTCACAACAAACCAGGCAATATCAGTGATAGTTTGTTCTCTGATTGAGCATCTATACTCACTGTTGTTGAATATGCATAACTGAAGATTAACGTAACCTCCTTAACTGTTAAGTCCCAAGCCTGGATTTACTCTTCCCCATATGCACAGGGAGGGTCACATCAGCACTGAAGAAAAGATCTTGAAGGGTTGGTGCTGCAGGCTTCACAACAGTCCAAGTAGAGGAGAGGATAGAATGTCTAAACCAATAGGTACCTATGAATCGAGATAGACTATATGAGCATACACATGCTGTGGATATACCAGGAACATCAGCTGACAGATGTCACATCACATCTGCATTGTATATTGAAATTGTCTCGTGACACATATCGGCTATTCAGTCAAGGTCATCAGATATCAAACTGGATCCAACAAAGCAATGAAACGGACACATGCACATACATGATGACATTGACATGGCCACGGAATGTCAGGATGTTTATCGTCATGCCTTGTTCTGACCGGGATCTGGAATACAAACACACAAATAATATATTAGTGGAAACCTTACATATGCCATATGAGCAGCCACCAACAGATGTAGGTATGTCGGCACACATGTTAGGCATTGGGATCTCGTACAAGCTAACCATCTGTCCAATGATAATGATGGGCCAGACTAATTTGTCCTGATGTGGGAATATTATGATTAGTCGAATTCTCATTTATTTGTATTGTGCAAACATATTCCGTAACGCTGTACAGGGGAGAAGAACCCGGACATATACAGTATGTAATATTGACAACGCAAGAAAATGGAGGGCCCTGTTTGGAGCGTAAAGTCTGTTGATAAATGATTTGTTCACAAAGGCCCACACAAGATTCGAAAATCACCACTTCCAAGTTAAAGGTAATGGACATGGTGAAGAGTAGATAAGGAATAGCAAGGTTAATAAGTAAGTGAGAGATACATAGGAAGGAGGTTGTGTCAAGTAGAAAGATATGCATTAGTCGGAGAGGAAAGGGATCAGATGTAAAGTGCGATGCACTATTTTGTAATAAGGTATCTGCCCCATGTGGACAGATAATGTAATCTGCAGATGGGACAGTCAGGAGACACATAGTTTAACCACAGCTTGAGTAGGATTAGCTGATGGGCGAATAAAAGGAGAGAGGTGGGCATGAGAGTTGAAATGAAAATGATGCAGACAAAAAGGGGGAGAAGTAAAGAAGAGTCTGAGGAAAAGGCAGGGGATGTGAGGAAGAAGACAAGAGAAAACATAGTGGAAAGGGTTAATTGGGATAGTTAGCAGAAGACTTGTGTGACTCAATAAATTAAGGGTAAACAGGGGTGGGTGGGATGAAGAGAGAGAGAGAGAGAGAGAGAGAAAAAAGTGCATCCTGTAATAGAAAGGGAAGATCACAACTATCACACATTGATACATGTTCTGACATCCACATGTGGTTCTCTACCTTGGATAGATCAAGTGGAGTATTCAACGAAGAGATCTGTTCCCCCAGGACACGTCTGCATGGTCCGATAAACATTTCGGACCGCTTCAGCAATACATAGGGGATGTCTTGGGGAAAAAGAAAGTTAGGCCTACATTAATGGAGTTATTAGTCATTTCCTCTCATGCATACATGCACATGTTTCCCGCAAATACTCACTTACAATGTAGACGCCATTGATGTAGCTGATGTTCTGTTGGGTAAACAATGTGTTGACACACGGCAACAGTTCTGTAATGGCAATATGATGAGATTAGTCACACAATCCATATGATATATTGCACAATGATTCCTAGTTAACACATCCTTGAGACTATTCATGTTATCTGACTGAGAATGCTTTTACCAGCATTCGCTGACAAAGAACAGGGGACATCCCCTCTTTGCATCACATGAGGTACATTTATTATGGTTTACAGTATGCTGGTATGTTCATATATCCAGATTGCTAGGAATTGCATTGACCTCCATGGGATGTGGAATAGCATGATCAGACAATGTGAACATTACTGTTCTGGGCAGATGTTTTAAAATACGATTGTGAGGCCTATATCCATTGACATTGTGGAATACATCAGACCATCCATTTAGCTTAGCTTCTTGAGGTTGGCAGATATCAATATATATGATGTGTATGGGAATGTGCGCATACTTACCATTAACGGATATCAGAGCAGGCTGTATTTGATCCAGTATGAAGAATGCTTTACGAGACATACGTTACATCACAAAGCTATCCTCTACTGTGGACTGTTGGATATTCTGGAAGACAATGGGGAAGGAGAAAAGAGATGTATTAGTAACCATAAGCCATGTACATTATAGTTGGTTGTAATTAGTTTCAGACTTACATGGGAAGTACTCACGAATGACGTGGGCACGTAGTTGTGACCCCTGAACGTTATCCCCACCATCGGGAGGTACTGGACGCTCCGCCGGTTCAAGCGGAGCATAATCAATGTTCCCCAGACAGTTTGCCTGTACTGCTATATTGTGCAGAATACAGCCATGATGATGTGACAAACCTTCCCTGGTGTATACTGTAGCGCCCCGCCAGTGGAATGTAAACATCTGAATCGCATCTTCAGGAGTCCAAAGGTGCGCTCTATTACATTCCGGGTTCTGGCATGGGCCGCTTTGTACCTCTCCTCCCCCTCTGTGCGTGGATTGTTCACAGGGGTCAACAACCACGGCAAACACCTATATCCTGCATCACCTGAAGGCAACAAAAATGGGAGATGTAGATATGAATGGGAGTTTGTGCTGCTCTTTAAAGCATCTGTAAATATACGCAATGATTAATGTGACGTTAGTTTAGGGATCTCTGGCTTGGAACTTCATACTCCTATGACCACGTCACATCGGGTTAGGCACAGCAACAAGCTACGATGCAATGGCTCAGTCGGCACACCTTCTTTATGGCGCACGGCAAATGAGCGCGGACAATACGGCGCTGCCAGAAGCCGGCGACAGTAGCGCACTGTTGGAAATTGTGTGACAAAATGTGCGTCCAGCAAAGAGAGCAAGTTGTAGAATCGATTGACTAATGGGCCAAAACCCTCTAACCAAAACCAATGAGACCCCATGCCTAACACTTACACTCATAATCCAAAGCCTTAGCCCAAAGACCCCTAAGCCTAAAACCCCTAAGTCCACCCTTAAATCCTTATCTCAACTCCTGCGCGCAGATGTTGTGCGCACTATTGAGGGACTCTATTTTGTCTGTTGTGGCATGCGTCATTGCGCATTTTTCACGCAACAATGGAATAACATTACAGTGGAACATTATGTATATTTTAGGGGATCCTTTATGGGTACTCAACCAGTAGCCACCCAGGTGGAGCTTCTCCAGACTCAAAATAAAGATAGGTGGATGACTGACGCAGGATATGGGCATCATGAGTTCTTCCCGGGAAGCCGGCAACCACATTTTGTATGCGCATGTCTGCATCGCAAACAGCCTGTACATTGATGGAATGATAGTGTTTGCGATTTCGGAACATGGCTTCTTGCTCTCTAGGAGGTATCAATGCTACATGTGTACAATCTATAGCACCGAGCACATTGGGGATACCTCCCATTCGAAAGAAATCTGCTTTCACCTTCAAGATCTCTTCCCCAGTGTGGGGAAAACTGATGTATCTGGCAGCTTTCGGAACGATAGCATGGAGGAATGTGCTCAGGCACATTGAAAGGCTTGCTTGAGACATTCCTCCTACTATGCTAGCAGTGTTCTGAAAACTACCAGATGATAGGATGTGTATGGTGGCTAACATCCGTGTCATGCCTGGGATGGCTCTATTGGTCCGTGAGGAAGGCTCCATGTCCTCCCTCAGGACCGCATAGAGCTCCTCCAGGCTGGCACGGGTTAGCCTAAAACGCTCATACACTTCCACATCAGTTAACCCCTCTAATGTGACTCTCTCCCTGTACACCCTGGGTACACGAATCCTCCTGGCAGGCTCCTGGGCCTGCTAACCCCCCTGTGGGTCTGGCTGTGCAGGAGCCCCTACTTCATGTGCCACACCCTCTAGGGGTCTCTCATCTGGCCCCCCCATCAGCTGATCACCCACATCAAGGTCCTCCTCCGTGTCTGCAGGTGCCCTCATATCCCCCTGTCCCTGTGCCACTGGAGCTCTCTCCCCTAACTGACCCCCCACCATGACCCTAGGCATGTCCTGTGATGAGCCACTTGCCTGGCTTGGTTCCGGACCACCATGGATTGCATCAGCACGCTCACCCACATTCACTCCCAGCCGCCCCTCTCTGTCACGCCTCAGCCACTCCACAGTCGCACGCCTGACAGCCTGGTTTCCACTCTGCAACATTCGAAACAAATATCCATTCCTACGACGCTGCGCTCTCCTCACATACCTATACGCTGCACTCAGGTTGCTGCTATCCATGATGGTTCAGACTTGCTAATTCATGGATGATGGTGTGGTTATATAGCTTGCTAATTACCCCAGATGTGATTATCCGGGTGGATTTCACAAATGTAAAAGCTCACTGGTGTATCTAAGCTTCATCATGTTATGAAGTTCCCTGATTATGGATTTGTTGAGCCATTTTAATTAGTAACCCCTAATATTCTGGCCCACATTTGAATTTGGGCCCATGATCCATGATCTATGTAATGTGGCGTGGAAATATATACAATATTTGTGTTCAAAAATCTAGATGTGATAAAAGAGATGTAAATCAGATAATGTTGATATGTTTAGGGGACACATTCTATCCTTTCTGAGTGCTAAAGGGTTAATTTGGCCGCCATTTTGAGGATGTACATGACACAAAAAAATCTCTTTTATTAACATATTTGATCATTGTGGATTGTTTTTACAGTAATTAGAATGCCTTTTATTGCTTCCTTTACACTTTTAGGGCCCTTTCAGCCCTGTTTCATTACAATGCCATAAGTGCATCGTGTGGACTTCAACAGATGCGGCCGTAAATTAAATCTAGCCGGGCGCGAATCGCGGCCTTCAGAATGTAGGAAGGCCGTGACGTTTAGGCGCGCACGCAAGCTGGAAGGGGGACAGACTAGCCGCGCCCGGCACGAACCATCCAATAGCGGAATAACGCATCGCGCCACAGGTCGCACAGCCAATCACTTACGGGATAGACCATTTGATTGACAGTGGGAGTGAATAAATAGGAATGACACGCGCCCACGCCTCGACTGTGTTGCGATTTCTGACGAGGTAGCACGCGGTTCCAGGAGCTGGTTGTCTGAGAGTTGGTAAGTTGCTTTATTCTAAAGTCGCGGTTTAAGTTCTTTTTACGGGAATCCGTTACTACATTTACGGATGCCGATGTAAAGAAGTACAATTGTGTTTTTTGCTTGTTTATAGGTGTTTGGAGGCTTTGGGTTCTTTTGGTTTATTATATCCGGCACGTAGGAGTTTGGAGGGAGGTAAGTTGCATTGTACATGCTTTTCATCCTATCAAGCTGGCTTTTATTTGTATGTTTTGCCAATTTCTATATTTACTGAATACACTGGCGAGAAGTAAAATTGATTTCTTTGCTTGTTTATAGGTGTTTGGAGGCTTTGTGTTCTTTTGGTTGATTATATCCGGCACGTAGGAGTTTGGAGGGAGGTAAGTTGCATTGTACATGCTTTTCATCCTATCAAGCTGTCTTTTATTTGTATGTTTTGCCAATTTCTATATTTACTGAATACACTGGCGAGAAGTACAATTGTGTTTTTTTTTGCTGTTGGCCTATAGGTTTGGCGAGTTTGTTTTTGTGGGGAGAGGAGTTTTGTGGAGGGAGGTAAGTTATTTATATTTTTCTGTTTAATATTAGATCTGGATCTCTCTCTCTCAAAATCTCTCTCTATCTCTCTCTCTCTATATATATATATATATATATATAGAGAGAGAGATTGATTTTGAGTTTGAGTTTGATTGAGTTTGATTGAGTTTGATTTTGAGTTTGATTGAGTTTGATTTTGAGTTTGATTGAGTTTGATTGAGTTTGATTTTGAGTTTGATTGAGTTTGATTTTGAGTTTGAGTTTGATTGAGTTTGATTGAGTTTGATTTTGAGTTTGATTGAGTTTGATTGAGTTTGATTTTGAGTTTGATTGAGTTTGATTTTGATTTTGAGTTTGATTTTGATTTTGAGTTTGATTGAGTTTGATTTTGAGTTTGATTGAGTTTGAGTTTGATTTTGAGTTTGATTTTGAGTTTGATTGAGTTTGATTGAGTTTGAGTTTGATTTTGAGTTTGATTGAGTTTGATTGAGTTTGAGTTTGAGTTTGATTGAGTTTGATTGAGTTTGAGTTTGATTGAGTTTGATTTTGAGTTTGATTTTGAGTTTGATTGAGTTTGATTGAGTTTGATTGAGTTTGATTTTGAGTTTGATTGAGTTTGATTTTGATTTTGAGTTTGATTGAGTTTGAGTTTGATTTTGAGTTTGAGTTTGATTGAGTTTGATTTTGAGTTTGATTGAGTTTGATTGAGTTTGATTTTGAGTTTGAGTGAGTTTGATTTTGAGTTTGATTTTGAGTTTGATTGAGTTGTAGATTGAGTTTGAGTGAGATTTCTACACATATTTGCAATACACATAGGTGTTCCAAACTGCTTCTTCAATGGGGCTTGACAAGAACATTTGTTCAGCCTAGAACAGCAGGACCATGTAGTTCCTACTACCTCTGGTACAGAGGATGGCTTCAGGATAGGTACCATGCCCATGAATATGTGCAGAGGATAATGCAGACAGGATATTAGTGGCCTCAGACATGGGCCACTCCCCACACATGATAGAAGCACACAGTAAATAGCCGCATGCCTTGTATATATGCAAACTGTAACTGACCCTTCCACATTGTTTATGAAAGTATTGATCTAGCGTGTTTCATCAGCGCCTCTCAGGTCCAGAGTGAGAGGTGCTGTACACCCCTCCCATTGCTGTCACAGGCTCTGTCCACTTAAGGTTGATTACTGCAGTTAGTTACAACATTGATATCCAAGCAGAAATAGTGTTAGAGGCGATCAGAATGGGGGACGAGCGTGGAGCAGGCAAACCCACTAAAACATTTCTTTATTTCTCTTTCTTTTCTTTTCAGGTGGTGATGGAGGGAGAGGAGCAGAGGGTGGAGGAGTGGCAGGGAGTCCCAGGGCGTGGAGGTGGGGAAGAGGAGGGGAGGAGTGAGGAGGAGGTAATAGTTGAGGAGGGGGAGGTAGTGGAGGAGGAGGTAGTGGAGGAGGAGGAGGGAGGAGAGGAGGAGGGAGGAGAGGAGGAGGGAGGAGGAGGAAGGGGGAGGAGAGGAGGAGGGAGGAGAGGAGGAGGAGGAGAGGAGGAGAAGGAGGGAGGAGAGGAGAGGAAGGAGGGAGGAGAGGAGGGAGAAGGGAGGAGAGGAAGGAGGGAGGAGAGGAGAGGAGGAGGGAGAAGGGAGGAGAGTAGAGGAAGGAGGGAGGAGAGGAGGAGGGAGAAGGTAGGAGAGTAGAGGAAGGAGGGAGGAGAGGAGAGGAGGAGGAGGGAGGGAGGAGAGGAGAGGAAGGAGGGAGGAGAGGAGAGTAGGAGGAGGAAGGAGGAGGAGGAGGGAGAGTGGAGAGGGTCCTCATCCCCAGTCTGAAGAGCAAGAGGCTGGCGGCAGGTCCAGGGCCCACAATTATAGCCGGGAGGAGAACAGGGTCCTCCTGGAGGCCATCCGTGCCCGCCCCGTCATCACCTCGGGGGGTAGGGAAGTAAAGGCTGGGCCCCGTGCTACTGCTTGGCAGAAGGTGGTGGCTCTGGTCAACGGTGTGGCGGGCCATGGACGGAGTCTGCGGTCGATAAAGCATCGGTTCGACAACATCAGGGCCGCGGTGAGGAAGAAGATGGTGCAGGAGGCCGAGGGGCGGAGGGTCAAGTACCTTGCCCATGAAGGTATTGCAAGGGCCATGCTTGCACCCTCCGACGCAGCTGGAGCATCAAGCCCGGTGGAGCAGCAGGACCCAGCCTCCATGGCAGGTGAATATGACATACAGCAACATGCCACCACATGTGCATCACACACAATACACATGGACATGACACTGACATGTCAGCTCCATGAAATAACAAGGGATAGATGGATGCATCCTTAAATTCATGAAGCTGACAAATCACTGTCATTCCTGGTCACCACAACAGTAATCAAGCAATAGAGCAGGTGTGTCGAAACTCGATCCTGGTGGGCCACACACGTGGCTGGATTTGATAACCCTGCTGCGCACAGGTGAGTCATTCGCTTCTTCAGTCATCCTGATTGACTCACCAGTGCACAGAAAGGATATCTTCCAATCCAGGACAGAGTTTGGACACCCCTGTAATAGAGAGTCCATGTATTGGTGTGCCCGTTCAGCCTATGCAGTTACAGACAGCAGCCGTAATACAGATAGAGTTGTGAGCCGAGAACCATCCAGAACAGAAACCTAAGAATAGATAACAGCTAGTATAAGATAGCTAATCAGAGAATCATCCATATTCAAGGCTAGATGTCAGATAATTAGAAATGAACACATCAATGCGCTAATCAACATACTAATGACATGTACCTTTCTTCTCTATCTCTCAGCATCCAGGAGGAGCTCTGGGTCCTGTGACCAGAGAGAGGAGGCGGGGCCATCAGCCCCGTACCAGGATCCTCCAGCACAGGGGGAGGAGGAAAGAGGATCAGAGGGCTCTGGGTCAGAGGATGGGCTGGTCATTTACCTTGCGGGGTCACCTGCCACAAGCCCTGGGCCTATGCCCATCCTCGAAAGGCTTGCTCTGGGGCCCTCATCCACCCAAGGGACAGCACCTCCTTCCCCACACAGTGTGCTGGCCTGGTCACCACCGGGCACATTGTCACCAAAGGCTCCAGCTGTGGACCTCCCCGCACCACCTCACCACGCCCACCCAGCGGTGTCGTCGCCGCAGAGCCAGGCTGTGCAGGTGGAGATGCTGGCCGTCATGAAGGAGCAGCTGGCCAGCTCCCAGAGGATAGAGGCCAGTATTCTGGAGTCTACGGCCAGCCAGCTCCGGATGGAGGCCAGCATCTCTGCCCTCCGGTCGCATATGACCCACAGCCTGGCCAGGCTGTCCAGGGAGGTGAGGAGGCACCACATGACCACCGAACACCTTAAGGCCAGGCTGCTCAAACAGGCGATGGTCCCCAGCCCAACATTAACGGGGATCTCCCAGTCAAGAGCAGCCTGGCCCCTCCTCTCCTCCCATGTGTCCGCCACCACCAAGCCCACCGCTGTCTCGCACAGCCCGCCCCCCCCCCCCCACCATCACCACCAGAGGGGTGACGGAGGATGGGCACAGGTAATGTGGGTCCCGGGCCCAAGCGGAGGAGGACATAGGGCCTCATTCAATTGCAATGTGGCCGATTGCTAAGGGATCAATTTGAGCACAGAGCATATTTTCTACAGATGTTTGTAGTTAGTGAACTTCTCTCCAAAAGCAAGGTCTTCACTAACTACAAACGTCTGTAAATAAATATATGCTCTGTGCTTATATAGAGCCCTTTTCAATCGGCCATATCGCAATTGAATGACGCCCATAGGGTCTGCAGACATGTTTTAGCCTTCTCAACAGCACTCCTCAGTGACCATCAATTGGTCACAGGTTAAACAGAACACAAAGGGCCTCATTAAAATGTGATTTGGGCAATTGAATAGGGCTCTATATAAGCACATAGCATATTTGTTTTACAGAAGTTTTTAGTTAGTGAAGACCTGGCTTTTGCATAGAAGTTCCCTAACTAAAAACTTGCTTTCAAAAAGATGCTGTGTGCTTATATAGAGCCCTATTCAATTTGTTACATAGCAATTTAATGAGGCTGTTAATTAGTAGTGTGACCAATACATTGTCACTAAGGAGTGCTGTTGAGAAGAGATGCTGCAGGCCCTATGATGTTTTCAGGCCTTATTTGTTAGGTTTTGTCTTTTATTTTATTTTTTTATTTTAGGTCCATGAAGGCATCTCCTACATCTGCAAGCATTGTGGAGGAATTATGAGGTGGAGGGTTTTCCCAGTGCCTCTCAGGTAGACATGCCTTCAATGGCAGCCCCCTTAACATGTAGCTCCCACAATCTTAAAGCTATCATATATCCAGATATCTCCGACATGATTGTTGGTAGCTTAAATGTACACTAATACCGCTATCGCGGTGGACTTGCAAAGTCTCACAATGGCATGTTAATAACAGCCAGCATTAATATATGCACTAGTGACGCATGTGATCCTGACCTCAATAGCAGTCTGAGAACAGATCTTTGGGTCTGATGTAAGAAACATTGAATCTGGCTGCTGACCTTTGTGTCCTCTCCATAATAATGGCTATTTGCCCATATTTCTGATTATCCACAGACCTAGCTAATGGTTAGTAATGCTTGCAGATGGGAATCAGGTGAGTTGGTATATTGGTACAGTATTTAGAACTGGACTGTACATACATCGTGATTCTAAATTGTTTTTGATCCTCCTCCGCATTTTTTGATTTGAACACTTCTTTCAGATTTTTGTTTGTTCAACACACTGTATGTGTGAAACTGGATTGGATTACACAGTCCAGAGGTTGAATCATCTGTTTAATTGAGCAGATCTAGTTACAAGTTGTAAGTGCTATGCACATAAATGGTTTCTTCAGTTAAATGAAGAGATTTCTGGTTCCGGTTGCAGCATGTGACCCTGGTAGGTGCTATGCATCATGCTTATTCTAGACTATTAGATTGACCCCTGTAGGTTTCCCCTTTTTTTCCAGCCTCTTGCTCTTCAAGGACCCGCCCACACCACACCCATGATATTAATGCAGTTTTGACCACTGCTGATTGTGGTCTGTGTATCAAAAAAAGCTTTGTTATACTGTTATGTGAATGCACAATCTTGACCACTGCTGATTGTGGTCTGTGTAAAAAATAAAGCTTTGTTAGACCTTTCTGACTGCGTCCATGTGTTATGAATATGTTTGGTTCAGGGAAATCCACATGCATTACTTTAGTGTCACATTCCTCTAAATGTAAACTGATGAGCCATAGTTAACATGCAATAGATCAATACATGTAAAACTGTTGAGGAGTCAGAATAGCTTGAGATATCATCTGATCCCAAATATCATATCTACTACTAATATAGGGTTAATACCCTTGACAAGTCTGATTAGCGATACTGTGGAGTAGGAACATTCCCCTGAGGGCCTACAATGAATAGGACAGGTGACACTGGAGTGCTTTTCCAGTTCCTTTTCTAGTTGATTGGGATTAGTCTGACCTCTCTGATAAGACGTACCCCCCTACACTGGCCCGATGTAGGCTAGCTCACAGCTTCATTGAAGTACACAAACTCCTTCACCCACATCAGTTAGCATATGTGTGAATACAGTTAGTTGCCCAATAATGAACATGCATTGGCTAAATATCCTTTGGTTATCAGATGTTGTAATGGTCATGCACATGCCAATCTGACAAACCATGCTGCAACATGCATAATATGATTAAAGCCACACTACCCAATTTAATAGCAAGAGTAAAACATGAGTCAGGTCATATGAACCCTTTGCCACGCATATGAGCTCTATTGGGATCCCTTAAATCTCTATCTAATTGCATATACATCTAGCTCATCACATCTACATTAGAGAATACAAATAGTGGCCAAATCAGACCGCCACTTGGCATATATCAAGTACCAGGGAAATATTTCATTATATGTGGTTAAGTTCTTCAGTTGTGTCCGACTCTCCGTGACCCTATGGACTGTAGCACATTCAACTAGGTCTCTGCCTGTGCTGTTCTCCAAAGTTTGAAGGCCAAAGAGATTGGAGTGGGTTGTCAGTTCCTTCTCAAGTGGATTGGACCTTGTCTGATCTCTCTGCTATGACCTGCCCACCTACAGTAGCTCCCAGCTTCATTCAGGTACACAAGCCCCTATCGAAACTCTGCAAATGTGGCTTAAAATTGCATGCAACCTCACTCCTAGACGTCCTGGCTGTCCCCCCATGCTGTGTGTGTTTTTTTTTTCTTTTTAAATTTTTCGTGTTTTTTGATGTGCGCGTTAAACTCGTTAAACTTGTATTTTTGTGGGGTCAGGATTTTTTGCCGGCTCCATATTTTTTCTGGGCTCCTTATTTTTGCAAAGTGTTACGGGCCGTAATTTTTTAACTAAATCTTTTCAAACTGCTATGGGGCTGGCACTCTGAATTGGATAATTGAGATTTCTGTTGATCTGTTGTCCCGTGGGTCGTAGGGATGAGCGCCTATGGCGCTCACCACCTTCGACACACATTGCCTGCAACTGCTTCGCAAGGGCCGCAGTTGCGCCAGGCTCGCTCAGCGAGCCCGCAAGTGTTAGCAACAACCCAGAATGCTCACAACTATATATGTGATTCCGATTTGCTCATAGGACAAATATCAATTTAAGTTTAAATAATTTTATTGTATGTTCAAAAATGTTTTTTTTTATTGTTTTTATTCAAAGATGATTTTCCTTTCTTTCCATTCTTATAATATGTTATGTGAAACATTGATATTTTAAATCTAAACTCTGTGTTATTTGCAACATAAGATCTCAACAAATATTGTTTATTGTATCAAGATTGTTATAGACCTTCTTACAACCTTCCAATTAAAAAAATAGAAAATGTTGAAATGTGTTCCATCATTGTTAAACAAATAAAATACCCTGCATAACAAATTTCTTCATAAACATTGTAAAACTTGACAATAAATATTGAAACAAAAACACTGCGGGAGCTACATGTTAGGGAGGGGGCTCTCATTGAAGGAATGTCTACCTGAGAGGCACTGGTTAAACCTTACACTTCAAACATTTCCTCCACAATGCTTGCAGATGCAGAAGATGCCTTGATGGACCTGAATCATACCTAAAACAAAACAAAAAAATAACACTTACAAAACAATGCCATATATAACAAAAAAGGGACTGCAGCATATCGTATCAACAGCATTACTCAGTGACCATTAATTGGTGAAATGTTCAACAGAACCACGTGTCCACAGAGAAGAGGATCATAGACCATGTGATGGGAGGTAGCCATCTGCATAAAAAATATCACCATCACATAGGCCAAGCTCCAAGACTCTGTAGCCAGGCTAGATTAGGTTAACATTGTGATGAATAGATTATCACTGAGGAGTGCTGTTGAGAAGGCACAAACATATGCGCAGCCTAGGCACAGGATCCTAATCCCCTGTGGCTGGAAGTCCTCTCCCTGGTGGTGGTGATGGTCGTGGTGGTGGGGGTGCAGGGGGAGGCATCCCCCCAGGAGGCAGCGGTGATAACAGTGCTGGTGGTAATGGCGGCGGTGGCCTTGGAGGAGGCATGGGGGGAGGAGAGGAGCAGTCGGGCTAAGGGTGGATGGGGGAGGCCTCTGGGGTGGAGGAGGCAGGGCTGGGGCCAGGGCGCTGCACAAGGCGCCGGTAGTCAGGTATTTAAATGATCTCTGGTCCTTTTAC
The DNA here is from genome assembly GCA_027410445.1 of Discoglossus pictus. Lineage (NCBI taxonomy): Eukaryota > Metazoa > Chordata > Amphibia > Anura > Alytidae > Discoglossus > Discoglossus pictus. Next base: position 48,674,704 of record CM050170.1, on the reverse strand, counting down.
ATCCTGAGCAGCCCGGCCAGGTATGATTTAGTCATTAGGTGGCGCTTCCTCTCCTCCCTATTGCACATGGCCAGGCGGCGCATGACCTCCGCATGATTGGCAGAGATGCTGGCCAGGATCCCACGGGGGCGCGCAATCTGCTGTCGCATGATAGCCAGCATCTCCGCCTGCTCAGCCTGGTTTGGTGGTGGGGATGGAGGTCCCTGAGCTGGTGCCTGGTGAGGAAGTGGTGCTGGTGGTGGCCCAGTGGGGAGGGTCTGGGGCCTGGCTGGAGCCTCACTTCATGGGTGTGGTGTCATTGCTGGGCCTGGTGGTGGTGGCCAGTCTCTGAGGAGATGGGGTCAAGCCCCACTGGACCCTACAGTAGAAGGGCCCTGGTGATAATCTTAGTCTTTGGAGGAGGGTGACAGTCGAGTCAAATAGTGGCTGTGTGGCCGATGGTCCTGCTGGTAACCCCACTAGCCAGATTATATCCTCCTCCTCCGAACTAAGGCCCAAGGCTCCTCTTCTTTCCTCCTCCCTCTGCGCTTGTTCCTGTTGGGTGTGGGCTCGTTCCTTTAATACCTGTTCCGATGGAGCAGGGGCCCCCGCCTCAGGCTCACCACTGGACCCAGGGCAATATTCTGAGTATGTCACAGATGTAGCAGGCCTTAAACCAGAGTGAAGTTGCACTGAAAGAAAGAGAGAATGGATCGGGGTCAGACAGTACAGGAAGATAGGGGAGTAAGAAAGAAATGGGAGAGAGACATTAGACATGATTCTCCAAATTGCCACTCAGATTAGCTATAATTTGCTATATATGATCTATTCTTTGGTTCATGGTCATGATTGTCCTTGGCTCCTAATGCTTTCCTTTTCCGGCTGCAGTCTGTAACTGCACATGCTGCATTGGGCACTCCAATACATGGACTCTCTATTGGTTGATTAGTGATTTGTCAGCTTCATGGATTTAATGTATCTATCCAGTGTTAATTCCATAGAGCTGACATGTCAATGTCCTTGTTGGTCATTATGTACATGTGTCGTATGTCTGATGTACATATGGTGGCATGTTGGTGTATGTGATATTCACCTAACATGGAGGCTGGGTCCTGCTGGGCCACCAGGCCTGAAGCTCCAGCAGCAGGCAACTGGCTGATAAGGTTATTGGCCACCCTCTCCAACTGGTTGTAGCGCACAGTCACTTAGGGGCCACCACTTGGTGCTGCAGCTTGCTTCATCTCTGTGGCCATTATCATCCTCAGCTTGGCCCTGATATCATCAAAACAGTGTTTGACGGATCTCACATCCCATTGCACTGTGCCCACTGCTGTTACCTCAGATGCTACCTCCTTCCATGCCTGGTCTCCAGGCCATGGCCTGACTTCCCTCCCCCCTTAAGGATCACGGAGCGGCCACGGATGGCACCAAGGATGACCACATTCTCCTGGTGCATGTAATTGTGGGCCCTGTGCTTGCCCTTAGCCTCTTGCCCTCCCGACTGTGAACAAGGATCCTGAGCTCCCTTATCTGTCCCTAAAGCCTGTCCCTCCACCAAACTACCACCAACCCTGGGATCAGGCCTTTCCTATGCAACCTCCTCCACCTCCTCCTTCAACTTCTCAACCTCCTCCTCCTCTCCTTCACCACTCCTCACCTCCTTCTCTCTGCCACCACTCCCCAGGGTCACCTCTCCCTCCTCCTCACTTCTCCACTCCTTTCCCCTCCTCTCTCCTCCCTCCATTTAAATCCCCCAAATAATTTAAGATTAAATAAAAATAAGTGTTTCTGTATATTTATGAAGAATAAAAAAGGTGTGTATTATGTGTATTTATTAACTGTTGGGGGATGGGGGGGTGAGATGGGGTGGGGTGTATAGAGTGACCTAGCTCTATGTGTATCTATGTGTGTAATTTAATTTATGTGTATTGCTATTATGTGTAATCTGTAAATATGTGTAATCAAGGATTAAGTGTAAATTTGTAATTAGATGAATAGAAGTAAACAAAACCGCAATATACTGCCCTCAGAACTCACCTGCTCTCTCACTCTCTGACAAAATCCTCTAACTCCGGGACCTGTGTGCTACTTCGGAAAAAAAATACAACACAGTCAACACATGGGCAGGTGGAACGCAACTTTATAATCTCTCTCTGTCAATCATTGGTGGCTGGACCACTTTCTATTGGCTGAGAGGCATGTGTCGCACTCCGTTATACCATGATTGGATCATAAAAGCGGATTGCATCTAGGCCAGCCCCTTAGCAGTTTGCGGCAGCGAGCCTGTATACCCGAGTTGTGGGCTTTGAATTGAGTCGGGGATAGGAGCCCCAAGGAAGAAGTTACAGGTCGGTAAACTCCTGTCAGTTGAAGTGAAGGCCGACTTCCAGGCTAATCTCCAGTCGAGACTATTAAATCCCAGGAACTTCTCAAATCCCTCTTCAGATGTTCTATAGGGAACAACTCACTCAAAACCAGCATCCTACAGACTTCTGAATTACTGTCAAAAAAGAGATCCGCTCATCAAGCGCATCTTGCTCAGTCGTCCTGCCCTAAGAGGAGAGCAGCCTTCCATCTTGTGTGTAGCAACTTACAACGAAAGCTTCAAGAAATTCAGGTCCAGTGGTGGACAATCTTGCCAAAAGAATTCAGCATTGCGCAGATGTCAGCAACTACAGAGACTTTTATTAAGCCCTGAAGATGGTGTACTGCCCTTCACACCTTGTCCATTGCAGAGTGCAAATGGTCAAACACTCCTTAAAGACAAGGCTTTTATTCTGACCCGGTGGTATGTCCACTTTCAGACTCTGTTCTGCGTCAGCCATGTAGTTTCAGTCTCAGCGCTCCATTGCATTCCACAACATCCACTGAAAACATAAAATCCTTGCATGAGTACTCCTCAACAGACTGGTGCCGACTATGGCAGCAGAACTCCTCCCAGAAAGTCAGTGAGGTTTTAGAGCCAACAGGATCACCACTGATATGGTTTTTGTTCTCAAGCTGTTTCAAGAGAAATGCCAAGAACAGAACAAAGGACTTTACGTGATGTTTGTTGACCTTACCAAAGCGTTCTACACCATTAGCAGAAAGGGTCTGTGGCAAATTCTTGAACATATGAGATGTCCTCCCTAGTTCCTCAACATGATCATACATTTTCATGAAGACCAGCATGGCCATGTCAGGGACAGCAATGACCTATCGGAGCCCTTTCAAATAAGTAACGGTATGAAGCATGTCTGTGTCCTTGCACCAACCCTATTCACACTATTCTTCAGAATGATACCGCAAAGGGCCACAGCAGACTTTGATCATGAGGATGAGCTCTACATCCCAAATCACACCAATGGCAGTCTGTTCAATCCAAGGGCCCACAGAAGACAGCAAAATGACTACCCTTCACGACTATGCTGCCGTTGTTTCTAATATGGCGTCATCTCTGCTGCGATTGACATCTTGCGTCACCAAGTCGGCTTAACTCTTTGGTCTAGAAGTCAGCTTGAAGAAGTTCTCCCCCAGCCCTCATCTCAAGAAATTGCTGTCGTCCTTGCATCACCATTGGTGAGTCCAAGCTGAAGACAGTCCACCTGTTTATCTACCTGGTGTTCATCATCTCCCTAGATGCCAAGGCCAACATAGAAATGAACAACAGACTGGCAAAGGCAAATTATGCTTTTGGCAAGTTATATAAAAGTGTCTGGAACAACAAGCATCTGAGCAAATGCACCAAGGTCAGTGTGTACAGAGCTGTTGTGTTGACTATCCTACTGTATGGCTCCAAGTTGTTGGTTACTTACTGTACCTCCATCATCTGAGATCTCTTTAGCACTTTCATCAAAGCTGCCTCCGCACCATCCTCAACATCCACTGTAGTCCCCACGTCACCAACACTGAAGTCCTCGAACAGGCAGGAGTCACTGGCATTGAGGTCATGCTGTTGAAGACACAGTTGCTCTTGGCAGGACACATCTCTAGGGTTTAGGATTATTGGCTCCCGAATATAGTGCAATATGGTGAGTTCACCACTTTCACAACTTGTAATCGCGACATAGGAGGATCAAAGTAAATGTACAAAGACTCTCTGAAACAGTCCCTTAATGCCTATTACATTGACCATCATCGGTGGTTGCTTTCAGCTTCAAACTGCAAGTCCTGGAGAAGAACCATTCACCAGGCTGTCTCCTCTTTCGAGAGCACACACAGGGCTTGTCTTGAGGACATAAGGAGGTGCAGGGAAAATTGTATCGCTGCAGCACCCAGATCAGAGCAAGCCTACCTGTATAAGCACTGCTGTCGAGTCTGCCTGTCCTGCATTGGCCGCCTCAGCCACCAGAGAGCTAACAGATGTGGACAACATCCTTCTTAAATCTTCCTTCATGAAACCAAGCTGATGATAACTAGTTTATACAATCAAGGCTTTTTACAAACCTTTTTGTAGACTTTTCTTGTTCTGCCCCTATTCTTTGGAACTCCTTGCCTCGCTCCACCAGACTATCTTCCTGTCTCAAATCCTTAAAACACTCAATAAAAACTCATCTATTTAAATAAGTGTATCACCTTTAGCTGTAATTTACACAATATATTGCACCTCACCTTTCTATACCTCACCCCTTAAGACTGTAAGTTTGCAAGTTTTCAGTCTTGGTGTTTTAGAGAAGGCTCTTTGATTTTCTTAATTTTAAACTCAATAACATGGCCCTCTGTTTTTTCGTAATTTGTTAAGTTTGTTTTTGATTGCACTATCCTGTTTAGTGCTACGGAATATCAGCCCCACTAAATTCGGGCTACGTGTAAAATCATAGCTCGTAATGTAGCTCGCAAGACTTATGGCTATTAAATTAGCCTCTTAAAGCAACCCACAGATGACTTGCAGGTAAAGATGCTTCAAGGACGTGGAACGTCTTTACAGCCCATAACCGATACGTTCCAATTGAGCTATTACATTTCCTCAAAATCAATGGCGTTCCAACTCACAAATGAAGCCAAAGAGTGCTAGAGAGTACCAGCAAGGGGGGTAAAGTCCAACTCGTAGCACTTTATATGCAAATATTACCACACTACTGTACTTTTCTTAAAAGGGAAAGTGATGTTAGGTCTTAAAATTAATCGCACAACAATCTCAAGAAAGCAAATGGGCCCAGAAAAATACTTTATTTCATGCATAATTTTTGTGTTAAATTGATCCCGGCAATAAATGTGTTAATTCATATACTGTAACTCGTATGTAATAGAATATCATATTTACGGCTTTATCAATATTGCATTACATCTGGAATGTGGGTCCGATCGTAACTCGTAATTGAACTCCGTAGGACTTTGAAAATTGCACCCCCATTTTCAGTTACGAAATTCTGATGATCTCTGTTGCTATTGGCTCCATCCCAACTCGTAACTATGAGTTAGACTAATTGATCATCGAATAGCGAACAATGGTTTACGGGTTGGCCTCTCAAGCCCTTAACTCACACCATATTCTAATTTAACAGCCCTGTAAATCCACAACTCTTCAAGCTCGCAGCCATTGCGAGCTTCACGTTGCACTTACAGAGCTGGAATTTAATGTGGCTATATGTTGACACATCACATATTAAAGTTGTCAAACTGTGCGTTGTCTTTACTCTTTGCGAGCTCGAGAAGCGAGCTCGCAGAACTGCGTCCCTCACAAAATGAGGGACGCAGTTCTGGCCACAAATCCAGACTTTGCGAAGCGAGGGTCCGAACTTGCGGAGCTGGAGACTCTACGGCGCCTCACTTGTGGTAAAATACAACCCAGAAAAGCAGGATTTTAAAAACAAAAACCACGCCGCGGGACTTAGAAAAAAAACAATAATGCATAATGAGGAAATACGGATTTAGACAAAAAAAAATTACGATATGCAGGACTTAGAAAAATAAAAAAATACGAGGTTCCAAAAATACGAAGTTAATGGCCGAAACACATACATCAAAAAACACCAAAAACGCTGAAAAATAAAACAAAATGTATAAAACAAATCATCACACACAGCACAGGGGGGCGGCCAGGATGTCGGGGCTGAGGTTGCACGTGAATTAAAGTCTAATTTAAGGAGTTTCACCATTCGAAAACCGTCTAAGCAAGAAAAAAATGAAAATGAAAACGAGGCTACACGGCCACGAAGATCAGAAAACACTGACAAGGAAGTACGATTTTAATTACGACCCGCAGAACTTATTAAAAAAAATACAAGGTCACAAAAATACGAAGTTGACGGCCGAAAAGCGTACATCCAAAAACAACAAAAACACTACAAAATACAAACAAAACATAAACAAAAAAATCACACACAGAATGGGAGGACGACCAAGACATCTGCCAGTGAGGTTGAATGCTAATTAAAGTCGACCCCGAAATGCGCAAAACACTGCCAGGCACGTACGACTTTTGCCAGGGACGTGCAAGGTACAAAAATATACAGTTAGGAAGCACGGAAAATGCTCGCGAGCCGTGTAGCACATAGGCAAACTACACCATTTTACAACACTAACTTGCCACTAATAACATTAGGAATCTAAAATGGCGCTTTACACAGCTAACCCAACGGTTTGACCTAGCGCACGCAGCATATTTCTAATGCACAGTTGGGACAATGATGACACTTTCTCCTCACAGCAGCAACAGTCCAACTGTACATTGTATGCTGCAGGAAAATAAAAAGAGATTGTTAGCTCTTCAGGCTATTCATCGCTGGATATATCTATTACAAATAGGTAAAGTATATTAATTAATTTTTATTATTATAAAATGAATTATTATTTACAAAAATAGACATATATATCTGTCTTTGTGAGGAGCGCCAAAGGCGCTCAGAGGAGCAAAAGTAAACAAGAGGAGAGGCTCGCAATGAACGCCGACATATTTTCAAACATATTCGTTTTTCATTTACTGTTACAGACATATGAGATTCGGATTTGTTTTGTTTAGTTATTCAATCATGTCTGATCCTTAGTGACAATAAGGACCGAGAGCACACCATGCACCTAGTGTGTCTGGTCGTGCTTATCCAAAGGGTGTTCTTGGGAAAGATACTGGAGTGGGTTGCCAGTTATTTCTCCTGTGGCTAAGATTTAAGAGCAATACGGAAGATAGGGGAGAGAAGGTGGCAAGTGTTTCATCCCTGGTGAGCTGTGGATGGAGAGAGAGGAGGGCTGTGTGAAGATGATGCTGTCTCTGCATTGGTCATGTGGGTCAGTACAATTGGACTGCAATTTACCACCATGCACTCACCCAGTCAAGCAGCATTGCTAGGGTGGGTCTAAGTGTACTGGCTGAGCTGTTAAAAAGGCCTTCTGGGGTAAGAGTGCTGATTTATTTGTATAAGATTTCACAATAACTGTCACATGCGCTGTGGGGCTATGTTGAATAGTTATAATGACTTAAGAGATCCTTTAAGATTTAGTGTTGAACAGATTGCAATAAACATGCCATAAGATATAAAATATTTTGGTGTTTTTAACTTTATATTTACATACATTGAGCTGAAGGTGTAACTGGTGACTCCATACCAGGGGCCTCATTCTATTAACGCCCGTAAAATAGCCGCAAAGCTGCGAATCCTTGCGGCCGTCTTATGGCCCCGTGTAAAGCTACTTCTACCCTGCTATTCAAATGGACGGCGCCGCAAGGATATCCCCCTTACGGCCGGCCGCATATCATGCAAACGGCCGCAAGCGTTTTTCTCGCGCCTGTAAATCTTGTTTTCCGGCCGCAAAGTCAGAAAACTGTAAATGCAAATATAAATTCAAGACGGCACTGTAAAGCTCTGTTAATGCTAGGCATCATAATGGGGGACATGAGGATTAATAGCAACACCCTCTCAAGCTTGCACATCTCCCAAATCCGATATATCATTTACGGTTTATTTTCCGTCCCGAAGTCCCGCGGGCTCGTCCTTGTTAAAACCTGTAGGGGTTCGGAGGTTGAGGGCCGCAAACAAAGCATTGTAGAAGCCAATATATATTCAATCCAGCACTGCAAAGCACTGTAAATGATGGGGAACATAATGGGGGGGCATGAGGATTAATAGCAAAACATTCTCAAGCTTGCACATCGCCAAATTGTACTTTGATTTTAAAATCCGTCCAAGTCCCACGGACTTCAATGATCAAGCCCGTAGCTCGTTTATTCAAGCCCGTAGCTCCTTATTCAAGCCCGTGCGGGCTTGGAGGGCGCATGTCCTCCAAGCCGGTAGCTCGTTCTTAAAGCCCATACGTGCTTGGAGGTTGAAGGTATCCATTTTGTTACGTTTTTTGCAGTCTGCATGGTTTAAGCCTGTAACCCTAAAATGGAGGCCCAAGCATTACAGCCTCCAAATTAACAAGACTTCAAATTAGTTTAATATTCCTCATATGTTTGATTGGTTAGCACACATACAGGTTCCATTGTAGCCTCTAAAACAGCCCTATAATAGAATATGTCCCCCCAACATTGGCGCGCACAGCAAATGTGTTTTGACAACATGTAGCTGACATGAGCGGTCCCACATCATTGCGCAGTTTTAATATTTTTGACTAGTGCGCGTCGATGAAAGGCCGCAAGTGATATGACCTAATGCCATAAAACATTCTAACCCTTGTAGCCGCAGCCTAATCCTAACCCTTACACCCCACAGCCTAATCCTAATCATTAGATCCGCTAGCCTCCTGTCGGGCCTGCTGTTGTTGATGCGCGCATGTGTCGGTGCGCAGATGACAGCGCACATTCGATGCACGCTATATGGTTGATCAACGATAGAATACACATCTCGCTCATCACATCTACATTAGAGAATACAAATAGTGGCCAAATCAGACCGCCACTTGGCATATATCAAGTACCAGGGGAATATTTCATTATATGTGGTTAAGTTCTTCAGTTGTGTCCGACTCTCCAGGACCCTATGGACTGCAGCACATTCAGCTAGGTCTCTGCCTGTGCTGTTATCCAAAGTTTGAAGGCCAAAGAGATTGGAGTGGGTTGTCAGTTCCTCCTCTAGTGGATTGGGATCTGATCTCTCTGCTATGACCTGCCTACCTATAGTAGCTCACCGCTTCTTTCAGCTACACAAGCTGCTTCACCACCACCACCACTTAGCAAGCCTTACCCATGTAAATTGATAAATAGCAGAACAGTTTGGAAGTTCACAAAATGGGAATAACTAGACACCTGGCACATGGCTCCCACCAGGATGGGCGTAGCAGAGATTATGCCTGATGGCGGTGAGTTTGCTGTCGATCCCAGAGCTTGCGGCCCTTCCTGATGGGTCAGAGTAGATATGTGTGGTGTATGTTCCCCTGGTCCCCTTCAGCATTGCTAAGTGGTGTGAAGGGGCTTGTGTACCTGAATGAAGCTGGGAGCTATAACATGTAGGGCCACTGTAGGTGGGCACATCATAGCAGAGAGATCAGACAAGGTCCAATCCACTTGAGAAGGAACTGACAAACCACACCAGTATATTTAGCTTGGAAACCGTGTATAACAGCACAGGCAGAGACCTAGCTGAATGTGCTGCAGTCCATAGGGTCACGGAGAGTCAGACACAACTGAAGAACTTATCCACATATAATGAAATATTCCCCTGGTACTTGATATATGCCAAGTGGCGGTCTGATTTGGCCACTATTTGTATTCTCTAATGTAGATGTGATGAGCTAGATGTATATGCAATTAGATAGAGATTTAAGGGATCCCAATAGAGCTCATGTGCGTGGCAAAGGGTTCATATGACCTGACTCATGTTTTACTCTTGCTATTGAATTGGGTAGTGTGGCTTCAATCATATTATGCATGTTGCAGCATGGTTTGTCAGATTGGCATGTGCATGACCATTACAACATATGATAACCAAAGGATATTTAGCCAATGCATGTTCATTATTGGGCAACTAACTGTATTCACACATATGCTAACTGATGTGGGTGAAGGAGTTTGTGTACTTCAATGAAGCTGTGAGCTAGCCTACATAGGGCCAGTGTCTTATCAGAGAGGTCAGACTAATCCCAATCAACTAGAGAAGGAACTGGAAAAGCACTCCAGTGTCACCTGTCCTATTCATTGTAGGCCCTCAGGGGAATGTTCCTACTACAGTTTACATTTATAGGAATGTGACACTAATGTAATGCATGTGGATTTCACAGAACAAAACATATTCATAACACATGGACGCAGTCAGAAAGGTCTAACAAAGCTTTATTTTTTACACAGACCACAATCAGCAGTGGTCAAGATTGTGCATTCACATAACAGTATAACAAAGCTTTATTTGATAGACAGACCACAATCAGCAGTGGTCAAGATTGTGCATTCACATAACAGTATAACAAAGCTTTATTTGATAGACAGACCACAATCAGCAGTGGTCAAGATTTTGCATTCACATAACAGTATAACAAAGCTTTATTTGATAGACAGACCACAATCAGCAGTGGTCAAAACTGCATTAATATAATGGGTGTGGTGTGAGCGGGTCCTTGAAGAGCAAGAGGCTGGAAAAAAGGGGAAACCTACAGGGGTCAATCTAATAGTCTAGAATAAGCATGATGCATAGCACCTACCAGGGTCACTTGCTGCAACCGGTACCAGAAATCTCTCCATTTAACTGAAGAAACCATTTATGTGCATAGCACTTACAACTTGTAACTAGATCTGCTCAATGAAACAGATGATTCAACCTTTGGACTGTGTAATCCAATCCAGTTTCACACATACAGTGTGTTGAACAAACAAAAATCTGAAATAAGTGTTCAAATCAAAAAATGCGGAGGAGGATCCAAAACAATTTAGAATAACAATGTATGTACAGTACAGTTCTAAATACTGTACCAATATACCAACTCACCTGATTCCCATCTGCAAGCATTACTAACCATTAGCTAGGTCTGTGGATAATCAGAAATATGGGCAAATAGCCATTATTATGGAGAGGACACAAAGGTCAGCAGCCATATTTACTGTTTCTTACATCAGACCCAAAGATCTGTTCTCAGACTGCTATTGAGGTCAGGATCACATGCGTCACTAGTGCATATATTAATGCTGGCTGTTATTAACATGCCATTGTGAGACTTTGCAAGTCCACCGCGATAGCGGTATTAGTCTACATTTAAGCTACCAACAATCATGTCGGAGATATCTGGCTATGTGATAGCTGTAAGATTGTGGGAGCTACATGTTAAGGGGGCTGCCATTTAAGGCATGTCTACCTGAGAGGCACTGGGAAAACCCTCCACCTCATAATTCCTCCACAATGCTTGCAGATGCAGGAGATGCCTTCATGGACCTAAAAAAAAAAAAAAAAAGACAAAACCTAACAAATAAGGCCTGAAAACATCATAGGGCCTGCAGCATCTCTTCTCAACAGCACTCCTTAGTGACAATGTATTGGTCACACTACTAATTAACAGCCTCATTAAATTGCTATGTAACAAATTGAATAGGGCTCTATATAAGCACACAGTATCTTTTTGAAAGCAAGTTTTTAGTTAGGGAACTTCTATGCAAAAGTCAGGTCTTCACTAACCAAAAACTTCTGTAAACCAAATATCCTATGTGCTTATATAGAGCCCTATTCAATTGCCCAAATCACATTTTAATGAGGCCCTTTGTGTTCTGTTTAACCTGTGACCAATTGATGGTCACTGAGGAGTGCTGTTGAGAAGGCTAAAACATGTCTGCAGACCCTATGGGCGTCATTCAATTGCGATATGGCCGATTGAAAAGGGCTCTATATAAGCACAGAGCATATATTTAGTTACAGACGTTTGTAGTTAGTGAAGACCTTGCTTTTGGAGAGAAGTTCACTAACTACAAACATCTGTAGAAAATATGCTCTGTGCTCAAATTGATCCCTTAGCAATCGGCCACATTGCAATTGAATGAGGCCCTATGTCCTCCTCCGCTTGGGCCCAGGACCCACATCACCTGTGCCCATCCTCCGTCTCCCCTCTGGTGGTGATAGTGGGATGGTGGGGGGCGGGCGGTGCCAGGAAGCGGTGGTCTGGGCGGTGGCGGACACATGGGAGGAGAGGAGGGGCCAGGCTGCTCTTGGCTGGGGGATTGGGAGATCCCCGTTGATGTTGGTGAGGGGACCATCGCGTGTCTGAGCAGCCTGACCTGAAGGTGCTCAGATGTCATGTGGTGCCGCCTCACCTCCCTGGACAGCCTGGCCAGGCTGTGGGTCATATGTGACCGGAGGGCAGAGATGCTGGCCTCCATCCGGAGCTGGCTGGCCGTAGACTCCTGAATGCTGGCCTCGATCCTCTGGGAGCTTGCCAGCAGCTCCTTCATGACGGCCAGCATCTCCACCTGCACAGCCTGGCTCTGCGGCGACGACACCGCTGGGTGGGCGTGGTGAGGTAGTGCGGGGAGGTCCACAGCTGGAGCCTGTGGTGATAATGTGCCCGGTGGTGACCAAGCCAGCACACTGTGTGGGGAAGGAGGTGCTGTCCCTTGGGCGGAGGAGGGCCCCAGAGCAAGTCTTTCGAGGATGGGCATAGGCCCAGGGCTTGTGGCAGGTGACCCTGCAAGGTGAATGACCAGCCCATCCTCTGACCCAGAGCCCTCTGATCTTCCTTCCTCCTCCCCTGTGCTGGAAGATCCTGGTACGGGGCTGATGGCCCCGCCTCCTCTCCCTGGTCACAGGACCCAGAGCTCCTCCTGGATGCTGAGAGATAGAGAAGAAAAGTACATGTCATTAGTATGTTGATTAGCGCATTGATATGTGTTCATTTCTAATTATCTGACATCTAGCCTTGAATATGGATGATTCTCTGATTAGCTATCTTATACTAGCTGTTATCTATGCTTAGGTTTCTGTTCTTGAAGGTTCTCGGCTCACAACTCTATCTGTATTACGGCTGCTGTCTGTAACTGCATAGGCTGAACGGGCACACCAATACATGGACTCTCTATTACAGGGGTGTCCAAACTCTTTCCTGGATTGGAAGACATCCTTTCTGTGCACTGGTGAGTCAATCAGGATGACTGAAGAAGCGATTGACTCACCTGTGCGCAGCAGGGTTATCAAATCCAGGCATATGTGTGGCCCACCAGAACCGAGTTTGGACACACCTGCTCTATTGCTTGATTACTGTTGTGGTGACCAGGAATGACAGTGATTTGCCAGCTTCATGAATTTAATGATGCATCCATCTATCCCTTGTTATTTCATGGAGCTGACATGTCAGTGTCATGTCCATGTGTAGTGTGTGTGATGCACATGTGGTGGCATGTTGCTGTATGTCATATTCACCTGCCATGGAGGCTGGGTCCTGCTGCTCCACCGGGCCTGATGCTCCAGCTGCGTCGGAGGGTGCAAGCATGGCCCTTGCAATACCTTCATGGGCAAGGTACTTGACCCTCCGCCCCTCGGCCTCCTGCGCCATCTTCTTTCTCACCACGGCCCAGATGTCATCGAAAAGGTGCTTGATGGACCGCAGACTACGTCCACGGCCCGCCACACCGTTCACCAGATCCATCACCTGCTGCCAAGCATTAGCAAGGGGCCCAGCCTTGACTTCCCTACCCCCCGAGGTGATGACGGGGCGGGCACGGATGGCCTCCAGGAGGACCCTGTTCTCCTCCCGGCTATAATTGTGGGCCCTAGACCTGCCGCCAGCCTCTTGCTCTCCAGACTGGGGATGAGGACCCTCTCCCCTCTCCACTCTCCTCCTCCTCTCCTCCCTCCTCTCCTCTCCTCCCTCTACTCTCCTCCCCTCTCCTCTCCTTCCTCTACTCCCCTCCCTTCTCCCTCCTCCTCTCCTCTCCTCCCTCCTTGCCTCCTTCTCCTCCTCTCCTTCTCCTCATCTCCTCCCTCCTCCTCTCCTCCCTCCTCTCCTCCTCTCTCCTCCTCCTCTCCTCCCTCCTCCTCCTCTCCTCCCTCCTCCTCCTCCACTACCTCCTCCTCTACTACCTCCCCCTCCTCAACTAGTACCTCCTCCTCCTCACTCCTCCCCTCCTCTTCCCCACCTCCACGCCCCGGGACTCCCTGCCACTCCTCCACCCTCTGCTCCTCTCCCTCCATCACCACCTGAAAAGAAAAGAAAGAGAAATAAAGAAATGTTTTAGTGGGTTTGCCTGCTCCACGCTCGTCCCCCATTCTGATCGCCTCAAACACTATTTCTGCTTGGATATCAATGTTGTAACTAACTGCAGTAATCAACCTTAAGTGGACAGAGCCTGTGACAGCAGTGGGAGGGGTGTACAGCACCTCTCACTCTGGATCTGAGAGGCGCTGATGAAACACGCTAGATCAATACTTTCCTAAACAATGTGGAAGGGTCAGTTACAGTTTGCATATATACAAGGCATGCGGCTATTTACTGTGTGCTTCTATCATGTGTGGGGAGTGGCCCATGTCTGAGGCCACTAATTTCCTATCTGCATTATACTCTGGGCGTGGTACCGATCCTGAAGCCATCTTCTGTACCAGAGGTAGTAGGAACTACATGGTCCTGCTGTTCTAGGCTGAAAATAAGTTCTTGTCAAGCCCCATTGAAGAAGCAGTTTGGAACACCTATGTGTATTGCAAATATGTGTAGAAATCTCACTCAAAATCAAACTCAAACTCAATCACACTCAAAATCAAACTCAATCAAACTCAAACTCAAAATCAAACTCAATCAAACTCAAACTCAATCAAAATCAAACTCAAACTCAAAATCAAACTCAAAATCAAACTCAATCAAACTCAAACTCAAAATCAAACTCAATCAAACTCAAAATCAAACTCAAACTCTGTAACGGATCTCCTGGCACCCCGACCGGGTACCTCCGTTGATAGACGCGTCCTAGTTTGCGCCGAGGCCTACAAGCACCGCACCGGACACCTCAACCACCACAGACTCCACAACCGCCGTAGTTTAGCTGGAGCCGCGCCGTCTTCCTTCCACCCTGTATAAATCTCCAGCATCCAGGAGCGTTATCTCGGCTGAATTGGATCGGTCATACAAGAAATGGGCCTCATGTTGGGACCCATGGATCCTCAAGATTGGGTGATAAATATGCAGGGACATAATCATACAATTTGGGCTGATCTTATGAGGAACAACTCTTAAACAAATTCTACCTCTCCTTAGCACCTTCTCTTCCATACCTCCCTTTTGTTTTTCTTTTCTCTATTCTCTTCTTCCCCTCTTCAAAAGGATCTCTATAAGATTATAGGTATATTAGATCGGGCTCTAATACATAAGTAGTTTGAATAGAGGGAAAAATAATTAGATAGATAAAAAAACTGCAATAATTACAGTTAAAATGTTATTTACTTGTATACATCTTACTTTTGTTAAAAAACAGTACCTATCTTATGGATATATTATTGATGAACGATCTGTGTTAATATATTAACCGGTTATTCGCAATAAAAGTTGTTTGGAACAGAAAAAAAAAAGAAGACAAGAAAAAAAAAGGTCACAAACTTTTATTTATGTATAGTTTAGCGTTATTTGACAGTTTATTGATAAACTATGGGAATTAATAACCTTTGTTTTAGACCGGGCAAAATACATATTGTATGTGTCCTTGATGACCTGCTATCCTATATTGTACTGTTGCAACCTTGTCTTTAATAAAAAAGATTTAAAAAAAAAAAATCAAACTCAAACTCAAAATCAAACTCAAAATCAAACTCAAAATCAAACTCAATCAAACTCAAAATCAAACTCAAACTCTGTAACGGATCTCCTGGCACCCCGACCGGGTACCTCCGTTGATAGACGCGTCCTAGTTTGCGCCGAGGCCTACAAGCACCGCATCGGACACCTTAACCACCACAGACTCCACAACCGCGGTAGTTTAGCTGGAGCCGCGCCGTCTTCCTTCCACCCTGTATAAATCTCCAGCATCCAGGACCGTGTGGGGAAGACTTCTCCTCCAAGGAGGACACATCAGGAACAAGCGTTCAGTAGTTACAGCTCAAGGGAGTATGCAAAAGCATAGCAATCCCCAGTAGGATATAGCGATCCCCTCTAAGAACGAGATGAGACTACGTTTTGAAGGGTCAAGTAGAACTATTCTTTAATGACAGGGGATCTCCTTTTATGCAATGGTGCCCTCTGAAGGGCTACACCCACATAATTATCACAGCCAATTAGATACATGGTTCAACCCCCACGTCTCCTCCCCTCAGATAACAGGTAACACAATTGAAACAGACACAATTTTAACCACATTCTGGATGTACCCCAAAAACAGGGGGTACACCTTTAAGTCCAGCACCGTTCAATATCTCTCACCCAGGGGAACAACATATTAAAAAATGGCATGAATCAGACCAGGGGTTCAAAAGTTAGTAAAAGTATGTTTTTCACATAACACACAGACATGTCACATATCCCCCACACAATACACATATAGGACAGAAGGTGTGGTCACCCCTCCCTGAGGCAACTTGATATAATCAGACAATGATTAAATCAGCCTTCTTTGTTCTTATCTGAGAATGAAAACAGTTTATACAATCGACTTTTCTTATCTGTAACAGGATTATCTATTAGCCTAGTAGCTTTGATATTCTGAGCCAATATATTCTGTAGAACATAAAACAACATATCTACAGTACAGCAATGTGATCATATTTTAACCAAGAATTAAATAATCATAAAACAGGGTAAAACAGTGATGGGTTCCGTTACAGCTGGAGTCTGAGCGCACAAAACTACCGAATAGCGCTCAGATCATCTTCACACAGTTCAATTGCCATGGAGCTAAAGTCTTTCCCATAGTCTTTCATTATATGAATGGGCTCCATGGCATATCTATCTGTGGTATCATGGTTCACACAGGGCAAGTACCGAATGACCCCCCTGTATGTAAAGGGCCAGAATGAGTGACATACACTCTGGTATGGCCGAATACTGTGTTTGAAGGGCAATATGTACCAGGGCCATAATCGCAGGGCAGGAGGCTGGCAAACAGTCCTCTCCAAGACAAAGTGGCCAAGGGCACTTCGTCACAAACTCAAACTCAAAATCAAACTCAAACTCAAAATCAAACTCAATCAAACTCAAACTCAAAATCAAACTCTAAATCAAACTCAATCAAACTCAAACTCAAAATCAAACTCAATCAAACTCAAACTCAAAATCAAACTCAAACTCTAAATCAAACTCAATCAAACTCAAACTCAATCAAACTCAAACTCAAAATCAAACTCAAACTCAAAATCAAACTCAAATTCAATCAAACTCAAAATCAAACTCAATCAAAATCAAACTCAAAATCAAAATCAAATTCAATCAAACTCAAAATCAAAATCAAACTCAAAATCAAACTCAAAATCAAACTCAATCAAACTCAAAATCAAAATCAAACTCAAACTCTAAATCAAACTCAAACTCAAACTCAAACTCAAAATCAAAATCAAACTCAATCAAACTCAAACTCAAAATCAAACTCAAAATCAAACTCAATCAAACTCAAACTCAAAATCAAACTCAATCAAACTCAAACTCAATCAAACTCAAACTCAAACTCAAAATCAAACTCAATCAAACTCAAAATCAAACTCAAACTCAAAATCAAACTCAATCAAACTCAAACTCTAAATCAAACTCAATCAAACTCAAACTCAAACTCCATTAAACTCAAACTCAAAATCAAAATCAAACTCAATCAAACTCAAAATCAAACTCAAAATCAAAATCAAACTCAATCAAACTCAAACTCAAAATCAAATTCAATCAAACTCAAAATCAAACTCAAGCTCAAAATCAAACTCAAACTCAAAATCAAAATCAAACTCAATCAAACTAAAATTCAAAATCAAACTCAAACTCTAAATCAAACTCAATCAAACTCAAACTCAAACTCAATCAAACTCAAACTCAAAATCAAACTCAAACTCAAACTCAATCAAACTCAAACTCAAAATCAAACTCAAAATCAAACTCAATCAATCTCAAATTCAAAATCAAACTCACTCAAACTCAAATTCAAAATCAAACCCAATCAAACTCAAAATCAAAATCAAACTCAAAATCAAACTCAATCAAACTCAAAATCAAACTCAAACTCTAAATCAAACTCAATCAAACTCAATCTCTCTCTCTCTCTCTCTCTCTATATATATATATATATATATATATATATATATAGAGAGAGAGAGAGAGAGAGAGATTGAGAGAGAGATCCAGATATAATACAAAACAGAATCCACAAAACTCCTCTCCCCACAACAACAAACTCTCCAAACCTATAGGCCAACAGCAAAAAAAACACAATTGTACCTCTCGCCAGTGTATTCAGTAAATATAGAAATTGGCAAAACATACAAATAAAAGACAGCTTGATAGGATGAAAAGCATGTACAATGCAACTTACCTCCCTCCAAACTCCTACTTGCCGGATATAAACTCACAAACTCCTCCAAACACCTATAAACAAGCAAAAAACACAATTGTACTTCTTTACATCGGCATCCGTAAATGTAGTAACGGGTTCCCGTAAAAAGAACTTAAACCGCGACGTGATAATAAAGCAACTTACCTCCTTTCAACCACCAAGCTCCTGGAACCGCGTGCTACCTCGTCAGAAATCGTAACACAGTCGAGGCGTGGGCGCATGTCATTCCTATTTATTCACTCCCACTGTCAATCAAATGGTCTATCCCGTAAGTGATTGCCTGTGCGACCTGTGGCGCGATGCGTGATTCCGCTATTGGATGGTTCGTGCCTGGCGCGGCTAGTCCGTCCCCCTTCCAGCTTGCGTGCGCGCCTAAACGTCACGGCCTTCCTACATTCTGAAGGCCGCGATTCGCGCCTGTCTAGATTTAATTTACGGCCGCATCCGTTGAAGTCCACACGATGCACTTACGGCATTGTAATGAAACCGGGCTGAAAGGGCCCTAAAAGTATAAAGGAAGCAATAAAAGGCATTCGAATTACTGTAAAAACAATCCCCAATGATCAAATATGTTAATAAAATATATCTTTTTATTGTCATGTACATCCTCAATATGGCGGCCAAATTAACCCTTTCGTACTCAGAAAGGCTAGAATGTGTCCCCTAAACATATCAACATTATCTGATTTACATCTCTTTTATCACATCTACATTTTTGAACACAAATATTGTATATATTTCCACACCACATTACATAGATCATGTAGCATGGGCCCAAATTCAAATGTGGGTCAGAATATTAGGGGTTACTAATTAAAATGGCTCAACAAATCCATAATCAGGGAACTTCATAACATGATGAAGCTTAGATACACCAGTGAGCTTTTCCATTTGTGAAATCCACCCGGATAATCACATCTGGGGTAATTAGCAAGCTATATAACCACATCATCATCCATGAATTAGCAAGTCTGAACCTTAATGGATAGCAGCAACCTGAGTGCGGCGTATAGGTATGTGAGGAGAGCGCAGCGTCGTAGGAATGGATATTTGTTTCGAATGTTGCAGAGTGGAAACCGGGCTGTCAGGCGTGCGACTGTGGAGTGGCTGAGGCGTGACAGAGAGGGGCGGCTGGGAGTGAATGTGGGTGAGCGTCCTGATGCAATCCATGGTGGTCCGGAACCAAGCCAGGCAAGTGGCTAGTCACAGGATATGCCTAGGGTCATGGTGGGGGGTCAGTTAGGGGAGAGAGCTCCAGTGGCACAGGGACAGGGGGATATGAGGGCACCTGCAGACAGGGAGGAGGACCTTGATGTGGGTGATCAGCTGATGGGGGGGCCAGATGAGAGACCCCTAGAGGGTGTGGCACATGAAGTGGGGGCTCCTGCACAGCCAGACCCACAGGGGGGTGAGCAGGCCCAGGAGCCTGCCAGGAGGATTCGTGCACCCCAGGGTGTACAGGGAGAGAGTCACATTAGAGGAGTTAACTGATGTGGAAGTGTATGAGCGTTTTAGGCTAACCCATGCTGTATCGGATCTCGTGGCACGCCGACCGGGTACCTCCGTTGATAGACGCGTCCTAGTTTGCGCCGAGGCCTACAAGCACCGCACCGGACACCTCAACCACCACAGACTCCACAACCGCGGTAGTTTAGCTGGAGCCGCGCCGTCTTCCTTCCACCCTGTATGAATCTCCAGCATCCAGGATCGTGTGGGGAAGACCTCTCCTCCAAGGAGAGTACATCAGGAACAAGCGTTCAGTAGTTACAGCTCAAGGGAGTATGCAAAAGCATAGCAATCCCCGTATGATAGAGCAATCCCCCCCCAAGAACGAGATGAGACTACGTTTTGAAGGGTCAAGTAGAACTATATCTTTAATGACAGGGGATCTCCTTTTATGCAATGGTGCCCTCTGAAGGGCTACACCCACATAATTATCACAGCCAATTAGATACATGGTTCAACCCCCACGTCTCCTCCCCTCAGATAACAGGTAACACAATTAAAACAGACACAATTTTAACCACATTCTGGATGTACCCCAAAAACAGGGGGAACACATTTAAGTCCAGCACCGTTCAATAGCTCTCACCCAGGGGAACAACATATTAAAAAATGGCATGAATCAGACCAGGGGTTCAAAAGTTAGTAAAAGTATCTTTTACCCATAACACACAGACATTTCACATATCCCCCATAGTTGGCCATACAATACAGATAGAGGGACAATAGGTGGGTCACACCTCCCTGAGGCAACTTGATATAATCAGACAATGATTAGATAATCCTTCTTTGTTCTTATGTTTGAATAGACTTCCTTATCTCTCCTGCCAAGGTCTGCACTAGCCTGGGGCCAATATTCTGCAGAGCATAAACCAACATACATACAGTATATTACTCGGATCATATTTTAACCAAGAATTAAATAACCATAAAACAGTGATGGGTTCCATTACAGCTGGGATCTGAGCGCACAAAACTACCGAATAGCGCTCAGATCATCTTCACACAGTTCAATTGCCATGTAGCTAAAGTCTTTCCCATAGTCTTTCATTATATGAATGGGCTCCATGGCATAGCTATCTGTGGTATCATGGTTCACACAGGGCAAGTACCGAATGACCCCCCTGTATGTAAAGGGCCAGAATGAGTGACATACACTCTGGTATGGCCGAATACTGTGTTCGAAGGGCAATATGTACCAGGGCCATAGTCGCAGGGCAGGAGGCTGACAAACAGTCCTCTCCAAGACAAAGTGGCGAAGGGCACTTCGTCACACGTGCCAGCCTGGAGGAGCTCTGTGCGGTCCTGAGGGAGGACATGGAGCCTTCCTCACGGACCAATAGAGCCATCCCAGGCATGACACGGATGTTAGCCGCCATACACATCCTATCATCTGGTAGTTTTCAGAACACTGCTAGCATAGTAGGAGGAATGTCTCAGGCAAGCCTTTCAAGGTGCCTGAGCACATTCCTCCATGCAATCGTTCCGAAAACTGCCAGATACATCAGTTTTACCCACACTGGGGAAGAGATCTTGAAGGTGAAAGCAGATTTCTTTCGAATGGGAGGTATCCCCAATGTGCTCGGGGCTATAGATTGTACACATGTAGCAGTGATACCTCCTAGCAAGAAGCGATGTTCCGAAATCGCAAACACTATCATTCCATCAATGTCCAGGTTGTTTGTGATGCAGACATGCGCATACAAAATGTGGTTGCAGGCTTCCCGGGAAATACTCATGATGCCCATATCCTGCGTCAGTCATCCACCCATCTCTATTTTGAGTCTGGAGAAGCTCCACCTGGGTGGCTACTGGGTGAGTACCCATAAAGGATCCCCTAAAATATACATCATGTTCCACTGTAATGCTATTCCATTGTTGCGTGAAAAATGCGCAACGACGCATGTGCCAACAGACAAAATAGAGTCCCTCAATAGCGCGCACAACATCTGCGCGCAGGAGTTGAGATAAGGATTTAAGGGTGGACTTAGGGGTTTTAGGCTTAGGGGTCTTTGGGCTAAGGCTTTGGATTATGAGTGTTAGTGTTAGGCATGGGGTCTCAGTGGTTTGGGTTAGAGGGTTTTGGCCCATTAGTCAATAGATTCTACAACTTGGGCTCTTTGATGGACGCACATTTTGGCACACAATTGTTGCTGTGCCTAACCCGATGTGACGTGGTCATAGGAGTATGAAGTTCCAACCCAAAGATCCCTAAACTAACGTCACATTAATCATTGCATATATTTACAGATGCTTTAACGAGCAGCACAAACTCACATTTATATCTATCATATATTCATATATCTCCCATTTTTGTTTCCTTCAGGTGATGCAAGATATAGGTGTTTGCCGTGGTTGTTGACCCCTGTGAACAATCCACGCACAGAGGGGGAGGAGAGGTACAATGCGGCCCATGCCAGAACCCGGAATGTAATAGAGCGCACCTTTGGACTCCTGAAGATGCGCTTCAGATGTTTACATTTCACTGGCGGGGCGTTACAGTATACACCAGGGAAGGTTTGTCACATCATCATGGCCTGCTGTATTCTGCACAATATAGCAGTACAGGCAAACTGTCTGGGGAACATGGATGATGCTCCGCTTGAACCGGCGGAGCGTCCAGTACCTCCCGCTGGTGAGGATAACATTCAGGGGTCACAACTACGTGCCCACGTCATTCGTGAGTACGTCCCATGTAAGTCTGAAACTAATTACAACCAACTATAATGTACCTTGATTATGGTTACTAATACATCTCTTTTCTCCTTCCCCATTGTCTTCCAGAATATCCAACAGTCCACAGTAGAGGATAGCTTTGTGATGTAACATATGTCTCATGACGCATTCTTCATTCTGAGATTCTCACAGATGTAGTAGGCCTTAAAACCAGAGTGAATTTGCACTGAAAGAAAGAGAGAGAATGGATTGTGGTCAGACAGTACAGGAAGATAGAGGAGTAAGAAAGAAATGGGAGAGAGACCTTAGAAGGAATGTATGTGAGGAGGGGGGAGGAGATTTGAGGTAATTATGCCAGCCATAAATGGGGGAAGGTTGGGGGAAGGTGGGGACGCCAAAGCAGGGTATAGGAAACAGTTAAAAATTGAAAACAAAATGTCAGAAATATTTCTATCTGCCAAGATATAATAACATGCATACAGTAGTGATATTAATAAACATATTGGCTCCAGGGATGGCGCAGTTTCCATAGTCTCCTCCATACCTGCTGAAGTGTTCTGAATGCATGAGTGCATGTATGCATGAGAGGAAATGACTAATGACCATTAATGTAGGCCTAACTTTCGTTTTCCCCAAGACATCCCCTATGTATTGCTGAAGCGGTCCGAAACGTTTATCGGGCCATGCAGACGTGTCCTGGGGGAACAGATCTCTTCGTTGAATACTCCACTTGATCTATCCAAGGTAGAGAACCACATGTGGATGTCCGAACATGCATCAATGTGTGATAGATGTGATCTTCCCTTTCTATTACAGGCTGCACTGGTTTCTCTCTCTCTCTCTCTCTCTCTCTCTCTCTCTCTCTCCTCATCCCACCCACCCCTGTTTACCCTTAATTTATTGAGTCACACAAGTCTTCTGCTAACTATCCCAATTAACCCTTTCCACTATGTTTTCTCTTGTCTTCTTCCTCACATCCTCTGCCTTTTCCTCAGACTCTTCTTTACTTCTCCCCTTTTTGTCTGCATCATTTTCATTTCAACTCTCATGCCCACCTCTCTCCTTTTATTCGCCCATCAGCTAATCTTACTCAAGCTGTGGTTAAACTATGTGTCTCCTGACTGTCCCATCTGCAGATTACATTATCTGTCCACATGAGGCAGATATCTTATTACATAATAGTGCATCACACTTTACATCTGATCCCTTTCCTCTCCGACTAATGCATATCTTTCTACTTGACACAACCTCCTTCCTATGTATCTCTGACTTACTTATTAACCTTGCTATTCCTTATCTACTCTTCCCCATGTCCATTATCTTTAACTTGGAAGTGGTGATTTTCGAATCTTGTGTGGGCCTTTGGGAACAAATCATTTATCAACAGACTTTACGCTCCAAACAGGGCCCTCCATTTTCTTGCGTTGGCAATATTACATACTGTATATTTTCTGGTTCTTCTCCCCTGTACAGCGTTACGGAATATGTTTGCACAATACAAATAAATGAGAATTAGACTAATCCTAATATTCCCACATCAGGACAAATTAGTCTGGGCCATCATTATCATCGGACAGATGGTTAGCTTGTACGAGATCCCAATGCCTAACATGTGTGCCGACATACCTACATCTGTTGGTGGCTGCTCATATGGCATATGTAAGGTTTCCACTAATATATTATTTGTGTGTTTGTATTCCAGATCCCGGTCAGAACAAGGCATGACGATAAACATCCTGACATTCCGTGGCCATGTCAATGTCCTCATGTATTTGCATGTGTCCGTTTCATTGCTTTGTTGGATCCAGTTTGATATCTGATGACCTTGACTGAATAGCCGATATGTGTCACGAGACAATTTCAATATACAATGCAGATGTGATGTGACATCTGTCAGCTAATGTTCCTGGTATATCCACAGCATGTGTATGCTCATATAGTCTACCTCGATTCATAGGTACCTATTGGTTTAGACATTCTATCCTCTCCTCTACTTGGACTGTTCTGAAGCCGGCAGCACCAACCCTTCAAGATCTTTTCTTCAGTGCTGATGTGACCCTCCCTGTGCATATGGGGAAGAGTAAATCCAGGCTTGGGACTTAACAGTTAAGGAGGCTACGTTAATCTTCAGTTATGCATATGCAACAACAGTGAGTATAGATGCTCAATCAGAGAACAAACTATCACTGATATTGCCTGGTTTGTTGTGAGTTCTCTGCAATAAGTAACATCTGACTGATATGGTCCTGGTCAGGTCACCATCTTTTTGACCAAGGTTATCTATGTGCTGCTTATTGTTGCGTAAGAACTGACGTTATGGGCTCATAGCATTCACTGATTGAGCACTTATATTTCTGATGTGGCATCAGAGTGTCCGTTTAACACACAAGCATACATTTTGCTCTCCCCATATGTATATCACCTTATTCTGGATTATTATGGTCTTTCCTTATTGACTGTTATATATATGTCGTAACAATGAGATCTATTATATTGCCTAATGTTGGTTGATACACTGTACATCCCCTGACCATCTATATCAATGTAATTTTCCCTGCCTGCATTCTGCTCTCATATCCCTATTTCCCTGTGTTACTTTGATTTTTTATCCTACCCCCCTCCACCATGATCCTTTGCATACCTGTGTTGATTGGTCAACCTGTGGCTTTGTGGCAAGCTTGCCTTGTTAACTTCTGTAAATAGTAAATATGATATATCCAAGATGTTTTTTGTGTCTGCCTCGTCAATGTTGATACCATAGCATTTCCGGAACATCAATGAAAGGACCTTCAGACTCCACATCTGTGCTCTGCACCATCAGTTAGGGGTGTCAATAGAATTCTCACAGTGTGTTTGCATTACTGATTTCAACCATGAGGGAAGGTTGGTATTAACAATCTATATGACACAGGTGTCCGTAAGTGGCTCACATCCTAATAGTGAACATACAGGGCCTCATTCAATTGCGATTTTACCAATTGAATGGGGCTCAAAATAAGCACAGAACATATATTGTTTCAAAAAGATTTTAGATAGTAAACATCTATCCAAAATCAAGGTTTTCACTATCTAAAATCTTTTTGAAACAATATATATTATGTGCTTATTTCGAGCCCTATTCAATTGGCCAAATTGCAATTAAATGAAGGCCACAGTATCTAACATAAGTGAGTACACACGTCACATTGTTGTTAATATTTTAGTTTATCTTTTCATGTGACAACACTGAAGAAATGACACTCTGCTACAATGTAAAGTAAGTTTGCTGACCCTTCAATAACTCAATACACAGCCATTAATGTCTAAACCATTGGCAACAAAAGTGAGTACACCCCTAATTTGAAATGTCCAAATTGGCACTAAATGTCAATTATGTGTGGCCACCATTATTTGCCAGAACTGCCTTAACCCTCATGGCCAGGGAGTTCACCCAAGCTTCCCAGGTTGCCACTGGAGTCCTCTTCCACTCCTTAATGATACATCAGAGCTGGTTGATGCTAGAGACCTTGCACTCCCCCACCTTCAGTTTGAGGATGCCCCACAGATGCTCAATATGGTTTCGGTCTGGCGACAAGCTTGGCCAGTCCATCACCTTTACCTTCTTTAGCAAGGCAGTGTCGTCTTGGCGGTGGGTTTAGGGTCGTTATGTTATGTCTGCCCCAGTCTCCCAAGGGAGGGGATCATGTTCTGCTTCAGTATGTCACAGTACATGTTTGCATTCATGGTTCCCTCAATGAACTGTAGCTTCCCAGTGCCAGAGATAAATGGATAAGTCACAACGAACACAAAAACATTGATATCAGATGAACCCATCATTTTGAACCTAAACAGTGATGCAGAGAGAGGGGAGGCAGTATCTGACATCATTAGGTAAATGCATATAGGGGGAATCCACACAACATATTAGCGAAAACATATATACACATGCATATATGTTTGGTCTGGGCCTGCATGCATGCTGCCAGCACTGAGGAGCTACAGTTCTTTGAGGGAACCCATGAATGCCAACATGTACTGTGACAAACTGAGAAAGAGCATGATCCCTTCCATAGGAGAACGGGCCGCAGGGCAGTATTCCAACATGATAACGACCACAAACACACCTCCAAGCCGACCACTGCCTGGCTAAAGAAGCTGAAGGTCAAAAGTTGATGAACTGGCCAAGTAGGTCACCAGACCTAAGCCCTATTGAGCATCTGTGGGGTACTCCTCAAATGGAAGGTGGGGAGTGTAACGGAACCCATCACTGTTTTACCCTGTTTTATGGTTAAAATATGATCATACTGTTATACTGTATGTATGTTGGTTTATGCTCTGCAAAATCTTAGCCCAGACTATTGCAGACCTTGGCATAATAGATAATCCTAGTACAGAGACTCATCATAGGATAAGGAAGTCTATTGTATAAAGTGTTTTCATTATCAGACATAACAAAGAAGGATGATCTAAGCAATGTCTGATTTTATCAAAGTAGCCAGGTAGTCTCCGGGAGGTGTGACCCACCTGTTGTCCCTCTATGTGTATTGTGTGGCCAACTATGGGGGATGTGTGTATTGCCTGTGGGAAGAGATGTGTATATATATATTTCTGCCCAACAAAATAAAGTCAGTATTCATTTGACTCCCAATTGAGTGTGGGCAAATTTTGGAGGTTGGGAATGGTGAGACTGTAGTGCTGCTTGGATATTGTACCGTATACCAGCGGAGATATTGGACTGCGTGTTCCAACTCCGTTACAGGGAGTGCAAGGTCTCTAACATCCACTAGCTCCATGATATCCTCATGAAGGAGTGGAAGAGGACTCCAGTGGCAACCTGTGAAACTCCATCCCCATGAGGGTTAAGTCAGTGCAGGAAAATAATGGTGGCCCCACAAAATATCGCCAATTTCACTTAGGGGTGGACTCACTTTTGATTTTTTCCCTGAATTAATCTATCCATGTGTCAGAAACACAAATATCATGCATCACCGTTACTGTAATCAAACTCATGAATATTACCTCCACCCTCAGCTGCACTAGTGGCTGTTACCCCAACCCTACATTAACACAGGGCTGGTATATTGAAGGAAGATGTATGTACTAATCCAATAACGTTGGTGTGTAGCATTCATGTGGTGTTTACCAATCATGGTACAGTACAAACGAAAACAAACAATGATAATGTGAGCATAATGTTTAATCTTATGCTTTCAAATTATTTACAAAAGAAAAAAAAACGGGAGGCAGAAATTCAGGAACATCAATAAATTGGAACCTAAAGAGATAAGAACAAGACATCAATTAGAACAATATACGCATTGACTGCAACACCTCAACGTCAATAGATCTTGGACATCAATTGCTTCTATATGCAACATGAACATGTTCTCACCTATTTCCGCTTCCGCTTGTGTGTTTCCTGGCTCTCCTGGCCTTTGGAAAATGTTTCCCTAGGCTGGCCCCGACCTCTTCGAATGGTTGGAGGCTCTTCCGGCCTGGATGCTGGTGACAGGGTCTGTGATGTTGAAGGGGGTGAGGTTGAAGGGGTAGCCTGGTCTTGGGGGTGGCCTTCTCGGGCCATTTCGGCCCTTCGGGCATACTCCTCCGTTATAAGGTTATGCCGCCTCACCTCTTGGAACATTCGTTCATTTTGGCGTGTCATCTCCTGAAACACCCGTTCATTATGGCGTCTCCTCTCCTCGAAGTTCCGTTTGTTGTTGCGTCTCCTCTCCTCGAGCTTCCTGGCATCGTGGCGTCTCATCTCCAGCATGAACTGTTGATTTTGCTCAAGCTCATGCTGGAGATGAGCCAGGAAATCCTGCGGGGCCTGTTGGGCCGGAGTGGCCAGAGTGGCCTGCTGGTCCTGCGGGGGCCACATGCCCTGCCGGGGGCCCATGCTCCAGGGCCCCATTGCTTGTGGATCCATACTGTGGGCCCAACTGGGATGGGACCACATTGGGTGGCCCCACATTTGTCCAGCCCACATTGGCTGGGAGCCAGGCGGTGCCATTATCCTGGCTGGAGGGGCCATTGCTGGAGGCAATTGATGGCACCTTGTGGATGGCCCAGGTGGACTTTCATACGACGGCCCTGCTGCAGGTGATGTTGCTGCAGGTGGTCCTGCATCTTCACAAGGTGCAGGAACCTGCGGAGGCAGGGGACGCCTGGCTGGTACTGAAATGAGACAAGATTTTGATTTGAGTATTGTTGTTTCCATATCTCTGAGATCAGAGTGACTTGTAATTGGCTGTGAATGTTTGACGCCAATCAAAATTGATTTGCATCATTAGTATTGTGGATCCTGGCTGGGATCTTTCCTGTTATGTGACAGCGACTGCTGGCAGCAGCAGTTGGACCAAGGGGATGATAGATGGCACTGCCGCTGTTATATACATAATTTTCAACTTACACAGAAGCCCAAAAGCACTAGCCCTCACACTAATCCGAAACCCTTACCTTAACAACACCATAACCCACTAAATATGCATGATTATATAATCTCCAGGAAAATGCTGTGACATGTAGAGGCTGCTCACTGCTGCTACCAGCAGTCACGGTCAGATAACAGGAAAGGGCCCATGGCTCATATGACTATATGTAATGCTGGTGCGGTGTGCCAACTGCAGTTAATTAGGACACGTGCTCATCTGAATCTGTTGGCCAGTGTGTGAGACAGACCAATCTGTGACCAATCCTCAGCAATGTGAGTTAACATGTTAACGTAACATGGTCCAGATTATGCTGTTACACGACACAAACTTGCAGTCCATCAGAGTCTGTATCCGCATATGCTGCAGTGTGCACATCCATACATGTAGTCTCATGGGGATGTACCAACTAGACCGGACCTATCCTGTTGTATGTGCGCATCTCTGGAAGTGCACCGCCAAAGACTCTAGCTACGCCAGCCCAGCAGGCCAGGTAAGTGGTTATGGGTTTCGGGTTCTGGCTACAGTTAGGGGGTATGGGTTAGAGTTAGAAAGTGGGGTTTAAGGGGTTAGGGTTAGAGGGTTAGGGGCTTTGGGTGTACCAACTAGTTTTGACGGCTACATGGGGACGCAAGCGCAGCCGCATCCCTAGAGTCGGCGGCGGCACTCTTCCAGCACATACTGAAATGCCCACATAAAACAGGATACATCCGCTATACCTATAATCAAAATGTACATGAATTCTAAGCAGTAGGAGGGTTAAGCCAAACAGCTATGGATGGGACAGTTTAACATGGAGTAGAGTGTGACAGGGGAACTCATGACAATAAACAAACAATTGCAATGGAGATGTCATGTATGCTTTATATGCACTGGGAACCAACAGCAAACATAACAGTAACATCATGCAAAACGGTATCATAATCAGTTGTGGGAGGAGGTATTGGACATATATTTCATTGCTAACAATTCTGACGAGTATATTTCTTTACACTGGATTTACATGATTTTTGCAGCCTCATATATCTGTAGTCACAACCAGATATCTTACAGTGCAGTTCAACGTCAGTTATCTATCTGTGTGGGGTACATGTGCGTACATATGAGGGTGTTAAGGTGTACATGGTACTCACATTGCAGGCTTTCGGACCGACCCGAGTCCACCAGGCTAGGAAAGCCCACGACTGCCGCTGGCTGGATCATGTCGCGGACTGTGGCCTCCCAACCGAGGTATGTGAATGTTTCTGGCGGCCCACCACCGGTTCCACGTGCCGCAATGGCCTCATTGGCCATCTTCTTTTTGACGTCAATGCGGCAGTCTTGGAACCGGGGCTGGACAGACTGCCAGGTACGATTCGCATACCCCAGCGAGGAGACCTCAGCCGCGATCTCCTTCCAGGCATCTGTCCTCTGCCTGGGCCTCACTTCGCTCCCAACGGTTAGGATGGAGTGTCGGGCTTGCACTCCTCTAACCAGTGTTTCAATCTCCTGGCTCGTGAAATTTGCTGCCCTTTTGCGTGCAGCAGCAGCAGCAGCTTGCTGGCCAGCCTGTGGCTGGAATGCCTGCTCTCCATGCCCTTCGCTGCCTTCTCCCTCCATCTCTCTTCCTCTCTCTCTCTTTCTCTGACAAAACCTCCAACTACAAGACCTGTGTGTCCACTTGCACAGCATACAACACAGTCACAGATTTACGAATTTCACTCCCTTTTAAACTATTTGTGCCCTTGATTGTCATTTTCCTATAGGTTAATTGATTTCAGGTTTGATTTAAGGATTACGGGCTTGAGACTTGGCCGTAGCTTCTTAGTGAAGCACGTACGGGTTTGGCGGATGATTGCCCTCAAAGCCCGTAGCTCGTTATTCAAACCCGTGCGGGCTTGCATGATAGATGAAGTTAAATATCTTTATTTACGCATTTGAGAGTAGGGGAATGTTGAGCTATTAATTCTGAAACCAAACATCACTTTCACTTTTAATAAAAGTACAGGATGGCTTTTCTATGCTACGACTTGTAAATTAGCCCTTTACGACCCCTAGGTCTATTTTACCCATTTACGGACTTGACGGAGGCTAATCCCGCAGCCTTTGCGGGTCTGAGGTGCTCCAAGCCCTCGGGACTTTGTCCACGGATATTTGACAAGAATTTGAAAATAAAAAATTACGGATTTGAGTATAGGGGAATGTTGTGCTATTTTTGCTAACACCTACAATCACTTTATAGTCTCCTCAGAGTGCAGGATGGCTTTATTTGGGCTTTATTATGTGCTTAATTGGTGCTAGCGGGACCTGTTTGCTGCAAGTAAGCTGCGGCTCGCTTTTAGCCTTTCAGAGAGGTTTCCCGTAGCAATTGAATAGCAACCGGGGCTTTCTTGCGGCCGAAACTCTTGCGGCCGTTTTAGATCAAAGGCTTTCCTCTGGCGCCAGCGGCCGCAAGGGATAACAAGGCGCCGGCCGCAAGCCTGCCGGAGCCCCCGGCCGGAAGGGAATAGAATAGCCGAATAGCTTGCGGCCGGTCCTTGCGGCCCGGATCTACTACGGCCGCTAATAGAATGAGGCCCTAAGTGAGAAGATCTCACCTCTAGGTCTCACATAAATGTATCTTAGTGGAGGATCCATGTAATAGGACGTGTTCTGCTAAACGTGTAATGTAATGACTTGATATATATACATACGGAGGACATTACAGAGATGAGTATATTTTGCCCAATAGTCTCCCATGTGGCACTGTATCAAAAGCCTTTGCAAAATCCAAAAAGACTACATCCACTGAGTTGCCTTGATCCAGGTTCCTACTAACCTCCTCATAGAAACTAATTAGATTTGTTTGACATGACCTATCCCTCATAAACCCATGTTGACTCCTACTTATAATCCTGTTCAAATAGACATATTCTTGTATATTATCCCTTATTAACCCTTCTAAAAGCTTCCCCACTACAGAAGTGAGGCTCACTGGTCTATAATTCCCCGGATTTGCTCTTGCTCCCTTTTTAAATATAGGTATCACATCAGCTTTTCTCCAGTCATCTGGTAGAGACCCTGTGTTGAGTGAATCTTGAAAAATTAAATATAATGGTTTGGTTATTACAGAACCCAGTTCCCTTAGTACCCTTGGATGTATTCCATCAGGACCCGGGGCTTTATTAACATTTATTTTTTCCAACCTCTTTTGGATTACTTCCTGTGTTAACCAATTATTTGGCAAAGGTAGTGTAGCCCCATTATGTCGCAGTGTCCCAACCACTGGTACCTCCCTTGTGTATACCGAAGAAAAGAACCTATTTAGCTCATCTGCCTTTTCCTGGTCACTAATTTTCAGACAGCCTGTTTCACATTGTAATGTTCCTATAGCTTCCTTCCTCGCCTTCTTCCCATTAATATACTTAAAAAATATATTAGGGTTAGTCTTACTCTCTTTTGCAATTAATTTTTCATTTTCTATTTTAGCCAGTCTAATCGCGCTTTTGCAAGCCTTGTTGATGTCCTTGTATTCCCGTAAAGCAGTCTCTGTCCCCTCTTGTTTGTATAATTTAAATGCCTGTTTTTTACTCCGTATCTTGATCTTTAAATCATTGTTAAGCCACATGGGTTGTGATTTACTCCTTTTACTTTTATTCCCACACGGTATTTGCCAATATGTATGTATATTTAGTAAGGATTTAAATGTTGTCCATTTATGTTCAGTGTTTTTACCTATCAGTTCTCTGTTCCAGTCTATACTTTGTATTGCTGCCCTTAGACCGTTAAAATCTGCCCTTTTAAAATTAAGAGTTTTTGTTAGCCCCTTAAAATGTTGTTTTTTTAATTCAATCTCAAATGAGACTGTGTTGTGATCACTGTTTCCCAAAGGTTGCCCTATTTCAACATTTGATACAATATCAATATTATTTGTAATGAGTAAATCTAAGAAAGCTTCATTTCTAGTAGGCTCCTGTATAACCTGGGCCAGATAATGATCCCTGAGTGTACTCAAGAACCTGCTCCCCTTAGCTGAACTGCTGGTCTCATTTATCCAGTTTATTTCAGGGTAATTAAAATCTCCCATTATTAGAATTTGCCCGTGCTTAGCTGCATTTCCAATCTGTAACAATAATTGTATTTCCTCACTTTCAGCTATATTTGGGGGTTTATAGCATACTCCTACTAATATTCTTTTGGAATTTGCTGCTCCGCTATTTAACTCTACCCACAAACATTCAACTTTATCACTAGGTCCACCAAAAATATATTCTCTGACTATAGCCTTAAATTCAGGCTTAACATACAGACAAGTGTGGAGTCCATAGGGATTGAGAGGTAAGTGGGATGAATGTACGTGTAGAGACCACAGAGTTTGAGGTAAGTGGGTGAATGTACGTGTAGAGTCCATAGGGATTGAGGTAAGTGGATGAATGTACGTGTAGTGTCCAGAGGGAGTGAGGTAAGTGGAATGAATGTACGTGTAGAGTCCATAGGGAGTGAGGTAAGTGGGATGAATGTACGTGTAGAGTCCCTAGGGAGTGAGGTAAGTGGGATGAATGTATGTGTAGTGTCCAGAGGGAGTGAGGTAAGTGGGATGAATGTACGTGTAGAGTCCATAGGGATTGAGGTAAGAGGGATGAATGTACGTGTAGAGTCCATAGAGCACTTCTGTGTACAAGAGGTGCTGAGCTCACAGTTTATTAGCAAATAATAATACATAATTCCTTACACGTGGGGCTTATTGTGATATTTGTACAGATTTGTATTACATATTACTTATATTATATTACCATAATATTCCTGTATCACTAATTCAGAGCATGGACACAAATACATTATTATTATTATCACTCACCTGTACAGGGATCGGAATGGGTTTCCATCTGGTGAATAGACTTCTCATCTCTCTCATATTCTCCCTCCTCAGTATATAAGTCAGGATATAGACTTCCATCTTGGGGTCCTGTTAGTCACAAGAGAGAGAAGCCTCTGGATTTGTACAGATTTACACAACTATCTGACATTAAATATATACAGAAACAGATCCCGGGTCACAATATACAGACTGAGGTTTAATAATTTTACTAATTATCAGTTTATAACTAATGTGAGAATCTCTGTACATAAAAAACAATAAAACGGATTTAATAAATTCCCCAATATTAATAATACATTTATCCAGTACATTTGCTGTGTGGATGTGTTAGTCAGAGCCTGTTATAGACTGATATCACGTATTATAATCTTCAAACTGCGGCTTCCCTCGCGAAGAAAGGTGGAGGATAGGACTGATTTTTGTATTGTATTGACCTGCCCAACAACAGTGATGTCACCGCTTGTGCAATCATGTTATTGGCCAGGACCGTTTCTCATGGTATTGCTCCCTTGTGTTGTGTGTATTACAGTCACTGTGTGAGACATCTATGTGGAGCTGCACAGACCTGGGGATCCAAGTGATAAACGTTACATTACTTGGAGGGAGTGAGTTTATGTGTCACTTTTAGTGTATATATTTATATATTGTGGTAGGGAGGATTATCTCTGAGGACCTGGACTTTTATGTAAACTTAATATACTCTAGATGGCTTCCTATTTACATTAGATAGATGGAGTGAATGGTATTTATGTGTTTTTACATTTAGTTTATATACTTAAACGGTATATTCTAAATTGATTCTTATACATATATATATATATATATATATATATATATTTCAAAATCTTGCTGGCCCCGCAATGAGCGCCGAAAGCCTATGCCCTTTGGCGAACATCGTAGGCCTGGCAATGAGCATCTTTGGCGCTCATTGCCAGCCTTTTTCAAAGTCTTGCCTTTGGCGCTCATTGCAGCCCCATAAAACCAGTAACTTTCGACCTCGCGATCACTGCCTTTGGCGCTCATTGCGCATGCGCAAGACCGTAACTTTTAAAATAACGTGACCGACAAATCGTACCTACCACAACTATATATATGACGTTCTTATTGTGTAATAATTCCTCACCTGCCCTGATATTCCCAGGACTCTCCTCCTCCTTCACCTGCTGCTGGTCTCTTATATTCAGCACCTCTTGTTCAACCTTGGAGACAACTGGAGGCTTCACATCTAAAGGTCCTACAGATATAGATAAACCGATTATAGACTTTCACCATTGTATTTATTTACATTTAATCTAGTGTTTGTGTCTTAAAATCTATTTATATCACCTTTATCATGAGCTGCTTTGTGTGTAAAACTTCATGGGTGAGAGATAAAGGATAAATACACCCCAAACAGGACTGTAGTAAGTGATAATTGTCCATAAGATATTACTCACCTTCACTGATATTTACAGGAATTTCCTCCTCTTTAATCTCCCGGGGACTCCTCATATTTGTCTCTTCTTCCTGGTCAGACTCTTAGAGAACTGATGGTGTCTCTTTGTCACTGTCTGTACAAATAAACATGAGACGGTCACACACTGGGATTTGTTACATGTCTTTATGGTCTGTACAAATACACATGAGACGATCACACGCTGGGATATTTTACACGTCTTTATGGTCAGTACAAATAAACATGAGACGGTCACACGCTGGGATTTGTTACATGTCTTTATGGTCAGTACAAATACACGAGACGGTCACATACTGGGATTTGTTACACGTCTTTATGGTCTGTACAAATACACATGAGACGATCACACGCTGGGATATTTTACACGTCTTTATGGTCAGTACAAATAAACATGAGACGGTCACAGGCTGGCATATGTTACATGTCTTTATGGTCAGTACAAATAAACATCAGACGGTCACACGCTAGAATTTGTTACATGTCTTTATGGTCTGAACAAATAAACATGAGACGGTCATACGCTAGAATTTGTTACATGTCTTTATGGTCTGTACAAATAAACATGAGAAAGTCCCACGTTGGGATTTGTTACACGTCTTTATGGTCAATACAAGTAAACATGAGACGGTCACATACTGGAATTTGTTACATGTCTTTATGGTCAGTACAAATAAACATGAGACGGTCACAGGCTGGGATTTGTTACACGTCTTTATGGTCTGTACAAATAAACAGGAGACGGTCTAACACTGGGATTTGTAACATGACCAGAATTCAATTAGACACCAGGACATTAATGCGTCTGATATCACATATATAGTTTTGAGCAGTGCGGGCTTCCCAAAAGTTGTTGGTAACGCTTTGCGAGGCCAGAGGGGGAAAGGAGAGGGGGTGGGGGAAGAAAGGAGAGACGGGGGGGGGCGAGAAAGGAGAGACGGGGGGGGAGAAAGGAGAGACGGGGGGGGCGAGAAAGGAGAGACGGGGGGGGGCGAGAAAGGAGAGACGGGGGGGGGGCGAGAAAGGAGAGACGGGGGGGGGGCGAGAAAGGAGAGACGGGGGGGGGCGAGAAAGGAGAGACGGGGGGGGGCGAGAAAGGAGAGACGGGGGGGGGCGAGAAAGGAGAGACGGGGGGGGTGCGAGAAAGGAGAGACGGGGGGGGGGCGAGAAAGGAGAGACGGGGGGGGGCGAGAAAGGAGAGACGGGGGGGGGCGAGAAAGGAGAGACGGGGGGGGGCGAGAAAGGAGAGACGGGTGGGGGGGCGAGAAAGGAGAGAAGGGGGGGGGGGCGAGAAAGGACAGAGGGGGCGAGAAAGGAGAGACGGGGGGGGCGAGAAAGGAGAGACGGGGGGGGCGAGAAAGGAGAGACGGGGGGGGGGCGAGAAAGGAGAGACGGGGGGGGCGAGAAAGGAGAGACGGGGGGGGCGAGAAAGGAGAGACGGGGGGGGAGAAAGGAGAGACGGGGGGGGGTAGAAAGGAGAGACGGGGGGGGAGAAAGGAGAGACGGGGGGGGCGAGAAAGGAGAGACGGGGGGGGCGAGAAAGGAGAGACGGGGGGGGCGAGAAAGGAGAGACGGGGGGGGCGAGAAAGGAGAGACGGGGGGGGCGAGAAGGAGAGACAGAGGGGGGCGAGAAGGAGAGAGGGGGGGCGAGAAGGAGAGAGGGGGGGGCGAGAAGGAGAGAGGGGGGGGGGCGAGAAGGAGAGAGGGGGGGGGCGAGAAAGGAGAGAGGGGGGCGAGAAGGAGAGAGGGGGGGCGAGAAAGGAGAGAGGGGGGGGGGGCGAGAAGGAGAGAGGGGGGCGAGAAAGGAGAGACGGGGGGGGGCGAGAAAGGAGAGACGGGGGGGGGGCGAGAAAGGAGAGACAGAGGGGGGCGAGAAAGGAGAGACAGAGGGGGGCGAGAAAGGAGAGACAGAGGGGGGCGAGACACCAGGACATTAATGCGTCTGATATCACATATATAGTTTTGAGCAGTGCGGGCTTCCCAAAAGTTGTTGGTACGCTTTGCGAGGCCAGAGGGGGAAAGGAGAGACAGAGGGGGGCGAGAAAGGAGAGACAGAGGGGGGCGAGAAAGGAGAGACGGGGGGGGGGAGAAAGGAGAGACGGGGGGGGGGGGAGAAAGGAGAGACGGGGGGGGAGAAAGGAGAGACGGGGGGGGCGAGAAAGGAGAAACGGGGGGGGGGCGAGAAAGGAGAGACGGGGGGGGGCGAGAAAGGAGAGACGGGGGGGGGGGCGAGAAAGGAGAGACGGGGGGGGGGGGCGAGAAAGGAGAGACGGGGGGGGGGCGAGAAAGGAGAGACGGGGGGGGGGCGAGAAAGGAGAGACGGGGGGGGGCGAGAAAGGAGAGACGGGGGGGGGGGCGAGAAAGGAGGGACGGGGGGGGGCGAGAAAGGAGAGACGGGGGGGGGCGAGAGAGAGAAGAGGACGGGGGGGGGGCGAGAAAGGAGAGACGGGGGGGAGAAAGGAGAGACGGGGGGGAGAAAGGAGAGACGGGGGGGGAGAAAGGAGAGACGGGGGGGGGGCGAGAAAGGAGAGACGGGGGGGGGGGCGAGAAAGGAGAGACGGGGGGGGGGCGAGAAAGGAGAGACGGGGGGGGGCGCGAAAGGAGAGACGGGGGGGGGGCGAGAAAGGAGAGACGGGGGGGGGCGAGAAAGGAGAGACGGGGGGGGGGCGAGAAAGGAGAGACGGGGGGGGGCGAGAAAGGAGGACGGGGGGGGCGAGAAAGGAGAGACGGGGGGGGCGAGAAAGGAGAGACGGGGGGGGCGAGAAAGGAGAGACGGGGGGGGCGAGAAAGGAGAGACAGAGGGGGGCGAGAAAGGAGAGACAGAGGGGGGCGAGAAAGGAGAGACAGAGGGGGGCGAGAAAGGAGAGACAGAGGGGGGCGAGACACCAGGACATTAATGCGTCTGATATCACATATATAGTTTTGAGCAGTGCGGGCTTCCCAAAAGTTGTTGGTAACGCTTTGCGAGGCCAGAGGGGGAAAGGAGAGACAGAGGGGGGCGAGAAAGGAGAGACAGAGGGGGGCGAGAAAGGAGAGACGGGGGGGGGCGAGAAAGGAGAGACCGAGGGGGGCGAGACACCAGGACATTAATGCGTCTGATATCACATATATAGTTTTGAGCAGTGCGGGCTTCCCAAAAGTTGTTGGTAACGCTTTGCGAGGCCAGAGGGGGAAAGGAGAGACAGAGGGGGGCGAGAAAGGAGAGACAGAGGGGGGCGAGAAAGGAGAGACAGAGGGGGGGCGAGAAAGGAGAGACAGAGGGGGGCGAGAAAGGAGAGACAGAGGGGGGCGAGAAAGGAGAGACAGAGGGGGGCGAGAAAGGAGAGACAGAGGGGGGCGAGAAAGGAGAGACAGAGGGGGGCGAGAAAGGAGAGACAGAGGGGGGCGAGAAAGGACAGCGGGGGGCGAGAAAGGACAGCGGGGGGCGAGAAAGGACAGCGGGGGGCGAGAAAGGACAGCGGGGGGCGAGAAAGGACAGAGGGGGCGAGAAAGGACAGAGGGGGTGAGAAAGGACAGAGGGGGCGAGAAAGGACAGAGGGGGCGAGAAAGGACAGAGGGGGCGAGAAAGGACAGAGGGGGCGAGAAAGGACAGAGGGGGCGAGAAAGGACAGAGGGGGCGAGAAAGGACAGAGGGGGCGAGAAAGGACAGAGGGGGCGAGAAAGGACGAGAAGGAGAGGGGGGAGAAGGAGAGGAGGGAAAGGAGAGGGGGGGGGGGGAGGAGAGGGGGGGAAGGAGAAAAGGGAAGGAGAAACAGGGGAGGCATAGGGGGAAAGGGAGAGGGGGAAAGGAGACACGGGGGAAAAGAGGAACACGAGAGGTAGATTGGGGGAAAGGAGATGGGGAAAGGAGACACAGGGAGGGAGATAAGGAAAGGAGGCACAGGGGAGAGAGAAAAGGAAAGGAGGCACAGGGGAGGGAGAGGGGAAAGGAGACACGGGGGGAGATAGAAGACACAAGGGAGGGAGAGGTGCAGAAAACGTATTCCCGTCATTTTTTATGGGCAATTTACTAGTATGTATCACATATTATAATTGTCTTACTGCGAGTTGTCGTCACGCTTTGCGGCCCTCGCAAAGGAAGGGCCGCAACTGACGACAACTCGCAGTTTCACCATGGCTCCCATCAGCCCTACAGCAGGCGTGCACGGGTAGCCGGCAAGCGTGCGCGCGCGCGCACACGCGAAGACGTCGCGTGCGCGGGTAGCCGGGCAGACAAGCGTGCGCGCGCGCGCGCACGCAAAGACGTCACATAAGCGTGCGCGCGCGCGCATCTACAGCAATGAGGTGAGGGAGAGAGACACAGGGAAGAGTGACAAGGAGGGGAAAAGCAGGGGAAGAGATACATGAGGGAGGCAGAGGAGGAGGGGAATAGAGACACGAGAGGAGGGGGGAAGAGAGACACAGGGGAAGTGAGATACAGGGGAGGGGAAGAGAGACACAGGGGACAGGGGGAGTGAGATACAGGGGAGGGGAAGAGAGACACAGGGGGGGGGGGGAGTGAGATACAGGGGAGGGGAAGAGAGACACAGGGAAGGGGGAAGAGAGGCACAGGGGAGCGAGAAGAGGAGGGGGAAGAGAAACACAGGGGAGGGAGAGGAGGGGGAAGAGAGACACAGGGGATGGAGAGGAGGGGAGGAAGAGAAACGGTAGGGGAGGAAGAGACATGGGGGAGGAGACACAGCGGAGGGGGGAAAAGATGAGGGTCAGGGGGTGGAGAGACACAGGGGAGGGATGAGGGGGGCAGAGACACAGGGGAGGGAGACGGGGTGAAGAGACACAGGGGAGGGAGACGGGGTGAAGAGACACAGGGGAGGGTGACGGGGTGAAGAGACACAGGGGAGGGAGAAAGACACAGGAGTGGGAGAGGGGGAAGAGACCCAGGGGAGGGAGAGGGGGAAGAGACACAGGGGAGGGAGAGGGGGAAGGAGAAACAAGGAAGGGAGAGGGGGGAAAGAGACACAGGGGAGGGAGAGGGGGGGAAAGAGACACAGGGGAGGGAGAGGGGAAAGAGACACAGGGGAGGGAGAGGGGAAAGAGACACAGGGGAGGGAGAGGGGGGGAAGAGACACAGGGGAGGGAGAGGGGAAAGAGACACAGGGGAGGGAGAGGGGGAAGAGACACAGGGGAGGGAGAGGAAGTAGAGGGCGGGAGAGGCTCACAATGAGTTCCAAAGCCACTCATTGCAAGGCCCGAGATGAGCTCTGAAGGAGCTTATCGCAAGGCCAGTAAAGTACAGGGGGGAGAGGTTCGCAATGAGCCTCTCCCGTCAAGTAGAGGGGTAGAGAGGCTCGCAATGAGCGCCGAAGGCGCTCATTGCGAGGCCCGTGATTAGCGCCAAAGGCGCTCATCGCGAGGCCAATAAAGTAGAGGGGGGGAGAGGCTCGCAGTGTGTGACAAACACCATTGCCAGGCTTCAATTTATTGCCGTCATTTTTGACGGGCAAGTCGCTAGTGTATATATAAATGGCCAATCTCTGTCTCCAGACACTAAGTGAGAAGATTTCACCTCTAGGTCTCACATAAATGTTTCTTAGTGGAGGATCCATGTAATAGGACGTGTTCTGCTAAACGTGTAATGTAATGACTTGATATATATACATACGGAGGACATTACAGAGATGAGTATATTTTGGGGTAGATATGTAGGAGCCAGCCATACAACATTCCCACTCTTGTTTTTGTTGGGCTCGGACATTTCTACGGCTGGCTCCTTCATTTTTCTTTCAGTTTTTCTGTAACAAAAGATCACAATAAATGTATACACTGATTTTCTGTTAAGAATCTCACTGGAAAAAGAGTCTTTAATATGTCTAATTTCCTGTATGTTCTGACTAAGGATCTGGGAAGTGTGTATCAAGTTTTTGAAAAGAAAAATGTCCATTAAAAAAATATATATGCCAGTTTCACTACATTATATATTGATTGATGTAAGCAAATTAATATCTATGGAGAGAAAGATCCTGAATAAATACACAAGGTGAGAGCTGGTGTGATAATATAGATAATAAAACACACCCACATCACTGGGGAGATACTGTACTAGGACATCTCATCCACTGACACTAAATAATACTTGGTTTGTATGATCTGTTTTCATGTATTGGGATTTACACACATGGAGCCCTGATGTACATATATATATATATATATATATATATATATATATATAAACTGAGCTGCACCTCCTCACACTACAAATATACTGATATATATATACACACACAGAGATAGACAGCCCCACTCCCATCACCCTGTATTATATATATAGTATAATATCGTTATATCCCGGTATCTGCTCCTGTCTTTCTCCCACTCGCACCTGATAACCAGTCACAGACACAAATAACCTCCTGTATTATCTCCTGATCACTAATCGGAACATTAATCACTTTATTTACCTGCTCAAAGCTCGCACACAAGCTCGCACACACGCCAGATCCGCTCTAGGCCGAAAGTACCGGAAGTCCCTGCAGTAAACTTTAACGCCCAGAATGCACAGCAGCACAAGCAGGAGATATTCGGCACATAAGGGGCGGGTCTCTAAGGTAATCTTGTTTCCATGGTGACTCTGCTTATATAAATCAGCCTCTCACTCTGCCCATACAAATGTAAGGATAGGACTCATTTTTGTATTGAATTGACCTGCCCAACAACAGTGATGTCACCACTTGTGCAATTATGTTATTGGCCAGGACCGTTTCCCATGGTATTGCTCCTCTGTAATGTGTGCATTACAGTCACTGTGTGAGACATCTATGTGGAGCTGCACAGACCTGGGGATCCAAGTGATAAACGTTACATTACTTGGGGGGAGGGAGTTTATGTGTCACTTTTAGTGTATATATTTATATATTGTGGTAGGGAGGATTATCTCTGAGGACCTGGACTTTTATGTAAACTTAATATACTCTAGAGGGCTTCTTATTTACATTAGATAGATGGAGTGAGTGGTATTTATGTGTTTTTACATTTAGTTTATATACTTAAACGGTATATTCTAAATAGATTCATATATATATATATATATATATATATATATATATATATATATATATATATATATATATATATATCATTATCTTCACTATATATATATGTTTTTACCATGCAATTTATTATATCTATGTACACAGGTAATTAGCCTATAAAAGACTATTAGTCCTCCATCTCATCTGTACCCCCTCTTCTCCCCTGTATCTGTTCCCCCTTCTCCCTCCCCTGTATCTGTTCTTCCTTCTCCCTTTCCTGTGTCTGTTCCCCCTCCCTTCCTCCCCTGTGTCTCTTCACCCCCTCTCCATCCCCTGTGTCTGTTTCTCCCTCTCCCTTCTTGTGTCTCTTTCCCCCCCTCTCCCTCCCTTGTGTCTTTCCCCTCTCCCTCCCGTGTCTCCCCCTCTTCCTCTTCTGTGTCTGTACCCCCTCCCTCCCCTGTGTCTGTACCCCCTCCACTGTGTCTGTTCTCCCCATCTCCCTCCCCTGTGACTATGCCCCATTTCCTCCCCTATGTCTCTCCCCTTCTCCCTCCCCTGTATCTCTCCCCCCTCTCCCACTGTGCCTCTTCCCCCTGCTCCTTCCCCTGTGTCTTCTACCCCCTCTTCCCCCTGTGTGTCCCTTCCCCCCCACGCTCCCTCCCTATGTCCCTCCCCTCTCACCCTCCCCTGTGTTTCTCCCCTCCCTCCTATCTCTTTCCCCTACCTTCTCTTCCTTCGAAGTTCACACTATCCGTCTCTTTTCACCCATCTCTCTGTGAGTGGCTGTCATCTATCTCCCGCCTGGTCCAGCCTCTCAATTTCTGGATTATTTTGCCACCTGGCTCCCTCACATTCTCTCCTCTAACATACCCTCACTCATTGTTGGTGATTTCAACATTGCCACTGACACTCCCACTTCTCCCACAGCCACAAAACTACTTGCACTTACCTCTTCCCTTGGCCTCTCACAATGGATAGAATCCCCTACCCACCAGGATGGACACTCCCTGGACCTAATTTTCTCGAATCACTGCTCTATCGACAATCTTACAATCTCCCCACTCCCTCTTTCTGACCACCATCGCCTAACCTACAGCTTCAACACCCCTTCCAATCTCTGCCCTTTATCACACCCAACTACCAGAACCCACATAAACA
Source organism: Discoglossus pictus (assembly GCA_027410445.1). NCBI lineage: Eukaryota > Metazoa > Chordata > Amphibia > Anura > Alytidae > Discoglossus > Discoglossus pictus. Next base: position 48,631,392 of record CM050170.1, on the reverse strand, counting down.
TGCAGACACTTAACTCACAACACCTATCTAATTTACTGCAACCCCTTCTCAGTCCTCTCACTACCCTCACTTGCCCTGATATTGCTACCACACAATACAATTTGACTCTAAATTCCACCCTGGACTCTAGCCCCCATAACCACAGGCAGACGCCCCCGCTCTCATCTACAATCATGGCACACTACACAAACACGCTACATCCAGAAGTGCTCCCGTAGCGCTGAACGACTATGGAGGAAATCTCGCTCCTCATCAGACTTCCTTCATTACAAGTTTATCCTACGCTCCTATCACTATGCCCTCAATCTTGCCAAACAGAGCTACTTCTCATCATTAATATCAAATTTGGCCTCCAACCCCAAACATTTGTTCTCCACTCTTAACACTCTCCTCTGCCCTCCCCCACCTCCCGCCCCTTCCTCTCTTACAGCTGAAGATTTTGCTAGATACTTTAATAGTAAAATACAAAATATTCATAATGAACTCTCCTCTCAACGTGGCCATATCACACCTTCTCCTCAAAAAACAAACAGCACCCTGCCTTCACCCTTTCCCAAACCTATAGTCATTATAAACTCATTTTACCCTGTAACTGAGGATGAAGTTGCTAATCTTCTATCAACCTCTCGTCTCACAACTTGTCCACATGATCCTATTCCATCACAGCTGATCCACCCTCTCTACCACACTTATCCCAGCTCTCACACATCTATTCAACCTTTCCTTAGACACTGGCAAGTTTCCATCACCTTTGAAACAAGCCACAATTACACCCATTCTTAAGAAACCCACATCTGATCCAGCTTCTCCATCTAATTACCGCCCTATCTCTCTACTTACCTTGGCTTCTAAACTACTTGAGCGTGTTGTCTACAATCACCTTACACAATTCATTTCCTCCAACTCCCTCCTTGATCCCTTCCACTCTGTCTTCCGGCCCCAACACTCTACAGAGACAGCTCTCACAAAAGTTACTAATGACCTGCTCAACGCCAAATCAAAGGGTCATTTCTCTATCCTAATTCTCCTGGATCTCTCTGCTGCCTTTGACACAGTTGATCATCCTCTTCTTATCCAAATTCTCCACTCTCTTGGCATCCGTGACACTGCTCTCTCTTGGTTAACATCTTATCAAGAAAATCGAACATTTAGTGTCTCCTTCTCTGGCACCTCTTCATCTCCTCGCCCTCTAACTGTCGGTGTACCCCAAGGCTCAGTCCTAGGCCCCCTCCTTTTCTCCATCTATACATCCTCCCTTGGTGCCCTTATACAATCTTTTGGATTTCAGTATCATCTATATGCTGATGACACCCAAATCTACATCTCTGCACCTGAACTATGCCCCTCTCTGCTAGCTCATGTTGCCAATTGCCTCTCGAGCATATCCTCATGGATGTCTGCCTGTCAACTCAAACTCAACATGTCTAAGACAGAGCTCCTTATCTTTCCACCCTCTACTACAGCTTTCACTCCGCAAATATCTCTCACTGTTGACAATGCCATCATCACTCCCACCTCTCAGGCCCGCTTTCTTGGGGTCATACTGGACCCTTCCCTCTCTTTCATTCCCCACATCCAATCACTCACAAAATCTTGTCACTTTCCCCTAAAAAACATATCCAAAATACGCCACTACCTCACACAAGACACAACTAAAATTCTTATTCACGCTCTCATCATATCTCGCCTCGATTACCGCAACACTCTTCTTGCTGGCCTTCCTATCACCCGTCTGTCTCCACTCCAATCCATTTTGAATGCATCCGCTAGACTCATCTACCATACTAAACGATCAGTCTCTGCAGCACCTCTCTGTCAGGCACTCCACTGGCTTCCCATAGCGTCTAGAATACAATTCAAAATCATGACCCTAACATATAAAGCCCTCCACAATAGTGCACCCTCCTACATCTCTGCTCTCATCCCAAAATACACTCCCACCCGCCCCTCTTCGCTCTGCTAATGACCTTCTTCTCTTCTCCTCTCTCATCACCTCCTCTCATTCCCGTCTTCAAGACTTTTCACGTGCTGCCCCTATTCTTTGGAACTCTTTACCTCGCACCACCAGACTATCTTCCTGCCTCAGATCCTTCAAAATCTCTTTAAAAACACATCTATTCAAAAAAGCCTATCATCTTTAGCCTCTTCATTCACTATGCATCTCTCACTCTCCTGTACCTCACCCATACCCTTTAGAATGTAAGTTTGCGAGTTTTGAATCTTGTAAGGTGCTTTAGGGAAAGCACAGTGTATATCAGATTGAAAGCTCAATAACAGGGTCTTCCATTATTTTCATTGTGGGGTATTGTTTATACTTGTACCTAACCCCTGTATTGCGCTGCGGAATATGTTGGCGCGTTATAAATAAAGGCTAATAATAAATAATAAATTGTGTAGTTCGAGCAGACTCAGTTTATTATTTCAGATCCAGTATCTTTTTCCCCACTTTCCCCACCCACCAGCTAACGCCTCTCAGACCCACCCCTCCTTTCATAGACCTGTTTTTTTTTTTGTTTTCCTGGCTTTACTCACACCAGCTGTCACACGTTTCGGGGGGGGGGGTAATTGTTAGGGGGCTGCTTCACTTTTACGACCCCACTTAGACCAGATAGAGGGTTCTGGTAATGTATTGTGCTTTCATCTGTTGCAAGAGCCTGTGTTTATACTATGTGAACTGCTCTGCTCAGGTCGGGGAGGGGGAAGAGACAGGAGTGTTAGTAATTCTTGTTGTCAAGACATCTGGGGAGTTTATGTAATTTGGGGTCAAGAACCAGTCAACAGGCCCCAGCTAGACAAAATGGTTGATCACAATACATCAATAACAAAACATACATGTTAACCCAGAACCGTGACGTACTTTATCTGCACCATGTCCAGCAGACCATCTAGTTATGACAATATATATTCTATATTCTTTATTTTACCAGCCTTCACAAGCATCAAACTATCTATCGATCTAATGATCTATCCTACTACCCCTATTAGCCAGCCATCTTGTGGATTATTCACTTAATTAATAACCATGAGGGCCACTGATGACACCTATTATTAACCCCTTATACAATTTGGTACAACAGACCCCCATGGAATATTATGTTATAACCATGGGGGTCCTTAGAACTACCATGGCACCTAAAATTAACCCTGTTACTATGTGGCTCTCACATGGTATTCTAAACTATATTCATGGGGGACTCTATGGACTCCCATTGCACCTAATTGTAAACCCTATAACATATGGATCCCCATATTATTCAAAACTATAATCATAACAGTCCCTATGGTGCCCTATGACACTTAATATCTATGATTTGTGCATTCTGATTTGTTAGACATTTAACCAATCAGCAATATGGCAGGATAAATGGTGGTAGATAGGATGCCTTGGGAGTCCTTGAGGACCTCCATGGGATGGTGTTCCTTTTAGGTGCAATGGGGTTCCATGTGACTCCTCATAGTTATAGTATAATATTGCATCAAGGTCCTCAGGAACCCCATGAAATTAATATTAGGAACCATGGGCTCCATAAGGACCTCCATGGTATAGGTGTTAATATTAGGTGCCATGTGGTCCATTGTTATAGTTTACAATACCATAAGGTCTGTAGGTACCACCATGCTATAGGAGTTATTATTTGGTGCCACCGAGGTACATAAGGATGCCCATGGCTATACTTTAGATTGGGAATCCCCTGAGATACCCAGTCTCATTGGGGTAGTGATCAGAGATCCCGGGATACACTGGCTCCTAGGAGGCAGCGGTATTAACCCCTTAATTGTGTTAGATTTGAGCAATGAAGCCTCACATTTGACACAAGTTGTTAGTTCCTTCCTAGCGACAGATTGGAAACATCCAGACTTCTCAGAGGCATTTTTCTGCCTTTACAGAGGATTCAATGTACCCTTAGGTTGTTTTTTTTATAATTTTGGTCACTCTGAATGACTTCTGAGTAAGCTTCAGAGAGAACAGAAATCAATGTGATAGCGATTTTTATATCAGTTATGGGACAAGTACTCGGGGCTTTGGATATTATGGACATTGGGACCACTCAGATGTCATTTCTCAGAGGTTAGATTTACACGTGTCATGTGATAACGCAGTAGTGTACTTTACTCTGTTACATAATTACATAGAAATTGAGGTTGAAAAAATACTTTCAGTCCATCAAGTTCAACCTTTTAATATCTGCCCTGATCTGCAATATGCAGATTAAATGTTAATTGTAAATTGATCCAGAGGAAGCAAACAGAAAGAAAAACCCAAGTGAGACTTTGCCAATTGTATCAAAGGAAAAAAAAAATGTCCTTCCTGACCCCAGATAGTGGCAATCAGATTCCTCCCTGGATCAATCTTCTCTCTCTATAACCCTGAATGCCTTTTATTCATAAACTAGTAACTTGCCCGTCATAAATGACTATATCATATGTTATGTTCATTTGTCTGTTCTATCTCTCTCTGTGCGCCCTCTCTCTCTCTGCACCGTCTGCACGCTGTGTGCTCTCTGTCTCTTCCCCTCCCTCTCTCTCCCTCACTTTCTCTATCTCCTTCCCACTCTCTCCCTCTCTCTTTCCTTACCTCTCTGCTTCCTCTCTCTCTCTCCTTTCTCTGCCTCCCCTCCTTTACTTTGTTTGCCTCCTCTCAACCCCCTCCGTCTCCCTCTCCCTCCCTCTCTCTCCCTTCCCCTCATTCTCTCCCCTCCTTCTCTCTCTCTGCCTCCCCCTCTTTCTCTCCCCCCCTTCTCTCTCTCTCTGCCCCCTCTCCCTCTCTCTCACCCTCCTCTCTCTCCCTCTCTCTTTCCCTCCATCACTGCCTCCCCTCTCCTCCTCTCTGTCCCTCTCCTCCTCTCTCCCCTTTCTTTTCTTCTCATCCTCCTATCTACTCTTCTTACTCTCTCTATCTTCCTCTCTCTTTTCCTTTGTCTCCCCCTTCCTCTCTCTCTTTCTCTCCCTCCCACTCTTTCTCCGTCTACCTCTTCTATCTTCCCCTCCTTCCCTCTCTATGCCTCCCCATCCTTCTCTCTCTCTGCCTCCTTTCTTCCTCCCCTCCTGGGCCAAACCTATTCTCCTCTCCTAAACAATATGATATCTGGCCACAAGATGGCAGTAGAGTGCTATCAGATACATTGTGGCATTGTGTCATTTGGAGTTGCTTTATTTATTTAGTACATATAATGCCCCTGTGTGTGCTCTGTGTGTGCCAGGTCAGTGATATGATGTGTATAGAGGTTATAATGACTTAAAAGAAGTGGTTATGCTCTAAATAATATAAATCCATGGTGTGTTTTCTTAGTTTCACCTACTAACAAACTAACAGAATATATCACTGTCTCACTAACACGTCCTGATGACCCTCACCCACGACTGCTTCCAGGATGTCCTGTTCATAACTATATCACTCTCCCTGTGTAAATATTTCCTCTGCTCTCTGATCTAAGTGTATCTGTTATCAAGGGTGAATTCAGGCTTTGTTGTTGTTTAGTCATTCAGTCAAATCCGACTCTCTGTGACCCTATGGACCGAAGCACCCCAGGCACATCTTGTCTCTGGTTCTGCTTATCCATTAGGTTTTCTTGACAAATATACTAAAGTGGGTTGTCAGTTCCTTCTCCAGTGTACCTCTCTGCTATGACCTGCCCATCTCGGGTGACCCTACATGATATAACTCACAGCTTCATTGAAGTAGACAAGCCCCCTCACAACTACAAGGTAGTGATCCAGAAGGGGGATTTCAGGCTAGTTATGTATTAGACTCCCACAGATGTAGCTCTTATAGTAACTATTAATGGGACACAGTAATAACACATGGGCAGAGTTTTCCTGATACAAATATTACAAAGATAGTTATCTAAACTGATCTCATTGTAATAAAGAATAACAATATAATATAACAACTATTTGTAACGAAAATTATTATTGTATATTTCTTTTGATGTAATATTCACTACAAATTATATCACCATAGTTTGTGATTTTGGTATCTTTATTATAAGATTTAACTGGAATAAAATACGTAGTTATGTTCAAGGAACCAATATATAATCCTCCATGTTTTTAATAGACATTATTATTTTGTACTCAGATTTTGTATATATTTTATATATTTGTATATATTAATTTTTTATATTTATTCTTAATTTTTATATATTTTAATAAATATTTTTATACATGTTCATTTTTCTCACTCATCTCTTTATTTTAACATTTTTATAGTCATATACGGAGCACCTAAGCCCACATACTATGATTTTTGGGTAAAAATGAGTGATTATAATGATAATAAAGGAAAGGTAGAGCAATATAATATCATAAATAAAGTACTTGTTATTAATTATGGTTTTAATTAATTTTTACTTGAAACCTCCACTGTGTCACTGAGTGGAGACAAATCCCATAATCTAGAGGAAAAAGTCTAACAAATATTGTCCACAATACTGATATTATTTTATCTACTAACTCTTAATAATAAGGTAATTAAATCATTGCAATGACAAAACCAAGGTTATTAAAGACTACATCCACTGAGTTGCCTTGATCCAGGTTCCTAATAACCTCCTCATAGAAACTAATTAGATTTGTTTGACATGACCTATCCCTCATAAAGCCATGTTGACTCCGATTTATAATCCTGTTCATATAGACATATTCTTGGATATTATCCCTTATTAACCCTCTAAAAGCTTCCCCACTACAGAAGTGAGGCTCACAGGTCTATAATTCCCCGGATTTGCTCTTGCTCCCTTTTTAAATATAGGTATCACATCAGCTTTTCTCCAGTCATCTGGTAGAGACCCTGCGTTGAGGGAATCATGAAAAATTAAATATAATGGTTTTGCTATTACAGAACCCAGTTCCCTTAGTACCCTTGGATGTATTCCATCAGGACACAGGGCTTTATTAACATTTATTTTCTCCAACCTCTTTTGTATTTCTTCCTGCGTTAACCAATTATTCACCAATGTTAGTGTAGCCCCATTATGTTGCAGTGTCCCAACCACTGGTACCTCCCTTGTGTATACCGAAGAAAAGAACCTATTTAGCTCATCTGCCTTTTCCTGGTCATTAATTTTCAGCCTGTGTCACATTGTAATGTTGCTATAGCTTCCTTCCTTGCCTTCTTCCCATTAATATATTTTAAATATTTTAGGGTTAGTCTTACTCTCTTTTGCAACTAATTTTTTATTTTCTATTCTAGCCAGTCTAATCGCGCTTTTGCTGCCTTGGTGATTTACAGTAAAGCAGTCTCTGTCCCCTCTTGTTTGTATAACTTAAATGCCTGTTTTTTTAACTCCGTATCTTGATCTTTAAATCATTGTTAAGCCACATTGGATGGGATTTACTCCTTTTACTTTTATTCCCACATGGTATATGCCGATGTGTATGTATATTTAGTAAGTATTTCGATGTTGTCCATATATGGTCAGTATTTTTACCTATCAGACATATTCTCTGTCCCAGTCTATACTTTGTATTGCTGCCCATTTAAAATTAAGAGTTTTTGTTGGCCCTTTTCAGTTTTGTTTTTTTAATTTAATCTCAAGTGAAACTGTAAACTATATACCTAGCAATAGTGTGTAGTGATGGTGTATATATATCCAAGTATAGTGTGTGACAATGGTGTATATACAGTATATCCATATATGTGTGTGTGTGTGGGGAGGTATATGAAAGTTATATACATAGGCACCACACACTATACTTATATACCAATATAACCTTTAACTTTTTAAACTTACCTCCAGACTTGTCCCCCTCCAGCACCTTGTCAGATTCGGCCTCCCTTCAGGAACCCCTTCTTGACCCAATAAAGTATCAGTACTGGTTACTACATACTGAAGGAGACCAGCCAATGGCCTCTGTGATAGTGGACTTGTATTGTCCATTCAGGACCTGATTGGATGTGTCAATCACAGTATTCAGGGTATTTGAATAATTTCAAATATAGAAATTGTGTTACATTAAAGTGACCAGGAATTCATCAATACAGCTCTATATCATCAGACAGAGCTTTACTAATTACTAAGTGAATGTTTATATTTAATTTCTGCAGATTTCACTGTTTTATAAAAACTTTTATAAAACCAAAAATCCCAATCACAATGCAAATGACAATAAGACTCTCATTGTTACTTACCACATTTGTCCAATCAGAGTATGTTCCATTTACCACAACCCTTTGATTCCTGTCTTTTAGCAAGCTCTCAATCCATGAGCAGATATTTACAGCAATTTCTGTATCTCTTAGTTTGCACAATAGTCTCCCATGTGGCACTGTATCAAAAGCTTTTGCAAAATCTAAAAAGACTACATTAACTGAGTTGCCTTGATCCAAGTTCCTACTGACCTCCTCATAGAAACTAATTAGATTTGTTTGACATGACCTATCCCTCATAAACCCATGTTGACTCCTACTTATAATCCTGTTCAAATATACATATTCTTGTATATTATCCCTTATTAAACCTTCTAAAAGCTTCCCAACTACAGAAGTGAGGCTCACTGGTCTATAATTCCCCGGATTTGCTCTTGCTCCCTACTTAAATATAGGTATCACCTCTGCTTTTCTCCAGTCATCTGGTAGAGACCCTGTAGTGAGCGAGTCTTTAAAGATTAAATATAATGGTTTGGCTATTACAGAACCCAGCTCCCTCAGTACCCTTGGATGTATTCCATCAGGACCCGGGGCTTTATTAACATTTATTTTTTCCAACCTCTTTTGGATTACTTTTGCATTAACCAAATAATTGGCAAAGGTAGTGTAGCCCCATTATGTTGCAGTGTCCCAACCACTGGTACCTCCCTTGTGTATACCGAAGAAAAGAACCTATTTAGCTCATCTGCCTTTTCTTGGTCACTAATTTTCAGATGGCCTGTTTTAAAATATGTCCACAAAATGTTCGTGGGGTTTCAGTTCTGACACATAGGCAGCATCACTCAGATTCAATGTAAATTTACTATATTCACTTACTAATGGTGGGAAACAAGAAATGTGTATGGATCACACATTAGAGAGAAAGAAAAAGAAAACACAGCGTAGATGAGCAAATTAAAGCTTTTTTTGAATAGATTAAGAGCAACTAAAACATAAATATAGTTTATTTTTATCTCAGCTGTAGATCATCCCCATCATAGTCAGTTATGTGGTGTCAACTTGGTGACGCAACAATTGTTCAATCGTCCTTTACAATAAACTCCTAGCTAAGAGGTGTTCAGGACCTGAGTGTCCTCTTTTTTGGCTCATATTCTAAATAGATTTTTGTACTAGATGAAGAGTTTTTCCAACCAGTCTCTAATTCTTGATAATTAACACATTCTGTTCTGAAGTCATAAAATCCATTAAAATTTGAATTACATTGGAATTATTACACAATTACTATACACCTTCTTCGTTTCAGTGCTAATTTCACATCTTTATTCTTTAAGCTATAAATTATTGGGTTTAACATGGGGACAGCAGCTGTGTTGAAGAGGGATAAATATTTGTTATATTGCAAGCTGTCCTTTAGGTTTGGCTTTACATATTGGCAGATAAGAGTCACATAAAGAAGAATGACCACTGTGAGGTGTGAGGAACATGTGTTGAAGGCTTTACGTCTCCCAGTGCTGGATTTGATTCTCATGACGGTGATGATGATAAATACATAAGAGATGACGGTGAGGAGAGGTGGACAAGTAGCAAGGAATGTTGTATTAATTAAAAATCCAAGTTCCAAGAGACGAGTGTCACTGCAAGTAAGTTGTGCGAGAGGTCCAATGTCACATGAAAAATGGTTAATTTCCCTGGAAATAAAGCAAGTCAAACCTGACAATATAATAACATGAGGTATCATTTGTATAAAAGCAAAAAACCAAGAGAAAGTGGCCAACAGAGAACAAACTCTCCCATTCATGACCATGTGATAACACAAGGGGTTATTGATGGCAACATACCTGTCATAGCTCATGGATGTCAGTATATACAGTTCACAGGCTGTTAATGTTGCAAAAAAATAATACTGTGTGACGCAAGAAAAATGTGAAATAGTGTTATCTTTTAATAAAAAACTAGTAAATATTTTATGCAGCGTGACAGTGGAGTAGGATATATCAATGACTGACAAGTTTGCCAGGAAGAAGTACATGGGGGTGTGCAGGTGACGATCCAGGCAGATGAGTAGAATAATGGTCAAGTTACCACTTAGGCAGATGAGATACATGAACAGAACTAGAAAAAAGATTAGGACTTGAAACTCAGCAACATCCGATAAACCCTTCAGTATGAAATAGGTCACCATGCTATGGTTTGTAGGATTCATGATTGTCACCACATTATTGGATTGGTCTAGGCTACTGGTGATTTATCAACATCTTTTCCAAACTTTATTGACTATTAAAACAGTCTTGATCATGTCTGTAGCCTAGCATTTGAATTCCAGCCACAATCTAAAGTAACATAGTAAAAATAATTAATTCAGATTTTTAGGAAAATGTTTTTGAGCTGTTGTTTTGGATTAATCATCAACAAATTGGATTTAGGATTTTCCATCAACAAATTGGCACCCATCTACTCTTTGTACTCTTGTTGATTGATCGTCTGGACCTGGTACATGTAGATATCTGCTTTGTTTCTATATGTTACCTTTAATATTGGTCTGTCCAACAACTTTGACATCACCAGTTTGGCCACAACATCCAGTTGCAAACTTAAGCTACAGGGAACAGAGTAAAAATCAATAAGGATTCTGATGTTTATTTAATAAGTGATAAGCAGTAATATCACTATAAGAAGAAAAAGAGAGGTGACATCAGGATGACGAGTCCGTGCAGCTCTCAGACATGTAGCTCACATTAACTGCAGTCTTTATAGCCTGATAATCTATCTGGGATAATGTCTCTGGGGCAGAAAAACTCTGTAGCTCTAATTAAGAAAATGTGTCTTGTTGTGGTGAAATCTCCAGAGACTCATTAACAAATACTTGCATTAATATTTTACTTTATATGAAATAGAAATGTTTAGTTTTCTTCTCAGCTGTTACAGTACAACTAATTTAAAATATGCTGAATAATTGTACATTACTTGCCTCACTGTGATGATTGGCTGTAGTAATTACGTTATTACATTTCTATACACATTTCTTTCTCCATAGCATATTCTATTTTATAATGTTCATATACTTTCCAATCTTTGTGATAAGGTATTGTGGTCATAGTTCACATTTAATGTGATGTTTTTTTTACATTTAACGGCATTATTAGAGCACCGATTTTTTTTTTTTCACACTGCATGTAAGAATGTATATCGAATTTCCTATAATATTATTTGACCACTAATACCAGAAGATGATCCTTTGAAAAAAAGATGATGTGTTTCAGAGTCTATCCTGATAGGGCCATTTCTTCTTTCCCTGGCAGTGGGAAAAGGACAGTATCTTGGTGAAGATCCTCATATTCCTGGACACCTAATAGGGGTGGAGAGAAGCATTGCAGATTGTCCTGAATTAAAGTTCTAAAATTTGCACAGAATATTTTTTTTTTCATTTTTTTTTTTTATTGTTAAAGAGTTATTAAATAAAAAATATTGAACGCAATTGTTATTATGACAGTGACATTTTTAGCATATTTTGAACTCAAGTGATCAACACCATTTGGCCCAGTCACTAATAACCCATCAGCGGTCAGATATATTTTTAATCTTTTACTTTTTTTTGTGTGTCATGTTTTATTGCATATAATTCCAAATTGAAGAGTTTATATTATCTATTTCTTATTAGGACATTGATATTAGTATATGGACACATCCCGATTCCTTCTCCACTGATGATGAGTTCCACTAGTGTTTAGAGAGAAAGTGTCTCACACTGCCATAATGTTTATACCTTTAAATTTTCTCTGTATATATAATTTTCTTCCCCAAATAGATTTGATGTGTACTCAATAAAATTATAATTTTTATTTCTAGCCACCATTTTCATTAACATTCAATAACATTATCTGTGACAGAGAAGTCAAGACTCTAAACTAGACAAAACTATTTTCTATTGTCTGTCTACATTTCTTCTTCTTTCTTTCAAAAAAGTGCTTTATTTTAAGCAACATTTCTCTTATTTGAAGGTAGAAGCTGCCACCTCATTGAATTTAGTCAATTAGATTTTTCTGTTGTCTAGGCCAAATATTCATAACCAGCAAAGAATAAGCGTATGAAGGGATGATATGCAGAGAGAACATGAGGGAAAGGATTAAAATAAGTGGCAATAAGAAAGGAAGGAAATCTAGGAAGAGATGGTATATCATTGAAAATCGTGGACAAGGGTTATGACTACAGCTCTGATGGGTGATGCCTGTAATAAAAGTACTATGTTACCTGCTTCTACTTTTTCCCCAAAGAAGCCTAGTTCAGTTCTCCCAAAGGGAATTCCTATCCTGAGTCTGCACAAGAAGGACTTGTGGCTTTGTTATTTTAAGGCCTGGGCTACTCCTGTGATAGTCCTGGTTACCTTGATTGGCCTGTCTATCTGGAGATCCTCATCCCCATTGAACACACCTTGGTTATGTGTGTTTTTGATATTCCCACACTGTACACTGTACACTGATTATATCATGCAAAACAAGCCTAAACATGTCTAACAGTGGTATATATATTTGCATATGCAGATTAGTCATTCAAATACTGTGATCCAGTTATTAGTTTCAGGTTTAAGAGGCAACTGTGAAACTAGCACAATGGGAGCTTTCAGCATTCAAGACCTCCTGCTACGTGACTAGGTCAGCTGTCCTTCCAATTGCTTTACCTTTTGTTACTCTGCACACAGAATAATTAAACTACCATGATCTTTTTGTTCTCCCATTTATAAAAGTCTAATTTTGTTTCTATAATACATATTACCGCTTTTTAAAGTATACAAGTACGTTGGGAAAGAGCTTTTAAATCACTTTTCCCCAGTTAAGCACACAATCAACCTCATTTAATAAACTACATTATTGCTCTATACAGATCCTGACAAACCTCCTGCCAAGCAAATCCCTGGCACCTTTATACAGAAACTTTCAGAGAACCTAACTGGTGGGATCCATTCATTGTATGGTTCAAAAGACCGCTCTTTTTAATAAACTGGTTGCAGTGGTGCAATAGGTGCTATCAAGGGGAAAATCCAAGCTACAGAGACCAGAGAGGCAGTGATAAGGTATGATGAGCTCAGCCTGGTGCAACTGCACCGCATCACCCTATTGGGGAAGGAGCATCCCCGGATGACAAAATAGAGGGGAGGAGAACAGTCACCACAGAGGTTAACAGCTGTTTAACATCACAGCCAAGAACAGTCACCACATAAGTTAACAGCTGGTTAACATCACAGCCAAAGGGTGGAACCATCGGACTGAGTCTGATTCCTGGTGGGCTTACTTAGTGGGTGACTAAGCACAGCCTACTGAGCCTTGAACGTGGAGCAAGCAGGGGATCACTAGCAGGAGGAACTCTAATATTGATATTTGTAATTTGGCTCAGGGATAGGCTCATTACCCTGAATTGGCTAGCCAAGAATAAAGCCTGTGCTGGGGAATTCAGGTAAGGCAGCAGGTATTAATGTTTGTCCCCAGACCAAACTCCAGGTGATTTGGGATATTCCTTTCTAATCCGTAATCAAACTAGCTGACACCATTGATTTGATAGCCCAGATGAGTAACAGCAGTTTTAGAAGGCATACCTTAGTAATGGCCATATCGCATCAAGATTCTGAGGATGGACCTTTCTAAGGACTACTTGTAGTTCCCACTTTCTCAAACAAATAGAGAGAGGCTCTTATTTGGGCTGTACCATTTTATGCTTATGACTTTTCAGTTGAATAATTTCCCTTCCATCTTCGAGTGGCTTGCTGGCCACCTACTGAATGGCTGCCAGGAGTTTGCCCACGTGTACCTGGTGTGGTAACTTGTCTTCCTTGCATGGTAATTCAGGACCTCCTTAAACAGGTCTAGGTGGGAGGGCTGGGAGTCTTTGCTTCCCTCCCACAATTGCTGGAGGAAGTGATGCAACTAAGAGTATATCCAGGCAGGAAACTGCTGTGGCTTCCTGTTTTTTCCTTGAATGTGGTGATGAATGGTGATGGCCTAACCGTGGGTGAGATCAAGCGTTTGGGGAAGGGGATTACTATATAGGTAGATAGATTTAAAAAGGGTTGTTGCTCCGTGGGTCTGGGCTGTGTGTTTGTGATACATTTATAGTATTGTGTTGTTGCCTTTTAATAAATACCTTTTAATGTAGACGAACCTTCTGTAATATATATATATATATTAATTTGGTGATACACCACATTTGGCGACCACGAATTTTAGACTTCTACAAAGGTTATTTATGAGGTAATATCACATTAATAGATAGTCAGATTTATTTTTTGGGGGAAGAAAAAAAAAAGTACTTTGTCTAATTATCCTCTGCATGGGAAATCAAGTGCTGATTGTGTGTGGAGTCTAGGTTGGGCCTACATTTTTAATATACAAGCTTGGGCATCAGGCCTCAATTATTATTTTTAATCCTTTATATCGTACTAGCTTCTGAGTTGAGTTTTGTTCGTACTAGCTTATTTTGCTACATAAAACAAATATATCATACAGGTTGTTTTTGTGGGTTTATCTGAGTGGAGTTTTGTTGTGCTTTGACTATCAGAGTACAGGCCTAGCCCTGCATTTGAATACAATATAGTAGGCTCCATGCGGCTTCTTTGTGTATTTGAATGCTGATTTGATATCTTAGTCCAAGCCTCCATTTTTAATATACAAGCTTGGGCATCAGGCCACAATTTTGAATATATTAGTTTGTTGTGTGTTTCAAATACCTGAGTTTGTTAATACTATTATTTTTTTTTTTTTTTTTTTTTTAAAGATTTTTTTTTCTTTTTCTTCTCCTTTCTTTTTCTTTCTCTAATCCTTTATCATAGTACAGGCCTGGAGAAAAATAAATAAATTAACCATTTTAAATCTTATATATATATATATATATATTATTTCAGGCTTGCATTTTAATACACTATAGGCTTCCATACCTTATACTTTTTGGGTGTCTTGCATATCCTAGTTCAGGTATATCTCCTACCCTGCAGGCCTTGCTATTATATTTTAAGTTAATTAGCAAGTATTATCTTCACCATACTAAGGTAAGTATAATTTGCATTGTGGGTACTAGTCTATTTTTCTACATATTACACCTGGCCTACTGAATAGTCATCAACTATTGTTCCCTACTCAGAAGCATGCTACTTTAGTCGCAAATTGATTTGGATTCTTACTTGGGTGAGTAAAAGAGTAGGAATGTCTTTTCAAGGGGCCAAATACCTTCCCACAGAAGTGCGTGAGTACTTTAGGAAACATATTCAAAAACATGATGGTCCATATGAGCTTCCAGAGCCAGCAAACCCGGACAGTGAAAAAGAGGAGAGATTAATGGATGTTCTAACACAAATTGTAAATAACAAAAAGTATAGAACAAAGAAAAGAAAAAGTTTGGTCACACAAGCTGTTGTAGCCACAAAAGGAGGCCTAATAGACTTAGTTGTAGAATTACGGCAGCATAATTTGGAAACAACAAATAAAATGGAGGAAGCAATGGACAAAAGGGATTGTTTAAAAATTGCAGCTTTGAGAACAACTACAATTGTTGGGGAACTAGAAAGGGAGTTAAGGGAAATAGAAGAGCAGAGGGATGCTTATGGAGTAAAAATAACAGAACTTCAAAACATAATAATGGACTATAAAAATAAAACAAAGTTAGAAGGGATAAAAAGAGTCAGAGACATTGCCAAAATATATCCAGATCTGGATATGGTTGTGGCACAAAATAAAGAACCAGTGCCAAAAATGAACCAAGATAGAAAAGATTTCTTATGTTATTCTGTTCCACAAGTAGATACCATACCACAAGCACCAGTTATTGTTTCAGAATTATTTAATGCAAGGCAAACACCTACAGGATTTTCTATGCAGACTCGACCGAAGTCTATGGCAGATAAAGACAATTTCCAGAAATGGTGGGGAAGTATGCCAACTAACAACTTTAATACGTTTACACATTGGTTTATGAGGGGAGCAGATAGAGCTAAAAAAGGAGGTCTTAACTTAGAGGAATGGACAGAACTGTTAGAATACGCTATGGGTCCTTTGGCTAGTAGACTATTGGGATTTAATAACAGTGTGTCTGATCAGGCAGGAAGAATTGCTGCAACTAATTTCTATCTACTTAGCATAGAGAACGAAATAGCAAATATTACCATGAGGCCAACAGATGGTCCTAGAGAGGTAGCTCAAAGGATATTTTTTTGGTATACTCTACGACAACCTCAACAGCCTCTAGTGCTGGGCTCACCAGAACATATAGCAAAAGTAATGGAAGCCCTTCCCCGGGAGTGTCAAGAATTTGTCAGGCTTTTTGATCCAACACCAACAGACTTGGAAATGGTACTAACTAGAGCTGATAAGTGGTGGATCAAGCATCCTTTCACAGAACAGGCCTGCTCTGTTTCAGCTGTAAGAACATTTAAGGTCGAGTCTGGTAGAGATATAGATGGTAAATGGAGAAACCAGACGTGGGATGTACCCCAGAACAAGAAGGATGATCAAAACTGGAGACCAAAACAGAACTTTGACAAAAGATGGAGAGATCCACCTAGGGACTATAGGAATAGGGATGGCAGCAACTGGAGGGCTAATCAGGAGGGAGAGAGAAACGGTAACATGGGCTATTGGGAACTCAGGAGACAGAAGGATAGGATAGAAGAGGAAAATCACATACTTAAAAACAAGGTAGCTGAGTCAGAGAGGAAATTGAAGGAAAGTGAGGGAAAGATGCAATATAGTGGTATAAAAGAGGGACAGAGTAGAAGTGAGTCACAATGACAAATCCCAACCCCTGCGCCTCAGCATCTCATTCACTCAGCTAATTTAACCATGGATGAGGCAGCTCGGCCTGCCATTTATACAGTCATCGCAGGGGTAGGGAAAAATATGTTGGTAGATACAGGAGCAGCAGTTACAATGACCACCAGGGTCAAAAATGGGGATTCTTCAGTAAGTATTATGGGAGTTACTGGGAATCCACAGGAGGTTAGAGCAGGTCCAATTGATGTAGCAGTTGGAGAAAAAACAATACAAGTAGAAGCAATAGTGGGTTGGCCAGAGGAAATATTGGGAATAGAAGCTTTAAAAAAATGAAATTTCATTGTAGATCTTGCCAATTTTTGTTTGTGGAAGACAGAAAAGGTGAATCAGGTAAGTACAGAGTTGACGAAAGGGGTTGTGCTCCCAATGGCATATATTGTCTCTCCGATAAAAAGTCTGGAAAAAAACAAACTGAAACTAGACGGACAACCAGAATGGCTGCAGAAGCTAATCCAAGACATACCTGTTTGGGCTACAGATAAATTAGACTGTGGAAGAATGAAAGGAATGGTCTTGTTGGAAGGAGGAGACCCACAATGGCAAAAGCAATATCCAGTCCCAAGAGAATCAGTGGCATCAATCACCGAGATGATAGAAATACTGGAGAGACGTGGAATAATTAAATCTGGAAATGGGTATGCATGTAACTCACCATGTTGGCCTGTGAGAAAAGCTGTGTTAAAAGGGAATGGTGATGAAAAAGCAGCCTCATCATGGAGACTTACCATTGATTACAGGGCCGTGAACAAACTTGCAAAAAGATATTTTTTATTTTTTTGTTTGTGTATGTATATGTTTCTAATGATGGAATCTAGTGTTCCCACAGAGCAAGGCTGTATAAGAATGAAGATGCGTGTCAACAGAAGATTGTGGTGGATCCTTGTTACAGGATGGATAAGTATAAGCTGTATCACAGTAGGAATGGGGAGACAGGCAATAAGGCCAGAAGATACCGCAAATAAGGGAGAGAGTTTGAAAAGATTGGAGTTACATTACGTTCAAGCAGATAGATTTATTTGGCCCAGGGAATTGGAAGTAAAAGAGGGTGGAGGGTTACAAGTAAACATTATTTTGCCACATAATAGTACCAGGGGATTAGCTCTTAGAGCTCCAATACAAGGGAGGTTTACAAATACTACAGTAGTAGTGAGTAACTTAACATTAGAAGAAGGTGGAGAATGGGACGCTGCAGTTATAGCTGCCCAGCCTGATCTAGAGGAATTCTGCAATTTTGATACTGGAAAGGGGTGTGTTCTAACAATAGATGAAGTATTTGTCTCTGTAAATGAGCTGCAACGTTGTAAAGATCAGAAGAAGGTACCATGGCCAATAGGTGGATTGGTGGTGGTACCAACACATGAAACAGTTGTGCAAGGGGTTGGGTGGACTTACTACCCAATAATTCTAAATTTTAATGATTTTTCTATTCCTCCAAAGTGCCTGGAATCACAGCGGCAGTGGTTTAAGCAAAGTATACAAGAGACCATCATTGAGTGGACCGGAGCAGGGAGTCGAGAAAAACGGGACACACTTGCAGCCCTTTTAGGAGGAGTCGGAACTGGATTGGCAGTATGGAATTCAGCAGACATCATTGGACTGAACAGCAGGATAAACTCCCTTACTGATGGCATGGGACATGCTATGAAAATAGGTGGAGTAGCTGACTCCCTTATAGTGAGTAGACTGACAGACAATGTTGATGACATACACACCATTGCCAACAACATGCATCTAGTTGAGGAAAATATTGCTTCCATTGCTAACAGCACTAAGAATGAAATAGTGGGAACTGCCATTTTCTGTTCTATGATTGGAGGAAAGCTGTTGGCAGATTTAAAGGAAACTATTAAAGACATCCAGGAAAACAAGTGGGCAAGACAAATCAATGCAACCAGGATTATCACGTCATTGAAAAGAAAAGGAGTGGACATCACTGAGGACAATCTTAAATACAGCTATATTGAAGGCCCAGATCAATGGATGCCACATGGACTACAATCTGGGACAATAGGACTAATCCTGGCAATTCCCCGTTGGGAGGGGCAGGCAGAGCAACTGAACTTTATACATAGCATTGGCACGTTAAGTGATGGAATCTACAGGCAACACTTCCCATCAAAAAGACTGGCCACTATTACAGGATTGGAGATGGATGAAAGCTGTTGCAGGAAATCTCAACACCGATGGCTGTGCAGTTGTGTTTGGGAGAAAGGAGCTGAGGAGGATGGCTGGGTGCAGTTGATAAAAGAAAACCTGGTGCAAGAGGTGATCCGCATAGGGGACATTGCATGCTTTATCGGCCACTCTGAATATAGGACAGTTGATGAAATATGTTTGGTGGAAGAAGGGTCTTGTATCATGGTAACCACTACTATACATGTAGGAACTCATACACTATTTCCATCAAGAAACCTTACCACTGAAATGATCATTTTTACTGCAAATGCAGATTGGACAAATTTGACAATGAAGCTTTTTCCCCCAATTCCAAAGCTTACCTTGGAACTTCATGAGTTAGTAAAACGTACCAAACAACAACTACACCCCATCAGCTTACTGCTGGAACAACAGAAAAAAGAAATAGAAATTACTACAAAAAACGTTGAGCATCCCTGGTGGGGAATTCTTACCAATGCAGAGACACATCCAGTCCTACGAACACTGTCGCTGGTACTCATGTTCATTCAAGTATTAACGACAATTATAATAATATACTTTTGTGTGGCAATGAAACAAATGAGGAAGAAACTTGCAAGGAGGATATATAATAATGAAATTTAAATGTTTTTTTTTGTCTTTTTCCTCTTCTTTCTCTCTCTCATACATTCTTCAATAAAGTTTTACATTGCACATACATAAACATTTATCACACACTCTCACCTAAATTCTATAAGTTCTGTTTTTGTGTAATATGTGGATTGACAGCCATAGGAAAGTACAGGAGAACTTATGTCGCTGAGGGAACTATTCCGGAGGGACGGTAAGTTGAATTTCTCCTGTATATCAGGTTTTTGCTCCCACTAGGTTCTCCTGTACTAGAGGGATAACTAGAAAACTGAGCAACATAGAAGAAGAAAAAGTGAGGGAATGTGGTAACTTGTCTTCCTTGCATGGTAATTTATCTTCCTTTCAGGACCTCCTTAAACAGGTCTAGATAGGAGGGCTAAGAATATTTACTTCCCTTCCACAATTGCTAAAGGAAGTGATGCATGGACAGGATGTGATGTAAATCACATCATCTCAACTAAGGGTATATAACATAAGGCCAGGCAGGAAATCGCTCTGTTGCTTCCTTTTCTTCCTTGGTGGATGTGATGTTGAACTTGCAGCAGTGAGCCATTACTAGATGTGAAGGCCTAACCGTGGGTGAGATCAAGCGTGTGGGGAAGGGGATTACTATATAGATAGATAGATTTAAAAAGGGTTGTTGCTCCGTGGGTCTGGGCTGTGTGTTTGTGATACATTTATAGTATTGTGTTGTTGCCTTTTAATAAATACCTTTTAATGTAGACGAACCTTGTGTAATATATATATATATTAATTTGGTGATACACCACAAAGAGGAGGAGGCCTGGGACATCGCGGGGAGAAAAGTTAAATGTATATTTAGATGTTTATATGTTTATTTTATTTCTTGTTTGTATATTGTATTATTGTATTAATGTATTGTGTTTTTTTAACAGGGCCGCGCCGGAAGAGCTAAACAATAACGGGACATGATGGAAAGGTGAGTAGAAAATTTAGAATGTATATAATGTTTATTTATTTCATGTTAATGTTTTGTACTAATTATTTTGTTTTGTTTTACCCCTAGGTTAGTGATCTGAAGGGACATCTTAAAGGTAAGTGGTCTTAATTATTTTATTTTAGCTTAGAATTAGGGTCTGTGTAGTTAGGACTGTAATTATTTTATTTTAGCTTAGAATTAGGGTCTGGGTATGTAGTTAGGATTTATTGTATATTAGATAGATAGGGGGATGTATTTGATATAATTAGGATTTATTTTATATTAAATAGATTGTATGTTAGATAGATAGGGGGTATTTGATTTGTATTGTATGTAATGTATTGCATGTAATGTATTGTATTGTATGTAATGTATTATATGTAATATATTATATGTAATATATTATATGTAATGTATGTTATGTATTGTATGTAATGTATTATATGTAATGTATTGTATGTAATATATTATATGTAATATATTATATGTAATGTATGTAATGTATGTAATGTAATGTAATATATGTAATGTATTGTATGTAATGTATTGTATGTAATATATTATATGTAATATATTATATGTAATGTATGTAATGTATGTAATGTAATGTAATATATGTAATATATGTAATGTATTGTATGTAATGTATTATATGTAATGTATGTAAAGTAATGTATTATATGTAATATATGTAATGTAATGTATGTAATGTATTATATGTATGTATGTATTGTATTGTGTATATCTGTCTTTCCTTTTCAGGTGTGTAATTTTTTTAATTTTCTGTAGTGGGGGGGGGGGGGGTTGTAATGTATTTTTTTTCTGTACTGTAGTTTTTTTTTTCTGTACTGTAGGTTTTTTTATTTTTTGTAATTAGAGTGGTGGGGAGGTTTATTATGGGGTAGGTAGTGTAGGTAGGTAGTGTAAGTGCTAATAGATTAGTGTAGAGGGGGGTTAGTTTAGATTAAATGGTTTATTAAGGGTTATAGTGTAGTGTTTGTAGGTTAATGTTGGGTTGTAACAGGCCCATAATGGTCATAATATACCCTTATGGGACTGATGGGGTTAAATAGAGGATTATGGGGGTCTGTATTGACCTTCATGAGTTATAGGGTTAATTAAGGTCTTATGGGGGTCTGTATTGACCTTCATGAGTTATAGGGTTAATTAAGGCCTTATGGAGGTCTGTATTGACCTTCATGAGTGACGGGGTTAATTAAGTGCTTATGGGGGTCTGTATTGACCTTCATGAGTTATAGGGTTAATTAAGGCCTTATGCGGGTCTGTATTGACCTTCATGAGTTATAGGGTTAATTAAGGCCTTATGGGGGTCTGTATTGACCTTCATGAGTGACAGGGTTAATTAAGTGCTTATGGGGGTCTGTATTGACCTTCATGAGTTATAGGGTTAATTAAGGCCTTATGGGGGTCTGTATTGACCTTCATGAGTTATAGGGTTAATTAAGGCCTTATGGGGGTCTGTATTGACCTTCATGAGTGACGGGGTTAATTAAGTGCTTATGGGGGTCTGTATTGACCTTCATGAGTTATAGGGTTAATTAAGTGCTTATGGGGGACTGTATTGACCTTCATGAGTTATAGGGTTAATTAAGGCCTTATGGGGGTCTGTATTTACCTTCATGAGTTATAGGGTTAATTAGGGACTTATGAGGGTCTGTATTGACCTTCATGAGTTATAGGGTTAATGTGGGGACACTTCGAAGGGCCCGATGGGGACCCCCAGCATAGAGGGGGGTTAATTGTAGGTGTCGCGGCTATGATTGGGTAATAGTGTGCCACGGCCCCTTTAAGGAGCCGCAGCGGGGAATTTAAAACTTTTAAATGCAGCGGGGGGCCTGATCTATGCAGATCGGGGACCCACCACTGCAAGGGGTTTATGTGGGGACACTTCGGGGGTACCGATGGGGACCCCCAGCATAGAGGGGGGTTAATTTTTTGGGCCGCGGCTAGGATTGGCAATTAGTGTGCCGCGGCCCCTTTAAGGAGCCGCGGCGGGGAATTTCAAACTTTTAAATGCAGCAGGGGGACTGATCTATGCAGATCGGGGACCCCCCGCTGCAAGGGGTTTATGTGGGGACACTTCGGGGGTCCATATGGGGACCCCCAGCATAGAGGGGGGTTAATTTTTTGGGACGCGGCCAGGATTGGCAATTAGTGTGCCGCTGCCCCTTTAAGGAGCTGTGGCGGGAATTTAAAACTTTTAAAGGCAGCGGGGGCCTGATCGGTGCCGATCGGGGACCCCCGCTGCAAGGGGTTGTGTATAGGGAGCAAGGGGGAGCCTCACACGGCTGTCTCGGGCTGCTCCGAAGCAGCACGTACAGCCTTTAGGATCCCATGCGGGCACTTTTTGTGCCCGTAGGGATTCTTACGAAATGTGATAATTATGCAGAGATTTAAGACTGCGTGTGACTATGTAGCTCTCTCGGAGCCTATTCTCTGCCATTTTTCGTAGTCATATCAAAAGCAGGCTGTGAGAGATTCGGTCCTCTCAAACAGCAAAAAACTGACTTTTGCGAGCACCGAAAGAACTAAGAGGGAGAATTTAATAGGGCCCTAAGTGTGTTGTGCACTTGTGCAGTGATTAGTGGCAGCTGAGAGGGGGGTTGCCTGTGTAAAGGTATATCAGTGTGTGACTTTTTGTGGTCTGCTTGCCTCTGTTGTGTGATTAATCCTGAACAGTAAGTGTGTTGTGTACTTGTGCATTGATTAGTGGCAGCTGATAAGGGGTGTGGTTTTGCCTGTGTAAAGCTATATCAGTGTGTGACTTTTTGTGGTCTGCTTGCATCTGTTCTGTGATTTTTCCTGAACATTAAGTGTGTTGTGTACTTGTGCAGTGATTAGCGGGCAGGTGACTAGTAAGAACTCAATAAAAACAGGGGAAGGTGCCAAAACTTCTAGCATAAGGGCAGTTCTAGTATACGTGTAGGAGTTTTTTTTACCCACTGTAATTATGAGTCAGTCCACTGGCAACCTCACTCAGTGTACATCCTGTCATATGTATGCAATACAGGAACAGCTGATCCAGGGTCGATACCTCTGTGAGAGTGTGAGCATGTTGCTTCTCTGGAAGCTCAAATTGGAGAACTGTAGAGGAGAATTGCAGCACTTAGTGATTTTGCTCCACTGGAAAGGGAGTTGGTGCTCGCTGAGCACAGTTTAGCTGGGCCTAGCATGGAAGGTGGAGCTGGGGCTAGTGAGGATGTCCAGGGAGGTAGCTATTTTACATTTACAAGGGGAAGCAGGGGGGACAGGAGGAGGAGGCAGGCCAGTTTTGAGTTTGCAAGCACCAACAGATTTGCCAGATTGAGTGAAACTGTTGGGGATGTCCATTCAGGAATGGCAATGCCAGATAGAGCTGTTCCCTCTAACAGCCGGGAGAACAGTTCTACTGGAGGAGTGGGAGGGCAGAATAGGCAGAGCAACAGGCAAGTTCTGGTGGTAGGGGACTCTATTATTAGGGAGGTAGACAGGGTGATTTGTCATCCAGATCCTAGCACCCGAACAGTTTGCTGTCTCCTGGGTGCTCGGGTTCTGCATGTTGTGGATCGGGTAGACAAATTATTGGGAGGGGCTGGAAATGAACCGTTGATCTTGGTACATATTGGTACCAATGACAAAGTTAGTGGAAGATGGAGTGTCCTAAAGAATTATTTTAGAGAACTTGGTAATAATTTAAGCCTATAGTTAGAGAAGATATATATGGCGGAACTAGCGGTAATGTTGAATGTTTGTGGGTAAAGTTAAATAGTGGAGGAGCAAATTCTAAAATAATTTTAGTAGGAGTATGCTATAAACCCCCAAATATAATAGAAAGTGAGAAAATGCAATTATTGTTACAGATTGAAAATGCAGCTAAGCATGGGCAAGTTCTAATAATGGGAGATTTTAACCCTGAAATAAACTGGATAAATGAGACCAGCAGTTCAGCTAAGGGGAGCAGGTTCTTGAGTACACTCAGGGATCATTATCTGGCCCAGGTTATACAAGAGCCTACTAGAATTTTGGCTATTTTGGTTTTTTAATCATCACAAATAATATTGATATGGTATCAAATGTTGAAATAGGGCAACCTTTTGGAAACAGAGCTAACAACATAACTATAAGGGGCTATCAAAAACTCTTAATTTTAAAAGGGCAGATTTTAACAGTCTAAGGGCAGCAATACAAAGTATAGACTTGGACAGAGAACTGATAGGTAAAAATACTGAACATAAATGGACAACATTTAAATCCTTACTAAATATACATTCACATCGGCATATACAATGTGGAAATAAAAGTAGGAGTAAATCACAACCCATGTGGCTTAGCAATGAATTAAAGATGAAGATGAGGAGTAAAAAACAGGCATTTATATTATAGAAACAAGAGGGGACAGAGACTGCTTTACGGGAGTACAAGGAAATCAACAATGCAGCAAAGGGCTATTAGACTGGCTAAATTAGAAAATGAAAAGTTAGTTGCAAAGAAGAGTAACCCTAAAATATTTTTTAAATATATTAATGGGAAGAAGGCCAGGAAGGAAGCTATAGGAACATTACAATGTGACACAGGACGTCTGATAATTAGTGGCCAGGAAAAGGCAGATGAGCTAAATAGGTTCTTTTCTTAGGTATACACAAGGGAGGTACCAGTGGTTGGGACACTGCAACATAATGGGGCTACACTACCTTCACCAAATAACTGGTTAATGCAGGAACAAACCATGAAAAATAAATGTTAATAAAGCCCCGGGTCCTGATGGAATATATCTAAGGGTACTGAGGGAACTGCGTTCTGTAATAGCAAAACCATTATATCTAATTTTTCAGGATTCAATCAACACAGGGTCTCTACCAGATGAATGGAGAAAGGCAGAGGTGATAAGTCAGAGAAAATCCGGGGAATTATAGACCAGTGAGTCTCACTTCGGTAGTGGGAAAGCTTTTAGAAGGGTTAATAAGGAAAGTAGGAGCCAACATGGATTTGTGAAGGATAGGTCTTGTCAAACAAACCTAATTAGTTTCTATGAGGAGGTTAGTCTGAACTTGGATCAAAGCAACTCAGTGAATGTAGTCTATTTGGATTTTGCAAAGGCTTTTGATACAGTGCCACATGGGAGACTATTGAGCAAACTAAGGGATACAGGAATTGCAGTAAATATCTGCTCATGGATTGAGAGCTGGCTAAAAGACAGGAAGCAAAGATTTGTTGTAAATGCAACATACTCCGATTGGGCTAATGTGGTAAGTGGGTTCCTCAGGGCTCAGTATTAGGTACCCTCCTTTTTAACGTATTTATTAATGACTTGAAAGTGGGATTGGAGTGTGATGTCTCCATTTTTGCTGATGACACAAAGTTGTGCAAGGTAATTAAATCAGAAAATGATGTACTTTCCCTCCAAAGGGATTTGCATAAATTAGAGGCATGGGCTTCTGAGTGGCGGATAAGATTTAATACAAATAAATGTAAAGGTTATGCATCTGGGAAGGAAAAATAGCCATGCAATGTATAATCTTAATGGAGCAAAGCTAGGGGTATCAGATATTGAAAGGGATTTGGGAGTGCTTGTGGACAGCCGCCTAGGTAACAGTGCTCAATGCCCAGCAGCATCTGCAAAGGCAAGTAAAATATTAGCATGTATTAAGAAGGGTGTAGAAGCAAGGGAAGCAAATATAATTATCCTACTATACAAATCTCTAGGACGCCCTCATTTGGAATATGGAGTACAATTTTGGGCACCACTATAATAAAAGGACATGTTAGAACTGGAAAATGTACAAAGAATGTCAACAAATCTAATAAGGGGAATAGATGGGCTAAGTTATGAAGAAAGACTAACAAAATTAAGCTTATTTTCTGTAGAAAAAAGGTGTCTAAGAGGCGATATGAATACCCTATATAAATCCAGGGTTAGTATAAAGATTTGTCAAGTGAGCTTTTTGTGCCAAGAGGTTTTCAACTGACAAGAGGACATCCCTTGACATTAGAAGAAAAAAAGATTCCACCTGAAAGAAAGAAAAGGGTTCTTCACAGTAAATCTGTGGAATTCTCTACCAAAGGATGTGGTGACAGCGCATTCGATAGATAACTTTAAAAAGGGGTTGGATATATTTTTGAAAAAAAATGGCATTCAGGGATATCCCGGATAAGTAGAGAGGGAGTATTGATCCATGGAGGAGTTTGATCGCCAGTATCTGGGGTCAGGAAGGAATTTATGTTTTTTTCCCTGGATAAGGTTGCAGATGAAGAATATAGTAACTAGTAACTTGTCCATCATAAATGATGGTGTCATATGTTATGTTCAGTTGTCTGTGCTGTCTCTCTCTGTGATGTCTCTGTGTTCCCTCTTCCTCTCTCTGTGCTCTGTCTCTCTTTCTGCGCCATCTATGTCGCTCTCTGCACAGTCTCTCTTTCTCTCTGTGCCCTCTTTCTCTCTGTGTGCCCTCTGCCTCAGTGGGCAGGCATTACTCACATCTACAAACTATTATAGTGAATATTATAAAATCACTAGCGACTTGCCCGTCAAAAATTATGGCAATAAAAAGTGAAGCCTGGCAATACTGTTTGCCACACAATGGGAGAATTGCCCCTCTACATTACTGGCCTCGCGATGATCGCCTTTGGCGCTCATTGCGAGCCTCCCCCCCACCTCTCCCACATCTACTTTTATATGTTAGGAACAGGATTTAAATTTTTTCTCCAGGAGGCCATGTACTGTTAAAATGATATAGATTAATATTAAAATCAGAATTTACAATTTTTTTATGTTTCAGTGCAGTGTTGGAAGTTAGTCATGAGAACTGGCCTTGTGATGAGCGCCTTTGGAGCTCATTGCGAGTTTCTCCCCCTGTCTACTTTCTCCCTTGTGTTTCCTTTCCTTCTCCTCACCCTCCCTTGTGTCTTCTCCCCGCCATGTTTTTACCCCCTTTCCTGTGTCTCTTTCCCTTCTGTGTTCTTTTCCCCCTCTCCCTCCCATGCATCTCTTTCCCCCTCCCATGTCTCTTTCCCCCTCCCCTGTGTCTCTTTCCCCCCTCTCCCTCCCCTGTGTCTGTTCCCCTCCCCTGTGTCTCTTTCCCCCCTGTTGCCCATCCCCATTTGTCTGTTCCCCCCTTCCTCATGTCTCTTCCCCCTCCTCTCCTTCCCCTGTGTATCTTCCCCCTCCTCTCACTCTCATGTGTCACTTCCCCCCACTCCCCCATGTCTCTGTCCACCTCTCCCTCCCATGTGTCTCTTTCCCCTTCCCCTGTGTCTCTTTCCCCCTCCCCTTTGTCTCTTTCCCCCTCCCTCTGTGTCTCTTTCCCCCCTCTCCCTCCCCTGTGTTTATTTCCCCCTGTCCCCGTCTCCATGTCTGTTCCCCTCCACCCTCGTGTCTCTTTCCCCCCCCATTTCTCTCCTCTGTGTATCTTCCCCCTCCTCTCCCTCCCCTGTGTCTCTTCACCTCCTCTCACTCCCCTGTCTCTTCCCCTCCTCTCACTCCCCTGTGTCTCCCCCCCCTCCTCTCCCTCCCCTGTGTCTCTTTCCCTCCTGGTTCTCTTCCCCACCTCCCCTCCTTTGTCTCTTTCCACCTCCCCTAAGGGCGCGCTTGCGCGCTATCCGATCAACTTTGCGATCGGATTGTTGTCAAACTGCAATTTGTCGCAAAGCGTGACGACGAATTGCAGTTTGACAATTATAATATGTGATTAACTAGTCTGCCTAATCTTTTAGACTTCTTTTGTGAGGGAAGTTAAGAAACTTATCAGAGTTCAAAGTAATTCCAAATAAAAGTGAAGAATTAAAAATCTCACTTCCAAATGGAAAAAAAAAATTAAGCACTAAATTTCTCTTTTGAATGAACACCACGTACCAAAATACTTGGGCAGTGCTATCCCAGAATTAACCAGGCTGCCTTATAATGTGAAGCACCCAAGCATGCGGAAATCCTATTTCATGAGTTAAACAACTGGTACTCATATAAAATATCCTGGCTAGGTAGGGTTTTACTCAGTGTAAAGGAGCACACACCCAAAGCTGATGTACTCATCTCAAACAATTCCAATAGCAACTAAAGTAGATATTATTCTAAAACTGTTTTATTTGGCATTATGAACAGAGCTTCTAAAAAAAGAGGAGGTTAAGCAACTAGATTATCACAGTTGTTTAGATGGTATCTTAAAGAAAGACTTCCATGTTGGGTAGACATTGGAAAAAAATGCTTAAAGAACACATTACTTTAATACAAGTCTTGTGGAATAGCTTAAGACATAAAATCCACATAGAAATCCCCCCTCAATGTGTTTACGTTCTTTAAAAATATGGAAACAAGCTATAAGAAAAGTTTACTGAGGGCTCATGGCTCCCCCCTTTATGGTCATCCCCTAGGGGCATACAAGAGATAGGAAGGAATATTTTCAAATCCCACAAAAAAAAATGTGTTTAATTTACACATAAAAAACTTAAAATATGGCCAATAGTGTAAATAGCAACAAAATATCCATTAAAACATGAATTGTTGCATATAAACATTTATGATTATCTGATTCACCAATACACAGTAGCCAAATTACTATATAATATAACATGAAAAAAATTATCTGGTTGCTTTGTTTTTTGTTTTGTTTTTGTGATATAGCTTTAGCAACTATTACTGCATTATGCAGATGTCTTTGTACGTCTTATTTACGCTTACATCTCAATGTGCTTATTTTATGGGCACTCCAAGTCACATGGATAATTTATATTTCACTATTGGTTTATTTGGGTTATTTCACAAATGGGATTATGTTATGCTGTGGTTGGCTTTTGTCCTCTGACATTAACTGGATTAGGCTTTTTTTTTTAAATAGTTTTTAAAAATGGCAATCTATTTTTGAGCAGCTAATAATAAAGATTATTTTTGGAGGTTCTTCTATTTTTGATAAATTTAAATGAAAAAAAAAATTATCTTGATGAAAAAAAATAGGACAGAGTGCTCATAATTGGCGCCAATTCCTCCCTGAGCATTTTAAGAGAAAATGTCTATAATACAGTGATGAGATGATATCTTAAACCAGTAAGATTACAAGCTTCAAACCCATCACTTGATGATAAATGCTTAGAGGCTGTGACAAAGCTGGTACATAGAAACATGCTTTATGGAAATGTCCTAAATTAACACAATTGTTGAGAGGAAGTATATACAATAATAGAAACAATTATGGGGTCTTCTGCTCATAAAAAAAGAGGCATATGGGGACTACCAATATTAAAGATTTCAAAAGATTCTTAACTCCTAATAAATCTGCTATTCTTGGCTACTTGAAGTGTTGTAGCTAACAAGTGGAAATCAGTTGTACCCGCAATAGATGAGGTAAAAAGGAGAACTCAGTACATCCGAATGTTGTGTATGATGTCAGTAGGTACAGGTTCATAGAAAAAGGATAGAATTATAGAAAATGGTAATCATGTTGAGAAATACGGACCCTAAGAATAGGTTGGAATAGACAGAAAGATATGCATAGAGAATAAACCACTTAGAAAAGAGAGATTTCCTAAGAAAACTAAATATTCACGTAATTTACTCCATTATACCCATTATCCCACTTTTTTTCCTTGGTTGATTTATTTATTATAATTGATTATTGACTGATTTATGTAACCAACAAAGAAATATGTGAGAAATATCTTGTTCACTTTTTATTCAAAATGTTTAGATTTTATATTGTAAGAGCTAAGAATATTCAGAAAAGGGAAAAAAAATGAATGAAATACAGAAAAAGTAATACAAATATAGATGTGTTGTTCAGGATCCAAATGATGTTATTATGTGTTTTATTCACAGAAGTATATTTATAACACTTGAAATTTTTGTATTTCCCTTTTGTAACAATAAAAATATATCTAAAAAAAAATAATGTTACTGGATATTTCCCTTCCTAAAAAAACACCAGCTATGTTAACATTAATACACGACCTAAGAATTGTTATTCAGTAAAGAAAGGTCTCAAACAGTATAACACAATAAAATATTATATAAAATAAACTCAAAGTTAAGACAGTGATAATAGAAGGTAGAATATAAATAGCAATGTCCACAAGTTGTTTTATCATTTTGTTTAAGCCTTTTAATGATTCATTTTTTTCCCTAAAATTTCTCTAAATATATGTTCTAATCTATTGGCACATAAAATCGTGCATATGAAATAATAATAATAATAATAACAACATTGACAATAATAATAATAAAAATAATAATCATATATTACAATAATATGATATGTATAATATTGGACACCTTTTAAATATTTGTGCAAGATCTCAGTCTACGTCTAAGTGCTGATTTCACAACTTTATTTTTTAAGCTGTAAATCAAAGGGTTAAGCATGGGGACAACAGATGTGTTAAGTAGGGACTCGATTTTGTTAGCGTCGTCCATTGATTTTGGCCTTAAATATTGGCAAAAAAGTATCACGTAGAGAAGTATGACAACTGTAAGGTGTGAGGAACAAGTATAGAAAGCTTTACGTCTTCCAGTGCTGGAACGGATTCCTAATATTGTTTTAATTATGTAAATATAAGAAGTGAAAGTGAAAAGAAAGGGTATCATACCCTCAAGAACTCCACCAATCAGCATGTACAGTTCAAACGCCGAGGTATCACTGCAAGTGAGTTTAGTGAGAGGCACCATGTCACAGAAAAAATGGTTGATTTCATTGGATCTATAACAAGAGAAGCTGGATATTATTAAGAGGATTGGTGAAATCATTATAAAACCTAATATCCAGCAAACAGCGGCAAGTAGAGCACAAACTCTATGGCTCATGACTGAAGAATATCTCAAAGGGTTACAAATAGCCACATAACGATCATAACTCATGGCAGTCAGTAAAAATAACACATCATCCACCAAGGATAGAAACAAATACATCTGTGACATACAACCCATAAAAGACATTCTGTTATTCCCTGATACATAGATTACAAGGATTTTATGTAGACTGATGGTGGCGGCAGAAATATCCATAATGGATAAATTACACAAGAAGAAATACATTGGAGTTTGCAGTCGAGGGTCCAGGCAAACAAGTAAAACTATGGTCCCATTACCACAAAGACTGATGAGGTAACCAAGTAGAACCAGAAGGAATATCAAAGTCTGTATCTCTGGGTCATCAGAAATACCTTTTATAATGAAAAAGTCCAGCATAGTGTGATTTGATTGGGGCATATATTGTGCATGTAAATCCTACATTAAAGAAATGAAAAAGATTATATAGTTATTTGCACTTCAGAAGCCAAAGATCACTTCTTTGAAACCCTTAAAAATTGTAAGCACTGATTTTAATATTAATCTATAATTCCAAAGACAATTTCTATTGATTTTTAAATTTAAACATCACTGGTTTAAATATTTTCTACCGTCTTCTGACTTGCGTCTCCTTCTGCTTTCCCTCTGTTTATACTCAATCCATCTTTCTATTTCTTTTCTATTATTCTTCAACAATCCTTTTCTATTTTAGTTATTATTATTATATGTGTAATCTTAATATATCAGTCATTTTCATTATCTTCCAAGATCATGAAAAATAAAGGTCCATGGTCTATGTGTTTCTGCACAATTTTTTAGACCTTTACATACCTTTATTAAAAAATATAACTTCCCATTTTTAGTTCTCAGAACTAATTTCCCACTTCACAAGCCAAATAACACTTCACTGAAACATTTAAAAATTGTAAATTCTGATTTTAATATTAATCTATATAATTATAACAGTACATGGCCTCCTGGAGAAAAAATGTAAATCCTGTTCCTAACATATAAAACCCTTAACAACAGTCCTCTCCATTATATCTTTACCCTTGACGGCCCCAACCACCATCTTCACCTTCTACTTTTCTTCTCTATCGTCACCTCCTCTCAAAGTCATCTTCAGGACTTTTCATGGGCTGCACCTGGTCTGTGGAAGTCCTCGTCTCACTTCATCAGACTATATTCCTGCCACAAAACCTTCAAAAACTCAACATACATCTTCAGCCTTAACAAGCACTACTGGATACTCTACAAACCTACTCGCACACAATTTACAGTGTAACACTGCCACCTCCACTTGCATCAGCCTCGTCCTTCATTCATTGACATCTTGCATCTGTCACCCTACTGTTTCACACCCCAAACTTACCTTCTAGATTGTAAACTCTTTGGAGTAGGGACCTCCACTCTGTTGCTGTCTTCTGATCATTTTGTATCCTATTTGTATTACATTAAATCTGTACTGGTGTTTTTACTTGTATCAGATTTGGTCTATACATTCGTAATTTGATAATTGTCCGAAATGTAATTTATCCTACTTTTCAAATAGAGCTATAGAAACTGTTGGTGCTTTATAAATAGAGCAATGATAGTAAAAATAATACTTATCGCCCATATAGTAGAAGAATAATCACTTATCCTTCAGATACTGGAGACATTATACATACCATCTGGTACACAAATTTGAAATCTAACTGGAATTCATTTGGTTCCTGAAAAAGAAGTGTAAGACAGCAAAGCTCACCATCATCTATCCGGAAAAATGCCCCAAACTACCATCCTGCCTCCAGTTTGCATCTTATTATTACATGAACAAGATCAGACATTGTGACCACTAGCAGAATGCAGACTTTATCTCTGAAAATAACAATATAACTATATATTACCAAATAATTCCAGACAAAAAGGAACATACTGATGAAAAAAGCCACACTGCCATAAGAGGCATGTAAAAAATGCCCAGGAGAATAAAATGAAAAACCGACATGAAGACAAGTGTTTTTTTTATGTTTCTTTTTTTCATTTGAAAATAGTTACTAGTTGCACACAATTTTACCCAGAATTAACTTTCTATACAAAACATTAAAATCAAGATACATAGAAGAAATGTCTACCCATGTGCCATTTTAAATGGAGATGATCAGATACAAGATTTAATATAGATTAAGGTTTTATTGCAGATTATCAATATGTCCTGTGATTATATCGAGGATTTTCCCTTATTTTACTATTTAATTTGTTATAATATTGTTTAGTTATGTATATATTTGTTCATAGTTATATCATGTTTAAAAACACATTTTCTTATCTCTTGTCTACTATTGTGTCTTTTATCTTGTGTTTTTTTACCTCTCAATTGGTGTTTAGACCCAACTGGAAATGTGTAATCAGTATTGCTTTAACATTGGTGTGTAATAAAAAAGGTCTCTCTGTATAGTGCAATATTCAAGGTATCTCCACAATATACATTTTCAAAATATACCTGTTGTCACCGAGTGTTTATGTTAAATCTAAATTTTCTGCCACTTTATAATTCACCATTCTACAGGTGAATAATTATACTAAGGCATTTACATGTGAACACAAGTGCAGAATGATATGATATTCTACACATTTACATGTAGATAATACATTATACAACTTTATAATAAAGAATACAGGCACTTCATCATTTCAGCGCATATGCATATGTCATTTCTTTTTCAGCATTTACTTATAAAAAAGTATAAAATTAATACATTGTTAAATCTAAACCTCATGTATTAGATCCATTGTTATATTTAGTTTTCCCTGCACTAACCTGGAAAATTACCACAACAATCTCTTAATGAATAAAAGTGATATTTTTAGCTTAACCCATCTTTCATTTATTAATCAGTGAATTATTCTTAAGTAAAATACATGGCTAAATAAAAACTGGTCCATGTAATAGAAATACTTTGAAGCATTGCAATTATTTTTGCTCCTCACCAGGCTTTCCCCCCAAAATAAACACATTCACGGCACGTTATTGTTGTGTGGACTTGAGTTTTTAGAACTTGAAATTAGATTTGCTGAATTATTTTGAATAATTTGGAATTTGATGATTATTTGATGATATATAACCCTGTATAAATATTATAATTCCTTGCCCATTGATATTCTCTATCCTATAAACCCAGGAACATATCTTACACAATAATAACATAGTCACACTCACCTGTTGTCAGGTACATTCATCCAGATTGTCTTCATTCATTATGCAGAGACGTCTTTAATACTCTCCTTATATGCCACAAGAGATATTGAATACCTAGGAGAAACAATAATTCACCATCATTAACTATACTGTTTGCAAAATCTCATCAGTAATAACATGAATGTTACTGCCATTTTACACAATCAGTTTCATGAACATACATGTAGTTTTATGTCTTTAGGAATGAGCTTCTCTAATGTGGTTATATTTTTGTTGGGTTGTGAAGAGTGTAGTTGGGCTATATTAAATTTGAAGCCCGCAACTCGATCGCAGATAGCCGTATATGTCTGTGGGTGTGTTGTGGGCTCCAGTTCGTCTCTGATTGTGATGCTATGCAATTGCTCAAGCCCGCAAGTTACTGGCCCAAAGCCAAAACTGTAATCTATGCACTTGTTCAGAGCAGTTCAGGGCGGGAACATGATCAATTCAGCAAGCCCGTAACCACCCATTTCAAATCAGCCAATAGAAAATGAGACATTGTTACGGCAGTAAAACATGTAGGTTACATGTCAATCAATTAGGTTCGGGGGTACGATATGCGATTAGACTCGCAAACCCGCAAAATAATTATGAAAATGAATACCAATACTGTTCTAGTCCAGATGGGTGGCCTGATATGTATCAACTCATTGATACCCAAGATCGATTTAACCCCAAAATGACACATAATTATAATTTTAATTTCCTGCCAATTTGCGAGCTTGAGACTGTTGTGCAATTATTTCTAATGTCAATCATTGCTTTCCCCGTTATTTACAGCGCAGTAGTGCTTTTTTATTTGCATTTAGGTGCTTAATCCCCTCGTGGGGTCTCTCTAGCACTCGTGGGTTTTCTCCTTCTTTTGCCGTTTACGGGTGTGACAACATTTGCGGGCTTGAGTAATTGAATAGCGATTTGCGATTTTAGTCTTGCGAGAGTGAAGGATCAAAGGCTTCTGGAGGCTGTAAGATACGAGTTTAACCATCGCAATATTTTCAGGGCCTTAACTCGGAAGCCGATCTGTGCCCACAAAAAGACGCAAATTAAATAGAAAATTGGCTTGCGACCTCACTTTTGGGCTAACGGGTCACCTGAAACCTTTAATTGAATATGGCCCATTGTATTTAGTTACTCCTACATGGGACAGCCAGTTGAAAGATATGGGTAAGTTAATACCACTGATTGCTTTAAGTGCTTGCAGCAGATTAAAAATCACAGATTATTGCTATAAAAATAGGATTTACCCACAATACCTTTCATTGAAATGTTATCACAATTAATGACTAGATGCTCATTGTTTATACTTAAACACATTGGTTTCTCATGTCATTTGCTCCATTTTTACACAAATTGTTTCTACACAATTCTACTAGATCATATAACTGACCAGCACACCAACCAATATACCAATGGATAGGAAGAGGTTTAACTTATATAGTATAGTGTCTGATAAGCTGCAGACAAAAAGTAGTACCATGTAATTGGACGGATACGTACCAATGTAGGAAAGTACATCTAGGTGCCTGTTTTGTGCACCGCTTCATGATTATGGCCCTGATCACATTTAAACATCAATAAATCATAATCCTTATTATCCTTAGTTATAGATATTATGTAGATGTTGTAAATTATTCTATCATTTATTTGTATATTCCTAATTTTCTGGGGATTCCAACCAAAAAACAAGTCATTAAATAAAAGACAATGTATCAATCAGGAAAGTAGTCACTCAAGTCAAGGTATCATTAGTACCAACAAAGCTGTCAATGAAAATGTCTCCTGCTAATTAATATTTTTAGTTTGCAGCTTCATAAGGTTATAGATAACATTTTGATTTTGTTGGCTAATTTATAACTACTCCATCAGAAGCAAAAAACTTGTACCAGTGTGAAGATCCCAAATAAAGCTACAGACAATCCCTACCTTTGGCCACAGGAACTCCCCACTAAATAGGCGTTCTTCGTTGAAGGAATGGGCTGCTCGGTATGCGGCTAACGGATCAGGAATATGTACATGTACATTAGCTTAGGAAAATAATAAAGCCCTCCCCTCTATGCGTTCCAGGTAACAACAACCCAATTTATTTTTTACAGCAAAATCAATCTCACATTTTTCCATGTCGGTGGGAGAACCTATCCCAAAAATCCCCTCCCCAATCAGGTACATCCAGTAAGGGAATGGCAGCTGTGGGGGGTTATAGGCAGACTTGGGTGATTAGAGCCAATCAGGAGTGGATGGATATGGGGGCTTGGTTTGGGGGGGTGGAACTTTGGGCCGCACCCACAGAGGATCAGAGAGGCAAAACAGAACAAAGAGCCCCAGTGTCCTGCAGTGACATCTTGTGGGCAAGAATTGGAATTACGTGTCCTTTTCTACAACTATCCTTTAAAACATGACAGTATATTAGTTAAGGGCAAACTGATCTTCACGACCAGTATTCTGTAAACTGCACCTAGAGAAAACATATTGTAAGATGCTTTGCAAATGGTATTTTATAAATACTACCTCATGACTGGATAAGGGCATAACATATTACGGAAGCTAAATTCACCTTTGTCATGACTGATTTTGGAGCCAGGATGGCACTCTCCTGAATCCCACCAGCGAGGGCCTGTATGGTCGACGTTTGAACTGTCACTGCCCTGAACTCAATGACTATTTTGTTCTATCATGGACTATTTTGTTATAACCTGTGTAATGTTAGGCCTCAGGCTCTAATCCAGTACCTCAGATCCCCAAAGAGCATGGCTGTGAGGATTCAGGCCTACTAATCATTGTTTATATAATGTCCAGTGTTCAGGCAGCGTTTAGAACATGATACTCTTATGCCAAGCCACTTTAAAAAGTACCAAAGTATCTTGTAATGGTATAATGTTTACAATAGTGATGTCATTTAGTACATTTGGGTAAATGTATAAAGTTTAAAGAATGTATGTGTACTCAGAAGTATGCCCCAGGACAAATATTTAATTACCTTTTGGAATATTTGTTCTGTCACAGAGGAGACTAGGAGGGAGATGTGGGTTGATACATTAAGTAGAAACTGCTGGTGTTGATGTAGAATTGGGAAAAGTACTGGATGTGTGTGTTTCATAAGTGATACGCTTCACCGAACAGCAAAGCCCAGGCCTGGGATCTGAAGTGACCTAACCAGATAACCCCAAGCTCTGGTGTATCCAGTAAGAAAATCAGACTCCCTCATACAGGGATGGGGGGGGGGGGTGTAAGAAGAATAAAGAGTCAGTCTGTCTTTGAACTAATAAATGGTGTGGCTCATATGATTTTTCCTCCATCTAAATGAATGATGTCTTGATCTGAATTGGCTTTCCGGGTACTGAGATAAATAAAGTCACAACCTGTAGATTGCTCCTGTAAGGTAAAAGCAAGAGAAGTAGGGTTCACGTGGCCCCTCATCTCTGGTTTGTGACAATACTTTGACAGCCATTTTACACATACAATTTAAAACATTCGTAACAAACTTTCCCCTCAACATGGTCCACCCACTTCCTCCTCTCAACTAACTGATATCACACAGCCTTTACCCTTCCCTAAGCCCACAGCCATTATGCATCCCTTTGACCTTGCAACAGTGGATGAAGTTTCCAGCCTACTATCAATCTCTTGCCTGACTACCTGTACTCTCGAGCTCCTATTCCATCACAGCTTATCCCTCCCTTGTCTACCACACTTATTCCAGCTCTCACACATCTCTTCAACCTTTCCTTAAACACTGGCATGTTTCCATCATCTCTAAAACATGCCATAAATTCACCCATTCTTAAAAAACCCTCATCTGACACTGATTCTGCAACTACCTACCGCCCTATCGCTCTACTTCCCCTGGCTTCCAAACTGTTTGAGTGACTTGTTTACACCAATCTCCTCCAACTCCCCTGACACCTCCCAATCCGGCTTCCAAACCCTAACACTCCACTGAGACAGCTCTCACAAAAGTCACTAATGACTTGCTCACTGCCAAGTCAAATGGTCACTTTTCTATTCTACTTCCCCTGGATCTCTCTGCTGCCTTTGATACAGTTGATCACCCTCTACTAATCCTAATTCTCCACTCCAATCAGAGATATTGCTCTCTCTTGGTTCACATCATACCTACAAAATCAAACATTTAATGTCTCCTTCTCTGGCACCTCTTCCTCACCATCTGTCTGTTGGTGTACCCCAAGGTTCAGTAATAGGACCCCTACTATTCTCCATCTTTACATCCTCACTTGGCACCCTATTAAAATATTTCATGTCATCTCTACAGATGACACTCAAATCTCCCTCTCAGCACCGTATACATCCCCCTCTCTTCTAGCACGTGTTTCCAACTGCCTCTCAAGCATATTCTCCTGGATGTCCACCCACCATCTCAAAATCAACTTGTCTAAGACTGAAGTTTTAATCTTCCCACATCTACTACAGCATCAAATTCTCACATCTGTCTCACTGCAAACAATGCCATCATCACTCCCACCTCTCAAGCCTGTTGTCTTGGGGTTCTACTGGCCCCTGCCCTCTTTTTAATTCCTCACATACAGGGCTTAATTTAATTTCTACTTACTACAAAAGTAGTAGTAAGCGGAGATTGCAAGTTACTTCCCTATTCAAATGCCTGCTACTTGTAGGCTCTGAATGGGTTACTTGCTGTGTGCTACTTTCCCTTACATTCCTTCCAAGCGCAAGTTACTTCCCCCAAAGCCTTTGATATTACTTGGCCACAAGAGTCCTGAGCGCAAAAATGTCCACTTTGCTATTCAATTGCTCCAATTCCCCCTTCTGCCAAGCCCGTAAATGGCAAAAAGCAAGCTCCAGCCTTCTTGATCCAAGGAGGAGTCGCAAGTGCTCGCTAAGCCCATACGTATTCTCCCCACTGCTCCAAAATCAAACCCCCATGATGCGGGGTCCCACATTAACCCATTGCTGCAGGGCCCGTGGCACACAAATGGTTACCCCCCATACTGCGGGGGGCCTGATCTGGACCCCTGCAGTCTCCCCACATTACCC
Source organism: Discoglossus pictus (assembly GCA_027410445.1). Classification (NCBI taxonomy): domain Eukaryota; kingdom Metazoa; phylum Chordata; class Amphibia; order Anura; family Alytidae; genus Discoglossus; species Discoglossus pictus. Next base: position 48,591,771 of record CM050170.1, on the reverse strand, counting down.
ACATGCTGCAGGGGTTTCGATTGGGTACTGTAAGTACCTCAGCGGCATCTAAAGTGAACCTCCCTGTGACGAAGTGCCCTTCGCCACTTTGTCTTGGAGAGGACTGTTTGCCAGCCTCCTGCCCTGCGACTATGGCCCTGGTACATGTTGCCCTGTAAACACAGTATTCGGCCATACCAGAGTGTATGTCACTCATTCTGGCCCTTTACATACAGGGGGGTCATTCGGTACTTGCCCTGTGTGAACCATGATACCACAGAAAGCTATGCCATGGAGCCCATTCATATAATGAAAGACTATGGGAAAGACTTTAGCTACATGGCAATTGAACTGTGTGAAGATGATCTGAGCGCTATTCGGTAGTTTTATGCGCTCAGACCCCAGCTGTAACGGAACTCATCACTGTTTTACCCTGTTTTATGATTATTTAATTCTTGGTTAAAATATGATCACATTGCTGTACTGTAGAAATGTTGTTTTATGTTCTACAGAGTATATTGGCTCAGAATATCAAAGCGACTAGGCTAATAGATAATCCTGTTACAGATAAGAAAAGTCGATTGTATAAACTGTTTTCATTCTCAGATAAGAACAAAGAGGGCTGATCTAATTAATGTCTGATTGTATCCAAGTTGCCAGGGAGGTGTGACTCACCTATTGTCCTATATGTGTATTGTGTGGGGGATATGTGCAATGTCTGTGTGTTATGTGTAAAAACATACTTTTACTAACTTTTGAACCCCTGGTCTGATTCATGCCATTTTTGTATATGTTGTTCCCCTGGGTGAGAGATATTGAATGGTGCTGGACTTAAAGGTGTACCCCCTGTATTTGGGGTACATCCAGAATGTGGTTAAAATTGTGTCTGTTTTAATTATGTTACCTGTTATCTGAGGGGAGGAGACGTGGGGGTTGAACCATGTATATAATTGGCTGTTGTGATAATTATGTGGGTGTAGCCCTTCAGAGGGCACATTGCATAAAAGGAGATTCCCTGTCATTAAAAGATAGTTCCTCTTGACCCTTCAAAACGTAGCCTCGTCTCGTTATTTGAGGGGATCGCTATCATACTGGGGATTGCTATGCTTCTGCATACTCCCTTGAGCTGTAACTACTGAATGCTTGTTCCTGATGTACTATCCTTGGAGTCTGTGGTGGTTTTGGTGTCCGGTGCGGTGCTTGTAGGCCTCGACGCAAGCTAGGACGCGTCTATCAACGGAGGTACCCGGTCGGGGTGCCAGTAGATCCGTTACACTCCCCCAATGCTGGGGGTCCCCATCGGGAACCCCGCAGTGTTCATACATTGAGCCTTGAGCGGGGGCTGCAAGAGTCCTGAGCACAAAAATGGTTCGTAAATGGCAAAAAGCAAACTCCTGCCTACTTGACCCAAGGAGGTGTCGCAAGTGCTCGCAAAGCCCTTACGTATCCTCCCCACTGCTCCAAAATAAAAAACCCCATGATGCGGGGTCCCCACATTAACCCCTTGCTGCAGGGGCCCCGATCATAATGCCCACAGTGTCCCCACATTACTCCCATGCTGTGGGGGTCCCAATCGGGACCCCTGCAGTGTCCCCACATCAACCCCATGCTGCAGGGCTTCCAATCAGCTACTGTAAATACCTCAGCGGCACCTAAAATTTACCCCCCTATGCTGTCCATACATTGACCCTTGCAGTAGGGATCCCTATAAGGACCCCCGCTGCTTTTAAAATGCAGAAATTCCACCTCGTGGGTCCTGAAAGGACCTTAAAGGTGCTTAAAGGACCCGTTCTAAATAAAACAATTAACCCCTGCCGCTGGGCTACTATAAGTACCCACCCCGGCACCTACATTTAACCCTATAATGCATGGGGGTCAATATACATCCTCATGAGACTAAAATGAACCCCCTCAGTCCAAAAGGTGTCTATATAGACCCCTATAGGACACTATTAACCCTCTATGTTAACACTATAAGTGCCATGAGGGTTCTCCAGGACCCTCATGATACAAAGTCTAAGCACACCACTACACTATTAACCCTAATTATATCCCATTAACCCTAACTAAACCCCATTAACCCTAAGTATACCCCATTAACCCCAACTGTCCCCCTTTAACCCTAACTGGACCTATTTAACACCATCTAGTCTTATGTAACCCTGTCTAGTCTGACTTAACCCCATCTAGTCCTATTTGACCCTATCTAGTCCTATTTAACCCTAATTGGGCCTATTTAGCCCCAAATGTACCCAGTAAACCCCCATTCTATAAACCCCCTCCTACCCTAAGCTATTAACCCCTACACTACCTACCCAACTCCTACCCTAACCTATTAACCCCTACACTACCTACCCAACACCCCACTCTAAAAAATAGAATATTACAGAAAATAAAAAAAGCTACATTACAGACAAAAATAAGCTACATTACAGATAATTAAAAAAGCTACATTACAGAAAATCAAAAAAGAAACACTAAATAAAAAAAAAAACACCCCACTACTCACAAGAAAATGTAAAAAAAATACCTACATAAAATAGTACAAAAACAGCCTAAAATAAACACAACCCACATGCAGGAATAAAATACAGTTTGAATTATACCACTAACCTTGCCATAATGCCCATCCAGCGACAATGTTTTTCTTTGCTTCGTCCCTAGACAAGGGTCCATCCATAGATGTCCCCAGGTCAGCACAACTACAAAAAAAAGAAACATTACAATTAGTAAATAAACACATACAACATATAACACAATACATTCTAAATAGTACACTTACCTTTCCTAAATGTCCATCAAGTGATGCCCCTGTCCTCCTCGCAGTCTTCGGCAGCAGGGCCCCTCCAAGAAAAACTGACGGGCTAGAAAATGAAAAAATCTAACGGAGCTCCACCCTGGAGTAGCTCCCCAGTGGAGTAGCTCCCCTACGGGCTTGGAGGTTGGAAACATTGATGTCATAATAACGATCTCTGTTTTCGTTGGCTGTTTCGATAGGGGGCGTTACAGGCTTCATGTTCAGGTCCGTAGATGCTTACTTCCGATGGCAAGGTTTGCGATTATAAGAAAGGGGGTCTAACTTGAGCGCCTGGCCAATTGAATAGCTATGTTAAAGTAGAGCTACTGGTGCAAATAGCCCAAAAGTAACAAATCCAAAAGTTACTTGCAAATAACCCCAAATTGAATGAGGCCCACAGTAGCTGACACAGTTTAAAAAACATTTCCACAATACATCAATACCTTACACAAGACGCAACTACCGTACTAAATGCTCCGTGTCTGCAGCACCTCTTTCTCAATTACTCCACTGGCTTTCCGTAGCCTCCAGTATAAAATTTTAAATCACCACCCTAACTTACAAAGCCCTCAACAACACTGCACCCCCTTATATCTGTGCTCTCAACTCCAAATATTCCCCCACCGCCCTCTTCACTCTGCTAATGACCTTCTTCTTTCCTCCTCTCTCATCACCTCCTCTCACTCCCATCTTCGGGACTTCTCTTGCGGTGCTCCTATTCTCTGGAATTCCTTGCCTCGCTCCACTAGACTATCCTCCTGCCTCAAAACCTTTAAAACCTTACTAAATACACATCTGTTTAAAGTAGCCTATAACTGTTCCTCCTTAGCAATTCTCACCCTCCTGTAACACACCAAAAACCTTTAGATTGTAAGTCTGCGAGTTTTCAGTCTTGCACAGTGCTTTGGGGAAAAGCTCTATGGACACTGGATTCTAAGCTCAAGGACCGGGGCCTCCATCCTTTGTAATGTGTTAATATTGTTTTGCCTTGATCACAACTTATACATAACGCTACAGAATATGTTGCTGCGTTACAAATAAACGTTAATAATAATAATAATAATATTGTATCCATTATTTTTTTTAAACAATGAGTTTTGTTGTCACATTTTTAAGAAACATTTCACAGATTTGACCCTGGCACGCAGGCCAGAAAGTTCAACATAAGTCCATGACACCCATTACAGTCATATTTATTTATATCTATTTACAGAAAACTCTGATTCATTAATGTTGTTGACGTCAGGATGGAGAATAGACTGCTTTAGGTCAAACCTTTTGCTGCTGGTACATTATGTGTGACTTTTTTTCTCTTACTTTTTTAATTATAACAACATAACCTATAACTAAACCAGCTTGCTGGCCAACCCTGCCCCCCCCCCCCCCTTCCTATTCCTTCCAAATAAACAGCTAACTATTGTAGTGAATTAGTCCCCATGTCTTTCCCTGTTCCCCTCCACTTCCTAACCTCTTTTGACCATACTTATTGGAGTATGAGTCCTAGATAAATACCAACCGCTATCTCTAACTCCCTAGGTCTATGCCTATATGTACTACCCAAGGGTCCCAAATTTTCCTGTATTTGTCCATTGAGTCAGCCAATAGGTGGATAATTCTTTCATTGATTTCTATATAGTTAATCTTTTGTTTAACCATCAGAAAATTTAGGTTGCTAGATTTCCAGGATTTGGCAATATGGCTCTTAGCGGCCAAAGTTATATATTGAAGCAGCCTATTTTGGGATGGTGACAGAGTGCTATTGGGAATCCCCAGCAGCATGTTGTCTATAGTCCTGTCCACTGGGGCATGGAAAAAGTCTGAGGCCAACTTCGAAATTGCATCCCAGACTTTTACTACCTGGGGGCATGTCCACCATATGTGGGTAAATGTCCCTGTTGCTTGGCACCCCCTGAAACAAAAGTGGCTTTCTGACTTTTTCCATTTTGCAAGCTTCTCTGGGGTAATGTACACCCTGTGGAGTACCTTAATGGAGGTCTCAAGAATGCTGTAGTTGAGGGAGCCCCTGTAAATGTTGGACCATACCACCCGCCATTTGCCTAGGTCCCAGTTCGTATTCATATCGGTTTCCCAGTCAACCATGTGTTTTACCTTGAGTCCTTGTGGTCGGGCATTAAATATTTTATAAAGCATCCCTAGAATACCCTTTGTTAGTGGGGCCACTTGACAGATTTTAGACAGCCAGTTCATTTCCGGCACTGTGTGGTTCTTTAATAAGGAGTGTATAAAATGTTTAAATCTGCAGAAGTTGTAGTGTTCTGACAATGGCAAGCCATGATGGTCCCTTAAGTTTTCGAAGGAGAGGATTTGACCACTAACTAACCACTCTCCCAGCCTATCTAGTTTTTCATTGTTCCACCAATGTTGGGAGATCAGGTTCAAGCTTATTGGCATCTGCGGGTGATTAAAGAGCGAGGTAATAAAAGATAGCTTTGGGAAGATTTTTGTGTGCTTACGGGCCCAGTTCCAACATGTTAGCGTGTGCTTTACCATTGGATTAGGTGAGTTTCTAATTTTGGGGGGCATATCAGGAAGCCACATAATCGTGTCCCAGGTCAACGGCCACATTGATTGGTTTTCTATATAAATCCACACTGGTTGGTGTGTTGCAGAGTGGGCAATTGGCAAAAAGGATAGTTGAGCGGCCTTGTAATAGAGTTTAATATTTGGACAGGATAGTCCTCCATCTAATTTGTGTAGATACATAATTTTTTTCGCAATTCGAGATGGACCGTGATTCCAAATAAACCTAAAAATTTGCCTTTGAAAATTAGATATATCTTTATTTTTTACTGGAATAGGGAGAGTTCTAAAAAAGTAAAGGAGTCTGGGCAAAATGTTCATTTTTATAGTATTAATTCTCACTACCCATGAAAGGCGAAATTTTGTCCATCTACCCAAGTCTGTAATTAAGGTTTTTAGTAAAATTGAATAGTTAGCATTATATAGGTCATTTAAATTTGCAGTTAACCTAATACCAAGGTAGTTTATATATTTAATGTCCCAATTTAATTTGTATCGTTCCTGTAGCCTATATTTCTCTGCAGCAGGCAAATCAATAGCTAGTGTCTCTGTCTTCTCTAAATTTAATTTTAAGCCTGAAAGCTGACCAAATTTTTCTAAAGTTTTAATGAGCTCCGGAAGCGAGTGAATTGGGTTGGACACCACACAAAGCAGATCATCTGCAAACAGACATATTTTAAAATGATGGTGTCCTACCTCTATGCCGGTAATCCCCGAATTGGCCCTGATCACCTGGGCCAGAGGCTCCATGGCCAATGCGAAGAGCAGAGGCGATAGCGGGCATGCTTGTCTAGTGCCCCTCCCAATTCTTATACTCGGTATCGCAGGACCCGGGAGCTTCAGTTTGGCCGAAGGGGAGTTATAGAAAGATTTCAACAAATTAATAAATTGACCACTGATACCAAATTTACCTAGAGTCGCGAATAGATATGGCCATTCCAGGGAGTCAAAGGCCTTTTCTATATCAAAGGCCATAAGGCACGCTGATTGTTTGGAGGTTTTGGCTGTTTGTATGAGATTAAGGACCTTCCTAATAATATCCCCTGCTTGTCTGTGAGCCACAAAGCCAACTTGGTCATTATGGACCAGTCTTGGCAGGATACAAGCCAGTCTATCTGACATAATTTTGGAGAGAATTTTCATATCACAGTTAAGAAGTGAAATTGGCTTATAATTTTTCATTTCTAGGGCGTCCCTTCCTTCCTTGGGAAATAGTACAATCTCAGCAGCATTAAGCTCTGCTGGCATATGCTCTCCTGTCAGAATGTTGTTAAAGAGCGTGACTAGGTGCGGGCCAAGGGTTTCTATAAATGTTTTGTAGTAGCTATTGGTAAACCCGTCCGGCCCCGGGGATTTACCAGATTTAAGTTTTTGAATCGTTTTGCGTACCTTGTCTAGTGTTATTGAAGCATTAAGGGAGCCCAACTCTTCCCCCGTTATGGTGGGGAGATCACTTGAGTTGAGGAATGCCTGCATCTCATTTAGGTTAAGAGTTTTTGAGCCTTCATAAAGGGAATTGAACAAATTGGTGAAAATGGACTGAATTTTACTTGGATTAGCTGTGACCTCTCCATCCCGTGTCTTTAATTGATGGATTTTATTCTGTGCAATTTTCGATTGGAGCTTTCTAGAAATGGGCCCGGTTTATTTGCTATGTCAAAAAACTTTTGCTGAGTCCACATAAGGGCTTTCTCAGTATGATCCGATAGGAGAGCGTCTAGTTCTGTCCTAACCTTTTCTGTTGCCTGTCTTTTTGTGCTGTCTGGGTTGGATTGATTTAGTTTTTCAAGTTTTTTCAGTTCTGCTAGAAGTTCAATTTCCCTGGCTTTTCTTTGTTTCCTGTGATGGGAAGTAATTTTAATAAGGCATCCCCTAATGTATGCCTTGTGAGTAGCCCACACAATGCTTGCCCTTACCTCTGGGGAAAGGTTAACCTGAAAAAAGAGATGCAGATCTTGGGTAATTTGGTCTTTGACCGCTGGGTTAGCTAAGATTTGCTCGTTAAGTCTCCATGAAAATACAGGCCTCCCCCCTGTGTCCCATACCAAGTCAAGCTTAACAGAAGCATGGTCTGACCATGTACAGGGTATAATCTCTGATTTCTTCACCTGGTCTATCAGGGAGGAATCTACTAAAATGTAGTCTATCCTGGAATGGGTGTTGTGTACTTGGGAAAAAAATGAGTATTCCTTATCCCTAGGGTGTGTTTCCCTCCAGATATCTGTCAAATTTAGTTTAAGAAGTAACAGCTTGATTTTCCTCAGCTTTCTAGAGAACCTCTCTTGGCCCCCCTTCCCTGTCCTATCTTGAACCGAGTCCAACACCAAGTTCTGGTCCCTCCTATTAATACTTTTCCCAACACCAAGTTCTGGTCCCTCCTATTAATACTTTTCCCAGCTCCGGCTTATCTATATTCTTCAATAAATTCAGAACAATCTGATGGGGGTTTGTTGTTGGGGCGTAAATGGAAACCAGAGTTAGCCTATTGCCCTATACTAATCCTGTGATAATTACAAAGTTACCAGCCGGATCTACCTGCTTTTTCTCCATTGTAAAGGGGAAGTTCCTGTGAAGAAGTATAGCTGCCCCTCCTTTTTTAGTTCTTTGATTGGCTAGAAAAACTGTTGGATTCCTGTGAAGGAAGTTTGGATGGTTGTTGTGGACAAAATGAGTCTCCTGCATGAATATGACAGAAGGGTTACTATCTTTATAAGAGAGAAAAGCCTTGCAACGTTTAAATGGGGAGTTAAATCCCTTGACGTTATGTGTCAGGAAAACAAGGTCTAAATTATTTAAACTCTCCGACATGTGTGTAGTATGGTGTTGTGTTGACCTGACTTACCCCACTCCGCTGGATCAGTCCTGAATGTACTATGAGCTGATGAGGTAGGCTGGGAGAGTGGACTACTCACTAACCAGGTAGTCTTACCCCCCGGGAATCTTGTGCTCGGGAGAGGAATGCTTTCTAACCAGGTGGATTTACCCCTGGAGTATATTGTGTTCAGAAAGAGAGAACATGAATCAGCCAGCAAGCCAAAAAAACAATGATTAAATAATGAAACATATCAATTACATAAATGAACAATACATGTCAACATATCAAAAACAATGATCCTCATTAACTATTTCAAATAGCACCTAAGTGCCTAGGGTGGGGAGGATATTCGCTCCTCCCTCTAGCCCTAGTATGAGGAAAATGAACAGAATTGAACAATTCCTAACTAAAGAATGCGTACTTTGCGAACAGCAACCTAGCCCTGAAATAGGCCCAAACCTGTGGAGAAAAAAACGTGAGAAGAAATCATACCCAAATCGCCTGTCTTTTTGATATTTACTATCTCTTCCCTGATATTATTCTGAACGACATAATCTTAAACTAACAGTTATTGTTGAACTTTTTAAGCTGCTCTTTAATATTTGCCAATAGATAAAATTAAAATGTCTTGATAGCTGTCTAAAATATAATATCATTACTGGAAAAAAATGCTGACAGAGTTTATTCAACATCAAAGAATACATGTAGAATTTCAAGGACTATAATAAAATCACTAATGTGCCTTAATATATTTTCTTTGTTGTATAACATAATACATTTACAATTAAATGTATTTAATCATATAGATAAAACAATAATAATTTATAATGTATTATTCAAAGTATATTAATTTGCCTAATATAATTGACATAAAATAATATTTATTATCATTATTATTATTATTAGTAGTAGTAGTAGTAGTAGTAGAAGTAGTAATATTTTATGTTATGGAGAGAAATATACTTTTAGGGTATATTTATACATTTTATATATTAATAATAATAATAATAGTTATAATTTTAAGCAATATAACAAAAATATTAATTATAATCTAACATGTAACAGTTTAAATGCACAAATAACTATATAAACTTAAATTTAAATTAAGTAAATAATAATTTGTATAACTAAACTAAATAATTATAATAGTAATGTTTTAACTAATGTAACTGATATCCAAATAACATATATTTAACAGAGAGATGTATCTGTAATCTATTAAATAGTTATCCAATAGCCCTATTAAATTCCCTCAATGTTGAAAACTATAGCCCATAATGTAGCCCGCAAGATTTACGGCCATTAAATTGGCCCCGTAAAGTAACCCGCTGACGATCTGCGGGTGAAGAGCGAGAAAACCCTACTGGACGTACGATTTCGACCTTTGATCTGTCCATCTCATAACTATTACATTCCAATCATGCTATTAAATTGCAACAAATTCACTGGCGTTCAAGCCCGTGACCCGCAAATGGAGCCAAAAGGCCAACCGGTAGCACAGAGGACCCACTAGTGGGTTAAAGCCCTATCTGTAGCACTGTAAGTGCAAATATACACTTACTACAGTACTTATAAAAAATTACTTAGAATATACATGACGACAAAGATAGTAACACTTACACCAACAACGCCAGGCACGCGGGACTTTGAAAATAAAACAAACGACAGTCAGAGCCCCCCACACAAACTTTCAGCAGACACACAAAAGAGAAACACACAGGGAAGGCACAGGGGGATATGCTGGAAACAGACACATGGCGTTCCCAAGCACAAAACTTGCAGGTTAATGAACCCTGCAATGAGCGGCCCGTACAGTAGGCGGGAGGAAAGGTTCGCAATGAGCGCCGAAGGTGCTCAGATAAACAAAAGTCTCACATTGCCTGGCCTATAATTTTATGCCCGTTCATTTTTATCCGGCAATGCGCTAGTACTCATTGATCTAGTATTTATCGCTAGTACTTATTGCAAGCCTTTCCCCCGTGTACTTCAACTCTCCTGCTTTGCAATGATCACTTTCAGCGCTCATCGAGAGCCCCATGATGAGCGCCTTTGGAACTCATTGTGTGGCTAACAATGAGCACCTTCGTCGCTCATTGCAAGCCTCTCCCCCTTTATAGGCCTCGCGATTAGTGTTACTGCCTTGGGTTAAGTGTTACTGCCTTGGTGTAAGTGTTACTGGCTTGGGTTAAATGTTACTGGCTTGGGTTAAGTGTTACTGGCTTGGGTTCAGTATTACTGGCTTCGGCCTGGTTTTTACTGCCTTCAGCCTCATTTTCATGCTGTTACGTTTTTTCAGCCACCAATTTTTTTTCCTGCTTATGCAATTTTCGATTGTGAAAAAATGCCAAATATGCCTCAAATTACCTTGCAACCTCACTCACAGGCTCCCTGGCTGTGCCCCTGTGCTGTGAATGTGTAAGTTAATTTGAGGCATAATTGTGTTTTTTAGGTGGTTTTTCCAGTTGTGTGGTTAGGCCGTTTTACGTGCTTCGATCCTAAGTCCTACGGACCTCGCGATGAGTGCCTGTGGTGCTCATCGCAACCCCTGCAATGAGTGAGGCCTGCAGGTGTGGCCCTCGCTTTGCGATGGACACAATTATTTAACATTGCGTGACCAACATTGCAAACGTGACCAACACTGGCAACTATACAGTGCCTTGCAAAAGTATTCCCCCCCTTGATTTTTTACCTATTTTGTTACATTACAGCCTTAAGTCCAATGTTTTGGTAATCTGAATTTTTGTGATGGATCAGAACACAATAGTCTAAGTTGGTGAAGTGAAATGAGAATTATATGTATATAAAACTATTTTTTAGAAATAAAAAAAATAGCATGTGCGTATATATTCACCCCCTTTGTTATGAAGCCCAGAAAAAGCTCTGGTGCAACCTTCAGAAGTCACATAATTAGTGAAATGTTGTCCACCTGTGTGCAATCTAAGTGTCACATGATCTGTCATTACATATACACACCTTTTTTGAAAGACCCTAGAGGCTGCAACGCCTAAGCAAGAGGCACCACTAACCAAACACTGCCATGAAGACCAAGGAACTCTCCAAACAAGTAAGGGACAATGTTGTTGAGAAGTACAAGTCAGGGTTAGGTTATATAAAAATATCCAAATCTTTGATGATCCATAGGAGCACCATCAAATATATCATAACCAAATGGAAAGAACATGGCACAACAGCAAACCTGCCAAAAGACGGCCGCCCACCAAAACACATGAACCAGGCAAGGAGGCCATTAATCAGAGAGGCAGCACAGAGACCTAAGGTAACCCTGGAGGAGCTGCAGAGATCCACAGCAGAGACTGGAGTATCTGTACATAGGACGACAATAAGCCATACGCTCCATAGAGTTGGGCTTTATGGCAGAGTGGCCAGAAGAAAGCCATTACTTTCAGCAAAAAACAAAATGGCACATTTTGAGTTTGCGAAAAGGCATGTGGGAGACTCCCAAAATGTATGGAGGAAGGTGCTCTGGTCTGATGAGACTAAAATTTTATTTTCAGCCACCAAAAAAAATTGCTATGTCTGACGCAAACCCAACACATCCTTAAACAATCCATGTTAATTCCAGGTTGTGAGGCAACAAAACACAAAAAATGCCAAGGGGGGTGAATAGTTTTGAAGGTAATTGGTTGCACCAGAGCTTTTTATGGGCTTCATAACAAAGGGGGGGAAAACATACGCACATGCCAATTTTCTGTTTTCTTTTTCTAAAAAATAATTTTATGTATATATTTTTCTCATTTCACTTCACCAACTTAGTCTTTTGTGTTCTGATCCATCACATAAAATTCAGATTAACAAAACATTGAACTTAAGGCTGTAATGTAACAAAATAGGTAAAAAGTCAAGGGGGGTGGATACTTTCGCAAGGCACTGTATAAATACAGCCCTTATTTTTGTGGGTTTTATACCAAATCATTGTAAACTAATGAGCTTTTCATTACTGCTTCTGAAATTCTGATGTTCATAGATGCCACATTCCTGTTGTTTAGATACCAACTTCCTGTGTAATCAGAGACTAATGTCACATAAGGAAGATCATCAGAAATCCCACTGGTAGATCCCACAGCGGCAGAATTGTACATAAAAGGTGATATATTACAAGTACTGTATGTTATTTTCCAATCTAAAACAATATTAGTTATTTTCAAGTGTAGTTCTATAAAATACTGTATTATAAATACATAACCACAGGGCCCCTTATATGAAAATACTGGTCGGGTAAAACTGACCCCAGAGGACGAGCGATTGTATTCACCCAAAAGTAAGAATCTCTCTCTCCCCTCTCTCACTTTCTCTCTCCACCTTCAGTATCTCAGTGATGATTCTCTTTCCTTATCTCTCCCAGCTTTGTTTTCTCCCCATTCTTTGTCCTCCCTCTCTCTTTTTCCCCCTTTCCTTCTCTCCCCTTCACTCTATTCCCCATCTATCCTTATATAACAATAGAAAAGCACTATAGTAATTTTCTGGTGTTTAACACCTTTTTTCAATAATTATAACAAATAAAGTCAGAGGTGCTCAATCAGAGAACGGACTAACCGTAATATGTCTATGGACATGATAACCCACTCTGAGATCAACCTCTTCTAGCTCACTTGTGCTGTAGGGCTACACCTCACTGATGAGGCCCAATGAAGGCCGAAACAAACGTCTGGGGTTCGCTGTTTCTCCTGTTCAGGGTAGAATTGCCTGGTATTTAGGGTCTGGATCACTCTAGTGAGTGAGACCAGACTGATATACTACAGGATATTTTTTTCCTGTGAAGGGCACAAGAGAGCTACAAGAGGTTTCTCTCAGAGTGGGTTATCATGTCCATCCATCCAATTAAGGTTAGTCCAATCTCTGATGAGCACCTCTGACTTTGTTGTTTTGTTTATAACAAAAAAATAGGACATTTTTAGATTTCACAAAATGTTGCTGATTATATTTAAATGTATCCTAAAGAGCCTAGTATAAATGAAAGAAAATATATATTTGTGTTCATAATAAATCATTAAGAATTTGATCAATCTTGAGAGATATTTTGGAGGATGAAAATCTATTATATATAAGATCCTTCTAAGGAGATATCCTGAAAAATAGAAATGATCAATGTTATGATGTAACTAATACGTTCTCAATACTGTATCCAACTCAGGAGTATATAAACAACTGAACCGGGCTGTGAGCTGTACCATGTAGGGTCACACAAGATGGGCAGATCATAGTAGAAAGTTCAGACAAATTGTGGTCCACTGGAGAAGGAACTGGCACTCCATCATCTTTGCCAAGAAAATCTTATGGATAGGCACAACCAGAGACAAGATGTGACTGGTGTGCTTCGGTCCATAGGATCACAGAGAGTCAACCACTACTGAATGTCTAAACACACACAGACGAAAATACATTATTTATGTTAATTTTAGGTACAGGTCTGACACCAATTTTCTGGCATGGTCCATTCCTGGAGTTTGTTGGAAAATTTATTTTGCCAGACTAGCTGTGGTTCAAAAAAGAAGTTGTTTTTAGCATGGATACTGCAAAATGTTACACTTTACAAAAAATACTTCATAATGAATGAGACCAAGTACACAAGATGTTCAGAGAAAACAATTTACTGACTCAAAAAGATCAATGCAGCTTTACAGAAGGAAAAGAATCAGTGGGGCTTTACTGAATGGAAAGGGCCTTTGGAGCTTACTGAATGGAAAGGGCCTGTGGAGCTTTACTGATTGAATAGGACCAGTAGAGGTTTACAGAATAAAAAGGACCAGTGGACCTTTACTTATTGAATATAAGCAGTGGAGCTTAACCTATTGAATAGGACCAGTAGAGCTTTACTTATTGAAAAGGAGCAGTTGAGCTTTACTTATTGAAAAGGAGCAGTGGAGCTTTACTTATTGAATACGAGCAGTGGAGCTTTACTTATTGAAAAGGAGCAGTGGAGCTTTACTTATTGAATAGGACCAGTGGAGCTTTACTTATTGAATAGGAGCAGTGGAGCTTTTAACCATCTCTCTTTTACCCTAATAGCTTGTTGTTTACGCTCTATAAAATAAATACATGTACTTGTCTCTCTACCAACTTGTTGAAAATGTTTTCCTGATTAAAAGAGGTTCCAGATTAACAGATTCTGGATAATCATTGGTGGACCTGTAATTCCTTGTAAAATGTCCTTGTCAGATTGATATATGTCTGTAATAGTAGATTTAAATGACAATACACTGGACTTCTCGATTTAGAGATCTTCCTTTATGTTGCCAAGAACTTATTGTCCTCAAAACTACAGCTTAGAAACACACTTTAGGTTTATTTATCAATGTATGTTTTCAAGTTTACTCTTTTTATGAAAAGCAATTAACACAATTACCCAAAACAGTACAACAAATCATAATATATGTAAAGTAGGATAATTAGAAGAAGGCAGATCATAAGGTGAGATTTGGATTAGTTAATGAACATATGCAACAGACCATAGTATTGATCAAGTCCATGTGTGGTCATAAGTAGGGAACGAAGACCAGGAAGGTCCATCAGGTTAACATGTAGGATAATTTATCTGGTTTACCCAATGGATCTTCATGGAGTCATGAGTGGTGTGCATGGGTTTAAGGAGGGAGCAGGACGAAAGCTTGGCTCGGCATGTGGTGGGAATTGTTATCTTGGGGATGAAAGGTACAGAGAAAAGAGAAATGATCACGCTTCCCAGGACATGGAGGGATATGAAAGATAAATCTGTAAGTGAAAAGTGCTTTATTAATACTGGATTTGTCCAATCAAAATCTACCTTTAGACGGTCTACTGAGTTCTTCATAGGTGGGGAACAAAAAATCCAAACTTCAGAATGTTCTCCTTCAATTATTGAAATGAAATATATGACATTTGTACAGATTTGTTGATTTTAATACAATAACATCTATTTATAAATGAGAATATTAAATCATCATTCAAGGACATGGAAAACTTCTGGATTTAACTTTGTGTATAAGAAGTGCTTATAAACTCTGATTTTACTTCCTAAAATATAACAAATAGTCCCTTGGTGGATCTGCCCAGCTCATCATATGCAGACACATACTCTGTAGGTCTGAATTTGCAGTTTAGTGTCCTAGCCTATCAGGGACCACGTCTCCGCAGCACATTGCAGAATGTTTCTGAGAGATGGCCACTGATTGGTTAGTATGAGACAATGCACAACCAATAGTACATAGTCTGTGTCTTCATGATGTGCAGAGGGCAGAACCAAGCATGTAATACTTGCTTGATTTTAGACAGTAAAAACAGAGCTTATAAGCACTTCTTAATAAAATAAAGAACATAAAAGTAGATAGATACACATTGATATTATATACCTAGTGATAAGTAGTTGTAAACAAATCCGTACAAATGTCCAATATTTAATTTTATTAAATGAAGGAGACAGTTTTTACCCCACCCATGAAGAATTCAGTAGACCTTGGACTATGATGAGAAGGTTCCACAGACCTGGAGCTGCACGACCTAAAGCTCTAGCCCCAAATAATGCCACGCAAACTGTGGGTACATATCATTGTAATGCACTGTGTAGGGAACCTAGAGTACCTGCAGGAAGCTGGGCCTGGTTATTTAGAGCTTAGAAAGTCAACCTTGATATAAATTTGCCATTTGAGAGGTGACCATTGCAGAGCATGAACAATTCCTGTTATGTGAGAGCCGCCTCACATCAGAAGTCTGCAGGGAATGGAGTTACTTATCTGGAAGCCTGAATAATAGGGCATTACAATCCGATTACAGAAGTCATACTGGGAAGTTACATAGGCATGGACCAGTGTAGCCAGATCCTCTGAATGGCCAGTGTAGCCAGATCCTCTGATGGAATCCAATGTATAGTCCTATTTCATCTCTATGTTTCAGGAATAAGAAAGTAGTTTTGACTGTCACTGTCACTTGGTGATTTTTTTAAAAACATTTTTGTAATCCTGATTGCGACGTGACCCAATGAGATGAAGCCGCTGGTGGTCCAAGAACCACAGTTTGTAATACTCTGCTGAAAATGAAATATGAATATAAAGATAAGAACAAAACTATTTGTTTTGACTGACTATGATTTGATTAGACAACATGATGGGAGGTATGTAGGTATGCAATGCTATTTTAAGGCATTTGGATATATATTTACCCTGTTTTAGAATAGAGTTCCCAGTTCAGCAGTAACATGCTACCTTATATAGATCCTAGAGCGCAACCGGTCAGTCAGAAAAGAGCAATTGAGTCAGATTATTTAGTTTTACAAACCCCCGTCGGTTATTTGATTTCTGTTATGATAAATGTATTTTATGTTGGATGTGTATTATGGTCATGTTATAGAACTGTCTTGTATTTTCATGTTTTTAGCTTTGTTGCATCTTGAAAGGTTGGATGTGTGGCATAATGTGGTATGAGATTGGTAACCTGAACACCACTAGAAGCTATTGAATATATGACAATTGGTTAGACGGCCTCAAATGAATCACTGTATGGTGTTTTACTTATTTTTTACCTTTACCTCTAAGTTTTGGAGGAAGATAAATCACTTACACCTAGGTGAGATTCCATTCTTTCTTTAACTGATGAAGATTTCAGCTGGCATGGAGGATGTAGAGAATAATTAATGCACAGCTTCCACAGCTTGTTTTTATTATTTGTGGTCTACTACTTGTTAATACAAATTAGAAAATGTTGGTTCAACTTCCTTCTTTCTATTAACAGCCACCCATTGAGTGTATATGATGTGACATAGTTTAGTATGCCATTAGGTTGATGGTTTTAGTTGAGTGCGATCAGTATAAATGTGTCTAGTTTAAATTGGATGGCTCTAAGTTTGTCAAGGTAGATGATGATGACATTCTGGTTGTCCTTGAGTAGTAAGATCTCTATTATATTATTTCATATTAAATGTAGATATTACTGTAATACCTAATAGTGGTTGAGGATGTTGCCTCTTGATTGTTGTAGGTTCCTAGTTCGTCCTAATATGAGTGATAAGGTGGTTGTGACATGCAATCTGTGAGAGAGTCTCTATGATGTAACATGGAAATATGCTGACGGCATTTTTTTTTTAGGTTTAATATAAAAGTATGGAATATAAACTACCATATGTGTTATAGTTGGTAATTACTTAGGCCATTTGTGGATTCCATCCAGTCTTGATTTGTTATCTATAGTTGGATTTGTTAGTTTGTAAATGGTATATTTGGAGAATGGTGAGCTTTTGGGCTGGAAGATGTAGCAGCCATAGATATTTAAGCTTGGTTTTCAAATTCTGACATAAGTCAACTCACTAAATGTCTACTTTGAACGTATATAAGTAGGTGTGAGTTTTCTTCAATTTCTGGAGGTGTATGTGCAGGTTGTGATTGAGAGATTTGTAAGTTATGATTTTGAACTGTGTCCTAGTGGATATGGGACAACTTTTAAAGACATTGGTTGGGTGATCATTAATGTAAAGGGGGAGATACAAGTCTCATTTTATGCTCCTCTAGTTCTGGTGGAATAGTGGGACAATCATTGGTTCCATAGAATCCATTTTCAGTCAAAGTAATCTTATGTTTCCAATAGCGCTTCAGCAGATCCCTTATTGGGTTGTTATCCCAACATAGTTCAAACATAAGCTTTACAAATTTAACTTAAACTAAATAATATTGTAGTTATTTATATATTATGTTCTGGAAATTGTAGCCATTTTTCAGATTTATTCACTTTTCATGGAAAAAATTTTTTCCCTTGTTTTGAAATACCACATTTACCCATTCCTTGACTTCCATCCCTTTACTCCTCAAATGAGAATCAATTATAGAGAAGATATGAAGGCTTCTTTACATACACCAACATCACGTCATATTATCATTGATTTATTAATAGGCACTTTGATAGCAGAGAAAGTTAGGAAAATGTTTGCATATTCATATCTACTCAAGTTCTTATTTGCAGAAGAGTCATCATTTACTAGATACTTCTAGGTATGAAACAATCAATCTGTTGCATTACATCATAGAAATGTTCTACTTAAAGCAGTCTTCACAGCTTCATTTTTTAAGCTATAAATCAGTGGATTTAGTAATGGGACGGCAGCTGTGTTAAACAGAGAGAAAAGTTTATTGGATTCCAAGCTGTCCATTGAGCTCGGGTTGAGATATTGGCAAATAAGCATGACATAGAGAAGGAGTACGACTGTGATGTGTGAGGAACACGTGTAGAAGGCTTTGTATCTCCCAGCGATCATGCTAATCTTAAGGATGGAATTAATAATGAAAACATAAGGGAGAATTGTAAGAATAAAGGGAGTGGTAATTGCAATCAAAACTCCTTCAATAGGTATATAAAAAGTAAAAAAACTTGTTTCACAGCAATAAAGATTCATTAGAGGTACAAAGTCACAGAAGAAGTGGTTGATTATGCTTGATTTATAACAGGAACAACTAGAAAGTACAAGCAGATAAGGAAAAACTTCAATAAAACCAATCACGTAGCAAATGGTGGCCAACAGACCACAGACTCTATGGTTCATAACTGCATAGTAAAGCAATGGGTTACAGATGGCCACATATCGGTCATAGCTAATGGCAGTCAGTAGTAACAACTCATCACATGTTACACTTGAAAAAATATAGTATTGTGTCATGCAGCCAAGAAAGGAAATTGTGTTATCTCCTGATGTGAAACCAGAGAGGACCTTGTGTAGCGTGATAGTGATGGAAGACATGTCCATGATGGATAAATTCCCCAAGAAGAAATACATTGGAGTGTGCAGCTGACGATCCCAGCAGACTAGTAGAAGAATGGTCATGTTACCACTAAGAGTGATCAGATAAATTACCAGAACGAGAAGAAAGATTGGGACCTGTAGCCTGCGGTCAACTGAAATCCCTTTTAGGATGTAATAGGTCACAGTGGTGTAATTTGCCATCTCCATTTAATCAACTGTCCTTGAAATGTGAAGGAAATGAATAAAAGTTATATCAATGGTTTAGCCATTTGCCTTATCCATTTCTTCAGTTGTCCTTGATCTGTGACGGAAAGATATAAGAAGGATAACATTGGTTTAGTCATTTGCCTTCTCCATTTCTTCAGTTGTCC
This sequence comes from Discoglossus pictus, assembly GCA_027410445.1. NCBI lineage: Eukaryota > Metazoa > Chordata > Amphibia > Anura > Alytidae > Discoglossus > Discoglossus pictus. The sequence goes on along the minus strand of CM050170.1, from coordinate 48,572,551 downwards.
TTAATCTGTGAAGGAAAGATATAAGAAGGATAACATTAGTTTAACCAATCTATACACATAATAATATAATTGTTTTTGAACAAATACATTATCAAATGAACAACTTTACTTGGTCTTATTTGTAGTGTTAAAATCATGACCACCATCATTGCTTATATTCTGGCCAATATGAGGTATTAGGACATACGATTCAGACAGCCAACTGTTCTATGGATAAAGCTTTCATTTTTTCAAAGGTTTATATTTCTTGACACATGAGGAAGACTCTTAGAGAACCACTGTAATAACATATTTATAATATACTCTTACAAATAGGCACATTGTTTTTAGATGTGTCTGACCGTTTTATATGCCATTTTACTACAATGGAATCTACCATTTTTGTTTCTGTTGATTAATTTCCTTAGTTGGAGGGAAAAGTTGAATGAAAAGGATGCATTAATCTGCACTATGGGAATGCTGCAGCTGGAACTGCCAGTGTGGAAATATGGGAAATGTGGATACAGATAACAACTCTATTCAGCTCTGTTGAGGACTACAGCTTTAAATATCCCTCTCGTAGAACTAAAATGAAGAGTAAACCACATTAAGATAACTCTTACTCTCAGACTACAGGCTGATTGGTAGTCCCAGATGATATCCCTTATGACACAAGCAACTAAATCATATAAATCAGGCACATTTAAATAGATGGCGGCTCCTAGTGAAGTGCACCTTATACCACTAGAGTCTAATGTAACTCAGTATAGATTAGGATATGTCTCACCTTTCATCCATAAATGAGCAAAGTGGCCAGCGAGCCCTGGACTGGTTCCAGTAGCCACATGCTATATTAGTCTATTGGTCTTTTGAGTTAGTTGGAATAAAGCTGTGAATTAAAATTAGTGTCAGGCTGCTTAATTTCTCTTTCAACTGAAACTATTCTGCTTGACATAGACTTCTTGTAACAATACAAAGCAAAATAAGCAAGATCCACGTAGGTGTTTGTTCTTATATATAGCATCAAGGTTACATAAATGTGTTCACATCTGCAATATCGATATTCATTTACTAAATCTGTGAAGATCGCTTTTTATCAGACTTTTAGGGTTCATTTTGTGGGAGAAAGGATTCTTCAAATGATAAGTCAGAAGAAGCTAGGACTTGTGAAATAAATTCCCAAGATGTGCTTGCCCTTACCCAGTAGCATCGTGATTGTAGCATAGTGATTGTACATAAGAGCTGGTGAATAATACCATTATTACTCATTTGTACCAATGTATATTTTCCTGGAAGTCACACTCATGTCTTTGGCTCTACAATGGAGCTGCTTATGATATTGTTTCTAAGACTTGAGAAGGTGAGAATGATTTAAAAAGATGAGTATGATGTAGCAAGAGCTTGGATCAGAGGAAGAGATGGATAAGTAGAAATAGAAAACATGGCAACTTCAAGTGATCAAAATACATACATAATAACCTCCCAACAGGGTGGGTGTATATATAAAAAAATGATACCAACATAGAATATTAAGTTGTACTACTTCTGTTATCAATTGGCAAATAAAACATCACAATGGGTTAGAAAAATACCTTCTTTATTATTAAAAATCTATTACATTAAATAAATAAAATATTATAGTCAATTTACATATTAAATTCAAATAATACATATATTATACATAATAATCATAAGATATTATAATAAATAATAACTGCATTTACAAATATAAAGGAATCATTAATCAAAATACCTCTCTTGAATTTGCAACGCGTTTCGTCATTTCTTCTTCAGGTAGGTAGAAATAGTCATATGACAAGCTGTGTGGTCCCTTAATAATAGCCCAAATAAAACATCTGAGCTGCCACTCTCGTCTTTTGGGAAATGAGGACACCGCACCAGATGTTTGGGGTTAGCTGGTATGACTCCTCACAGCTGGGGACTGGTATAGCATAGCCATGGAAATGGATGTGGACGGCAAAGCACTGAGATAATTATCACCTGTATTGGGGTAGATGTCACGCAAAGTGGGCACTACAAATGACAGCAGACTCCTAATACAAGGGATACTATCAAACAGGTAATACAACTAGACATTCATATTGTGTTTTCCATTTGATAACAGGAGACGCTCTATTTAATATTTAGTACGAGAGGATTCTTGTCACCTATGAGGGGAGTCCTAAAGGAAACACCCACAGAGGATGAATATTTCAATAGGTCATCTCAAAATGAGAGAAACAGACGCCACAGATTAATAGGAGTAGATTGAGAAAAACAGTTCATCAATAAGCTATTGATGAATTTTTAGTGCCGTTTTGCCTTTTATGTTGTCTATATGTACAAGACTGGACTTTGTACATAGTGGTGCAAAATATAATTTTCAGAGCATTGGTGAATAAGTGTTTGTCCAGATGTACCTGCAGCCGGTTATGTTCATCATCTGCTCCTCCTGTACTTGTTCAGAGGAGAAGCTCTTATAATGTTCTTGTAAATTGTGCATTATGTCCATAGAGATACTGAAAGCTCATGGGTTTTAATTATTTCTAATGAGTCTGGAAGAATTAAAAACCCAGAGATTTAGCTAATTTTACTGAATAAATATTTGGGGTCAGTGGCTATTGTGATAAACACAAGAAAATACATCTTGTCCTATGTTACTCATGATATTATTTATGTAAATACTATATTTTCTAAATATTAAGTTGCTTAAATACATAGAAATTACAAAAAGCCTAATATATTATTTTAGAATCAGAATCCATTCACATGGACTATAAAATATATTACAGTCTATGTGAATGGATCCTGATTATAATGCTCTTTAATGGAAGTGGATTCTGATTATCATGCTCTTTAATGGAAGTGAATTCTGATTATAATGCTTTTTAATGGAAGTGGATCCTGATTATAACACTCTTTAATGGAAGTGGATTCTGATTATCATGCTCTTTAATGGAAGTGGATTCTGAATTTAATGCTCTTTAATGGAAGTGGATTCTGATTATAATGCTCTTTAATGGAAGTGGATTCTGATTATCATGCTCTTTAATGGAAGTGGATTCTGATTATAATGCTCTTTAATGGAAGTAGATTCTGATTATAATGCTCTTTAATGGAAGTGGATTCTGATTATAATGCTCTTTAATGGAAGTGGATTCTGATTATAATGCTCTTTAATGGAAGAGGATTCTGATAATAATGCTCTTTAATGGAAGTGGATTCTGATAATAATGCTCTTTAATGGAAGTGGATCCTGATTATAATGCTCTTTAATGGAAGTGGATCCTGATTATAATGCTCTTTAATGGAAGTGGATTCTGATTATCATGCTCTTTAATGGAAGTAGATTCTGATTATAATGCTCTTTAATGGAAGTGGATCCTGATTATAATGCTCTTTAATGGAAGTGGATCCTGATTATAATGCTCTTTAATGGAAATGGATTCTGATTATAATGCTCTTTAATGGAAGTGGATTCTGATTATCATGCTCTTTAATGGAAGTGGATCCTGATTATCATGCTCTTTAATGGAAGTGGATTCTGATTATAATGCTCTTTAATGGAAGTTGATTCTTATTATCATGCTCTTTAATGGAAGTGGATTCTGATTATAATGCTCTTTAATGGAAGTGGATCCTGATTATAATGCTCCTTAATGGAAGTGGATTCTTATTATCATGCTCTTTAATGGAAGTGGATTCTGATTATCATGCTCTTTAATGGAAGTGGATGCTGATTATAATGCTCTTTAATGGAAGTGGATTCTGATTATAATGCTCTTTAATGGAAGAGGATTCTGATAATAATGCTCTTTAATGGAAGTGGATTCTGATTATCATGCTCTTTAATGGAAGTGGATTCTGATTATCATGCTCTTTAATAAAAGTGGATCCTGATTATAATCCCCTTTAATGGAAGTGGATCCTGATTATAATGCTCTTTAATGGAAGTGGATCCTGATTATAATGCTCTTTAATGGAAGTGGATTCTGATTATAATGCTCTTTAATGGAAGTGGATCCTGATTATAATGCTCTTTAATGGAAGTGGATTCTGATTATAATGCTCTTTAATGGAAGTGGATTCTGATTATCATGCTCTTTAATGGAAGTGGATCCTGATTATCATGCTCTTTAATGGAAGTGGATTCTGATTATAATGCTCCTTAATGGAAGTGGATTCTGATTATAATGCTCTTTAATGGAAGTGGATTCTGATTATAATGCTCTTTAATGGAAGTTGATTCTTATTATCATGCTCTTTAATGGAAGTGGATTCTGATTATAATGCTCCTTAATGGAAGTGGATTCTTATTATCATGCTCTTTAATGGAAGTGGATTCTGATTATCATGCTCTTTAATGGAAGTGGATGCTGATTATAATGCTCTTTAATGGAAGTGGATTCTGATTATAATGCTCTTTCATGGAAGAGGATTCTGATAATAATGCTCTTTAATGTAAGTGGATTCTGATTATCATGCTCTTTAATGGAAGTGGATTCTGATTATCAGGCTCTTTAATAAAAGTGGATCCTGATTATAATCCCCTTTAATGGAAGTGGATCCTGATTATAATGCTCTTTAATGGAAGTGGATCCTGATTATAATGCTCTTTAATGGAAGTGGATTCTGATTATAATGCTCTTTAATGGAAGTGGATTCTGATTATCATGCTCTTTAATGGAAGTGGATTCTGATTATAATGCTCTTTAATGGAAGTGGATCCTGATTATAATGCTCTTTAATGGAAGTGGATTCTGATTATAATGCTCTAATGAAAGTGGATCCTGATTATAATGCTCTTTAATGGAAGTGGATCCTGATTATAATGTTCTTTAATGGAAGTGGATTCTGATTATCAAGCTCTTTAATGGAAGTGGATTCTGATTATAATGCTCTTTAATGGAAGTGGATCCCGATTATAATGCTCTTTAATGGAAGTGGATCCTGATTATATTGCTCTTTAATGGAAGTGGATTCTGATTATCATGCTCTTTTATGGAAGTTGATCCTGATTCTAATGCTCTTTAATAAAAGTGGATCCTGATTATAATGCTCTTTAATGGAACTGGATTCTGATTATAATGCTCTTTAATGGAAGTGGATCCTGATTATAATGCTCTTTAATGGAAGTGGATTCTGATTATAATGCTCTTTAATGGAAGTGGATTCTGATTATCATGCTCTTTAATGGAAGTGGATTCTGATTATAATGCTCTTTAATGGAAGTGGATCCTGATTATAATGCTCTTTAATGGAAGTGGATTCTGATTATAATGCTCTAATGAAAGTGGATCCTGATTATAATGCTCTTTAATGGAAGTGGATCCTGATTATAATGTTCTTTAATGGAAGTGGATTCTGATTATCAAGCTCTTTAATGGAAGTGGATTCTGATTATAATGCTCTTTAATGGAAGTGGATCCCGATTATAATGCTCTTTAATGGAAGTGGATCCTGATTATAATGCTCTTTAATGGAAGTGGATTCTGATTATCATGCTCTTTAATGGAAGTGGATCCTGATTATAATGCTCTTTAATGGAAGTGGATCCTGATTATAATGCTCTTTAATGGAAGTGGATTCTGATTATAATGCTCTTTAATGGAAGTGGATCCTGATTATAATGCTCTTTAATGGAAGTGGATTATCACACAGAGACTTCATATAGTCTTGGGTTACCAGTATGGTATAGGATTGTTATTATTTGTATGATATAAACACTTCTCATAAGATAGGAGTAGTGATGTCGCGAACATCAAATTTTCGGTTCGCGAACAGCAGACAAGAACTTCCATCAAATGTTCGGCGAACCGCCATAGACTTCAATGGGCAGGCAAATTTCAAAACCCACAGGGACTCTTTCTGGCCATAATAGTGATGGGAAAGTTGTTTCAAGGGGACTAACACCTGGACTGTGGCATGCCGGAGGGGGGATCCATGGCAAAACTCCCACGGAAAATTACATAGTTGATGCAGAGTCTGCTTTTAAGCCGTAAAGGGCATAAATCACCTAACATTCCTAAATTGTTTGGAATAACATCCTGTAGAACATCAGGTATGATGTTGTATCGATCAGGTAGTATAAGGGTTACACTCGCTTCACAGTACCAGACCTTTGCACAACCGCAAACTCCCCATTTGCACAAGGTTGGATACCAAGCTAGCCATTTCCCGTTCCTTGTCCTCACTGATGTCATTGAAGGTCTCTTCCTCCACCCAGCCACCAAGGGTCCCCGAAAGGTGACAACAAGCCCCCTGGGACGCCTACTGTGTTTGGTCTTCCACCTCCTCAAAGCCACCTTCCTCCTCTGACTCCTCTTCTTCAGACTCCCAGAGTCTGGGTACTTCCACTGCCCAGCATGGAAGATTATACACAGGTCAGAGTCTGGGGGCTTCCACTGCCCAGCATGGAAGATTATACACAGGTCAGAGTCTGGGGGCTTCCCCTGCCCAGCATGGAATATTATACACAGGTCAGAGTCTGGGGGCTTCCACTACACAGTATGGAAGATTATACGCGTTGCCTCTGTCTGCATTATTATAAGGTGTGTACTGTTAAGTAGTACTATTCCTATCGGTTTAATCCCTGTTACGTCCACTATCAGGGGACGTGTATATGGCATGGATTTTTGGAAGCGGGAGATGGAAAAAGATGCTTGGTCGGTCCTCCCACTTCAAATTTGGGGCACTGCGCGTGCAATCTAAGGTGCCACCAGATATGAGTGTCACTGTGCACTGGCAAAAGTTGGCAGAGTAGATGCAATAGGCTTCACACACACGCCTTAGGCAGGCAATTGCTATTCAATCTATTACAGTCAAAAAAGTGTTGTTTTATGTCACTGTACACAACGGTTGCACCAGATATGACGTATCACTGTGCACTGGCAAAAGTTGGCAGAGTAGATGCAAGAGGCTTCACACACACGCCTGTAGGCAGGCAATTGCTATTCAATCTATTACAGTAAAAAAAGTGTTGTTTTATGTCACTGAGCACAATATAAGCTGTGAGCCTGACACAGGCAGGCAACTGAAATTAGATTACAGGAAAAAATGGTTGTTTTCAATGTATGTTATACCAACAGGTATGAGTAGTGAAAATAAGCACAATATAAGCAGTTAGGTGTTAGCCTGTCACACACACACGCTGGCAGGCAGGCATAAATTACACAAAAAAAATTATAAAATAAAATAAATGATGTTCAAAGTTTCCTCAATGATAAAGTATAGGGGGCGAACCGAAAAGCGCATGTGTTCACCATTCGCGGCGGTCGCGAACATGCGAAAATCGCCGCGAATAGTTCTCTGGCGAACTGTTCGGGACATCACTAAATAGGAGATATTGAGTCTCTATGCAATTTTATTTAAAGATTTTAGGTGTCTGTTGTTCAATTACATTTTTTGATCAATTAATAAAGATTGTATGATTTTAACTATTTCTAGTTTAACCAGACTTCATAGTTGCTAATTTCTCTCCCCAATATTCTGTCTTATTCTTGACTTTGAATGCCAGTTGAGGGTGTTTAGTAACGGAAAAGAAGGAAGGGATTTAGTAGAGAGGAAGGAGATGGTACGAGCAGCTGCATTAGGAATTGATTGTACAGGGAAAGCTGAAAGGCAGGAAGACAAAAAAGTAAATTATTAGTAGTAGTCTAGAAGAGATAGAATGAGACAGGAAAGAGATTGATAGAGACAAATCAGGTATGATGTCCAAGCATGTGTTATGTACTGGATGGATGTTTGTGCCATTGGCCTTGAAAAGGGAGGGATAATAGGGATGTGTTTAAGAGGAGATTGTGGAATTCCATTTTGGCCGCGTTAAGTTTAAGACAATGGAGGGCTATCAAAATTACAACTGCATTAAGACATTCTGCAGTTGGGACTATTTCCATGTTTGAAGCTGAAGTATTTGCATGCAGTACATGTTATACATTTCTTATAGTTCTAATGGTCTTCAAACAATCACATAATATAATTGTCAAACTGCGAGTCGTTGTCACGCTTTGCGAGCTCACGTAGGGACGCAATTCGGGCCGCATTTGCGGAGGTAGAGACTCTACGGCTCCTCACTCTTGGTAAAAAAAAAACAGAAAAGTGTGACTTTGAAAAAAAAATATACGAACAGCGGGACTTCGAAAAAAAATCTGCGGCATGAGGAAATCGGGACCTAGAAAAAAAAATATAACCCGTGGAACTAAGAAAAAAAAAAATCACAAGGTCGCAAAACTACGAACTTAATGTTTGAAACGCGTACATCGAAAAACAACAAAAACACAGCAAAATAACAACAAAAAAAAGATTACAAAGACAACTCACCCAGAGCACGGGGGGACAGTCAGGATGTTTGGGAGTGAGGTTGCACGCGGATTTAAGTCGACTTAAATAATTTTCGGCAACTGAAAATCGGCTAAGCGAGAAAAAAAATGGAGCCCGAAAAAAAACGAAAATGAGGCTACACGACCTCTAACCACGGAAAACACAGCCAGGCACATAACACTTTTACACAGTAACGTACGAGGTATAAAATACACTACAGTGCTCAACTGATAATACTCGAAATTTTTTGAATGTAATAGACTTTGCCAATAAAAAGTTAATTCCATTAATAGGTCTATCATTTGATGCTGAAAAAGCATTTGATAGAATGAATTGAGATTTCATACATTCAGTTTTAGATAAATATGGTTTAGGACGGTTTGGATCATATGCGATAAAAGCACTTTATACAGAAGCTAATGCATATATAACGGGAACTGACTTTAAGACTCATTCATTTAAACTAGGAAATGGCACAAGACAGGGTTGCCCTATGTCACCACTTTTATTTGCCTTAATTATAGAACCACTATTTGAAATGATTAGAAGTTGAAAACAAATAAAAGGTATAGTTACTGGCTCTATTGTAAATAAAGTTATCCTATTTGCTGATGATTTATCAGTTACAGTTTCAAATCCAATGAAGTCAATACCGAAATTACTACAAATTATTGAAGAGTACGGTGAATTATCCTATTATAAAGTAAATACTACGAAAACTGAAGTTTTATACTCTAATATACCTGACAAAGACAAACTTGAATTAACTACCATGGTTCATAATAATATGGATAAGTTATTCTTTCAGGTCTCTTCTACATTAGCAAGTTGGCGAGATTTGAATTTAACTTGTTTGGGTAGAATATCACTAATTAAAATGAATATTCTTCCCAAAATAACATGTATTTTGAGAAGTCTTCCTCTAAAGATCTCAATTAAAAATGTAAAACAATTTCAGAAAATAATGGATACATTTATATACAGAAATAAAAAAACATGAATTAACCAGGAAATTATCTCGAGAAATTTCTCTAGAGGAGGCCTGGCAGCACCAAACATTATCCAATACTTAAATGCTATTAATCTGGTACATTTATCAAAATACACCTTAAAAGAAAATAAACCTAAATATTTACTTATAGAGAATAAATTAGTTAAAAATATTAATCTACATCATATATTTTGGGATAAGAAGATAGATAATAAGATTCTTAATAATTTACCACTTATTCCAAAAACCTTAATAAAATTGTGGTTTAATTCTAATAAAAAAAATAAATTGGTAAAATTTCCAGCTCCAAATATCCCAATATATAAATTGTCATTAGAACTAACTCCCTTTTTAACTATATCATGGGAGAAATGGGGTATAAATCTCACAAGGACTTCTTACTGAAAACATTTAAAGTAATATCTGCTGAATATCAAATACCATCTACAAAATGGTTGCTTTATGGTATTTTATATATATCAATAGAAAATACAGAGTATGAAAAATAATCTAATAGAGAATTGACTCAATTTGAAAAATCTCTAAATGAAATTGATAAGAAAAGTACAATATCAAGATATCATAAAATAATAAAATCTCAACTAGAAATAGAAAAAACAGAAAGGACGCAAAAATGGGAAGAAAATTTAGGGATAATACGGTCCACAACCCAGTGGTATAAAGCATTTCTAAAAACGGAGAAAAGTATAACAAATTCGTCCTTAAGAGATACATACTTTAAATTAGAGCAAAGATGGTATATAACCCCAATTAAATTTTAAAAAATTGCCCCACAAAAAAATCATGGTTATTGTTGGAGATGTGAAAACCAAATAGGAACCTATGAACATGTGTGGTGGAATTGCTCTAATATTAAAGATTTTTGGACATTATGTCTAAGGCATATATCAAAACTAATCAATTTTCAACTAGAAACAACGCCTGGGATTGTATTATTCCATATTTTCCCAAGTAAAATTAATTACACACAAAGTAATGTGATTATAAATACTTTAATGGCAGCTAAGTGGCTTATTGCCAGAAGATGGGAAAAACAATCCTTACCGACATAGACGGAACTTGTGACCATTGTAGAGAGAAATAAACAAATAGAATTGGAGTACTCAACACACTCACATTGACCGTCGGAAAAAAATAGCTTAAAATGGTCTCTTTGGAAGACATAGTGAGCTATTTATGAGAAAAGGAAAACCTTTTGCTCCTCTCCTCCCTAGAATTCAATTTCAATATGTACTAATATTCTGAAAAATAGCTCCTTTCCTTATGACATATCCTGAAACGTTTAAATTTAGTTACGGTTACATATTGTTGTGGTTCTTTTTTCCCCTTCTTGTTTGTTTGATTGTGTATAAATATTGATGTTTTGATATTTGGATTTTAATGTAAGTGGATCCTGATTATAATGCTCTTTAATGGAAGTGGATTCTGATTATAATGCTCTTTAATGGAAGTGGATTCTGATTATCATGCTCTTTAATGGAAGTGGATTCTGATTATAATGCTCTTTAATGGAAGTGGATCCTGATTATAATGCTCTTTAATGGAAGTGGATTCTGATTATAATGCTCTAATGAAAGTGGATCCTGAATATAATGTTCTTTAATGGAAGTGGATCCTGATTATAATGTTCTTTAATGGAAGTGGATTCTGATTATCAAGCTCTTTAATGGAAGTGGATTCTGATTATAATGCTCTTTAATGGAAGTGGATCCCGATTATAATGCTCTTTAATGGAAGTGGATCCTGATTATAATGCTCTTTAATGGAAGTGGATTCTGATTATCATGCTCTTTTATGGAAGTTGATCCTGATTCTAATGCTCTTTAATAAAAGTGGATCCTGATTATAATGCTCTTTAATGGAACTGGATTCTGATTATAATGCTCTTTAATGGAAGTGGATCCTGATTATAATGCTCTTTAATGGAAGTGGATTCTGATTATAATGCTCTTTAATGGAAGTGGATTCTGATTATCATGCTCTTTAATGGAAGTGGATCCTGATTATAATGCTCTTTAATGGAAGTGGATTCTGATTATAATGCTCTAATGAAAGTGGATCCTGATTATCATGCTCTTTAATGGAAGTGGATCCTGATTATAATGCTCTTTAATGGAAGTGGATTCTGATTATAATGCTCTAATGAAAGTGGATTCTGATTATAATGCTCTTTAATGGAAGTGGATTCTGATTATAATGCTCTTTAATGGAAGTGGATCCTGATTATAATGCTCTTTAATGGAAGTGGATTCTGATTATAATGCTCTAATGAAAGTGGATCCTGATTATAATGCTCTTTAATGGAAGTGGATCCTGATTATAATGTTCTTTAATGGAAGTGGATTCTGATTATCAAGCTCTTTAATGGAAGTGGATTCTGATTATAATGCTCTTTAATGGAAGTGGATCCCGATTATAATGCTCTTTAATGGAAGTGGATCCTGATTATAATGCTCTTTAATGGAAGTGGATTCTGATTATCATGCTCTTTAATGGAAGTGGATCCTGATTATAATGCTCTTTAATGGAAGTGGATCCTGATTATAATGCTCTTTAATGGAAGTGGATTCTGATTATAATGCTCTTTAATGGAAGTGGATCCTGATTATAATGCTCTTTAATGGAAGTGGATTATCACACAGAGACTTCATATAGTCTTGGGTTACCAGTATGGTATAGGATTGTTATTATTTGTATGATATAAACACTTCTCATAAGATAGGAGTAGTGATGTCGCGAACATCAAATTTTCGGTTCGCGAACAGCAGACAAGAACCTCCATCAAATGTTCGGCGAACCGCCATAGACTTCAATGGGCAGGCAAATTTCAAAACCCACAGGGACTCTTTCTGGCCATAATAGTGATGGGAAAGTTGTTTCAAGGGGACTAACACCTGGACTGTGGCATGCCGGAGGGGGGATCCATGGCAAAACTCCCACGGAAAATTACATAGTTGATGCAGAGTCTGCTTTTAAGCCGTAAAGGGCATAAATCACCTAACATTCCTAAATTGTTTGGAATAACATCCTGTAGAACATCAGGTATGATGTTGTATCGATCAGGTAGTATAAGGGTTACACCCGCTTCACAGTACCAGACCTTTGCACAACCGCAAACTCCCCATTTGCACAAGGTTGGATACCAAGCTAGCCATGTCCCGTTCCTTGTCCTCACTGATGTCATTGAAGGTCTCTTCCTCCACCCAGCCACCAAGGGTCCCCGAAAGGTGACAACAAGCCCCCTGGGACGCCTACTGTGTTTGGTCTTCCACCTCCTCAAAGCCACCTTCCTCCTCTGACTCCTCTTCTTCAGACTCCCAGAGTCTGGGTACTTCCACTGCCCAGCATGGAAGATTATACACAGGTCAGAGTCTGGGGGCTTCCACTGCCCAGCATGGAAGATTATACACAGGTCAGAGTCTGGGGGCTTCCCCTGCCCAGCATGGAATATTATACACAGGTCAGAGTCTGGGGGCTTCCACTACACAGTATGGAAGATTATACGCGTTGCCTCTGTCTGCATTATTATAAGGTGTGTACTGTTAAGTAGTACTATTCCTATCGGTTTAATCCCTGTTACGTCCACTATCAGGGGACGTGTATATGGCATGGATTTTTGGAAGCGGGAGATGGAAAAAGATGCTTGGTCGGTCCTCCCACTTCAAATTTGGGGCACTGCGCGTGCAATCTAAGGTGCCACCAGATATGAGTGTCACTGTGCACTGGCAAAAGTTGGCAGAGTAGATGCAATAGGCTTCACACACACGCCTTAGGCAGGCAATTGCTATTCAATCTATTACAGTCAAAAAAGTGTTGTTTTATGTCACTGTACACAACGGTTGCACCAGATATGACGTATCACTGTGCACTGGCAAAAGTTGGCAGAGTAGATGCAAGAGGCTTCACACACACGCCTGTAGGCAGGCAATTGCTATTCAATCTATTACAGTAAAAAAAGTGTTGTTTTATGTCACTGAGCACAATATAAGCTGTGAGCCTGACACAGGCAGGCAACTGAAATTAGATTACAGGAAAAAATGGTTGTTTTCAATGTATGTTATACAACCAGGTATGAGTAGTGAAAATAAGCACAATATAAGCAGTTAGGTGTTAGCCTGTCACACACACACGCTGGCAGGCAGGCATAAATTACACAAAAAAAATTATAAAATAAAATAAATGATGTTCAAAGTTTCCTCAATGATAAAGTATAGGGGGCGAACCGAAAAGCGCATGTGTTCACCATTCGCGGCGGTCGCGAACATGCGAAAATCGGCGCGAATAGTTCTCTGGCGAACTGTTCGGGACATCACTAAATAGGAGATATTGAGTCTCTATGAAATTTTATTTAAAGATTTTAGGTGTCTGTTGTTCAATTACATTTTTTGATCAACTAATAAAGATTGTATGATTTTAACTATTTCTAGTTTAACCAGACTTCATAGTTGCTAATTTCTCTCCCCAATATTCTGTCTTATTCTTGACTTTGAATGCCAGTTGAGGGTGTTTAGTAACGGAAAAGAAGGAAGGGATTTAGTAGAGAGGAAGGAGATGGTACGAGCAGCTGCATTAGGAATTGATTGTACAGGGAAAGCTGAAAGGCAGGAAGACCAAAAAGTAAATTATTAGTAGTAGTCTAGAAGAGATAGAATGAGACAGGAAAGAGATTGATAGAGACAAATCAGGTATGATGTCCAAGCATGTGTTATGTACTGGATGGATGTTTGTGCCATTGGCCTTGAAAAGGGAGGGATAATAGGGATGTGTTTAAGAGGAGATTGTGGAATTCCATTTTGGCCGCGTTAAGTTTAAGACAATAGAGGGCTATCAAAATTACAACTGCATTAAGACATTCTGCAGTTGGGACTATTTCCATGTTTGAAGCTGAAGTATTTGCATGCAGTACATGTTATACATTTCTTATAGTTCTAATGGTCTTCAAACAATCACATAATATAATTGTCAAACTGCGAGTCGTTGTCACGCTTTGCGAGCTCACGTAGGGACGCAATTCGGGCCGCATTTGCGGAGGTGGAGACTCTATGGCTCCTCACTCTTGGTAAAAAAAAAACAGAAAAGTGTGACTTTGAAAAAAAAATATACGAACAGCGGGACTTCGAAAAAAAATCTGCGGCATGAGGAAATCGGGACCTAGAAAAAAAAATATAACCCGTGGAACTAAGAAAAAAAAAAATCACAAGGTCGCAAAACTACGAACTTAATGTTTGAAACGCGTACATCGAAAAACAACAAAAACACAGCAAAATAACAACAAAAAAAAGATTACAAAGACAACTCACCCAGAGCACGGGGGGACAGTCAGGATGTTTGGGAGTGAGGTTGCACGCGGATTTAAGTCGACTTAAATAATTTTCGGCAACTGAAAATCGGCTAAGCGAGAAAAAAAATGGAGCCCGAAAAAAAACGAAAATGAGGCTACACGACCTCTAACCACGGAAAACACAGCCAGGCACATAACACTTTTACACAGTAACGTACGAGGTATAAAATACACTACAGTGCTCAACTGATAATACTCGAAATTTTTTGAATGTAATAGACTTTGCCAATAAAAAGTTAATTCCATTAATAGGTCTATCATTTGATGCTGAAAAAGCATTTGATAGAATGAATTGAGATTTCATACATTCAGTTTTAGATAAATATGGTTTAGGACGGTTTGGATCATATGCGATAAAAGCACTTTATACAGAAGCTAATGCATATATAACGGGAACTGACTTTAAGACTCATTCATTTAAACTAGGAAATGGCACAAGACAGGGTTGCCCTATGTCACCACTTTTATTTGCCTTAATTATAGAACCACTATTTGAAATGATTAGAAGTTGAAAACAAATAAAAGGTATAGTTACTGGCTCTATTGTAAATAAAGTTATCCTATTTGCTGATGATTTATCAGTTACAGTTTCAAATCCAATGAAGTCAATACCGAAATTACTACAAATTATTGAAGAGTACGGTGAATTATCCTATTATAAAGTAAATACTACGAAAACTGAAGTTTTATACTCTAATATACCTGACAAAGACAAACTTGAATTAACTACCATGGTTCATAATAATATGGATAAGTTATTCTTTCAGGTCTCTTCTACATTAGCAAGTTGGCGAGATTTGAATTTAACTTGTTTGGGTAGAATATCACTAATTAAAATGAATATTCTTCCCAAAATAACATGTATTTTGAGAAGTCTTCCTCTAAAGATCTCAATTAAAAATGTAAAACAATTTCAGAAAATAATGGATACATTTATATACAGAAATAAAAAAACATGAATTAACCAGGAAATTATCTCGAGAAATTTCTCTAGAGGAGGCCTGGCAGCACCAAACATTATCCAATACTTAAATGCTATTAATCTGGTACATTTATCAAAATACACCTTAAAAGAAAATAAACCTAAATATTTACTTATAGAGAATGAATTAGTTAAAAATATTAATCTACATCATATATTTTGGGATAAGAAGATAGATAATAAGATTCTTAATAATTTACCACTTATTCCAAAAACCTTAATAAAATTGTGGTTTAATTCTAATAAAAAAAATAAATTGGTAAAATTTCCAGCTCCAAATATCCCAATATATAAATTGTCATTAGAACTAACTCCCTTTTTAACTATATCATGGGAGAAATGGGGTATAAATCTCACAAGGACTTCTTACTGAAAACATTTAAAGTAATATCTGCTGAATATCAAATACCATCTACAAAATGGTTGCTTTATGGTATTTTATATATATCAATAGAAAATACAGAGTATGAAAAATAATCTAATAGAGAATTGACTCAATTTGAAAAATCTCTAAATGAAATTGATAAGAAAAGTACAATATCAAGATATCATAAAATAATAAAATCTCAACTAGAAATAGAAAAAACAGAAAGGACGCAAAAATGGGAAGAAAATTTAGGGATAATACGGTCCACAACCCAGTGGTATAAAGCATTTCTAAAAACGGAGAAAAGTATAACAAATTCGTCCTTAAGAGATACATACTTTAAATTAGAGCAAAGATGGTATATAACCCCAATTAAATTTTAAAAAATTGCCCCACAAAAAAATCATGGTTATTGTTGGAGATGTGAAAACCAAATAGGAACCTATGAACATGTGTGGTGGAATTGCTCTAATATTAAAGATTTTTGGACATTATGTCTAAGGCATATATCAAAACTAATCAATTTTCAACTAGAAACAACGCCTGGGATTGTATTATTCCATATTTTCCCAAGTAAAATTAATTACACACAAAGTAATGTGATTATAAATACTTTAATGGCAGCTAAGTGGCTTATTGCCAGAAGATGGGAAAAACAATCCTTACCGACATAGACGGAACTTGTGACCATTGTAGAGAGAAATAAACAAATAGAATTGGAGTACTCAACACACTCACATTGACCGTCGGAAAAAAATAGCTTAAAATGGTCTCTTTGGAAGACATAGTGAGCTATTTATGAGAAAAGGAAAACCTTTTGCTCCTCTCCTCCCTAGAATTAAATTTCAATATGTACTAATATTCTGAAAAATAGCTCCTTTCCTTATGACATATCCTGAAACGTTTAAATTTAGTTACGGTTACATATTGTTGTGGTTCTTTTTTCCCCTTCTTGTTTGTTTGATTGTGTATAAATATTGATGTTTTGATATTTGGATTTTAATGTTTGTAAACTTTGTAATAAATAATAATTCTAAAAAAAACAATGAGCGCAGAGGGTGCTCAGAAGAGCAAAAGTAAACAAGGAAGGAGGCGCGCAAAAACAGCAGGGGAGAGTCTCGCAATGAGCGACGAAATCGTTCATTGCGAGACACGTGATTAGCGTCAAAGGCGATCAGCGCGGGGTTTGCAATGAGTGCCAAAGGTACTCAGAGGACCAAAAACCTTTCATTGGGTGGCAAACAGCATTACCTGACTTACAATTTTATTGACCGTCATTTCTTGACGGGCAAGTCACTAGTAGTATATATTTTGTTGCAATCGTAAGTACCATAAATTATTATCCATACCTCAATACCTCTCATGATATTTTATTACTTTCTACTAGATACCTTTATTCCAAGATGTTGCACTCTTCATTTATTCATAAGTGATATCTCAAACAGTGTCTGGTAATAAATTTGACGAAATACACTTTGGACAGTTTTTCTGCCATCTTAAATTTTCCTATAATTAAAACCTAAGTTCATTAACTCTTTAAATGAATATTCATATATGTGTATCTTCAGCTGAATAGAAGATTCAATAGCACATGGTGGATAGCCCATGACTTCAGATGTTATTACTATTGGTGTAACTGTATGTCTGTTATACTTTGTTAGTGAACTGATATTGTTCCCACCTTTTATGTGTTGCTTCTCTGTCTCCAATCTCTTTCTCCCCATGGATGCTCTAAAGCTCTTTCACTATTTTCTCACTATGGCATTGCAAACTGATAACCATCTCCAAGTTTTTGTAGCTTTGTAAAGTGCTTTGGATAAATGTGCTATATAATTATAAATAAATAAACTTATAGACAAACTGCAGAACAAGAATAACTACAATTTGAGACATCCAAGGTCTATCAATGAGATCTTCACAATTGTAAACTACAAATGTTGTGTCACTTAGTTTCGCTAGATCTGGTGCTGAGAGGAAGATTTTAGTGTAATTGGCATATAAATCCAAAGGCTTTTATTAGGGATTAGAGAGGATTTATATATGGAGTAGAGGAGGGGCTGGGGGATGAACCTTGGGGTACGTCAACGCTAAATGTTTCATTTTCTAGATGAGATGTGAATCATGAGAGAGCTGTGCCAGGTTTATCTTATTTTAATTATTATAGAGATTTCTAGTATTTTACACTTCAATTATAATACACATAAAAACCCATATCACATAAAATACAGACACTTAGTATAAAGATACACTTATAAAAAGGATACAGCATACACACACACACACCCCACTCTATACCTAACAGATAAAAAAAACATATAGAAATACACTTTTGTTTATTTATCCTTATATTTAGTTTTTACAGTGGTGGATGAGAGAGGAGGATAGAGGAGGGGAGGAGACAGAAGACAGAGAGAGGGCCCCGAGGACTAGAGGGCGGGAGGTAGAGGGGTGAGGGAGTGAAATGTAGAGAGTGTGGGAGTGAAGGGGGAGAGCTAGGAGTGGTAGTTCTGGGGGAGGAGGGTGGGAGGTGAGTTAGAGGGAGGGTGGTATGAGCCCATAGACCAGGGGGGGGAGGGGTCAGGAGGTGGAGTCAAACATAGGGCCCCTAACTACAGGCCAGAAGAGATGGTAGTACTACTCAATGCCATCAGTGCCGGCACCCGATTATTACTGGAGGAAGGGAGCTTAAGATTGTCCCCAGGGGCCTGGCCTGGAAGGAGGTAAAAGCTGCATTGTTTATTTATTGTTTATTGTCATAGAGATGTGAGGTCTGTTAGGCACCTTTATAACAAAAACTGGGAAAAGGTCAGAAGAATGATGGAGGAGGAGGCCAGAGGAGCCATATCAACAAGTGGCGGCCCCAAAGTGACTGTCTGCTACAAGCAGTGGGAGAGGATACTGAAGGCCATGATGCAAGCAGGGGGCATCATCAGAATACCAGGCCTGGTGATTACACTGGCTATAGCCTCCATACACTGATCACCCACAGCATGCCCATCCTTGCATCACTCCATGCCTGCACCACTTCTGATGCCTTCCAGGGGGATGCCTCCGCCACAACCCCCCCCCCCCCAATTCCTCCACTGCTACCACAGTCGCATCACTTCTAGCCATAAACATGGGGAGGGGGAGTATTTCTATTTCTTCACTATTACCACAGTCACTTCACTTCTAGCCATATTATTATTTCTATTCCTCCAGGGCTACCACAGTCACATCACTCCTAGCCATAAGCATGAGGGGGGGGGGTATGTCTATTTTTCCACTGCTACCTTAGTCACATCTAACCAAAAACATGGGGGGATTAGTTCTATTCCTCCATTGCTAACACAATAATTTCACTTCTAGCCATAAACATGGGGGGATTAGTTCTATTTCTCCACTGCTACCACAATGACATAACTTCCATAGATAAACATGGGGGGACTATTTCTATTCCTCCACTGCTACCACAATAATTTCACTTCTAGCCATAAATATGGGGGGATTAGTTCTATTCCTCCACTGCTACCACAATAATTTCACTTCTAGCCATAAATATGGGGGGATTAGTTCTATTCCTCCACTGCTACCACAATAATTTCACTTCTAGCCATAAATATGGGGGGATTAGTTCTATTTGTCCACTGCTACCACAATGGCATCACTTCCAGAGATAAACATGGGGGGATTATTTCTATTCTTCCACTGCTACCACAATGACATCACTTCCAGCTCTAAACTTGTGGGGAGTATTTATATTTCTCCACTGCTACCACAGTCACTTCATTCTAGCCATAAACATGTGGGGAGTATTTATAAAAGTGGGGTGGGGGGATATTTCTATTCCTCCACTGCTACCAAAGTCACTTCACTTCTAGCCATAAACATGGGGGGGATTTCTATTCCACCACTGTTACCACAGTCACATCACATCTAACCAAAAACATGAGGGGACTATTTCTATTCCTCCACTGCTACCAGAATGACATCACGTTCAGCCATAAACATGGGGGGAGTATTTCTATTCCTCCACTGCTACCACAATGACATCACTTCCAGCCATAAACACGGAAGGAGTATTTTGATTCCTCCACTGCTACCACAATGACATCACTTCCAGCCCTAAACATGTGGGGAGTATTTCTATTTCTCTACTGCTACTATAGGCACTTCCCTTTTAGCCATTAAAAAGGGGGGTGGGGGGGGTTTATCTTCCATCACAGATACCAAAGTCACTTCAATTTTAGCCATAGACATGGGGGATTATTTCTATGCCTCCACTGCTACCACAGTCACATCACTTCTAGCCATAAACATGGGGGAGTATTTCTATTCCTCCCCCGGTTCCACAGTCACGTCACTTCTAGCCATAAGCAAGGGGGGGGGGGGGCAGGTATGTCTATTTCTCCACTGCTACCACAGTCACATCACATCTAACCAAAACCATGGGGGAGTATTTCTATTCCTCCACTGCTATCTTAGTCACATCACATCTAACCAAAAACATGGGGGACTATTTCTATTCCTCCACTGCTACCACAATAATTTCACTTCTAGCCATAAATATGGGAGGATTATTTCTATTCCTCCACTGCTACCACAATGACATCACTTCCAGCCCTAAACATGTGGGGAGTATTTCTATTCCTCCACTGCTTCTATAGGCACTTTACTTCTAGCCATAAACATGAGGGGAGTATTTTTATTCCTCCACTGCTACCACAGTCACATCACTTCTAGCCATAAATATCTGGGGTGCGATATTTCTCTTCCTTCTCTGCTACCAAAGTCACTTTACTACTAGCCATCAACATTGAAGGAGTATTTCTATTCCTCCACTGCTACCACAGTTACTTCACTTCTATTCATAAACATGGGGGTATTTCTATTCCTCCACTGCTACTACAGTCACATCTCTTCGAGCCATAAAAATGGGGGGGGGGGGGGTATATTTCTCTTCCTTCACTGCTACCAAAGTCGCTTCACTTCTAGCCATAAACATGGGGGAGTACTTCTATTCCTCCACTGCTACCACAGTCACATCACTTCTAGCCATAAAAATGGGGGGTGGGATATTTCTCTTCCTTCTCTGCTACCAAAGTCACTTTACTACTAGCCATCGACATTGAAGGAGTATTTCTATTCCTCCACTGCTACCACAGTCACATCACTTCTAGCCATAAAAATAAGGGGGGGGGGGGGTATATTTCTCTTCATTCACTGCTACCAAAGTCACTTCACTTCTAGCCATACACATGGGGGAGTATTTCTATTCCTTCTTTGCTACCACAATAGAGTCACTTCTGCCCATAAACATGAAATACAAAGGTAACAAAACTATGAAAGTGAAAGAAGGAGAGAATAAATAGTTCTTGTCTCATTTCTAGGGTACTGGAGTGTGTGCTCTAGGGCACTGGAGTGTGTGCTCTCAGGTACTGGAGTGTGTGCTCTCGGGTACTGGAGTGTGTGCTCTAGGGTACTGGAGTGCGTGCTCTAGGGTACTGGAGTGTGTGCTCTAGGGTACTGGAGTGTGTGCTCTACGGTACTGGAGTGTGTGCTCTAGGGTACTGGAGTGTGTGCTCTAGGGTACTGGAGTGTGTGCTCTAGGGTACTGGACTGTGTGCTCTAGGGCACTGGAGTGTGTGTGCTCCAGGGCACTGGACTGTGTGCTCTAGGGAACTGGAGTGTGTGCTCTAGGGCACTGGACTGTGTGCTCTAGGGTTCTGGAGTGTGTGCCCTAGGGTTCTGGAGTGTGAACTTTTTTGTCTTCAGTCCTGGGTGACTCAACACATTTTGCCACTCAGGAAAATTTTAAACCCAACAATCAATCTCTGGTTTGCTAAATTTGGTACCCTGAGTTTAGCCCTTGCAAGCGCTTTCTATTGCTCCTCTGGATAAATAGATCTGCCTCAGGGAGTAACTGACGCACACTCAGCTCTTTCTCTTCCTCAGAAACACCCTCCAGAACTTCACCATAATGACACAAATGCACTTACAGAGCCTGATATCACCCAATTTCTGTCACGTTAATGGTTACATATGAGTAACTGCTACCCAAAGTAGATGACATTACACCATGACCCAGAACAATAGGACTTACCAACCCATAATGGTCTATATAACCCTTCTCTGTAACTGCCCCTACCCCTTTTATAATTCCTACTATTTCCTCCTATAATCCTTCTTGTTGCTATGTATGACAGTCCATATATAGTGCCTTGCAAAAGTATTCACCCCTTCACTTTTTTCCTATGTTGTTACATTACAGCATTAAGTTCAATGTTTTGTTAATCTGAATTTTATGTAATGGATCAGAACACAATAGTCTAAGTTGGTAATGTGAAATGAGAAAAATATATACATAAAACTATGTTTTAGAAATAGAAAACAGAAAATTGGCATGTGCGTATGTATTTACCCCCTTTGTTAGAGTTGGGCTTTATGCCAGAGTGGCCAGAGGAAAGCCATTACTTTCAGCAAAAAACGAAATGGCACGTTTTGAGTTTGCGAAAAGGCACGTGGGAGACTCCCAAAATGTATGGTGGATGGTGCTCTGTTCTGATGAGGCTAAAATTGAACTTTTCAGCCATCAAAGAATACGCTATGTCTGGCGCAAACCCAACACATCACATCACCCAAAGAACACCATCCCCACAGTGAAACATGGTGGTGGCAGCATCATTCTGTGGGGATGGTAAACTGGTCAGAGTTGAGGAAAAGTTGGATGGTGCTAAATACAGGGATATTCTTGAGCAAAACCTGTACCACTCTGTGTGTGATTTGAGGCTAGGACGGAGGTTCACCTTCCAGCAGGACAATGACCCCAAACACACTGCTAAAGCAACACTTGAGTGGTTTAAGGGGAAACATGTAAATGTGTTGAAATGGCCTAGTCAAAACCCAGACCTCAATCCAATAGAAAATCTGTGGTCAGACTTAAAAATTGCTTTTCACAAGCGCAAACCATCCAACTTGAAGGAGCTGAACCAGTTTTGCAAGGAGGAATGAGCAAACATCCCAGTGGTAAGATGTGGCAAGCTCATAGAGACTTATCCAAAGAGACTTGGAGCTGTGATTGCTACAAAAGGTGGCTCTACAAAGTATTGACTTTAGGGGGTGAATAGTTATGCACATTGACTTTTTCTGTTATTTTGTCCTATCGGTTGTTTGCTTCACAATAAAAAAAAAAAAAACACATCTTCAAAGTTGTGGGCATGTTTTGTAAATTAAATTATGCAAATCCTCAAACAATTCATGTTAATTCCAGGGTGTGAGGCAACAAAACATGAAAAATGTCAAGGGGGGTGAATACTTTTGCAAGGCACTGTAACTCCACTAACTGCATGGTGTGACTACGACCAATACATCCTCAAATTTCTCTAAATACCCTCTCACTATAACTCCTCCTATTAATCCATATATGTATTTAGGTCCACATATTGAACATATGATCCCTATTTATAATTCATCAATATAACTTCTCTGTCACTTAATGGTTGATAATGCTACAATTTCACACCTTCTATTGGTCCATATTAATCATCCTTATAACTTATTTTATTGTTCCATATAACATTTTCCTACAATTTCTCATAATATTTCATATAAATCAAAAACTCCTCCTATTGCTTCACATAACTGAATCCTATATGCTCTCCTTTTACATTGTGTATCCAGTTAACAAATCCTTTTGCTCCATATAACTTCCCCTAAGAAACGCTATTGCATCATATATTTTCCTATAACACCTCCTATTGGCCCATATAACCTTCATAACTAAATGTAAGTTCTTATGAGGCCTCACATATTTGTAAAGGTTATGTATCATTTAAGAACATCATCTATGTATCAGTTAACTGAGAAAGCAATGACCAGCCACAAGAGGGTGTTGGAGGTTTTCATTGCCAATTATCAGTAGGATTATTACAAAACAATATTGTAATAACCTTGGTTTTGTCATTGCAATGATTTAATTACTTTATTATTAAGAGTTAGTAGATAAAATAATATCAGTATTGTGGACAATAATTGTTAGACTTTGTCATCTAGATTATGGGATTTGTCTCCACTCAGTGAGTGGAGGTTTCAATAAAACCATAAATAAAACCATAAGTAATAACAACTACTTTATTTACAAGATCATATTGCTCTTCCTTTTCTTTATTATCATTATAATCACACATTTTTACCCAAAAATCATACTATGTTTGGTTAGGTGCTCCGTATATGACTATAAAAATGTTAACATAAAGAAATGAGTGATAAAAATGAACATGTATACAAATATGTATTAAAATATATACAAAAAAAGAATAAATGTTTAAAAAATCATAAATATATAAAAAATATATAAAAAATATGAGTATGAAATATAAATTCTATGAAATACATGGAGGGTTATATATTGGTTCCAAGAACATAACTACATATTTTATTCCAGTTAAATTTTACAATAAAGATACCAAAAGCACAAACTAGGGTGATTTAATTTGTAGCGAATATTACATCAAAAGAAATGTACAATAATCATGTTAGGTACAAATAGTTGTTATATTATATTTTTATTCTTTATTACAATGAGATCAGTTTAAATAACTATATTTGTAATATTTGTATCAGGAAAACTGCCCATGTGTTATTACTTTGTCCCATTAATAGTTACTATAAGAGCTACATCCGGGGGAGTCTAATACATAACTTGCCTTAAATCCCCCTTCTGGATTGCTACCTTGTTGTTGTGCGGGGGCTTGTGTACTTCAGTGAAGCTGTGAGTTATACCATGTAAGGTCACCCAAGATGGGCAGGTCATAACAGAGAGGTCCACTGGAGAAGGAACTGGCAATCCACTTCAGTATCTTTGCAAGAAAAAATAATGGATAAGCAGAACCAGAGACAAAATGTGCCTGGGGTGCTTTGGTAAATAGGGTCACAGAGAGTCAGACTTGACTGAATGACTAAACAACAACCAAGCCTGAATTCACCCTTGATTACAGATACACTAAGATCAGAGAGCAGAGGAAATATTTACACAGGGAGAGTAATATAGGTATGAACATGGACATCCTGGAAGCAGTCGTGGGTGAGAGTCATCACGACGTGTTAGTAAAACAGTGAAATATTCTGTTAGTTTGTAAGGTGAAACTAAGAAAACACGCCATGCATTTATATTATTTAGAGCATAAACACTTATTATAAGTCATTATAACCACTATACACCTCATATTACTGACCTGTCACACACAGAGCACACACAGGGGTATTATATGTACTAAATAAATAAAGCAACTCTGGTCTAAAAATCCAAATGACACAATGCCACAATGTATATATAATTGTATATATAAAAAAATGTAGAAAAATACATTATTAGTATCTGGTATTAACATCCCTTTGATGTGTCATCATTAAAGTATAACACAGTTGATGACAATTGGAAAACATGACTGAGACACCGGTAGTTAAAATATACCTTTTATTAAATAACTAGCGACTTGCCCATCAAAAATGTCGGGGCAATAACATTGTAATGCTGTTAAAGCTGTTTGCCACACAGTCTGTGACATTTTTAATCTTTTTTTATCTACAAAGAAATACAACATTTTGAAAAAAACTTTTTATTTTTTTAACTTTCAACTTTCTCTGTGTTTTTTATGCCATTGTATAGAGTTCTTAGTGAAATATTGGTCCTCTAAAATGAGTCTGAGTGAAATAAAATTTGGTCCTCAAAATAAAACCACTGTTCTCTATGTTTACAGCACATCATAGTACACAATGTTTTTGTTAAAAATGCATCCATCTTCCAATAAATCACCCTGACTTGGGTTTTCTTCAATATGAACTTTAATTTCCTCTAAATTATTGCATCTTGAACATGCAACATACAGTTGTCCATGTGCAAAGACAGGTTCCTTCAAAATAATACCCACAGACTTAAAAGATTGTCCTTGGCATTTATTGATGGTCATGGCAAATGCCATGATAATGGGAAATTGTCTCCTTTGAAGGACAAAAGGCAAACAACTCTCACTTGGAAAAAAATCAATTATTGGTATAAGAACGGGTTCGCCTTTATGGGTACCATTCATAATTTCTGCATGTATAAAATGATCCTTTAAATCCTTCACAATTAATCTGGTCCCATTGCAAAGTCCTTTTTCTAAGATTCATATTTCTCAGTAGCATGACAATTGCCCCTTTTTTAAGTTGCAAAATATGTGGTGGCATTCCAGAGGGAGTTAAAGAATTAATACATTCCATAGTAAAGTTTGCTTCACTATCTTTGTCATCAGCCAGAACAGAATCTGCACTGTAATAGTTTTTTTGGGGTGCATTGATTAACTTAAACATTTCGTTATTTAGATTCAAGGCATCTATATTTTTTTATGTCAATATGACTTTGCTTGCAATATCTGAGTAATCCTCATTATTAATGGTATTTAGGAAGATTGTCGATATTAGTGATTCTTTGGAAATCATTTCTGATGGAATTGCTCACATCATCAGGTAAATTATTTATTTTTGGCTGTTTTCCTTCTCCAATCTGAATGAGCTAATCATTGAATTGATTTTGGCCTTCAGATCTCATATTTATTTCTAATTTAAGGTGTTTAAATATTTTCCACAGCTTACTTCTCTTTATACACGTTTCGACAATGTCAGTCCTTATTGCCATGTGGCACCACAGGTAATGTTTGCCTAAAATCTTCTCTTAACAACATCACCTTTCCATTAAATGACAAATCATTACCCATAACTTCTTTCAATAATCGATCAATACATTGCAGGGCATGACATGACATCATAGTTGCCTCATCTATTATAATTAATTTACTCTTGTGAATTTTTTTTGCTTGTAATGAATTCATTCAAATATCCAACACTGATGTTTCCAGAATGGGAACTGGCAGTTTAAATCCACTATGCACAGTTCTACCACCTTCTAACAAAAGTGCAGCAATTCCAGTGGTTGCAAGTGGTAGTGCTATTTGACCCTGTGCTCGAATGCAACTCATCAACAAGTTATATAGATAAGTTTTTCCTGACCAACCAGGGCCATCCAGATAGAAATAAAGCTCTTGCATTTGTGATGGCGTTAAATGCTTCCAATTGTGATGCATTTAAAACTCCAATTTGTTCTTGTGTTTTTTGGTATTCAATGTCAGTGCCATACTCATCAAAGTTAGTTTCATCTATAATTCCTGGGTCAGGCAGATTAAAATTGGCACAATTTAATCCATAACAAAGAAAGATTTCCTGCTGAATTTCCAATAATGCTTTCAATAGCGCAATGGTCTTATTGTAACTTTTCAAGAAATCTCCACACATATGCAATTTAAATGTTTCCCACAAAGTTAATGCAAAGTTAATGCAATTGTTCTCTCATTTGCTTTGGCATTTGACATAGTGCTGCTCCTTTAAAACATCTCTCACATTCTGTATTAACTGCCAGGAAGTTTTGATGTCTTGAAGCTAATTGGAAAGTATCATAAACTACGTCCTTGATTGTGAGTAAATGTTCATAACTTTGTGCACCGGGAACATGTAAAAGAAGTAATCTTAAACTGAAACGTTCAATGTCTCGTGGACTGACGGTATCAATTCTTGGGATCATTTTATTATTATGTTTTTTTTTGTTGTCGCCATTCACCATTTACAAATACATAGTGATTTGTAATGTCAATGTATAAGAATTGTCTGGCCTCAGTGTCCTGATAATTTAATTGAAACCAAGCAGTAAGTGTTGTTGCTCTATGTTCACTTTGTGCTAAAGCATTTCTTTCATTCCCTGCAACTGATTAATTAAAAAAATGAATTACATAAATTCATTAATCACTGTCATTAATGTTGAAAAAAAAAACCTTAATCCTTTTTTTTATAAAGAATGTCATCATTAATTATACCTGTCAATTTGTGCTTTCAGGGAGGTGCAGAGATGATGAACCAGTAAAATGACATAAAAAGGCTTTGTAATGTTTTGTTCGAATGAATTTATGAATCATTGAAAGTATCCTTTTTAATTGGCATATATGGCAAACGTAAATCCTAATCATCAATATATAGCTAAGAAAATGCATTCTAAAATCATAAAACGTGTCCTAATATAATAAAGGTATTTAAATATTTAAGTGCTTATAAGGTCCTATCGCTGTTAGACAATGAGCAATAATAGAATTATGAACTAATTAATCAAAGAATACACATGAATAAAATAATGTAAAATTGTCATGACTGCAAAATATAAACAGGTAATCATGTTTTCCTAAAGAACGGCAAACAAAAATACCTATGAGCAAACTATAGATTGGCGTTAAACAAATTTTTATTTTTTGTATTAAATTAATTAATGAATAAATCAAGTTATGATGTGAAATTGTATTTAGTGAAAACAGCAATGGCTAAGCATATATGTATTCATAATCTATTTTTTTTTACTTGTAATAATTGATTAATTATTAAAATAAATGATGTAAATTAATTAATCAATAGCTTTTATCAATTGACTAAAAAATTACTTAACCCTTTTTTTCTAAAGAATGTCATCACTAAATCACATACCTGTCAAGTTGATGTTATATCAGCTGAAATCCTGCTGAGGTCACTGTCTGTCTTTTTTCCCTGTAATTATTAGTCATTAATAGTTAATCAATGAGTGTACGTTAATAATCATTACATCAGATATATAAATGCAATATTAAATATATGCCTTGTAAAATAGACAATATATTTGATTCTAATGATTCCTGAAAAAATAATTAATTAATGAATATTCCTTAATTAATTAATTAATTAATTAATACCATTGATCAATTGAAAACAAAAAGCCTTAATCATTTTCTCCTGAAAAATAGCATCATGAAATGATATTCCTGTAAAGGTGATCCTATTGCAGATCAAATGCTGCAAACGTCACTCTGGGTACTTCGCTGCACAGATGATTAATCATTAAGAGTATGCTGTTTAATTAGCATAC
This sequence comes from Discoglossus pictus, assembly GCA_027410445.1. Classification (NCBI taxonomy): domain Eukaryota; kingdom Metazoa; phylum Chordata; class Amphibia; order Anura; family Alytidae; genus Discoglossus; species Discoglossus pictus. The sequence continues at coordinate 48,543,599 of CM050170.1, read as the reverse complement.
ATGCCAAATATAAGCATTGCTATATTAATAAATAAATGCACTATAAAATATTAAATGTAGCATGTGTCATAATGTAATAAAGTGATTTCAATATTTAAGCGCTTTGAGGATCCTATTCCTGTGAGACAATGAGCAGCAACACAGAAATATAATTACACTGTAAAATCTACCTATTTTTTGAGGCATTTTAACACATTTTATATTATATTATTACAAATGAATGACTAATTAAGTAATTAATGATGAACATTAAAAATTGAGCAGCAACACGCAAAACTAAGTGCATAAATACTTAAGCAGCAAAACAAAAATATAACTGCACTGTAATAATTAAGCACCAACACTGAAATCTAAGTGCACTGTAAAATAAACATATCTTTTGAGGCATTTTAAACCTTTTTTTTATTTGTATTACTTATTAATGAGTAATGAAGTAATTAATGAACATTAATAGTTGAGCAGCAACACCGAAATGTAAGTGCACTGTCAAATATACATATTTTTTTATTCAGTTTTGAATACATTTTTTATTCTGACTAATTAATTACTAATTAATTAATTAATGAACATTACTAATTAATCAATGACTAAATATATTAGAAAGAGTTAATCAATAATATAGTCATAAAGTAAAGTCAGTCAAAAATATCATTTTTTTTTCATAATGATAAATAATTAATAATTACTGAATTATTGTCCATTAAAAATTAATTAATAAATTAATAAATATATTTGAAATCGTTAAGCATTAATGTCTTGATAAAGTTAAGGCATTGCAAAATCTAAGAATGTAATATATTTTTTTAATAATTAATATTTTTTAATTAATAATTAATTTATCAATCAATTAATATACTTTACCTATTTATAATGAACTAGAATATTGCCCATCAAAAAATGACGGGAATCAAATTGTAAGTGAGCTAATGCTGTTTGGTGTCTGGTAATGAACTAAACAATACATTAATAAAGGAATATACTTTACCTATTTTGAAGTAATAAATGTAGGAAGCATTATGCTGAAGAGCTGACAATCTGTTTTGATGTTGCCGCAGCATACAATGTGTGTTTTGAGTGCTGTGGATCTGCTGTGTAAGTGTGAGCAATGTGTGAAGTGTGTAGTGTAAATATTGTGCGTGCGCGAGCCAAATCCGTTAGGATAGCTGTGTACTTCTGCATTCTGTAAGTTAGTTAGTGTTGTAAAATGGCGCCTAATGTGTGGTACGCGGCTGTTGGTGACTTAGCGTCCTTGTTCTTGGACCTCGTGCGGCTTTTTAGGAAAATCTGTATGTGTTTGGTGGTGTTTTGCGTATTTAGGGTCCTGGGAAGGAGAGAGGGAGGGGGAGAGACAGCACACAGTGTGCAGAAAGCGCACAGAGAGAGGGGGTGCACAGAGAGAGAGGGCACACATAGAGAAAGAGGGCGCACATAGAGAGATAGAACCGACAATTGAAAATAACATGTATATATTGTCATTTATGACGGGCAAGTTACTAGTTTGTAAATAAAGGGCATTCAAGGTTATCCTGGATAATTAGAGAGAAAGTATTGATCCAGGGAGGAATCCGATTCACAGTATCTGGGGTCAGGAAGATTTTTTTTTTTCCTTTTGAGACAATTGGCAAAATTTCACTTGTTTATTTTTTTTCTGTTTGCCTTCCTCTGGCTCAATTTACAATTAACATTTAATCTGCATATTGCAGATCGGGGCAGACAATAAAAGGTTGAATTTGATGGACTGAAAGTATTTTTTCAACCTTCAATTTCTATGTAAAGTACACTAGTAAAACACTACCGCGTTATCACATGACACGTGTAAATCTAACCTCTTAGAAAATACATCTGAGTGGTCCCAATGTCCATAATATCCAAACCCAGAGTATCTGTCCCATAACTGATATAAAAATCGCTATCACATTGATTTCCGTTCTCTCTGAAGTTCACTCAGAAGTCATTCAGAGTGCCCAAAATTATAAAAAAAATAACCTAAGGGTACATTGAAACCTCTGTAAAGACAGAAAAAATGCCTCTGAGAAGTCTGGATGTTTTCAATCTGTTGCTATGAAGGATCTAACAACTTGTGTCAAATGTGATGCTTTATTGCTCAAATCTCACAATTAGGGGGTTAATACTGCTGCCTCCTATGAGCCAGTGTATCCCGGAATCTATGATCACTACCCCAATGAGACCAGGTATCCCAGGGGATTCCCAATCTAAAGTATAGCAAAGGGCATCCTTATGTACCTCAATGGCACCAAATAATAACTCCTATAGCATGGTGGTACCTACAGACTTTATGGTATTGTAAACTATAACCATGGACCTGATGGCACCTTATATTAACACCCTAATAATAATTTCTATACATAGGGTTCCTGAGGACCTTGATGGAATAGTATACTATAACTATGAGGAGTCAAATGGAACCCCATTGCACCTAAAAGGAACCCCATGCCATGGGTTCCTCAAAGACTCCCATGACATCCTATCTACCACCAGAAGCTTCATATATCAAAATTAAATATTTACATTTCTCCTGCCATATTGCTGATAATTAAATTAAATAATTAAATTAAATGTCTAACAAATCAGAATGCACAAACCACCAGAGATATTAAGTGTCATAGGGCACCATAGGGACTGCTATGAATATAGTTTTGAATACCATGGGAATCCATATGTTATAGGGGTTAAAATTAAGTGCAAAGGGAGTCCATAGGGTCCCCCATGATTATAGTTTAGAATACCATGTGAGAGCTACATAGTAGCAGGTGCCATGTTGGTTCTAAGGTCATAGTTATAACATAATATTCCATGGGGGTCTGTAGGTACCAAATGGTATAAGGGTTTAATAATAGATGTCATCAGTGACCCTCGTGGTTATTAATTAAGTGAAGAATCCGCAGGGTATCTGGCTAATAGAGGTAGTAGGATAGATCGATAGATAGTTTGATGCTTGTGAAAGCTAGTAAAATAAAGACTATAGAATATATACATATGTTTTTTTACGCCGTTCGGTCACTTCTGACTCTGCGTGACTTCATGGACCGTAACACACCACATGTAATGATGTAGGAATCACAAGGTTGTGGAGACCAGCAGCCAAGGTCAGAAATAATCCAGTTCAGCAACTTGTAGGTGAAACAGGAACAAGCTTTATTGAAGTGATCAGGAACCACACAATAATCTGGCAAGGATACAGAGACAGGAAGTGCCTTATATAGGCCAAGGACCAGACACAGCTAAAGAGAGTTGTCACTGATTTCATTGCTTTTAGAGTCAAGGTATCAGATGTCAGGCAAATCTGCAAGAGGCAGGCTGGTGTACCGGTACGGAAGAGGTTTAGCAACATGGAAACCAGGGTTCAAATCCCAGCAGAGTCAATTCCTCACACCACAACATCTTTATGTCCATGGTCATGCTGATCATCTTGGTATTCATGGCAGAGATACTGGAGTGCGTTGCCAGTTCCTTCTTCAGTGGGCCACAGCATACAGCTCCTGGTATTCCTAGGTGGTCTCTGATCTCAGTACTGACCAGGCCCCACCCTGCTCAACTTCAGGGTGGTGTGACCTCTTGGTTTTCTGACTGAGAATCGAACCCAGGTCGACAAATGTTGAAGCATCTAGTCTGGATCATTAGAAAACCCATATATATATATATATATATATATATATATATATATATATATATATATATAGAGAGAGAGAGAGAGAGAGAGAGAGAGAGAGAGAGAGAGAGAGAGAGAGCACATTCATGTGTTCACATTTCAAATGTCTAAAACAAGTTAAAAAAAAAACTGTTTCCTGCTCAGACTTCCAAGAAATACAATTATTGGTTCCCTGGTGGTCCAGTGACTCTGGTATATACACAATATATTTATTTTGTTTGCATCTGATCTGTGATTTTTTTTCTGAACAGTAAGGGTGTTTGTGTACTTATGCAGTGATTTTTGTGCAGGTGAGTGGTAAGAACCTAATATAAGAGGGGAAGGAGCAAACTTGTGAGCTTGCAAACAGTTCTACTGAAAGTGCAGTTCTAGTATAAGTGTAGGAGTTTAAATAAAAGGAGTTCAAAGAAAAGGGTGTAATTGTAATGTAGGAGATAAGGGGGTAAAAAAAAATATATATATATATATATATATATATATATATATATATATATATTCATACAGTGAAAGGTAGTGGAGATATGCAAATATTGGTCCAACTGAATGTAAAGTTCTAGAAGAGAGAAGGAAACATTCTATAATAAGCGATGTAGAGATAGAAGAAAATAACCAAATGGGTAAATCAAAAGATCTCTTCAAATACTTTGGGGGTCTTAAAGAAATCTTTCATGCCAAAGTGAGCGTGATAAGAGACAAATAAGGTATGGATTTAACCAAAGCAGATCAGATAAAGAAGAGGTGACAGGAATATACTAACCTATACAGGAATAAGAGTGAGGGGTAGATAGGAGGTACAATGAAAAATAGCAAGGGGAGTGTTAGAGAAAAAAAATCATACCAACCAACCACTTTTTACTCCCAAACCCAGTCATGATACCGAAAAACAGAGTCCTCTGATAATTTTCCTATTATTAGAGTTTATTTATAGAAAAGTGGGTCAGCAGCAAAAACATCCAAAATGGCTGCTAATGGCTGGCTGAAATATATACAACTTAGCTTTAATAATGTTTACATAAAGTCAATGGGACAATCCATCCCCACCCCCCAGAAACATGGTATGTAGGTTCTGCACCGAAAGCATGCCTGGTACATCACACTAGATGCACAAAAACACTTTATTTCTTATCTTAAAATAATTTATGTTGGCCAATCAGGTTAGCCGAATGATTTGAAAAAACTCTGGGGTTCCTGTTTGTGCTGCAAAGCAGCCTGAGATATGTAGTCAGCAGCAGCACATAGCACACATCAGACAGGAAGATGCAAGGAGATTGGCTGAGGAAGCAACAGCAGGTGAATAATGGGTAAAATTAATTACCTAATACTGCATGCTGAATGGAGGGATCAGCGGCCTATGTAGACACCCCTGGGGGTGTTAACATAATCATTAGAAAGATTTATAGATATTAATAAAAATAAAATGATTTATGAGATGTGCTGAATACATATAGGCTGCTTTTTGTTTATAGAGTGCAGAAAAGTAATAACCCAGGAAAATTACATATCCCTTTAAATCAAAAGGTTATTGGTAACCAGGCAGATAGCAGCAATGTATAGAACCAGTGCAGTCTCATAGTATGTATTGAAATAATACAAGCTAGTAGAACTTACTAAAAGAGAAGCACTGCAAAAAGGTTGTATTAACATGCTTTAAAACACAGATATCCACAGATTTCTATGAGCTAGCTAAATGATTTTGATTAATTGCATTTATATGATCTTAGTAGAATTTCATAATATGTCATGTTGATGTGTAATGGCAGACTCATATTAAACATTCCCACATTTCATACATACAACTGGTCTTTATCCTATGTGAGTTTTTTGTGTCATTTCAAATCTGACTGAAACACGTTTTCTCTTGTGTAAATTTCACAACATGCAAATGGTGTTACATAGTTACATAGTATTTAAGGTTAAAAAAAATCCTTTCAGTCCATCAAGTTCAACCTTTTAAGATCTCCTCTGATCTGCAAAATGCGGATTAACTATTAATTAATTAGTTGTATAAAAAAAAAAAAATCAATTCCCTCCTGATCCCAGACACCGGCGACCGGACTTCTCCCTGGATCAATACTGCCTCTCTAATTATCCATGATAACCCTGAATTCCCTTTTTAATTAGAAATAAATCCAGTTCCCTTTTAAAGTTATCTATCGAATCCGCTGTCACCACCTCGTCTGGTAGAGAATTCTACAGATTAACCACCCTTACTGTGAAGAACCCTTTTCTTTCTTTCTATCCTGTGTGAGTTCTCATATGTCGATTGAGATTTGATGCCACACTGAAACATTTCCCACATTCAGAACATGCAAAAGGTTTCTCTCCCGTGTGAGTTGCCTTATGTGAATTAAGAACTGAGAGCTGACTAAAACATTTCCCACATTCAGAACATTGAAAAGGTTTTTCTCCAGTATGAGTTCTCGTATGTCTATTAAGAGCTGAGAGATGACTGAAACATTTCCCACATTCAGAACATGGAAAAGGTTTTTCTCCAGTGTGAGTTCTCTTATGTCTATTAAGATCCGAGAGATGACTGAAACATTTCTCACATTCAGAACATGGAAAAGGTTTTTCACCTGTATGATTCATCTTATGTCTATTAAGATCTGAGAGATGACTGAAACATTTCCCACATTCAGAACATGGAAAAGGTTTTTCTCCTGTGTGAGTTCTCTTATGTCTATTAAGATCTGAGAGTTGACTGAAACATTTCTCACATTCAGAACATGGAAAAGGTTTTTCTCCTGTATGAGCTTTCTTATGTCTATTAAGATCTGAGAGATGACTGAAACATTTCCCACATTCAGAACATGCAAAAGGTTTCTCTCTTGTATGAGTCCACTTATGGATATTAAGAGATGAGAGCTGACGGAAACATTTCCCACATTCAGAACATGGAAAAGGTTTTTCTCCTGTATGAGTCATCGTATGCCTATTAAGAGCTGAGAGATGACTGAAACATTTCCCACATTCAGAACATGCAAAAGGTTTCTCTCCTGTATGAGTCACCTTATGGCTATTAAGATTTGAGGAACAATGGAAACATTTCCCACATTCAGAACATGGAAAAGGTTTTTCTCCTGTGTGAGTCATCTTATGTTCATTAAGAGCTGAGAGATTACTGAAAGATTTCCTACATTCAGAACATGGAAAAGGCATTTCTCCAGTGTGAGTCCACTTATGGATATTAAGAGATGAGAGCTGACGGAAACATTTCCCACATTCAGAACATGGAAAAGGTTTTTCTCCTGTATGAGTCATCGTATGCCTATTAAGAGCTGAGAGATGACTGAAACATTTCCCACATTCAGAACATGTAAATGTTTTTTCTCCTGTATGAGTCTTCTTATGGTAATTAAGATTTGAGGCCTGACTGAAACATTTCTCACATTCAGAACATGCAAATATTTTTTCTACTATGTGAGAAATGTGGTCTTCTCCATGGGTATTCCAAATCTCGGCACCATCTGTTGGAAACAAAAGCACCAGAAGTAAATTGTGACAGCTTTAAACTACTTCTAAATGGAAACGATTATATAGCATATATATTTATTATAGTTGCAACAATAACTTATAGCATACTGATACCAATTTGCAGTTAATAAAAGGCCAATTTGGTTGAAAATGATTTAGTTTAGTCTATTAATTTAGTGTAAGTTATGTTACTACTTATGAAAACATTGTTTTCTAATCATATGAAAATGAGGCAACAGATGTCTGAATGTCTATAAAGTGCAGTGTGATTCGGTGCAAACCATTGATTGTCGATTATGCTCTTTTGTTTAATTAAATATGATGGTCTGCAAAATGTTATTTAAAAGAAAAATACAAATACTGTATAAACACAGACTTTACGTATTACAACTTATACATGCTATTGCTTACTGAAGGCTTTCATTTTTTGCCTACTGCTTGCTGCCTGTTACTTACCGAGGTGGGCGTTTCTGTAAACTAACAATCTACCCATTAGTGCTGCTGAGAGATCCAACTATTACTGACCTGTAGCCTCCTTTTTATTTTTTTGGCGCTTTTTTTTCTCTCTGTGTGTGATGTTTATGTTGTATTTTTTGTGTGTTTTGATTTGCGTGGTTCGGCCGTTAACTTTGTATTTTTTTTTCTAAGTCCTGAGTCTCATATATTTTTTACTAAGTCCCGCGTCTCGTATTTTTTTTTTTTCTAAGTCTCGCGTTTGTCAACTGCTTGCAGCCTAAGGCGATCCTGCATTTCCTGAGTGTTTGGTCGCTAAGTCCCACGTGTTTCAATGTGTGATCAGCTCGCCTCGCTTTGCGAGGTTCACAGCAGCACCTTTGGCGGTCCTTTCTGGCTAAGTCCCATTGCCTTCACTGCTCGCCTCACAGGCAATAATCACCCTTTTTCTTTTCTTTTTTTTACAAAAATAGAACATACATAACATATACATACACATCTTCCCAATATTATAACCATTTTGTCTTTGATAAACAGTATAAAAAGGACATATAAAAGAAATACCCACTTTTAAACCTTGCCCTGTATACTCATTTCTATTTATGGTTAAATTTATCCCATGGAATGCTTTGCTCTCGAAATAATCCGTGTTCATCAACTCTCTATTGGAATTAACTTTATTTACAATTTCTTTCCATGATGGAATTGTAGATTTATTCCAATATTTCACTAGTAAATATTTAATAATTAACAGAATATGTGAGATCAATAGATTATCTTTGGGAAATATTTTATCTATCTGTATATGGAATAAGATTACTGTGGGAGTGCATGGACAATCTAATTCCAATATTTCTGTTAGATGAGCACAGCATTCTTTCCGAAAAATCTGAATTTTAATACAATCCCACCACATATGGGAAGATGAACCAATTTGACCACAACCTTTCCAACATAGTGGGGAAATCTGATTATCAAACTTATTTAAAATGGGGGGGACTAAGTACCACTTTTGGGTTAATGTAAAGTATAATTTTCTATATAAATTATTTATAGAGGATTTTTTTATTAATCTTAGAGCTCTTTCCCAGTCCTGATCTTCAAACTTTATATCAAATTTATATTCCTATTCTATTACACTCTTTGATTTTGTATACATCATGGTTTTTTTCCTAATTTTATTAATCTTTGAAATAAGGTGAGACACAGGACCCTTAATCAAAATAAGTTCTAATTCATACATTTTGTCCATATGCACAGGTAAATCACCCTTAGATTTAAATTTTTCTGACATAGCTCTATAATTTAACCAAGATATTTTCCCCATACCATATATCTTCTGAAAATCAGTATAGTTTAGTAAAGAACCTGAACGGTATAGTTCGAATATATTCTATACCTGCTTTCTTCATAAAATCTATTTCTTTTTTATTTGAGCTATCTTCCAAAATGTCAAACGGAGCTGATAAAGACGGGAAATGAAATAACCCTAATTTATCTTTATTTTTATTCCAAAATGTTATTATTGATCTTAATCCTTTTGGTAATCTACCCCATTTATCGTCAACTTCATTAGATCTACCCAATAGTGATCTGATTGAGAAAGTCTAATAAGATCTTCCTCAATCATCTTCCAGCATGAATTCCTATTTTGTATATTCATATTAATTATGTGAGTTATTGCAATATTTTCACAAATTTCTTTAATGTCTGGTGTTCCAATCCCACCAAATCACATTTTTTTTAGTTATTATTTTCTTTACTCTCACTTTTTTATCTAAGTAGATAAATCTGTCTATTGTTTTCTGAATAGATTTAATAATATGAACAGGTGCAATTTCTGGAATACATCTAAATAGATAGATTTTAACCACTGCTATTCGGGCTGACCATGAAAATCTTATGTTTCGCCACTCATAGAGTAGCAATTTGATTTCTTTTAGTATTTCTGATATATTATCTTCTATTGTTTTATCGTTAGAGAAATTGAATCTTATACCCAAATGTACAATATTTTTGGAATGCCAATTAAATGTATATGAATTTTTTTATTCCTTTATAGTCTCTAAATTTAGGCCTCTATATATTATATCGGACTTTGAAGGGTTTATTTTAAAATATGAAACTTTACTAAATTCGGCCAACAGATTCACTAAGTTTTTACAGGATTCTGCTGGATCTGCTAAAAATACTATATTATTGTCGGCAAACAACATAAACATGTATTCAGCATTACCAACATTTATACCTTTGATCTTTTTATATCTTCTTATTAATGAAGCCAATGGCTCCAGAAAAAGAAGGAACAACAGTGGAGAAAGAGGACATCCTTGGCGAGTTCCATTTGTGATTCTAAATTTCTCAGATTCAAAATTTGGTCCTGCTATATATGCCGATGATTTCACATAGAATTTATTATTAATGTTCTTATTGTGTAATAATTCCTCACCTTTCCTGATATTCCCAGGACTCTCCTCCTCTTTCACCTGCTGCTGATCTCTTATCTTCAGCTCCTCTTGTTCAACCTTGGAGACAACTGGAGGCTTCACATCTAAAGGTCCTACCGATAGAGATAAAAAGAGTATAGACCTTCACCATTGTAATTATTTACTATCAATCTAGTGTTTTAAATCCTTTAATTGAAAGATGCACAAAGACGGAAACATCCAAATGTTATTACTTTGTATGGACAGAAGACCAAATATGGTGCCATTGGGTAAAAAAAATCAGCTTTAGAAGCTGCGTTGTGTGGAAAACTTCATGAGATAAAGACTGAAATAAGTGATAACTGAATTATAATAAAAAGGGTTATAAATTCTGTATTAACTGCCAGGAAGTTTTGATGTCTTGAAGCTTATTGGAAAGTATCATAAACTACGTCCTTGATTGTGAGTAAATGTTCATAACTTTGTGCACCGGGAACATGTAAAAGAAGTAATCTTAAACTGAAACGTTCAATGTCTCGTGGACTGACGGTATCAATTCTTGGGATCATTTTATTATTATGTTTTTTTTTGTTGTCGCCATTCACCATTTACAAATACATAGTGATTTGTAATGTCAATGTATAAGAATTGTCTGGCCTCAGTGTCCTGATAATTTAATTGAAACCAAGCAGTAAGTGTTGTTGCTCTATGTTCACTTTGTGCTAAAGCATTTCTTTCATTCCCTGCAACTGATTAATTAAAAAAATGAATTACATAAATTCATTAATCACTGTCATTAATGTTGAAAAAAAAAAACCTTAATCCTTTTTTTTATAAAGAATGTCATCATTAATTATACCTGTCAATTTGATGTGATATCAACTGAAGTCCTGCAGACGTTACTCTGTGCTTTCAGGGAGGTGCAGAGATGATGAACCAGTAAAATGACATAAAAAGGCTTTGTAATGTTTTGTTCGAATGAATTTATGAATCATTGAAAGTATCCTTTTTAATTGGCATATATGGCAAATGTAAATCCTAATCATCAATATATAGCTAAGAAAATGCATTCTAAAATCATAAAACGTGTCCTAATATAATAAAGGTATTTAAATATTTAAGTGCTTATAAGGTCCTATCGCTGTTAGACAATGAGCAATAATAGAATTATGAACTAATTAATCAAAGAATACACATGAATAAAATAATGTAAAATTGTCATGACTGCAAAATATAAACAGGTAATCATGTTTTCCTAAAGAACGGCAAACAAAAATACCTATGAGCAAACTATAGATTGGCGTTAAACAAATTTTTATTTTTTGTATTAAATTAATTAATGAATAAATCAAGTTATGATGTGAAATTGTATTTAGTGAAAACAGCAATGGCTAAGCATATATGTATTCATAATCTATTTTTTTTTACTTGTAATAATTGATTAATTATTAAAATAAATGATGTAAATTAATTAATCAATAGCTTTTATCAATTGACTAAAAAATTACTTAATCCTATTTTTCTAAAGAATGTCATCACTAAATCACATACCTGTCAAGTTGATGTTATATCAGCTGAAATCCTGCTGAGGTCACTGTCTGTCTTTTTCCCCTGTAATTATTAGTCATTAATAGTTAATCAATGAGTGTACGTTAATAATCATTACATCAGATATATAAATGCAATATTAAATATATGCCTTGTAAAATAGACAATATATTTGATTCTAATGATTCCTGAAAAAATAATTAATTAATGAATATTCCTTAATTAATTAATTAATTAATTAATTAATACCATTGATCAATTGAAAACAAAAAGCCTTAATCATTTTCTCCTGAAAAATAGCATCATGAAATGATATTCCTGTAAAGGTGATCCTATTGCAGATCAAATGCTGCAAACGTCACTCTGGGTACTTCGCTGCACAGATGATTAATCATTAAGAGTATGCTGTTTAATTAGCATACATGCCAAATATAAGCATGGCTATATTAATAAATAAATGCACTATAAAATATTAAATGTAGCATGTGTCATAATGTAATAAAGTGATTTCAATATTTAAGCGCTTTGAGGATCCTATTCCTGTGAGACAATGAGCAGCAACACAGAAATATAATTACACTGTAAAATCTACCTATTTTTTGAGGCATTTTAACACATTTTATATTATATTATTACAAATGAATGACTAATTAAGTAATTAATGATGAACATTAAAAATTGAGCAGCAACACGCAAAACTAAGTGCATAAATACTTAAGCAGCAAAACAAAAATATAACTGCACTGTAATAATTAAGCACCAACACTGAAATCTAAGTGCACTGTAAAATGAACATATCTTTTGAGGCATTTTAAACCTTTTTTTTATTTGTATTACTTATTAATGAGTAATGAAGTAATTAATGAACATTAATAGTTGAGCAGCAACACCGAAATGTAAGTGCACTGTCAAATATACATATTTTTTTATTCAGTTTTGAATACATTTTTTATTCTGACTAATTAATTACTAATTAATTAATTAATGAACATTACTAATTAATCAATGACTAAATATATTAGAAAGAGTTAATCAATAATATAGTCATAAAGTAAAGTCAGTCAAAAATATCATTTTTTTTTCATAATGATAAATAATTAATCTTGATAAAGTTAAGGCATTGCAAAATCTAAGAATGTAATATATTTTTTTAATAATTAATATTTTTTAATTAATAATTAATTTATCAATCAATTAATATACTTTACCTATTTATAATGAACTAGAATATTGCCCATCAAAAAATGACGGGAATCAAATTGTAAGTGAGCTAATGCTGTTTGGTGTCTGGTAATGAACTAAACAATACATTAATAAAGGAATATACTTTACCTATTTTGAAGTAATAAATGTAGGAAGCATTATGCTGAAGAGCTGACAATCTGTTTTGATGTTGCCGCAGCATACAATGTGTGTTTTGAGTGCTGTGGATCTGCTGTGTAAGTGTGAGCAATGTGTGAAGTGTGTAGTGTAAATATTGTGCGTGCGCGAGCCAAATCCGTTAGGATAGCTGTGTACTTCTGCATTCTGTAAGTTAGTTAGTGTTGTAAAATGGCGCCTAATGTGTGGTACGCGGCTGTTGGTGACTTAGCGTCCTTGTTCTTGGACCTCGTGCGGCTTTTTAGGAAAATCTGTATGTGTTTGGTGGTGTTTTGCGTATTTAGGGTCCTGGGAAGGAGAGAGGGAGGGGGAGAGACAGCACACAGTGTGCAGACAGCGCACAGAGAGAGGGGGTGCACAGAGAGAGAGGGCACACATAGAGAAAGAGGGCGCACATAGAGAGATAGAACCGACAATTGAAAATAACATGTATATATTGTCATTTATGACGGGCAAGTTACTAGTTTGTAAATAAAGGGCATTCAAGGTTATCCTGGATAATTAGAGAGAAAGTATTGATCCAGGGAGGAATCCGATTCACAGTATCTGGGGTCAGGAAGATTTTTTTTTTTCCTTTTGAGACAATTGGCAAAATTTCACTTGTTTATTTTTTTTCTGTTTGCCTTCCTCTGGCTCAATTTACAATTAACATTTAATCTGCATATTGCAGATCGGGGCAGACAATAAAAGGTTGAATTTGATGGACTGAAAGTATTTTTTCAACCTTCAATTTCTATGTAAAGTACACTAGTAAAACACTACCGCATTATCACATGACACGTGTAAATCTAACCTCTTAGAAAATACATCTGAGTGGTCCCAATGTCCATAATATCCAAACCCAGAGTATCTGTCCCATAACTGATATAAAAATCGCTATCACATTGATTTCCGTTCTCTCTGAAGTTCACTCAGAAGTCATTCAGAGTGCCCAAAATTATAAAAAAAATAACCTAAGGGTACATTGAAACCTCTGTAAAGACAGAAAAAATGCCTCTGAGAAGTCTGGATGTTTTCAATCTGTTGCTATGAAGGATCTAACAACTTGTGTCAAATGTGATGCTTTATTGCTCAAATCTCACAATTAGGGGGTTAATACTGCTGCCTCCTATGAGCCAGTGTATCCCGGAATCTATGATCACTACCCCAATGAGACCAGGTATCCCAGGGGATTCCCAATCTAAAGTATAGCAAAGGGCATCCTTATGTACCTCAATGGCACCAAATAATAACTCCTATAGCATGGTGGTACCTACAGACTTTATGGTATTGTAAACTATAACCATGGACCTGATGGCACCTTATATTAACACCCTAATAATAATTTCTATACATAGGGTTCCTGAGGACCTTGATGGAATAGTATACTATAACTATGAGGAGTCAAATGGAACCCCATTGCACCTAAAAGGAACCCCATGCCATGGGTTCCTCAAAGACTCCCATGACATCCTATCTACCACCAGAAGCTTCATATATCAAAATTAAATATTTACATTTCTCCTGCCATATTGCTGATAATTAAATTAAATAATTAAATTAAATGTCTAACAAATCAGAATGCACAAACCACCATAGATATTAAGTGTCATAGGGCACCATAGGGACTGCTATGAATATAGTTTTGAATACCATGGGAATCCATATGTTATAGGGGTTAAAATTAAGTGCAAAGGGAGTCCATAGGGTCCCCCATGATTATAGTTTAGAATACCATGTGAGAGCTACATAGTAGCAGGTGCCATGTTGGTTCTAAGGTCATAGTTATAACATAATATTCCATGGGGGTCTGTAGGTACCAAATGGTATAAGGGTTTAATAATAGATGTCATCAGTGACCCTCGTGGTTATTAATTAAGTGAAGAATCCGCAGGGTATCTGGCTAATAGAGGTAGTAGGATAGATCGATAGATAGTTTGATGCTTGTGAAAGCTAGTAAAATAAAGACTATAGAATATATACTTATGTTTTTTTACGCCGTTCGGTCACTTCTGACTCTGCGTGACTTCATGGACCGTAACACACCACATGTAATGATGTAGGAATCACAAGGTTGTGGAGACCAGCAGCCAAGGTCAGAAATAATCCAGTTCAGCAACTTGTAGGTGAAACAGGAACAAGCTTTATTGAAGTGATCAGGAACCACACAATAATCTGGCAAGGATACAGAGACAGGAAGTGCCTTATATAGGCCAAGGACCAGACACAGCTAAAGAGAGTTGTCACTGATTTCATTGCTTTTAGAGTCAAGGTATCAGATGTCAGGCAAATCTGCAAGAGGCAGGCTGGTGTACCGGTACGGAAGAGGTTTAGCAACATGGAAACCAGGGTTCAAATCCCAGCAGAGTCAATTCCTCACACCACAACATCTTTATGTCCATGGTCATGCTGATCATCTTGGTATTCATGGCAGAGATACTGGAGTGCGTTGCCAGTTCCTTCTTCAGTGGGCCACAGCATACAGCTCCTGGTATTCCTAGGTGGTCTCTGATCTCAGTACTGACCAGGCCCCACCCTGCTCAACTTCAGGGTGGTGTGACCTCTTGGTTTTCTGACTGAGAATCGAACCCAGGTCGACAAATGTTGAAGCATCTAGTCTGGATCATTAGAAAACCCATATATATATATATATATATATATATATATATATATATATATATATATAGAGAGAGAGAGAGAGAGAGAGAGAGAGAGAGAGAGAGCACATTCATGTGTTCACATTTCAAATGTCTAAAACAAGTTAAAAAAAAAACTGTTTCCTGCTCAGACTTCCAAGAAATACAATTATTGGTTCTCTGGTGGTCCAGTGACTCTGGTATATACACAATATATTTATTTTGTTTGCATCTGATCTGTGATTTTTTTTCTGAACAGTAAGGGTGTTTGTGTACTTATGCAGTGATTTTTGTGCAGGTGAGTGGTAAGAACCTAATATAAGAGGGGAAGGAGCAAACTTGTGAGCTTGCAAACAGTTCTACTGAAAGTGCAGTTCTAGTATAAGTGTAGGAGTTTAAATAAAAGGAGTTCAAAGAAAAGGGTGTAATTGTAATGTAGGAGATAAGGGGGTAAAAAAAATATATATATATATATATATATATATATATATATATATATATATATTCATACAGTGAAAGGTAGTGGAGATATGCAAATATTGGTCCAACTGAATGTAAAGTTCTAGAAGAGAGAAGGAAACATTCTATAATAAGCGATGTAGAGATAGAAGAAAATAACCAAATGGGTAAATCAAAAGATCTCTTCAAATACTTTGGGGGTCTTAAAGAAATCTTTCATGCCAAAGTGAGCGTGATAAGAGACAAATAAGGTATGGATTTAACCAAAGCAGATCAGATAAAGAAGAGGTGACAGGAATATACTAACCTATACAGGAATAAGAGTGAGGGGTAGATAGGAGGTACAATGAAAAATAGCAAGGGGAGTGTTAGAGAAAAAAAATCATACCAACCAACCACTTTTTACTCCCAAACCCAGTCATGATACCGAAAAACAGAGTCCTCTGATAATTTTCCTATTATTAGAGTTTATTTATAGAAACGTGGGTCAGCAGCAAAAACATCCAAAATGGCTGCTAATGGCTGGCTGAAATATATACAACTTAGCTTTAATAATGTTTACATAAAGTCAATGGGACAATCCATCCCCACCCCCCAGAAACATGGTATGTAGGTTCTGCACCGAAAGCATGCCTGGTACATCACACTAGATGCACAAAAACACTTTATTTCTTATCTTAAAATAATTTATGTTGGCCAATCAGGTTAGCCGAATGATTTGAAAAAACTCTGGGGTTCCTGTTTGTGCTGCAAAGCAGCCTGAGATATGTAGTCAGCAGCAGCACATAGCACACATCAGACAGGAAGATGCAAGGAGATTGGCTGAGGAAGCAACAGCAGGTGAATAATGGGTAAAATTAATTACCTAATACTGCATGCTGAATGGAGGGATCAGGGGCCTATGTAGACACCCCTGGGGGTGTTAACATAATCATTAGAAAGATTTATAGATATTAATAAAAATAAAATGATTTATGAGATGTGCTGAATACATATAGGCTGCTTTTTGTTTATAGAGTGCAAAAAAGTAATAACCCAGGAAAATTACATATCCCTTTAAATCAAAAGGTTATTGGTAACCAGGCAGATAGCAGCAATGTATAGAACCAGTGCAGTCTCATAGTATGTATTGAAATAATACAAGCTAGTAGAACTTACTAAAAGAGAAGCACTGCAAAAAGGTTGTATTAACATGCTTTAAAACACAGATATCCACAGATTTCTATGAGCTAGCTAAATGATTTTGATTAATTGCATTTATATGATCTTAGTAGAATTTCATAATATGTCATGTTGATGTGTAATGGCAGACTCATATTAAACATTCCCACATTTCATACATACAACTGGTCTTTATCCTATGTGAGTTTTTTGTGTCATTTCAAATCTGACTGAAACACGTTTTCTCTTGTGTAAATTTCACAACATGCAAATGGTGTTACATAGTTACATAGTATTTAAGGTTGAAAAAATACTTTCAGTCCATCAAGTTCAACTTTTTAAGATCTCCTCTGATCTGCAAAATGCGGATTAACTATTAATTAATTAGTTGTATAAAAAAAAAAAAAATCAATTCCCTCCTGATCCCAGACACCGGCGACCGGACTTCTCCCTGGATCAATACTGCCTCTCTAATTATCCATGATAACCCTGAATTCCCTTTTTAATTAGAAATAAATCCAGTCCCCTTTTAAAGTTATCTATCGAATCCGCTGTCACCACCTCGTCTGGTAGAGAATTCTACAGATTAACAACCCTTACTGTGAAGAACCCTTTTCTTTCTATCCTGTGTGAGTTCTCATATGTCGATTGAGATTTGATGCCACACTGAAACATTTCCCACATTCAGAACATGCAAAAGGTTTCTCTCCCGTGTGAGTTGCCTTATGTGAATTAAGAACTGAGAGCTGACTAAAACATTTCCCACATTCAGAACATTGAAAAGGTTTTTCTCCAGTATGAGTTCTCGTATGTCTATTAAGAGCTGAGAGCTGACTAAAACATTTCCCACATTCAGAACATTGAAAAGGTTTTTCTCCAGTATGAGTTCTCGTATGTCTATTAAGAGCTGAGAGATGACTGAAACATTTCCCACATTCAGAACATGGAAAAGGTTTTTCTCCAGTGTGAGTTCTCTTATGTCTATTAAGATCCGAGAGATGACTGAAACATTTCTCACATTCAGAACATGGAAAAGGTTTTTCACCTGTATGATTCATCTTATGTCTTTTAAGATCTGAGAGATGACTGAAACATTTCCCACATTCAGAACATGGAAAAGGTTTTTCTACTGTGTGAGTTCTCTTATGTCTATTAAGATCTGAGAGTTGACTGAAACATTTCTCACATTCAGAACATGGAAAAGGTTTTTCTCCTGTATGAGCTTTCTTATGGTAATTAAGATTTGAGACCTGACTGAAACATTTCCCACATTCAGAACATGCAAAAGGTTTCTCTCTTGTATGAGTCCACTTATGGATATTAAGAGATGAGAGCTGACGGAAACATTTCCCACATTCAGAACATGGAAAACGTTTTTCTCCTGTATGAGTCATCGTATGCCTATTAAGAGCTGAGAGATGACTGAAACATTTCCCACATTCAGAACATGCAAAAGGTTTCTCTCCTGTATGAGTCACCTTATGGCTATTAAGATTTGAGGAACAATGGAAACATTTCCCACATTCAGAACATGGAAAAGGTTTTTCTCCTGTGTGAGTCATCTTATGTTCATTAAGAGCTGAGAGATTACTGAAAGATTTCCTACATTTAGAACATGGAAAAGGCATTTCTCCAGTGTGAGTCCACTTATGGATATTAAGAGATGAGAGCTGACGGAAACATTTCCCACATTCAGAACATGGAAAAGGTTTTTCTCCTGTATGAGTCATCGTATGCCTATTAAGAGCTGAGAGATGACTGAAACATTTCCCACATTCAGAACATGTAAATGTTTTTTCTCCTGTATGAGTCTTCTTATGGTAATTAAGATTTGAGGCCTGACTGAAACATTTCTCACATTCAGAACATGCAAATATTTTTTCTACTATGTGAGAAATGTGGTCTTCTCCATGGGTATTCCAAATCTCGGCACCATCTGTTGGAAACAAAAGCACCAGAAGTAAATTGTGACAGCTTTAAACTACTTCTAAATGGAAACGATTATATAGCATATATATTTATTATAGTTGCAACAATAACTTATAGCATACTGATACCAATTTGCAGTTAATAAAAGGCCAATTTGGTTGAAAATGATTTAGTTTAGTCTATTAATTTAGTGTAAGTTATGTTACTCCTTATGAAAACATTGTTTTCTAATCATATGAAAATGAGGCAACAGATGTCTGAATGTCTATAAAGTGCAGTGTGATTCGGTGCAAACCATTGATTGTCGATTATGCTCTTTTGTTTAATTAAATATGATGGTCTGCAAAATGTTATTTAAAAGAAAAATACAAATACTGTATAAACACAGACTTTACGTATTACAACTTATACATGCTATTGCTTACTGAAGGCTTTCATTTTTTGCCTACTGCTTGCTGCCTGTTACTTACCGAGGTGGGCGTTTCTGTAAACTAACAATCTACCCATTAGTGCTGCTGAGAGATCCAACTATTACTGACCTGTAGCCTCCTTTTTATTTTTTGGGCGCTTTTTTTTCTCACTGTGTGTGATGTTTATGTTGTATTTTTTGTGTTTTTTGATTTGCGTGGTTCGGCCGTTAACTTTGTATTTTTTTTTCTAAGTCCTGAGTCTCATATATTTTTTACTAAGTCCCGCGTCTCGTATTTTTTTTTTTCTAAGTCTCGCGTTTGTCAACTGCTTGCAGCCTAAGGCGATCCTGCATTTCCTGAGTGTTTGGTCGCTAAGTCCCACGTGTTTCAATGTGTGATCAGCTCGCCTCGCTTTGCGAGGTTCACAGCAGCACCTTTGGCGGTCCTTTCTGGCTAAGTCCCATTGCCTTCACTGCTCGCCTCACAGGCAATAATCACCCTTTTTCTTTTCTTTTTTTTACAAAAATAGAACATACATAACATATACATACACATCTTCCCAATATTATAACCATTTTGTCTTTGATAAACAGTATAAAAAGGACATATAAAAGAAATACCCACTTTTAAACCTTGCCCTGTATACTCATTTCTATTTATGGTTAAATTTATCCCATGGAATGCTTTGCTCTCGAAATAATCCGTGTTCATCAACTCTCTATTGGAATTAACTTTATTTACAATTTCTTTCCATGATGGAATTGTAGATTTATTCCAATATTTCACTAGTAAATATTTAATAATTAACAGAATATGTGAGATCAATAGATTATCTTTGGGAAATATTTTATCTATCTGTATATGGAATAAGATTACTGTGGGAGTGCATGGACAATCTAATTCCAATATTTCTGTTAGATGAGCACAGCATTCTTTCCGAAAAATCTGAATTTTAATACAATCCCACCACATATGGGAAGATGAACCAATTTGACCACAACCTTTCCAACATAGTGGGGAAATCTGATTATCAAACTTATTTAAAATGGGGGGGACTAAGTACCACTTTTGGGTTAATGTAAAGTATAATTTTCTATATAAATTATTTATAGAGGATTTTTTTATTAATCTTAGAGCTCTTTCCCAGTCCTGATCTTCAAACTTTATATCAAATTTATATTCCTATTCTATTACACTCTTTGATTTTGTATACATCATGTTTTTTTTCCTAATTTTATTAATCTTTGAAATAAGGTGAGACACAGGACCCTTAATCAAAATAAGTTCTAATTCATACATTTTGTCCATATGCACAGGTAAATCACCCTTAGATTTAAATTTTTCTGACATAGCTCTATAATTTAACCAAGATATTTTCCCCATACCATATATCTTCTGAAAATCAGTATAGTTTAGTAAAGAACCTGAACGGTATAGTTCGAATATATTCTATACCTGCTTTCTTCATAAAATCTATTTCTTTTTTATTTGAGCTATCTTCCAAAATGTCAAACGGAGCTGATAAAGACGGGAAATGAAATAACCCTAATTTATCTTTATTTTTATTCCAAAATGTTATTATTGATCTTAATCCTTTTGGTAATCTACCCCATTTATCGTCAACTTCATTAGATCTACCCAATAGTGATCTGATTGAGAAAGTCTAATAAGATCTTCCTCAATCATCTTCCAGCATGAATTCCTATTTTGTATATTCATATTAATTATGTGAGTTATTGCAATATTTTCACAAATTTCTTTAATGTCTGGTGTTCCAATCCCACCAAATCACATTTTTTTTAGTTATTATTTTCTTTACTCTCACTTTTTTATCTAAGTAGATAAATCTGTCTATTGTTTTCTGAATAGATTTAATAATATGAACAGGTGCAATTTCTGGAATACATCTAAATAGATAGATTTTAACCACTGCTATTCGGGCTGACCATGAAAATCTTATGTTTCGCCACTCATAGAGTAGCAATTTGATTTCTTTTAGTATTTCTGATATATTATCTTCTATTGTTTTATCGTTAGAGAAATTGAATCTTATACCCAAATGTACAATATTTTTGGAATGCCAATTAAATGTATATGAATTTTTTTATTCATTTATAGTCTCTAAATTTAGGCCTCTATATATTATATCGGACTTTGAAGGGTTTATTTTAAAATATGAAACTTTACTAAATTCGGCCAACAGATTCACTAAGTTTTTACAGGATTCTGCTGGATCTGCTAAAAATACTATATTATTGTCGGCAAACAACATAAACATGTATTCAGCATTACCAACATTTATACCTTTGATCTTTTTATATCTTCTTATTAATGAAGCCAATGGCTCCAGAAAAAGAAGGAACAACAGTGGAGAAAGAGGACATCCTTGGCGAGTTCCATTTGTGATTCTAAATTTCTCAGATTCAAAATTTGGTCCTGCTATATATGCCGATGATTTCACATAGAATTTATTATTAATGTTCTTATTGTGTAATAATTCCTCACCTTTCCTGATATTCCCAGGACTCTCCTCCTCTTTCACCTGCTGCTGATCTCTTATCTTCAGCTCCTCTTGTTCAACCTTGGAGACAACTGGAGGCTTCACATCTAAAGGTCCTACCGATAGAGATAAAAAGAGTATAGACCTTCACCATTGTAATTATTTACTATCAATCTAGTGTTTTAAATCCTTTAATTGAAAGATGCACAAAGACGGAAACATCCAAATGTTATTACTTTGTATGGACAGAAGACCAAATATGGTGCCATTGGGTAAAAAAAATCAGCTTTAGAAGCTGCGTTGTGTGGAAAACTTCATGAGATAAAGACTGAAATAAGTGATAACTGAATTATAATAAAAAGGGTTATAAATTCTGTATTAACTGCCAGGAAGTTTTGATGTCTTGAAGCTTATTGGAAAGTATCATAAACTACGTCCTTGATTGTGAGTAAATGTTCATAACTTTGTGCACCGGGAACATGTAAAAGAAGTAATCTTAAACTGAAACGTTCAATGTCTCGTGGACTGACGGTATCAATTCTTGGGATCATTTTATTATTATGTTTTTTTTTGTTGTCGCCATTCACCATTTACAAATACATAGTGATTTGTAATGTCAATGTATAAGAATTGTCTGGCCTCAGTGTCCTGATAATTTAATTGAAACCAAGCAGTAAGTGTTGTTGCTCTATGTTCACTTTGTGCTAAAGCATTTCTTTCATTCCCTGCAACTGATTAATTAAAAAAATGAATTACATAAATTCATTAATCACTGTCATTAATGTTGAAAAAAAAAAACCTTAATCCTTTTTTTTATAAAGAATGTCATCATTAATTATACCTGTCAATTTGATGTGATATCAACTGAAGTCCTGCAGACGTTACTCTGTGCTTTCAGGGAGGTGCAGAGATGATGAACCAGTAAAATGACATAAAAAGGCTTTGTAATGTTTTGTTCGAATGAATTTATGAATCATTGAAAGTATCCTTTTTAATTGGCATATATGGCAAACGTAAATCCTAATCATCAATATATAGCTAAGAAAATGCATTCTAAAATCATAAAACGTGTCCTAATATAATAAAGGTATTTAAATATTTAAGTGCTTATAAGGTCCTATCGCTGTTAGACAATGAGCAATAATAGAATTATGAACTAATTAATCAAAGAATACACATGAATAAAATAATGTAAAATTGTCATGACTGCAAAATATAAACAGGTAATCATGTTTTCCTAAAGAACGGCAAACAAAAATACCTATGAGCAAACTATAGATTGGCGTTAAACAAATTTTTATTTTTTTTATTAAATTAATTAATGAATAAATCAAGTTATGATGTGAAATTGTATTTAGTGAAAACAGCAATGGCTAAGCATATATGTATTCATAATCTATTTTTTTTTACTTGTAATAATTGATTAATTATTAAAATAAATGATGTAAATTAATTAATCAATAGCTTTTATCAATTGACTAAAAAATTACTTAATCCTATTTTTCTAAAAAATGTCATCACTAAATCACATACCTGTCAAGTTGATGTTATATCAGCTGAAATCCTGCTGAGGTCACTGTCTGTCTTTTTCCCCTGTAATTATTAGTCATTAATAGTTAATCAATGAGTGTACGTTAATAATCATTACATCAGATATATAAATGCAATATTAAATATATGCCTTGTAAAATAGACAATATATTTGATTCTAATGATTCCTGAAAAAATAATTAATTAATGAATATTCCTTAATTAATAATTAATTAATTAATACCATTGATCAATTGAAAACAAAAAGCCTTAATCATTTTCTCCTGAAAAATAGCATCATGAAATGATATTCCTGTAAAGGTGATCCTATTGCAGATCAAATGCTGCAAACGTCACTCTGGGTACTTCGCTGCACAGATGATTAATCATTAAGAGTATGCTGTTTAATTAGCATACATGCCAAATATAAGCATGGCTATATTAATAAATAAATGCACTATAAAATATTAAATGTAGCATGTGTCATAATGTAATAAAGTGATTTCAATATTTAAGCGCTTTGAGGATCCTATTCCTGTGAGACAATGAGCAGCAACACAGAAATATAATTACACTGTAAAATCTACCTATTTTTTGAGGCATTTTAACACATTTTATATTATATTATTACAAATGAATGACTAATTAAGTAATTAATGATGAACATTAAAAATTGAGATGCAACACGCAAAACTAAGTGCATAAATACTTAAGCAGCAAAACAAAAATATAACTGCACTGTAATAATTAAGCACCAACACTGAAATCTAAGTGCACTGTAAAATGAACATATCTTTTGAGGCATTTTAAACCTTTTTTTTATTTGTATTACTTATTAATGAGTAATGAAGTAATTAATGAACATTAATAGTTGAGCAGCAACACCGAAATGTAAGTGCACTGTCAAATATACATATTTTTTTATTCAGTTTTGAATACATTTTTTATTCTGACTAATTAATTACTAATTAATTAATTAATGAACATTACTAATTAATCAATGACTAAATATATTAGAAAGAGTTAATCAATAATATAGTCATAAAGTAAAGTCAGTCAAAAATATCATTTTTTTTTCATAATGATAAATAATTAATCTTGATAAAGTTAAGGCATTGCAAAATCTAAGAATGTAATATATTTTTTTAATAATTAATATTTTTTAATTAATAATTAATTTATCAATCAATTAATATACTTTACCTATTTATAATGAACTAGAATATTGCCCATCAAAAAATGACGGGAATCAAATTGTAAGTGAGCTAATGCTGTTTGGTGTCTGGTAATGAACTAAAGAATACATTAATAAAGGAATATACTTTACCTATTTTGAAGTAATAAATGTAGGAAGCATTATGCTGAAGAGCTGACAATCTGTTTTGATGTTGCCGCAGCATACAATGTGTGTTTTGAGTGCTGTGGATCTGCTGTGTAAGTGTGAGCAATGTGTGAAGTGTGTAGTGTAAATATTGTGCGTGCGCGAGCCAAATCCGTTAGGATAGCTGTGTACTTCTGCATTCTGTAAGTTAGTTAGTGTTGTAAAATGGCGCCTAATGTGTGGTACGCGGCTGTTGGTGACTTAGCGTCCTTGTTCTTGGACCTCGTGCGGCTTTTTAGGAAAATCTGTATGTGTTTGGTGGTGTTTTGCGTATTTAGGGTCCTGGGAAGGAGAGAGGGAGGGGGAGAGACAGCACACAGTGTGCAGACAGCGCACAGAGAGAGGGGGTGCACAGAGAGAGAGGGCACACATAGAGAAAGAGGGCGCACATAGAGAGATAGAACCGACAATTGAAAATAACATGTATATATTGTCATTTATGACGGGCAAGTTACTAGTTTGTAAATTAAGGGCATTCAAGGTTATCCTGGATAATTAGAGAGAAAGTATTGATCCAGGGAGGAATCCGATTCACAGTATCTGGGGTCAGGAAGATTTTTTTTTTTCCTTTTGAGACAATTGGCAAAATTTCACTTGTTTATTTTTTTTCTGTTTGCCTTCCTCTGGCTCAATTTACAATTAACATTTAATCTGCATATTGCAGATCGGGGCAGACAATAAAAGGTTGAATTTGATGGACTGAAAGTATTTTTTCAACCTTCAATTTCTATGTAAAGTACACTAGTAAAACACTACCGCGTTATCACATGACACGTGTAAATCTAACCTCTTAGAAAATACATCTGAGTGGTCCCAATGTCCATAATATCCAAACCCAGAGTATCTGTCCCATAACTGATATAAAAATCGCTATCACATTGATTTCCGTTCTCTCTGAAGTTCACTTAGAAGTCATTCAGAGTGCCCAAAATTATAAAAAAAATAACCTAAGGGTACATTGAAACCTCTGTAAAGACAGAAAAAATGCCTCTGAGAAGTCTGGATGTTTTCAATCTGTTGCTATGAAGGATCTAACAACTTGTGTCAAATGTGATGCTTTATTGCTCAAATCTCACAATTAGGGGGTTAATACTGCTGCCTCCTATGAGCCAGTGTATCCCGGAATCTATGATCACTACCCCAATGAGACCAGGTATCCCAGGGGATTCCCAATCTAAAGTATAGCAAAGGGCATCCTTATGTACCTCAATGGCACCAAATAATAACTCCTATAGCATGGTGGTACCTACAGACTTTATGGTATTGTAAACTATAACCATGGACCTGATGGCACCTTATATTAACACCCTAATAATAATTTCTATACATAGGGTTCCTGAGGACCTTGATGGAATAGTATACTATAACTATGAGGAGTCAAATGGAACCCCATTGCACCTAAAAGGAACCCCATGCCATGGGTTCCTCAAAGACTCCCATGACATCCTATCTACCACCAGAAGCTTCATATATCAAAATTAAATATTTACATTTCTCCTGCCATATTGCTGATAATTAAATTAAATAATTAAATTAAATGTCTAACAAATCAGAATGCACAAACCACCATAGATATTAAGTGTCATAGGGCACCATAGGGACTGCTATGAATATAGTTTTGAATACCATGGGAATCCATATGTTATAGGGGTTAAAATTAAGTGCAAAGGGAGTCCATAGGGTCCCCCATGATTATAGTTTAGAATACCATGTGAGAGCTACATAGTAGCAGGTGCCATGTTGGTTCTAAGGTCATAGTTATAACATAATATTCCATGGGGGTCTGTAGGTACCAAATGGTATAAGGGTTTAATAATAGATGTCATCAGTGACCCTCGTGGTTATTAATTAAGTGAAGAATCCGCAGGGTATCTGGCTAATAGAGGTAGTAGGATAGATCGATAGATAGTTTGATGCTTGTGAAAGCTAGTAAAATAAAGACTATAGAATATATACATATGTTTTTTTACGCCGTTCGGTCACTTCTGACTCTGCGTGACTTCATGGACCGTAACACACCACATGTAATGATGTAGGAATCACAAGGTTGTGGAGACCAGCAGCCAAGGTCAGAAATAATCCAGTTCAGCAACTTGTAGGTGAAACAGGAACAAGCTTTATTGAAGTGATCAGGAACCACACAATAATCTGGCAAGGATACAGAGACAGGAAGTGCCTTATATAGGCCAAGGACCAGACACAGCTAAAGAGAGTTGTCACTGATTTCATTGCTTTTAGAGTCAAGGTATCAGATGTCAGGCAAATCTGCAAGAGGCAGGCTGGTGTACCGGTACGGAAGAGGTTTAGCAACATGGAAACCACGGTTCAAATCCCAGCAGAGTCAATTCCTCACACCACAACATCTTTATGTCCATGGTCATGCTGATCATCTTGGTATTCATGGCAGAGATACTGGAGTGCGTTGCCAGTTCCTTCTTCAGTGGGCCACAGCATACAGCTCCTGGTATTCCTAGGTGGTCTCTGATCTCAGTACTGACCAGGCCCCACCCTGCTCAACTTCAGGGTGGTGTGACCTCTTGGTTTTCTGACTGAGAATCGAACCCAGGTCGACAAATGTTGAAGCATCTAGTCTGGATCATTAGAAAACCCATATATATATATATATATATATATATATATATATATATATATAGAGAGAGAGAGAGAGAGAGAGAGAGAGATAGAGAGAGAGAGAGAGAGAGAGAGAGAGCACATTCATGTGTTCACATTTCAAATGTCTAAAACAAGTTAAAAAAAAAACTGTTTCCTGCTCAGACTTCCAAGAAATACAATTATTGGTTCTCTGGTGGTCCAGTGACTCTGGTATATACACAATATATTTATTTTGTTTGCATCTGATCTGTGATTTTTTTTCTGAACAGTATGGGTGTTTGTGTACTTATGCAGTGATTTTTGTGCAGGTGAGTGGTAAGAACCTAATATAAGAGGGGAAGGAGCAAACTTGTGAGCTTGCAAACAGTTCTACTGAAAGTGCAGTTCTAGTATAAGTGTAGGAGTTTAAATAAAAGGAGTTCAAAGAAAAGGGTGTAATTGTAATGTAGGAGATAAGGGGGTAAAAAAAAAATATATATATATATATATATATATATATATATTCATACAGTGAAAGGTAGTGGAGATATGCAAATATTGGTCCAACTGAATGTAAAGTTCTAGAAGAGAGAAGGAAACATTCTATAATAAGCGATGTAGAGATAGAAGAAAATAACCAAATGGGTAAATCAAAAGATCTCTTCAAATACTTTGGGGGTCTTAAAGAAATCTTTCATGCCAAAGTGAGCGTGATAAGAGACAAATAAGGTATGGATTTAACCAAAGCAGATCAGATAAAGAAGAGGTGACAGGAATATACTAACCTATACAGGAATAAGAGTGAGGGGTAGATAGGAGGTACAATGAAAAATAGCAAGGGGAGTGTTAGAGAAAAAAAATCATACCAACCAACCACTTTTTACTCCCAAACCCAGTCATGATACCGAAAAACAGAGTCCTCTGATAATTTTCCTATTATTAGAGTTTATTTATAGAAACGTGGGTCAGCAGCAAAAACATCCAAAATGGCTGCTAATGGCTGGCTGAAATATATACAACTTAGCTTTAATAATGTTTACATAAAGTCAATGGGACAATCCATCCCCACCCCCCAGAAACATGGTATGTAGGTTCTGCACCGAAAGCATGCCTGGTACATCACACTAGATGCACAAAAACACTTTATTTCTTATCTTAAAATAATTTATGTTGGCCAATCAGGTTAGCCGAATGATTTGAAAAAACTCTGGGGTTCCTGTTTGTGCTGCAAAGCAGCCTGAGATATGTAGTCAGCAGCAGCACATAGCACACATCAGACAGGAAGATGCAAGGAGATTGGCTGAGGAAGCAACAGCAGGTGAATAATGGGTAAAATTAATTACCTAATACTGCATGCTGAATGGAGGGATCAGGGGCCTATGTAGACACCCCTGGGGGTGTTAACATAATCATTAGAAAGATTTATAGATATTAATAAAAATAAAATGATTTATGAGATGTGCTGAATACATATAGGCTGCTTTTTGTTTATAGAGTGCAGAAAAGTAATAACCCAGGAAAATTACATATCCCTTTAAATCAAAAGGTTATTGGTAACCAGGCAGATAGCAGCAATGTATAGAACCAGTGCAGTCTCATAGTATGTATTGAAATAATACAAGCTAGTAGAACTTACTAAAAGAGAAGCACTGCAAAAAGGTTGTATTAACATGCTTTAAAACACAGATATCCACAGATTTCTATGAGCTAGCTAAATGATTTTGATTAATTGCATTTATATGATCTTAGTAGAATTTCATAATATGTCATGTTGATGTGTAATGGCAGACTCATATTAAACATTCCCACATTTCATACATACAACTGGTCTTTATCCTATGTGAGTTTTTTGTGTCATTTCAAATCTGACTGAAACACGTTTTCTCTTGTGTAAATTTCACAACATGCAAATGGTGTTACATAGTATTTAAGGTTGAAAAAATACTTTCAGTCCATCAAGTTCAACCTTTTAAGATCTCCTCTGATCTGCAAAATGCGGATTAACTATTAATTAATTAGTTGTATAAAAAAAAAAAATCAATTCCCTCCTGATCCCAGACACCGGCGACCGGACTTCTCCCTGGATCAATACTGCCTCTCTAATTATCCATGATAACCCTGAATTCCCTTTTTAATTAGAAATAAATCCAGTCCCCTTTTAAAGTTATCTATCGAATCCGCTAACACCACCTCGTCTGGTAGAGAATTCTACAGATTAACCACCCTTACTGTGAAGAACCCTTTTTTTTTCTTTCTATCCTGTGTGAGTTCTCATATGTCGATTGAGATTTGATGCCACACTGAAACATTTCCCACATTCAGAACATGCAAAAGGTTTCTCTCCCGTGTGAGTTGCCTTATGTGAATTAAGAACTGAGAGCTGACTAAAACATTTCCCACATTCAGAACATTGAAAAGGTTTTTCTCCAGTATGAGTTCTCGTATGTCTATTAAGAGCTGAGAGATGACTGAAAATTTTCCCACATTCAGAACATGGAAAAGGTTTTTCTCCAGTGTGAGTTCTCTTATGTCTATTAAGATCCGAGAGATGACTGAAACATTTCTCACATTCAGAACATGGAAAAGGTTTTTCACCTGTATGATTCATCTTATGTCTATTAAGATCTGAGAGATGACTGAAACATTTCCCACATTCAGAACATGGAAAAGGTTTTTCTCCTGTGTGAGTTCTCTTATGTCTATTAAGATCTGAGAGTTGACTGAAACATTTCTCACATTCAGAACATGGAAAAGGTTTTTCTCCTGTATGAGCTTTCTTATGGTAATTAAGATTTGAGACCTGACTGAAACATTTCCCACATTCAGAACATGCAAAAGGTTTCTCTCTTGTATGAGTCCACTTATGGATATTAAGAGATGAGAGCTGACGGAAACATTTCCCACATTCAGAACATGGAAAACGTTTTTCTCCTGTATGAGTCATCGTATGCCTATTAAGAGCTGAGAGATGACTGAAACATTTCCCACATTCAGAACATGCAAAAGGTTTCTCTCCTGTATGAGTCACCTTATGGCTATTAAGATTTGAGGAACAACGGAAACATTTCCCACATTCAGAACATGGAAAAGGTTTTTCTCCTGTGTGAGTCATCTTATGTTCATTAAGAGCTGAGAGATTACTGAAAGATTTCCTACATTCAGAACATAGAAAAGGCATTTCTCCAGTGTGAGTCCACTTATGGATATTAAGAGATGAGAGCTGACGGAAACATTTCCCACATTCAGAACATGGAAAAGGTTTTTCTCCTGTATGAGTCATCGTATGCCTATTAAGAGCTGAGAGATGACTGAAACATTTCCCACATTCAGAACATGTAGATGTTTTTTCTCCTGTATGAGTCTTCTTATGGTAATTAAGATTTGAGGCCTGACTGAAACATTTCTCACATTCAGAACATGCAAATATTTTTTCTACTATGTGAGAAATGTGGTCTTCTCCATGGGTATTCCAAATCTCGGCACCATCTGTTGGAAACAAAAGCACCAGAAGTAAATTGTGACAGCTTTAAACTACTTCTAAATGGAAACGATTATATAGCATATATATTTATTGTAGTTGCAACAATAACTTATAGCATACTGATACCAATTTGCAGTTAATAAAAGGCCAATTTGGTTGAAAATGATTTAATTTAGTCTATTAATTTAGTGTAAGTTATGTTACTCCTTATGAAAACATTGTTTTCTAATCATATGAAAATGAGGCAACAGATGTCTGAATGTCTATAAAGTGCAGTGTGATTCGGTGCAAACCATTGATTGTCGATTATGCTCTTTTGTTTAATTAAATATGATGGTCTGCAAAATGTTATTTAAAAGAAAAATACAAATACTGTATAAACACAGACTTTACGTATTACAACTTATACATGCTATTGCTTACTGAAGGCTTTCATTTTTTGCCTACTGCTTGCTGCCTGTTACTTACCGAGGTGGGCGTTTCTGTAAACTAACAATCTACCCATTAGTGCTGCTGAGAGATCCAACTATTACTGACCTGTAGCCTCCTTTTTATTTTTTTGGCGCTTTTTTTTCTCACTGTGTGTGATGTTTATGTTGTATTTTTTGTGCTTTTTGATTTGCGTGGTTCGGCCGTTAACTTTGTATTTTTTTTTCTAAGTCCTGAGTCTCATATATTTTTTACTAAGTCCCGCGTCTCGTATTTTTTTTTTTTCTAAGTCTCGCGTTTGTCAACTGCTTGCAGCCTAAGGCGATCCTGCATTTCCTGAGTGTTTGGTCGCTAAGTCCCACGTGTTTCAATGTGTGATCAGCTCGCCTCGTTTGCGAGGTTCACAGCAGCACCTTTGGTGGTCCTTTCTGGCTAAGTCCCATTGCCTTCACTGCTCACCTCACAGGCAATAATCACCCTTTTTCTTTTCTTTTTTTTACAAAAATAAAACATACATAACATATACATACACATCTTCCCAATATTATAACCATTTTGTCTTTTAAACAGTATAAAAAGGACATATAAAAGAAATACCCAATTTTAAACCTTGCCCTGTATACTCATTTCTATTTATGGTTAAATTTATCCCATGGAATGCTTTGCTCTCGAAATAATCCGTGTTCATCAACTCTCTATTGGAATTAACTTTATTTACAATTTCTTTCCATGATGGAATTGTAGATTTATTCCAATATTTCACTAGTAAATATTTAATAATTAACAGAATATGTGAGATCAATAGATTATCTTTGGGAAATATTTTATCTATCTGTATATGGAATAAGATTACTGTGGGAGTGCATGGACAATCTAATTCCAATATTTCTGTTAGATGAGCACAGCATTCTTTCCGAAAAATCTGAATTTTAATACAATCCCACCACATATGGGAAGATGAACCAATTTGACCACAACCTTTCCAACATAGTGGGGAAATCTGATTATCAAACTTATTTAAAATGGGGGGGACTAAGTACCACTTTTGGGTTAATGTAAAGTATAATTTTCTATATAAATTATTTATAGAGGATTTTTTTTATTAATCTTAGAGCTCTTTCCCAGTCCTGATCTTCAAACTTTATATCAAATTTATATTCCTATTCTATTACACTCTTTGATTTTGTATACATCATGGTTTTTTTCCTAATTTTATTAATCTTTGAAATAAGGTGAGACACAGGACCCTTAATCAAAATAAGTTCTAATTCATACATTTTGTCCATATGCACAGGTAAATCACCCTTAGATTTAAATTTTTCTGACATAGCTCTATAATTTAACCAAGATATTTTCCCCACACCATATATGTTCTGAAAATCAGTATAGTTTAGTAAAGAACCTGAACGGTATAGTTCGAATATATTCTATACCTGCTTTCTTCATAAAATCTATTTCTTTTTTATTTGAGCTATCTTCCAAAATGTCAAACGGAGCTGATAAAGACGGGAAATGAAATAACCCTAATTTATCTTTATTTTTATTCCAAAATGTTATTATTGATCTTAATCCTTTTGGTAATCTACCCCATTTATCGTCAACTTCATTAGATCTACCCAATAGTGATCTGATTGAGAAAGTCTAATAAGATCTTCCTCAATCATCTTCCAGCATGAATTCCTATTTTGTATATTCATATTAATTATGTGAGTTATTGCAATATTTTCACAAATTTCTTTAATGTCTGGTGTTCCAATCCCACCAAATCACATTTTTTTTAGTTATTATTTTCTTTACTCTCACTTTTTTATCTAAGTAGATAAATCTGTCTATTGTTTTCTGAATAGATTTAATAATATGAACAGGTGCAATTTCTGGAATACATCTAAATAGATAGATTTTAACCACTGCTATTCGGGCTGACCATGAAAATCTTATGTTTCGCCACTCATAGAGTAGCAATTTGATTTCTTTTAGTATTTCTGATATATTATCTTCTATTGTTTTATCGTTAGAGAAATTGAATCTTATACCCAAATGTACAATATTTTTGGAATGCCAATTAAATGTATATGAATTTTTTTATTCATTTATAGTCTCTAAATTTAGGCCTCTATATATTATATCGGACTTTGAAGGGTTTATTTTAAAATATGAAACTTTACTAAATTCGGCCAACAGATTCACTAAGTTTTTACAGGATTCTGCTGGATCTGCTAAAAATACTATATTATTGTCGGCAAACAACATAAACATGTATTCAGCATTACCAACATTTATACCTTTGATCTTTTTATATCTTCTTATTAATGAAGCCAATGGCTCCAGAAAAAGAAGGAACAACAGTGGAGAAAGAGGACATCCTTGGCGAGTTCCATTTGTGATTCTAAATTTCTCAGATTCAAAATTTGGTCCTGCTATATATGCCGATGATTTCACATAGAATTTATTATTAATGTTCTTATTGTGTAATAATTCCTCACCTTTCCTGATATTCCCAGGACTCTCCTCCTCTTTCACCTGCTGCTGATCTCTTATCTTCAGCTCCTCTTGTTCAACCTTGGAGACAACTGGAGGCTTCACATCTAAAGGTCCTACCGATAGAGATAAAAAGAGTATAGACCTTCACCATTGTAATTATTTACTATCAATCTAGTGTTTTAAATCCTTTAATTGAAAGATGCACAAAGACGGAAACATCCAAATGTTATTACTTTGTATGGACAGAAGACCAGATATGGTGCCATTGGGTAAAAAAAATCAGCTTTAGAAGCTGCGTTGTGTGGAAAACTTCATGAGATAAAGGCTGAAATAAGTGATAACTGAATTATAATAAAAAGGGTTATAAACCCTTATAGCAAATCAAAAATAGGGAGACAATAAAAGGGACACAGAAATGAAAATATAACATCCTAGGCCTCCCTGCCACACATAGTATGACAAACAAAGGAAGGGGGTTACTCCCCTCTCTCAATGGACTCTTAAAGGAAACCAAACATTGAGTTACACTTTTTCTGTTTAACTCTGATTATTGTGGTGGACTAGTGCCCCTCCTAATAAAATTGGGAGTATTTTCCAGCATCAGACTATAGCAAACCAGTATTTAAGGTATTACAATAACCAGTGGGGAATTGGCAGCAACTTTGGAAACCGTCCTGTCACTATATTGTGATAATTTAAAAGAAGTGGGTTATCCCCCGCTCTTAAACTCTTGAGGTGAAATAAGTTGTGAGGTACTGTTCTTCAATTCTAAATATTGTAGATGGATTAGTGCCTCTTCCTAATAAATCAAAATATGTTCTTGGCACCACACCATATTACTCCAGCCATTAGGGTATTAGCTCAAGGTACCCCCGTGGCGCTTTATGGCATAATATATACCTAATTTAGAAATAATTGGTTTAAAATTGAAGCCCTGAACATGAATTATAAAGACACTGACTAAACCTAATCGTTATAACAACCAAATTCAAGAATAGCGAATTCATATATTTGCAAGGATCAAATGCAAGTACTCTAGGACAACTCTAATACGCTTCTATAGTAGAATTTGGAGTGTACTATAGTACTATAAAGTTGGAGCAAGCTAACACTTATTTATAGAGGGTATCTACTATAATTGAAGTATTTTACCAAATTACAGCATTCTAATTACTGGGATTGTTAAACTTGTTAAGCTGTTTGAAAGTGCTTAAACCTGGTGATGTCAGGACTTATCTCTTGGGATTCACTAATTGGGTTTTAATTGATATTACAACGATCATGCCTAGAAGAACAAAAGCGGGCGTCGCAATGAGCGCATTTGGCGCTCATTGTAAGTCACTCCCCCAGTCTACTTCCTCCATTGTATCTCATTTCCCCCTTCCTCTCCCTCCCTTGTGTGTCCTTTCCCCTCTCCTCCCCCCGTCTCCTTCCCCCCTGTGTTTTTACCCTCTCTCCCTCCCGTGTTTTTACCCCCTCTCCAGTGTTTTTACCCCCTCTGCCTGCTGTGTCTCTTTCCCCTCCCCTGTGTCTCTTTCCCCCCATCCCCGTTCACTCCCTCATGTCTCTCCCCCTCTCCCTCCCCTGTGTCGGTTCCTCCACTTTCCGTCTCCTGTGTCTCTTACCCCCTGTGTCTCTTCCCCCATTTCCCTCCCCTGTGTCTCTTCCCCCCTCCCCGATGTTTCTTCCCCCCTACTCTCCCTCCTCTGTGTCTCCCCCCTCCTCTCCCACCACTGGGTCTCATCCCCCCTACTCTCCCTCCCCTGTGTCTCTTCCCCCCTCCTCTGTGTCTCTCCCCCTTCCTCTGTGTCTTCCTCCCTTCTGTCACCAGTCTCTCTTTTCCGCGCAAAAGCGCCCGCTCATGCGCTCCCCCCGCCGCGCCATGCGCTCTCCCCCCAGCGCGACCCGCATGCGCCCCCCGCCGCATATATGTGATTGGTTACAAGTCTTTTTATGAAATTTGTATGTGTTATTTTGCAAATGAAAAAAAAAAAAGAAATGTGATAATTGTCCATAAGATATTACTCACCTTCACTGATATTTACAGGTATTTCCTCCTCTTTAATCTCCCGGGGACTCCTCATATTTGTCTCTTCTTCTTGGTCAGACTCTGAGAGAACTGATGGTGTCACTTTGTCACTGTTTATACAAATTCACATTAGACTGTCACACGCTGGGATTTGTTACACGTCATGTCTTTATGGTCTGTACAAATAAACATGAGATGGTCACACATATATATTTATATATATATACACACACACACATTATATATATATATATATATATATATATATATATATATATATATATATATACAGTTAGGTCCATAAATATTGGGACATCGACACAATTCTAAACTTTTTGGCTCTATACACCACCACAATGGATCTGAAATGAAACGAACAAGATGTGCTTTACCTGCAGACTTTCAGCATTAATTTGAGGGTATTTACATCCAAGTCAGGTGAACGGTGTAGGAATTACAACAGTTTGTATATGTGCCTCCCACTTTTTAAGGGAATAAAAGTAATGGGACAGATTAACAGTCATAAATCAAACTTTCACTTTTTAATACTTGGTTGCAAATCCTTTGCAGTCAATTACAGCCTGAAGTCTGGAATGCATAGACATCACCAGACGCTGGGTTTCATCCCTGGTGATGCTCTGCCAGACCTCTATTGCAACTGTCTTCAGTTCCTGCTTGTTCTTGGGGCATGTTCCCTTTAGTTTTGTTTTCAGCAAGTGAAATGCATGCTCAATCGGATTCGGATCAGGTGATTGACTTGGCCATTGCATAACATTCCACTTCTTTCCCTTAAAAAAAATCTTTGGTTGCTTTTGCAGTATGCTTCGGGTCAATGTCCATTTGCACTGTGCAGCGCCAACCAATGAGTTCTGAAGCATTTGGCTGAATATGAGCAGATAATATTGCCCGAAACACTTCAGAATTCATCCTGCTGCTTTTGTCAGCAGTCACATCATCAATAAATACAAGAGAACCAGTTCCATTGGCAGCCATACATGCTCACGCCATGACACTACCACCACCATGCTTCACTGATGAGGTGGTATGCTTTGGATCATGAGCAGTTCCTTTCCTTCTCCATACTCTTCTCTTCCCATCACTCTGGTACAAGTTGATCTTAGTCTCATCTTTCCATAGGATGTTGTTCCAGAACTGTGAAGGCTTTTTTAGGTGTTGTTTGGAAAACTCTAATCTGGCCTTCCTGTTTTTGAGGCTCACCAATGGTTTACATCTTGTGGTGAACCCTCTGTATTTACTCTGGTGAAGGCTTCTCTTGATTGTTGACTTTGACACACATACACCTACCTCCTGGAGAGTGTTCTTGATCTGGCCAACTGTTGTGAAGGGTGTTTTCTTCACCAGGGAAATAATTCTCCGGTCATCCACCACAGTTGTTTTCCGTGGTCTTCCGGGTCTTTTGGTGTTGCTGAGCTCACCGGTGCGTTCTTTCTTTTTAAGGTTGTTACAAACAGTTGATTTGGCCACACCTAATGTTTTTGCTATCTCTCTGATGGTTTTGTTTTTTCAGCCTAATGATGGCTTGCTTCACTGATAGTGACAGCTCTTTGGATCTCATATTGAGAGTTAACAGCAACAAATGCAATTAGCACACTTGAAATGAACTCTGGAGCTTGTATCTGCTCTTTGTAAATGGGATAATGAGGGAATAACACACACCTGGCCATGGAACAGCTGAGCAGCCAATTGTCCTATTACTTTTGGTCCCTTAAAAAGTGGAAGGCACATATACAAACTGTTGTAATTCCTACACCGTTCACCTGATTTGGATGTAAATACCCTCAAATTAAAGCTGAAAGTCTGCAGTTAAAGCACATCTTGTTAGTTTCATTTCAAATCTATTATAAGTGTGCTGATATCCACACTACATATACTACACAATAACTGTGATTTAAGAGTAAAGTTGCTGGAAAGTACACAGCACTATACACATAAATATAATAAGTGTATTGTAAAGAATGTATACCCCCACTAGGATATATTTAATCTTTACACAAAAATAATTAAAGTGAAATGGGAGCTATATATATATTATGTTACTATATTATGTATGTATATATTTATAATGCTCAAAAAATGATCTTATTTTGTTTATTGGGCTTAGGTGTTATTATGTTATTACTTAGATGCGTACAAACAAATTGTCCTATGGGTCCTATTTAGGAATCCTTGAACAACCAACCAAGGTTGTACAGAAACACCTTTTATGCAGCCTTTATTTTAATGATTATTGACAAATACTATTTTTTTTTAAATTCAATCTTAATTTGTACATTTAAAATATTGTTAAAAATGCAACGATTAAGAAATTCATGTTAAACCCAAGGTTTTTAATCCTTTGGATTTTTTGACGTCCAGCAAAAGGTTTGTTTAGGTTTTATTTTTGTTGTAATTATATTCTTTGCTTTGATCACAGCTTTTTTATTTAGTTACTTTATTATGCTCCAGTCAATAAAAGATTTTGTTTTTAAATTCAACTGTATTTGTGTTTTATTTCTGGATCGAATCCTTATCAGGTCCCCTGATTTTTAATTTACATAAGATAGGATTTTTCTTTTATAATCCTTTTATCTGTTTATAGTTTGTTTATTCATACAGCACTTCACTTGAGTATATGATTTAGATGCCTTTATGTTTCTTTTGTGTTAATCTTTTACCCTCTTCATTTATGTTAATTTTGTGATTCTATTACTTAAAGTGCATTTTAATTCATATTGTGCTATTCAAGACTGTTATCTTAAAGTGCTTGTGCTATTGTGACTTAGTGCTAATTTATTCTTACATTGTTTAATTAACCTCTTACCTCGTGACGGTTAGTTTGTCACAGTCACTACTTTACCTTATTAATTAAAGTGTTGGTGCTCTACGATTTTTTAAAATTCATACTCTCCTGATTTTATGCTGCATCTTAAACTGTATATTTCATTAATGCTTCTCTCTATTAGTTTTTATTAAAAAGGAGGCTGTGTCCTCCTTTTCCTTCCATGTTTTATTTTAATTATGCTTTCAATCCTTTTTTCTTTTTCTTGATTTTCTATTTTCTTATTCTTATATATTACTCTGTTGTTTCTATGTTGTAAATTTGTGGTGACAGTATTGGCTTCCTATCTTTCTCTTAAGTTAGTAGTGGTCCTGGAGCTAGAGCTATATCTATGCTGCTCCACACTCCTAAATAGGATCCATAGGACAATTGTTTGGGTACATATGTGTATATATATATATATATATATATATATATATATATATATATATATATATACACACACACACATACACATTGAGCTCCCCCTCCTCATACGATAAATACACTGATGTACACACGTTTATATATATATATATATATATATATATATATATATATAGATATATATATAGATATATATATAGATATATATATATATATATTGTGAGAATAAAGGTGGAATAGTGGTTGATGGGAGATACATCAGACCTGATTTGCTAGACAGCAACCAGAGGATTTCTCAGTTAAATGCCCCAGGGAGAGATGTTACAGTTTGCAA
The DNA here is from genome assembly GCA_027410445.1 of Discoglossus pictus. Taxonomy (NCBI): domain Eukaryota; kingdom Metazoa; phylum Chordata; class Amphibia; order Anura; family Alytidae; genus Discoglossus; species Discoglossus pictus. The sequence goes on along the minus strand of CM050170.1, from coordinate 48,504,112 downwards.
TATGCATAGCTGATGCTCTGCAAAACATGGTATGGGTCCCTGGGGCGGAGTATTTGGAGAGCAGGGGGGGCCAATGCTCCAACAGCACTAGTGGCTGTATAAACAGACCACAGCTTGGATCTGGTTTTTAAGAGTTAGCTAATTGGCACTCACCTGTAGCTACTCAATTAGCAGACAGGCCTTTAAAAGAAGAGAGCAGCCTGCTCCAAGGGGCAGAGGAAAAGACAGCTAGGAGAGGCTGCGCTTATTGCAAAGACATTGCTTTTGTTTGGGAAATTGGTAAGTGGGAAAGCCACCCAATTGCAGATAGCAAGTACTGTCTAGTAAGAGCTCAAGTAAGAGCAAGGGATTTTGTTTGTTTTGTTATTATTTAAAGTACCTGCTTTCAAACTGAATAAAAGAGGAAAACTGAGCTGAAGGTGTCCTGGACTTTGTATACCCTAGAAGGCTGTGGTTACTGCAAGATCGGTGACAATCCTACCTGTAAAAGAAGTGGTTTGTCACATATGGTGGAGAATGCGGGCATCCACGTAAGCCTGAGGGTAGAAGTCATTTAAAGCTCAACATGGAGGATGTTATCAAGGCTCTGATCCAATCCTCCTCTGTGCAACAGGAGACTAACAGGAGAGCTGCAGAAAACAGTGCAGCCCTGCAGCAACTGGTGCTGGCCCAGGCAGAGAGTGCTAAAGTCCTGGCCAAAACACAAATGGAGGGCACTGAGTCCTTGGTGAAACAGCTTGTTGTGACACAAGCGGAGATGTTTAAAGTAGCCCGTGAGGAGCAGCAAAAAGTCACCCAGGGTCTACAACAGGTAATCCAAGCGATCTCTGGAAAACTGAATGGAGACCCTGATGGAAGATACCAGGGGCCAAAGGTGATTCGGGCGAGCCACTATCTTCAGAAAATGACCGCATCAGATGATGTTGAGGCGTACCTTCTGGCATTTGAGCGCACTGCTGAGAGGGACGGATGGCCGGCTGGTGAGTGGGCAAGCATACTGGCACCGTTCCTAAGTGGAGAGCCGCAGAAGGCATATTATGACCTAGAACCAGCCGATGCAAGTAGCTACAGCAAATTGAAAGCTGAAATCTTGGCACGACTGGGTGTAACCTCTGCAGTACGTGCCCAAAGGTTCCACTCGTGGTCATATTCTTCAGACAAAGCCGCACGTTCCCAAATGTTTGACCTCATACACCTTGCACGGAAATGGTTACAACCTGAAATCCATTCAGCTAGCCACATTGTGGAAACCTTAGTAATGGACCGGTTTTTGCGTGGTTTACCAGCTTCCCTGCGTCGCTGGGTCAGCCAAAGTGACCCCCATAGAGCTGACCAACTGATTGCCTTGGTGGAAAGATATGCGGCTGCAGGAGAACTGCTATGTCCTACTTTACAGGAAAACCCTCGCAATCCTAAGCCCCAAGATTCTGCAAGACCGGGTAAGACTGTTCAAGGTTTAAGGGGGGCATCCAGGTCTAATAGGCCTGGGAAAGGAACTAATTGGTGGTCAGACTGTACTGTCAAATGTTTCAAGTGCAAAGAGGATGGTCATATGGCCAAAGACTGTCCATTTAAGGATGAACCTATGGAATGCAATATGGGCAAAAATGAGGGAACACGTTCATTTTTGCTCAGTTGTTGTGGTATTGCTAACAATGACTATGATAATAACGCTCATAAATGCTGTGTAACTGTGAATGGAAAAATGTCTAAAGCATTACTTGATTCAGGTAGTATGGTTACGTTGGTAGCAGAGTCTATAATACCTTGTGTAAAACCTGATCATGGACAGAAAATAGGCATTATCTGTGTTCATGGTGATAAAAAGGAATACCCCACTGCGGAAGTAAATATTGGAACCCAGTATGGGAATTTAAAGTACCGAGTGGGTGTAGTACCTAGATTAGCCCATGAGGTAGTGATCGGTAGAGACTTTCCTCATTTTCTAAAATTATGGGCAGCTTTACAAAAGACAGATCAAAATTTATCAGAAATGAGTCAGTCTGTCGAGGATAATGTGTTCCCTTTTTCCGATATTGACTTGGGTTTTGACCACTGTGACGGAAAAATAAGGAAAAAGAAAAAATACTGCCCTAAACCAGTATTAATAGGAGATAACCCAGCTCAAACTAGTGAGGAGCCTACTAATAATGCAGACAAGGATAAGGACTTAATTGATATTGGAATTAGTCCAGGTAATTTTAAAAGCGCTCAGTGGGAAGATCCCACTTTAGTGACAGCTAGAAATGATATTAAAGTTGTAAACGGGGTTGTTAATCAGCCAGGAGGAGCACTGCCGTTCCCCTATTTTGAAGTACAAAATGACCTAATTTACCGTGTAGAAAAAAAGGATTCAGACATCATTAGGCAGCTGTTGGTTCCTCAGACTTACCAGAATATAGTGCTAAAGTTGGCTCACAGCCACATATTAGGGGGACACTTGGGAGTCGAAAAAACTAGAGAGAGAGTCCTTAGACGGTTTTACTGGCCTGGAGTGTTTGCTGCTATTACACACTATTGCTCCTCATGTCCTGAGTGCCAGTACAGGGCTCCTTTCAAGACTTTTCGTAGTCCACTTGTACCCTTACCCATAATTGACGTGCCTTTTGAAAGGATCGCTATGGACTTAGTGGGGCCACTGGTAAAGTCCGCTAGGGGACACCAATATATATTAGTCATCTTGGACTATGCAACTCGCTATCCTGAGGCCATTCCCTTGCGTAATACCTCTGCAAAGCTAATAGCTAAGGAACTTATGTTGATGTTCAGTAGGGTGGGTATCCCTAAAGAAATACTGACAGACCAGGGGACCCCGTTCATGTCCAGAGTCACAAAAGAGTTGTGCAGGCTCTTGCAGGTTAAACATCTTAAGACCTCAGTATATCACCCACAGACTGATGGTTTAGTAGAGAGGTTCAACAAAACCCTTAAGAGTATGCTACGCAAGGTAATTGATGCAGATGGAAGAAATTGGGATTTTTTATTGCCATATCTACTGTTTTCCATTAGGGAAGTTCCACAGGCCTCCACGGGCTTCTCTCCTTTTGAATTATTATATGGAAGACATCCCAGGGGAATATTGGATATTGCTAAGGAGACCTGGGAACAGGAGACTACTCCTCACAGGAGTGTAATTGAGCATATAGCTCAAATGCAGGATAGAATGGCCACCATCATGCCTATTGTCAGGGAACACATGCTGGAAGTCCAGCAGGCTCAGAAAAACAGCTATAACCGTAATGCTAGAGTCAGAGTGTTCCAACCTGGAGACAGGGTATTGGTTCTGGTCCCTACTGTGGAGAATAAGTTCCTTGCGACTTGGCATGGACCCTATGAAATAATAGAGAAAGTGAGTGATGTCAATTATAAAGTCAGACAACCAGGAAGAAGAAAGCCTGAACAGTTGTATCATATAAATCTGTTAAAACCATGGAAGGACAGGGAGGTCCTGGTTGCTTTAAAACCTTCAGAACCTCCTATAGTAGAGCCAGATGTGAACGTATCTAAGACTCTGTCTGTCCATCAAAAGCAAGAGGTCAGAGATTTCATCAGAAGAAATAGGGATGTTTTCTCGATAGTTCCAGGAAAGACTAAAGTGATTAAACATGACATAATAACCGAACCAGGGAAAAGAGTTAACCTCAAACCCTATAGAATTCCTGAGGCCCGGAGGGAGGTTATAAACTTAGAGGTTGAGAGCATGTTAAAACTTGGAGTCATTGAAGAATCCCAGAGTAACTGGAGTAGTCCTATTGTATTGGTGCCAAAACCTGATGGCACATGGAGGTTCTACAATGACTACCGCAAGTTAAACGCCCTCTCAAAATTTGATGCTTACCCAATGCCAAGAGTTGATGAGTTAATAGAAAGACTGGGCAAAGCTCGTTATCTAACAACCTTGGATTTAACAAAGGGTTACTGGCAGGTCCCGCTCACTGAAAGAGCCAAAGAAAAGACAGCCTTTTCAACACCCAGTGGCCTGTTTCAGTACACTGTATTGCCATTTGGGTTACATGGGGCACCTGCCACATTCCAACGAATGATGGACAGAATTCTTAAACCTCATGTTCGTTATGCTGCAGCATACTTGGATGATGTCGTCATCCACAGTGCAGACTGGGAATCCCACCTCCCTAAAGTTCAAGCGGTACTTGATGCTATCCGCTCAGCAGGCTTAACTGCCAATCCTTCCAAGTGTACGATTGGTTTAGAGGAAGCTAAGTACTTAGGTTATTCTATTGGGAGGGGTTTGGTTAAACCACAGGAAGCCAAAGTAGAAGCCATACAAAAATGGCCACAGCCCCTTACAAAGAAACAAGTAAAGGCATTTTTGGGTTTAATTGGATATTATAGGCGGTTCATTCCAGATTTTGCTACCATTGCTGCACCCCTGACAGACCTTATTAAAGCAAAATCCCCAGTCATAGTTAAATGGTGCCCTGAGGCAGAAAAGGCTTTTAAGAGTCTGAAGGAAGCTATCTGTAGCCATCCTGTCTTAGTGACCCCAGATTTTTCCAGGGATTTTATAGTTCAGACAGATGCTTCTGATGTGGGCTTGGGGGCTGTTCTTTCACAGGAATACCAGGGTGAAGAACACCCTGTTTTCTTTTTGAGCAGAAAGTTAAACCCACATGAGAAGAACTACTCTATTGTTGAAAAAGAGTGTCTTGCTATTAAGTGGGCATTAGACTCTCTTAAATACTACCTACTAGGCAGAAGGTTTCGATTGATAACGGACCATGCTCCTCTGACGTGGATGTATCAGAACAGGGAAAGTAACTCCAGAGTAACCAGATGGTTTTTGAGTTTGCAATCTTTTAATTTCACTGTGGAACACAGGGCTGGTCTGCAACAAGGTAATGCTGATGGGCTTTCGAGGGTACACTCCCTGATTTCCATGGTCGCTCAAACCCTTGGGTATGAGCTGGGGGGGAGGATATGTGAGAATAAAGGTGGAATAGTGGTTGATGGGAGATACATCAGACCTGATTTGCTAGACAGCAACCAGAGGATTTCTCAGTTAAATGCCCTAGGGAGAGATGTTACAGTTTGCAATATGCATAGCTGATGCTCTGCAAAACATGGTATGGGTCCCTGGGGCGGAGTATTTGGAGAGCAGGGGGGGCCAATGCTCCAACAGCACTAGTGGCTGTATAAACAGACCACAGCTTGGATCTGGTTTTTAAGAGTTAGCTAATTGGCACTCACCTGTAGCTACTCAATTAGCAGACAGGCCTTTAAAAGAAGAGAGCAGCCTGCTCCAAGGGGCAGAGGAAAAGACAGCTAGGAGAGGCTGCGCTTATTGCAAAGACATTGCTTTTGTTTGGGAAATTGGTAAGTGGGAAAGCCACCCAATTGCAGATAGCAAGTACTGTCTAGTAAGAGCTCAAGTAAGAGCAAGGGATTTTGTTTGTTTTGTTATTATTTAAAGTACCTGCTTTCAAACTGAATAAAAGAGGAAAACTGAGCTGAAGGTGTCCTGGACTTTGTATACCCTAGAAGGCTGTGGTTACTGCAAGATCGGTGACAATCCTACCTGTAAAAGAAGTGGTTTGTCACAATATATATATATATATATATATATATATATATATATAGATATATATAGAGAGAGAGAGAGAGAGAGAGAGAGAGAGAGAGTTATGAAGTGTGGTAGCCGTGAATGTCCAGTAACCAAGATGAATAATCAGAGTATTGCAGTATATAGTGACACCTTTTTTATTGGACAGACATATTCATAGTTTTCATGACAAGCTTTCCAGAGATGATCCTCTCTTTATCAAGTCAAAAGCAAGACATGATAAAGAGACGATCATCTCTCAAAAGCTTGTCATGAAAACTATGAATATGTCTGTCCAATAAAAAAGGTATCACTATATACTGCAATACTCTGATTATTCATCTAGGTTACTGGACATTCACGGCTACCACACTTCATAACTCTCTCTCTCTCTCTCTCTATATATATATTTATATATAATGTGTACATCAGTGTATTTATCGTATTATGGGGAGCTCAGTGTATTATATATATATATATATATATATATATATATATATATATATATACACATACACAGCTCCCCCTCATACGATAAATACACTGATGTATACATTATATATAAATATATATATATATATATATATATATATATATATATATATATATATGAGAGAGTTAGATAGAAAGGTAAATAGATATATAGTTATACCCACTCCCCATTATACATTATAATTATAAAGGCCCATTATATATATATATATTATAATATTACTATATCCTGGTAACCAGTCACAGATACAAATAACCCGCTAAAGATACAGACAGCCCCCCCATCACTCTGCATTATATATAGTATAATATCATTATATCCCGGTATCTGTTCCTGTCTTTCTCCCACTCGCACCTGATAACCAGTCACAGACACAAATAACCTCCTGTATTATCTCCTGATCACTAATTGGAACATTAATCACTGTATTTACCTGCTCAGAGCTCGCACACACACCGGATCCGCTCTAGGCCGGGTTTACCGGAAGTCCCTGCACTAAACTTCAAGTCCCAGAATGCAAAGCAGCACAAGCAGGAGCTATTCGGCACATTAGGGGGCGGGTCTCTAAACTAATTTTGTTTCCATGGTAACGCGGTGTATAAAATCAGCCTCTCACTCTGCCCATACAAGTGTAAGGATAGGACTGATTTTTTTTTTATTGTATTGACCTGCCCAACAACAGTGATGTCACCGCTTGTGAAAATATTTTATTGGCCAGGACCGTTTCTCCTGTTATTGCTCCCTGTATTGTGTGTATTACAGTCACTGTGTGAGACATCTATGTGGAGCTGCACAGACCTGGGGATCCAATTGATAAACGTTACATTACTTGGAGGTAGGAGTTTATGTGTCACTTTTGGTGTATATATTTATATATTGTGGTAGGGAGGATTATCTCTGAGGGCCTGGGCTTTTATGTAAACTCAAAATACTGTAGGTGGCTTCTTATTTACATTAGATAGATAGATATAATGGAAGTCCTTGTGATGTCATTATATCTATGTACACAGGTAATTAGCCTATAGAACACTATTAGTCCTCCTCACATAATGGAAGTCCTTGTGATGTCATTATATCTATGTACATAGGTAATGAGCCTATAGAACACTATTAGTCCTCCTCACATAATGGAAGTCCTTGTGATGTCATTATATCTATGTACACAGGTAATTAGCCTATAGAACACTATTAGTCCTCCTCACATAATGGAAGTCCTTGTGATGTCATTATATCTATGTACATAGGTAATGAGCCTATAGAAGACTATTTTTCCTCCTCACATAATGGAAGTCCTTGTGATGTCATTATATCTATGTACACAGGTAATTAGCCTATAGAACACTATTAGTCCTCCTCACATAATGGAAGTCCTTGTGATGTCATTATATCTATGTACATAGGTAATGAGCCTATAGAAGACTATTTTTCCTCCTCACATAATGGAAGTCCTCGTGGTGTCATTATATCTATGTACACAGGTAATTATCCTATAGAAGACTATTTTTCCTCCTCACATAATGGAAGTCCTTGTAATGTCATTATATCTATGTACACAGCTAATTAGCCTATAGAAGACTATTAGTCCTCCTCACATAATGGAAGTCCTTGTGATGTCATTATATCTATGTACACAGGTAATTATCCTATAGAAGACTATTATTCCTCCTCACATAATGGAAGTCCTTGTGGTGTCATTATATCTATGTACACAGGTAATTATCCTATAGAAGACTATTATTCCTCCTCACATAATGGAAGTCCTTGTGGTGTCATTATATCTATGTACACAGGTAATTATCCTATAGAAGACTATTATTCCTCCTCACATAATGGAAGTCCTTGTGGTGTCATTATATCTATGTACACAGGTAATTATCCTATAGAAGACTATTATTCCTCCTCACATAATGGAAGTCCTTGTGGTGTCATTATATCTATGTACACAGGTAATTAGCCTATAGAAGACTATTACTCCTCCTCACAGAATGGAAGTCCTTGTGATGTCATTCGTTGGAAGCTTATTAACAAGATGGTGATCTGATCTGAAATCTTAATGACTTTATACATTTTCACCTTACATGTGATGGCAAAATATATAAACTTGTTACTGGAATCATATGTTGTATATTCTGGAAACTACTTAACTTTAACTTAAAATGAATTTACAATTTTTTTTGCCGTAACTATCATTTTATTAACATTTTTAATTATCTTGTTCATATGTACTCTCTCTCTCTCTCCCTCTCTCTCTCTCTCTCTCTCTCTCTCTCTCTCTATATATATATATATATATATATATATATATATATATATATATATATATATATATATATATATATATATATATAAATCCTACTCTCTATTACATTACTACCAACTTGCCCGTCAAAAGAGACAGGGCAATAAAATTGTAAGGCAGGTAATGCTGTTTGCCACAGACAGTAAGTGTTTTGGTCGTCTGAGATTCTTTGGCGCTCATTGCGAGCCCTCAGCGCTCATTACGAGCTTCTCAATTGGTGTATTTTTTGTTATCAGAGGCGCTTTTGCGCTCATTGTCAGGTCCTCGCTGATCTCCTTTTGGCGCTTATTGCAAGCCTCTCCCCTGGTGTACTTTGTGTCCTATGAGCACTGTAAAGATCATACAATTTCTAGAGGACGTCATATATAACTTTTGATCAGGATAATGATAAGTTCCTATAGGAATGGTATAACATGTTAGATGGTGATCTAAGGGATCAGTCACAGAGGATGTTATGGAAACTCTCAGATAAACAACGCAAAGGAAAAATAAGTCTGATTTTGGAAAGTAAATATTTTACAGACATGTCATCAGGTACAATAGATAAGATTAAACATACTGAGTATGAGATGATAGAAAGACAATAGGCAATGTCTGAGAGATAAATTGCACAAAACAATAAGATATGAGAAAGAAAATGAGAGAAAGTTGTAAGAGGGGAATGTGAAATAACACCTGAGAAAAAGAAAAAAAGAAAGAAATAGAAATTAGTAATTTAGAAAAAATCAATGACAGAAGAAGGGGATGAGAAAGAAATGGTTTAATTACCCCGACCAAAGCTAGAATTAAAAATACAGTGAATTTGGATACAAGGAGGAGTAGGACCAAAAATCCTTCTTTTTTGTTCTTTAGTCATTCAGTTGTGTCTGATTCTCAGTGACCCTGTTGATCCGAGCATGCCAGGCACATCATGTCAGCCACTGCCCCACTGAGCTCCATCAAGCTCATGTTCATTGCTTTAATTAGCTCATCTATCCATCTCCGCCTCTGTTGTCTCCTTCTTTTGCCTTCAATCTTTCCCACGTCAGAGTCTTCTCTAAGGAATCTGTCTTCTCATGATATGGACACATATTTGAGCTTCGGCCTCATGATCAAAGCTTCCAGTGAACAGTATGTCTTGATTTCCTGAAGTACTGATTTGTTGGATCTTACAGTCCAACGGACTCTAAGCAGTTTTTTCCAACACCACAAGTTACTACTGGGAAAACCATAGGTCTAACTATGAGGACCTTTGTTGATAGAGGTTGAAAAAGGACACAGGCTATTAAATATGGTTTGGAACAAGTGCAAATATAAGTGAAGGAGCAAATATTGTGCACATTAAATGGTCTAAATTTAATTTCAGTTAAATCATTTTGGTATAATTGTCATTTTTATATGGAAAAGAAAGACACAGCAATGGGCACCATATTTATGATATATACAGTATTATGATCTTCTTTTCATGGGTTTTGTCTTAATTTTGCTAATTTTAAAAAACATTTTTGGTTACAAACCTGGTAGCCTTTAATTTATTTTTAGTGTATATAAATGTTAATAATTTGTTTTTAGTGCATATAAATGGTAATAATTTATTTTTAGTTTATATAAATGGTAATAATTTATTTTTAGTGTATATAAATGGTAATAATTTATTTTTAGTGTATATAAATGGTAATAATTTACTGTTATATTGTGTGTCTAATGTTAGTTTTACTTCAGTCCACTAGAGATCAGATGTTACAAACTAAAACTGGTATTAAATCAGTAGATGTAAAGAGATATATTATAACAGACAGTTGTAATTACAGCCCCGGCCTAAAAACAAACCATTTAATCAGTGTAATAAAGTAACACAAAACTGATCAGAGTTACAGGGTTTATAGAACAAGCTTTATATATGTAGGAGAACCTGACGTAACTTATTATAATGACGGTATATTATAGTAAGATATGAGAGAAGAGCAAACTAAGAGAGAAGATTTACTGGGATATAAAGATAAGATATGTTTTATTGTTGCTTTTTACTATAGAATTTTCTGCTTAGGAGAATAATATTAAAACTATTACTAGAAAAACTGGGACATTCTTATACAAGATAATGACTTGAATGGAATTATACCAGATGAGCTTAAGATCTCTTTATAGAGAGGCCCCAATGATAATGGATCACGGACAAAATAAATAGTTGGATTAAAGTAAAAAAATTTTTTTCCAAGTGCTTGAAATGTAAAGTTTAACAAAGAATATGACCTCCTGGGCTACAGACAAGAAACCTCCTTATCATTTTTGTCTAATACCCATAACCCACTTTGATTGTAAGCTCTTATGACGTACCAAAACTGGGGGGGTATTATAACGTGGGGAGTACAAATGATAGTATAATAAATAGGATAGGTCTGTTTTGTTTCAGTTTGGGATTTTAGGCATATTTAACTTTTTATATATGTTTGATTTTATTAGTAAAAATGTATCATGGAGGACAATCCTTCTCCTCTGCAGACTAAATAAACCTCCATTACTGATGACAGTTTCTGATATTTGGTCCCAGGCAGTTCCGGGTATATTTGGGCTCACTCTTCTAGTCCAAAT